>JAJJWX010002389.1:1200000-2400000 GCA_023529315.1 Papaver bracteatum | reverse complement strand
TAATGATGTTAACATGATGACTATTAGCATATTTTTACACATAAATTGGTGATATCCATGTACATTTATTCAGCATGATAGTTATTTAACAAGATGATGACTAAGACATGGTCATCTAGGTCGTAATGTTTATACCATGATGACCTTAATAACAACACAACTTTTGATGCGGACTAGATGATGACTAAGACATGGAATCTGTTCGCCAGACTGCAAATAAAATAAAAATGATGACCCTGGTTTGGTTTTCACTTTACAATCTTTAAAAACATGACGACTAAACTATTGAAACATAACATAACTAAGCAAGTCATTCATTCAACAACTAGAAATCCAACATTTGTCCAAACAAAAAGAAACATTTTTGGTTCATTAGAAAACAAGCGCAGTGCGTAATTAGAGCAAGACAATGGGGATATCAATATTGCGGCTGCCGTAAGAGTATATATTGCGTTGCTTGTGTGACATAAATCTAAGCCAATAAAGTTATAAGTGCAATTCAGTTTTTGGCATAAGGCTAAGCCAGGTGTAGTTTTTCAAGTCAGCTTGCTTTTGGCGTGTGGTTAAGTAAATTAAAATGTCTTATGTTTTGAAAATAAAACATTTAACTTGAGAATTGTGGGCCTTATAGTTATTTTTATTATAAAAATGGCTTACGCATCTTAAATATGACGTGTAGGTCTCTATAGTCGAAGGCTAGCATACTATTTGAATTAAATCTACGACTAGCATAAAATTAATAAAGCTTTGTTGTTTAACCAAGTGGGAGGTGTTAGATTTTTTATAGTTTACACAAAAAAATCATGTTTAGACTAAGCTAAAGCTAGCCCTTAACCCGTGCCATTACGGCACGGGACATGATGTTGGTTCATTTTTAATATATCGTATAATTTGTGTCCCAAATACTTATCAACTCCTTATGATTTAATATGTGTTTGTCATAAAAATAGTTGGGATTTTCCTCACTTTTTTTCTTTGATATTTTACCGCCGGAGATTTTCTCAAACGAAAGAAATATAATCTTAACTTCCAAACACTTTTTTATCTAGGGTCATTTCTTATAATGAGATAATGCTCTACATGAACATGGAAGTTTAAATATTTTTTGGAAATATGTCATCAGTAGCGCTCATCTCAGTGAAATCAACTAATCAATATCGCCCATAAAAGTCTCCACATGCTCCTATTTCGCTCCAGCTGACTCATCTATCATGGTCATGTTGTCGATCCTGCAAATAGGCAGAGAATATTATTATTTTTTTGCATCGAACGACAAATACAAACTATCCAATATGACATGATTTTCCTATAAATTTTCAACACCCATTAGATGACAATGTTTAAAATTTGTGCCCATTACCTTTTCGAATGGATTGTATATATGCGAACCTCTGCCATTAAATCTTCAACAAAGTATTGTGCCCAACAATTCGTCTTAATGAAGGCTTTGGTAACTTCAAAAGTCTTGGAAATTTTGTCACTTTCGTATGTTCCTACCTTCACTTGGAATACAATCTGGCGACACATTACCTCATAAATAACCTTGAACACATATTGTACTCCCTGATCATATTTCAAATTAATAGGTTGTCAATAGGTCCTTTACCAAAAGTTGGCATATTTTACGTTGAATATTTATTAAAAAAATTTTATGGTATTGTGGATCGTTGCTTTCTAAGATTGTAGTTTTCAAAATTGGCCTCTTCAAGTCCCACGGATTTCTAAGTTTATATATCTTGTTTGTTTTTAATATTTTAGTTAGCCATATTATGTTTGTTACTAACTTTAAACTTGACGTCGTCTTCTACTGTGAACTTTATGTGATTTCAGAATCGAAATACTTATACCTCTTTCATTTGTATCAAGTAATCCGTTGTATATCCCAACAATTCCTTTCTTTTGCCGTTTCCAGACCATCAGTAGCCATTATTGTCAAACGCAGTCTGTCTAATTTTTGTTGATGTTATGTATTTGCAATGTTCATTTTTCTTAAATAAATAGATTGTGGAAAAACTAAAAAAAAAAACATAAGTATTATATCGGGTCTAAGTTACTATATCCAAAATACTCCGGACACTGCTTCTGGTGCCTTGTTTCCTCAAATTCCTCGTTGCATTCTAGACAGTACATGCAACACCAATCATTTGCAAAGTGAGCTATTTGCGCAAGTGTGGTCAATGTATCCCTTGTCTGTGATAATAATAACAACACGTAAATTTTTTTCAAGGCATCCAATTGTAAATGGTATGAATCTAATAGATTTGAATTATACCTCAATCTTAGAACTCACATTCTTCTCACATAACATAGCAATTGAGGAAGGACAGATCTTGACCACTCTTAACATAGGCAGAGTTAGCCAAACTATGTTTTGCAATTGTCTTACGTGAAAATTATTATCAATCCATATTTTAGTCAGCTCCTATCGAAGCCGATCTAATTAGTCTTATAGAAAGTTAATCTTAAATTTTTGACCTTATCTCTTGACCAAAATATTAAAGTATTCTCAGTCATGTTCTACTTTGTGTGATCTACCCATCTGTGTCTACTCTACCTTTTAACCCAGTGAATGAAACCTATATATATTGATCCGTAATTTGATATTGTTGATCTGTCATCAAGAGGTCGCATGATTTGAGAATGTAAAATATAAAAAATATTCTATAAACATCGGAGGCGGAATTTTGATTTATGATTTACAGTTTTTTATGATGATTTTGATGAACAAACGTAATTTTCAAACAAATATTTTAGAATGCAAATACATTTTCCCGGTCAATAAGGATTTATATCAGGAACTGAGTGAAAGTTGTTGTCTTTGTAGGTAGTTGTCGCGAAACAACTCGACATTGATGGTCTTTCAGGAAAAAGAATGTAATAGTACTTGAGAGAGCGATAATGTTCTCTTATGCGGGTACACCAATTTCCTTTATATAATACGGGTGATCGAACAATCATGATCATATTGTCTTATACGTTCCGGTATCATCCTCGAAATATTTGGTTTTTTGTCCTTATCAATCGTGCTAAAAACAACCAATTACATCTTTCACAATACAATGTTGCATGTTTTGTGAAGATTATTTTTTTACTTGGTCAATAAAACTCACTAAAAAGAAAAAACTATTATTATACACTACTATTACCAACACCCACCACCATAAAAACCATCCGCCACCACTATTTCTTCCACCAATAGTAATGTTACCGCCTCCACCATTGACAAACACCCGCCATCGCTTATACTAACCCTACTTCCATTACCACCATTAGAATTAATATAGTTTTTAGTAAAATTATTTATAAATAAAATTATGTAATTATGTTAGATTATTAAAAGGACATTTATAATAGAAATTTAATTAATCATTATGAACAATCAATGAGACACTAATTAATAAAATGTTTAAAAATGGTTAAGTTGAACAAACCCAAGCGGTAAATTTATCTTTTCCAAGGACAAATCCTGACCACTCTTTAAATAAACAAATCGATAATAAATAATTTCATATGTTCTGATCTTGATTCGTGTCGTTCGTTTAGTTATTACATAACATGGCAATTAATTGCACCAATTTTTTTAAATGAACATGTGTTTTATCGAGTTTATTTTAACGTTAGAATGATCAACCACGTTTTATACTTTATAATATAACGTTACACATTTTGTGGCGTTACGAAATTAGCATAATATGTTTTTTTTCACCAATACCCGCCACCACCATAAAACCATACGAATCCACTTTTTTTATCCACCACCACCTAGTGGTGGAGCCAAGCGTTGACTAACCTGGCTCTAACCCCTTAAATTTTTAATAACTACATAATTTTTTTAGTTTATTTTATAAAATAGTACTTTGTCCATATATATTTATGGTTTAGTCTACCAAAGTTTACATGTTTAAAAAAAAAATAGGCCTCCTCAATGTCAATTTTTGACTCCACCACTACCACCATCACTGCCACCCATCCCATGTAGGTTGTTGGACGCAATTCTAATTTTCAATCACAAATGCCATGTATGAGGTTTAGATTGAACAAAATTTCGTCAATTGATTGGTTTCATTATTATTTTTCCGTGTATATATTCTTTTTTGTATTGCAATCAATTTTATTTTAACATTAAAAAATTATGATTTATACGATATAGTACCAAAGATAACAGGGGTACCATTTGGGTGATCCAACTACGATCATGAAAATATTGTCTTGTATGATATCATCCCTGAAATATATGGTACCTTCCTTTATCAAAAGTGTTAAAAACAACCAACCACACTACGATGTTATCGATGTTGTAACGACAACGTAAAATTAATATTGTCCATCACTACTCACCATCATTCACCGTCACTACTTCTTCCACCACAAACCAGGGGTGGAGCCATGATTTTGAGGAGAGAGGGAGAAAAAATTCGTGGCAAGTTGGATACCTGTGAAAAATGGACTTTGTATCCCATTTTACGATAAAAGAACAAAAATAAATATAATTGTGCTTGGCTCCGCCCTTAACCACCACTAATCTTTCGGCCTCCACCTCTTCTACCACTCATTATCGCAGAAAATATCTATTGATATTATTTATCAAAATTACTTATTAATAGAAATAAATATTATAATTAATTAAGAAAATATTTATAATTAAAAAATCATTAGTCTTTTTTTTTTTGACACAAAGAAGGGCAAGTTTGATTAAAGCTACAGAAAGCAGTCATGGAGAACATGAAGCCACTGCAGGAAAAAGTACAAAAGGCAAGTTTGAAAGCCTGCTAAACAAAATCAAAACAAGAAGAAACTCAATTACATGATTACAGCATGCCAATTATGAAGAATCATATCCATTGAGTAGTTCAGAAACACTCCTTCTTTTGAAAGCAAATTGAAAAGCAAAATCTTAGTATCATCAATCAACCTCTCTACAGAATGGTACACTCCTTGATAGTATCTTCTGTTTATTTCAAGCCATATAGTCCACCAAATAGCAAAGGGGATAAGTTCCCAGATTTTCCATTTTTTAGCCTTCTTCTTCCTCTTCTGTTTCCACTCCCAAAGAGTACTTTTAACACAATCATTAAACACCCAATGAAGATTATAACAATCCATAAAGAACCGCAAAATTTTCCTTGTAGTGTCACAGTGCAAGAAGATATGGTCATTTGATTCTGCATCCTTCTTACAGAGCAAACAACCATTCACAATGATTGTATTCCTTAGCTTATCCATAGTAGGAGCAGCCTTATAACAAAGAGTCCATATGAAGAAGGACACTTTCATAGGAATCTTATCATTCCAAACAATTTTGTAAGGAAAAGGAATCCCTTGAGAAGTATCTAAGGAAGAGTAACAAGCTGAGATAGAAAATGAATCACCAGTTTTCCAAATTCTGACATCGTCTTCATTATTTAAACAGTTCGGCTCCAGAGTAAAATTCAACATCTGAACAAGCTCAGTCAATTCCCCATCATACAAATCTCTTGAGAAATTCAGATTCCAGGACTTTAAACCATTGTGTGTAGAGACCACCTCAGATATAATGCAATCTTTTGTTCTTGAGATTCTGTAAATATTAGGAAAAAGAGTTCTTAATTCCACTCCATTGCACCATCTATCTTTCCAGAAAAGACACATGTTACCACTATTAACCTGAGTGACAGAGTTATAAATGACAATTTCATTGCATTTTAAGATCCCTGCCCATAAGCTTTTGTTAACAGGTCTACTAGTAGAGTTAGGGAACAAAGCCATTGGATTACCATAAAATTTCTGGTTCACCACCTTCTTCCACATAGCATCTTTCTCATTGCCATATCTCCATAACCACTTAGCATGAAGTGCTTTGTTCATAATACTTAGCTTCTTGATTCCCACACCTCCATTCTGCTGTGAAGTATTAACCATATTCCAACTAACCCAACTTTTTATCTTAGTTGTGTTAGAGCCACCCCAAATGAAGTGTCTCATAATCCTTTCCATTTCCTTTTCAATAGATTTTGGTAATTGAAACAGAGACATGTAATATATTGGAAGACTAGAAAGCACAGTGTTGAGCAAAATGATTCTACCTCCTTTAGAGATATACTTTCTCTGCCAGCCACTTAATCTTTTCTGAAATTTCTGAAGAATTACCTCCCACACAGAAGTTGCCTTTGATTTACTGCCCAATGGGATTCCCAGATAGTTAATAGGGAAATTCCTACAAGAACAACCAAAAAGAGCAGCGCAGTTTGCTGCATTTTGAGCCTCCCCTACAGGAACCACAACACTTTTCTCAAAGTTAACTCTAAGACCAGAAATTAGCTCAAAAGCAAATAAGATATTTTTCAGGTTCGAAATTAGTCATTTATTATGAGCAATTAGTGAAACACTAATTAATAAAAAACTTTATAATGAATAAATTATTTATTATGTGCAATTAGTGAAACACTAATTAATAAAGCAATTATGATATTTAAGTTGAACAAACCACCTCAGTTGATTTATCTCTTCTATTAATTTCAGCCAAGGTGGAACACTGGTTAGAGGCCACTCTTATGACACAATAGGTCATGAGTTCGAACCTCCCCGTTATAATTTTTGAAATTCCATATCTTGACTTGGGTATTCATTTTTCATTCATAATATTGGAATTAGTGCCACGCGTGCGAGTTGTAGGGGGTGGTCAGGAGAACCGCAACCCTTGATTTATCTTTGCCAGGATAAATCCTGACCACCACTAACACATGCAAACTTAGCCTAGCGGCATGAGATAATGCTCTTAACGACTAGCCCTTAACGGCACGGGCCATGATGTTGGTTCATTTTTAATATATCGTATAATTTGTGTCCCGAATACTTATCAACTCCTTATGATTTAATATGTGTTTGTCATAATAATAGTTGGTATTTTCCTCTCTCTTTTTTTCTTTGTTTTTTCCTTTTATATTTTACCGCCGGAGATTTGCTCAAACGAAAGATATATAATCTTAACTTCCAGACACTTTTTTATTTAAGTTCATTGCTTATAATGAGATAATGCTCTACATGAACATGGAAGTTTAAATATTTTAAGGAAATATATCGTCAGCAGCGCTCATCTCAGTGAAATCAACTAATCAATATCGTCCATAAAAGTCTCCACATGCTCCTATTTCGCTCCAGCTGACTCATCTATCATGGTCATGTTTTCGATCCTCCAAATAGGCAGAGAATAGTTTTTTTTTTTTGCATCGAACGAATGATACAAACTATCCAATGTGACATGATTTTCCTGTAATTTTTCAGCACCCATTAGATGACAATGTTTAAAATGTGTACCCATTACATTTTCGAAGGGATTGTATATATGCGAACCTCTGCCATTAAATCTTCAACAAATTATTGTGCCCAGCAATTCGTCTTAACGAAGAATTTGGTAACTTCAAAAGTCTTGGACATTTTGTGACTTCCGTATGTTCCTACCTTCACTTGGAATACAATCTGGCGACACGTTACCTCATAAAGAACCTTGAATACATATTGTACTCCCTAATCCTATTTCAAATTAATAGGTTGTCAATAGATCCTTTACCAAAAGTTGACATATTCTACGATGAATATTTATAAAATAAAAAATTATGGTATTGTGGATCGTTGCTTTCTAAGATTGTAGTTTTCAAAATTGGCCTCTTCAAGTCCCACGGCATTCTAAGTTTATATATTTTGTTTATTTTTAACATTTTAGTTAGCCATATTATGTTTGTTACTAACTTTAAACTTGATGTCATCTTCTACTGTGAACTTTATGTGATTTCAGAATCGAAATAGTTATACATCTTTCATTCGTATCAAGTAATCCGTTGTATATCCCAACAATTCTTCGACAATAATTCCTTTCTTTTGCCATTTCCGGACCATCAATAGCCATTATTGTCAAATGCAATCTGTCTAATTTTTGTTGATGTTATGTATTTGCAATGTTCATTTTTCTTAAATAAATAGATTGTGAAAAAACTAAAAAAAAAAACATAAGTATTACACCGTGTCTTAGTTACTATATCCAAAATACTCCGGACACTGCTTCTGGTGCCTTGTTTCCTCAAATTTCTCGTTGCATTCTAGACAGTACATGCAACACCAATCATTTGCGAAGTGAGCTATTTGCGCAAGTGTGGTCAATGTGTCCCTTTCCTGTAATAATAATAATAACAACACGTCAATTTTTTTCAAGGAATCCAGTTGCAAATGGTATGAATCTAATAGATTTGAATTATACCTCAATCACATATATCACCTTCTTCTCACATAACATAGAAATTGAGGAAGGAAAAATCTTGACCACTCTTTACATAGGCAGTGTCCAAACTATGTTTTGCAATTTTCTTACGTGAAAATTATTATTAACCCATATTTCAGTCAACTCCTATCGAATCCGATCTAATTAGTCTTATAAAAAGTTAATCTTAAATTTTTGACCTTATCTCTTGACCAAATTATTGAAGTATTCTCAGTCATGTTCTACTTTGTGTGATCTACCCATTTGTGTCTACTCAACCTTCTAACCTAGTGAATGAAACCTATACATATTGATCTGTAATTTGATATTGTTGATTTGTCATTAAGAGGTCCCATGATTTGAGAATGTAAAATATAAAAAATATTCTATAAACATCGGAGGAGAAATTTAGATTTATGATTTAGAGTTTTTTATGATGATTTTGATGAACAAACATAATTTTCAAACAAATATTTAAGAATGCAAATACATTTTCCCGGTCAATAAGGTTTTATATCGGGAATTGAGTGAAAGTTGTTGTCTTTGTAGGTAGTTGTCACAAAACAACTCGACATTGTCAGGAAAATCAATGTAATAGTACTTGAGAGAGCGATAATGTTCTCTTACGCGGGTACACCAATTGCCTTTATATAATACGGATGATCGAACATTCATGATCATATTGTCTTATACGTTCCGGTATCATCCTCGAAATATTTGGTTTTTGTCCTTATCAATCGTGCTAAAAACAACCAATTACATCTTTCACAATACAATATTGCATGTTTTGTGAAGATTATTTTTATACTTGGTCAATAAAACTCACTAAAAAGCAAAAACTATTATTATACACTACTATTACCAACACCCACCACCATAAAAATCATCCGCCGCCACTATTTCTTCCACCAATAGTAATGTTACCGCCTCCACCATTGACAAACACCCGCCACCGCTTATACTAACCCTACTTCCACTACCACCATTAGAATTAATATAGTTTTTAGTAAAATTATTTATTAATAAAAATATGTATTTATGTGAGATTAATAAAGGGACATTAATAATAGAAATTTAATTAATCATTATGAACAATCAATGAGACACTAATTAATAAAACGTTTAAAAATGGTTAAGTTGAACAAACCCCATCGGTAAATTTATCTTTGCCAATGACAAATCCTGGCCACTCTTTACATAAAGAAATCGATAATAAATAATTTCATATGTTCCGATCTTGATTCGTGTCGTTCGTTTAGTTATTACATAACATGGCAATAGATTGCACCAATTTTTTAAAAATGGACATGTGTTTTATCGAGTTTATTTTAACATTAGAATGATCAACCACGTTTTATACTTTATAATATAACATTACACATTTTGTGGCGTTACGAAATTAGCATAAAATTATTTTTTTCACCAATACCTGCCACCACCATAAAACCATATGAATCCACTTTTTTTTTTATCCACCACCACCTAGTGGCGGAGCCAAGGGTTGACTAACCTAGCTCTAACCACTTAATTTTTTAATAACTACATAAATTTTTTAGTTTATTTTATAAATAGTACTTTGTCCATATATATTTATGGTTTAGTCCACCAAAGTTTACATGTTTCTTTTTAAAAAAAAATAGGCCTCCTCAATGTCAATTTTTGACTCCACCACTACCACCATCACTGCCTCCCATCCCATGTAGGTTGTTGGACGCAATTCTAATTTTCAATCACAAATGCCATGTATATATTCTTTTTTGAACAAAATTTCGTCAATTGATTAGTTTCATTATTTTTTTCCGTGTATATATTATTTTTTTGTATTGCAATCAATTTTAATTTAACATTAAAAAAATATGATTTATACGATATAGTACCAAAGATAACAAGGGTACCATTTAGGTGATCCAACTACGATCATGAAAATATTGTCTTGTATGATATCATCCCTGAAATCTATGGTACCTTCCTTTATGATCATTGTCGTATGCGTCAAAAATAAATTACACTTTCTCACTAATCAAAATATAAATATAGCATGGGCAAGAAATGATCGTTCCCACAGAGAGGACTAGGTTGTCAATATATTTTCGGTTTCCTATAAATAACACGGGGGATTTTTCTGATTTTTAATCAAGCAAACAAATATAAAAGCAAAGAAATAAATAAGCAAACAAATCAAATAGAAGAGATATTGGTTAAGGATTCATCTTCATTCACTAACATGCTTTTTAACAATAACTAGAATTGATATTTAATCTCAGCTTTTATCAAAAGCCCTAGGATACCTTGATCGCAAGAATATCCCGCTAATCTCCTTTTGTCATCAACAAACAAATTAAAAGATGCGAATATGAATTCTATCTTAGAGAACAACCTAACGTGTAAAAGCACTAATCAAGTTTAATTCCCTAGATGCATTAAGTTCTATGAAATCAGGCCAATCAAAGCAATCGAACTTGGAAAACGCACTAATCCGATTTAACAAAGGTTATGGTTCACATATGATCATAAGAATATATCACTACAAACTATAATCATATTCATGCTACTTGTAATCAGGAATCTATCACTTTTACGTATAACAAACCCTAATCTAGCAATAGAGATGAAAACAAACTCAACCGATTCGCGACTCAATCGAACAAGCATTCAAATCATATAACAATATAAACGATAAAGTATGGAGACAAAATTAATATATTGAATCAAAGAATCATATTATGTGAAATCCAACTAACCCATAACCAAAAGAAAATTAGGTATTCATATTCAAGGAGTTCATAACAAGAAGGAAGGGAAACCCTGTCATATTACAAACCCTAGAAACAAAAGTAGAAGAAGAGATATTTTAGGTTAGAGAAAACTTCACTGTTGATCTAAATACAGCAGCTTCATCATCTCCAACCTTTAATCCTCCTTCTCATCGATTCAGATGGCCTCAGCTGCTCGTACTATATTTAATTCACCTTTACCACTTCAATCATCAGGTGAAAGAAGTTAATGAAATGAAAACGAGAAAAGTGATTCTCGATTTAGGGTTATAAAAAATGGACGGATTTAACTCCCCACTATTAGACACCCCAGGCTGGATAAGGGCAATCCAGAAATATTAGGCTTGTCGGTTACGAATAACGGACATCTTAAATCTTTGTTCACTTCCTTCTTACGCAACCTAGCCCGCTCCCAATGTTTCTTGCCTGTGAATTATCTTTTCTGCGCTTTTCGCTCTAAATGAGTGTTTTCTTATTCTTTTACTCCATATGACTCCAAAATACCTATAAATCTCAAAAGCAAACATAAGATACATAATTCACACGAAAATAGCAAAGAAAGCATAAATACTCGATATAAAAATTAGGTGTTTTAGACACCTATCAAATTCCCACACACTTAGACTTTGCTAGTCCTCGATCAAATCAAACAAAACAATTCTAAGACATACATACAACTCTGTGTCGTCGAGAAAACAATTAATTTTAGCATAAATAACAAGCCTTTAAACCCCTAGGTGTCCCTAGTGGACGAGTTATAGTCTCGTGAGGGCTTACTAGAGATATACCCACAAAACCTACTCCAACTTCAAAGCGTTCCAGCGTCCCAAGCATCCAAAGAGCTATGAGGACATAGAGTTTCTGCATGCTAGTAATAAGAAGTTAGAAATACTAAAGAACGTATTCATTCTTAAATTTTGAGTGAGAAATAACCACACCATAATGAGAGAACGCGTGTTTGAGAAACGATCAATAAGCATTTCGCCTCGACTTCTACCTCACCATAAAGGGTTTTATGAAATTTCACTCAAAAAGATGGCTTTTTTATGGGTCTCACATGTGTGCTGGCAGGAATGATGAGAGAATTTCTGCAACACGTTGAATGGTGGGAAGGACAACTTCCAAAATTTTAAAAAAACCACATCTTTTAGTATTTTGAAAAACCATTTTTCTGACGATCTCTAAGAAAGGAAATCAACCACTATTATCGAGGATGAGATTACTTACTCACCTTCACATACGATTTCCAATTACGGTAACACCACTCACACGGAATCCAATGGAAACGTCTTCCGCTCGTAGTCTTCATGGTCTTCGGCTTCGGCTTCAACTTTTGATGATAAATCCTTGAACTTCGTAAATCCTTAACAATTTGTAACCTTTTTCCTTAAAATCCATGTCGCTTGAAACTTCCTTATAAATTTTCCTTCCCCACGGCTTATTCAATAAATAAAAAAAAAAACAAAACAATAATAGATATTTCTCTTGTCTCAATTTTTCAAAAAAAAAATTTATGTGAAAGAAGAGAAACAAAATACAGAACAAAATGAAAAATAAAACAAACCATGGCCGTGGAAAAGTACTTTACCGCTTGATTCTTCACAACTTGTATCGTCTCGAAATCATAAACTTCAATAATTCTCACCTTTTGATTTTCTTTGCTCTTGTAAATAAGTCTTAAACTTGTATGTAAACTTATGCTCATTACATTGTAAGTCTTCAACATATATGTAAAAATTTGCTCATTGTATGTTGCTTTACTTGAATATGAAATTCGCTCTTTTCTTGTTCCGTTGCTTGTAAACCTTGAACGTCTTCAACTTTCCTTGTAGATTTTGTTATCGCTCCTTGTTGATGATTATGGCATTTCTATGGGCCCGTTGTTGTTGAGAGAGAGAATGGTGGTAACTGCAAATCGAACTACAAGAAGGAGGCTTTCATCCATAGACGTCACCCTCATGATTGACAAAAATTAGCACTCAAGAGATCAAAAATAGTGCTGAAATTGGTGTGAAGTTGGGTAGCTCGCCATTCTACCCGGAATTAACGTACGGTGACACACACTCAGAAGAAGCTCTTTAGTCATGGAAGAATTTTTTGTCGGTGCCTTGGTTGATATGAAAATGGGTAGTCTCCACTAATGATTAATCAGCATATCTAATAATGCATTTCTCCCTGCTCCTAATTTGCATCACCGGCATGATTAAATCCATTATTTAACACTCCAATTCGTAAGAAATCCGAATGTAGTTCCCTAACATTTCCAAGTTCAGTTATGTCGATCAGAATTCTCTATGTAAACATACCTATAAGTATGATAGAGACTCTAAAATATCTACAAGTTGAAGGTTTTATGCAAAATTTTTGAAAAATCGGCTCAAAAAAGGCTAAAAAAATCTACATGCAAAACATTCAAACACTCCCCCACACTTAAACTTTACATTATCCTTAATGTAATTGAATCATCCTAGTAAAGTCAAGGTGGGAAATCCTAATATGATATGAAACAAGAAAAATAAATAAACGAAACAAAAAGAAAATAAAAAGCAAAAGGATAAGAGATACAAAACCGGTGGGTTGCCTCCCACTTAGCGCTTGTTTCAACGGCCCGACATGCAAGTTGAATTCCCCATACACCAATAGCCGGAAAAGTTGGGGATCCACCCACAGCACCTGTTTTGCAAACACTAGCTTCACACAAATATTAGTACAAGAAAACATAATTGAAGCTATTAACCGATAAGAGTTTCCCCCACACTTTTTATTGTCTACACTTGGAAGTGTATAAAGAATATAGGAGTCGGGTACTTCCACGGTTTCTTGTTCACAAACCTGCATAGTATGAGAATCAAGCATCTCTAATGGAGGATATCAAGAAACAAAGTCATCTAACAATGTTCTCGAAGCACATACATTCAAACCAATAAAGGGTAAAGGAGAAGAAACAATATGCAAAGGGTTAGAAAAACCTCGCATAATCTCTTGTATCACATAATCCTCTTCATCCTTGAAAAACTCAAGCGAATTATTCACCTCTTGTATATCATGGTCCTCTATCAAACCTTGAAACCATTCTTCGTATGTTTCTGCCTTAACCAAAGTCTCGGCATCAACTTCAACATTATAATCATATGCAAGCTCAATTGGGTCTTCCAAAATATTGGTCATATCGGTCTCATCCTCAACATACTCCTCTTTGTTAGACTCAAACCTTGTTGCAAAGTTCTGTAAAACACTAGTTTTATCATACTCGTGTACCTTTTGAATAGGTGCTTGATCATTATAAAGATCAAGAGTTGAGTCAACTACATTAACGTCATCAATTATCTCCAAAGGTTGGTCCTTTTCAACACAATCATCTTCATTTTCAGACTCACCATAATAAGAATCGTCGTCGGTTTCCCAAACTTTATCACGACGTCGTTTAAGTTCCATATGAATGGTCCTACTAATTTCATCGACAAGCTCTTCCAAGGCTCTATCATCTTCCAACTTGTATAATTTCTGCGCAAGTTTCCTGACGTTCACACGCTTACCACCGCTGGCTACAATAGGTTCTCTTTCCCATGACTCTTCCCTTTGAATGGGTGAATGATCATAACTACGATCTGGAGTCGGGTAAGAAGAAATGTTCCAAAAATTGGTTTGTGCGACGTTGTTCTATCATGGTCAAGTTGGTCAAGCCTTTGTTGCATATCTTGCAATCCATTCATAATCTGCATACAACTCAAATGAAGCCAATTAGAAGTAGAATTATCCCACCTTGGTGCTTGACTTACATACCTACTATAAGGTTGTTGTTGGTATGTATGAAAATCACCATAAGGTTCTCTAGGATATGCATCATAGACAATAAATTGGTTTTGATTGTATCCCAAAGTTGGTGGGAAATTGTCATAGTGTTGAGGAGGTTGAAAACCGTATCCATTGCTCCAATATGCTCCTTCCATGTAACAAGTACCTGAAATAAGATTCTCAAACCAAGGTTAAAAACCAGAAAAATAAGAAGAAGAAAAATAAGAAACAAAACTAAAAAAATAAATAAGAAACCAACAATTGACAACCGATGCCTCCCCGGCAACTGCACCAAAATTTAATCGCTGTCGTATGCGTCAAAAATAAATTACACTTTCTCACTACTGAAAATATAAACATAGCAAGGGCAAGAAATGATCGTTCCCACATAGAGGACTAGGCTGTCAATATATTTTCGGTTTCCTATAAATAACACAGGGGATTTTTCTGATTTTTAATAAAGAAAACAAATATAAAATCAAAGAAAGGAATAAGCAAACAAATAAAATAGAAGAGATATTGGTTAAGGATTCATCTTCATTCACTAACATGCTTTTTAACAATAACTATAATTGATATTTAATCTCAACTTTTATCAAAATCCCTAGGATACCTTGATCGCAAAAATATCCCGCTAATCTCCTTTTGTCATCAACAAACACATTAAAAGATGCGAATATGAATTCTATCTTAGAGAACAACCTAACCTGTAAAAGCACTAATCAAGTTTAATTCCCTAGATGCATTAATATCTATGAAATCAGGCCAATCAAAGCAATCGAACGTGGAAAACGCACTAATCCGATTTAACAAAGGTTATGGTTCACATATGATCATAAGAATATATCACTACAAACTATAATCATATTCATGCTACTTGTAATCAGGAATCTATCACTTTTATGTATAACAAACCCTAATCCAGCAATAGAGATGAAAACAAACTCAACCGATTCGCGACTCTATCGAACAGGCATTCAAATCATATAACAATATAAACGATGAATCATAAACGATAAAGTATGGAGACAAAACTAATATATTGAATCAAAGAATCATATTATGCGAAATCCAACTAACCGATAACCAAAAGAAAATTAGGTATTCATATTCAAAGAGTTCATAACGAGAAGGAAGAGAAACCCTATCATATTGCAAACCCTAGAAACAAAAGTAGAAGAAGAGATATTTTAGGTTAGAGAAAACTTCATTGTTGATCTAAATACATCAGCTTCATCATCTCCAACCTTTAATCCTCCTTCTCATCGATTCAGATGGCCTCAGCTGCTCGTACTATATTTAATTCACCTTTACCACTTCAATCATCAGGTGAAAGAAGTGAATGAAATGAAAACGAGAAAAGTGATTCTCGATTTAGGGTTATAAAAATGGGACGGATTTAACGCCCCACTATTAGACACCCCAGGTTGGATAAGGGCAATCCAGAAATATCAGGCTTGTCTGTTCCGAATAACCGACAGCTTAAATCTTTGTTCACTTCCTTCTTGCGCAACCTAGCCCGCTCCAAATGTTTCTTGCCTGTGAATTATCCTTTCTGCGCTTTTCGCTCTAAATGAGTGTTTTCTTCTTCTTTTACTCCATATGACTCCAAAATACCTATAAATCTCAAAAGCAAACATAAGATACATAATTCACACGAAAATATCAAAGAAAGCATAAATACTCGATATAAAAATTAGGTGTTTTAGACACCTATCACTTTATCAAAAGTGTTAAAAACTACCAACCACATCTTCCACACTACGATGTTATCGATGTTGTAACGACAACATAAAATTAATAGTGTCCATCACTACTCACCAGCATTCACCGTCACTACTTCTTCCACCACAAACCAGGGGTGGAGCCATGATTTTGAGGAGAGAGGGAGAAAAAATTCTTGGCAAGTTGGATACCTGTGAAAAATGGACTTTGTATCCCATTTTACGATAAAAGAACAAAAATAAATATAATTGTGCTTGGCTCCGCCCTTAACCACCACTAATCTTTCGGCCCCCACCTCTTCTACGACTCATTGTCGCAGAAAATGTCTATTGATATTATTTATTAAAATGACTTATTAATAGAAATAAATATTATAATTAATTTAGAAACATTTATAATTAAAAAATCATTAGTCATTTATTTTGAGAAATTAGTGAAACACTAATTAATAAAACACTTTATAATGAATAGATTATTTATTATGTGCAATTAGTGTAACACTAATTAATAAAGAAATTATGGTATTTAAGTAGAACAAACCACCACTGTTGATTTATCTTTTCTATCAATTCCACCCAAGGTGGAACACTGTTTAGAGACCACTCTTATGACACAATATGTCATGAGTTCGAACCTCCCCGTTATAATTTTTGAAATTCCATATCTTGACTTGAGTATTCATTTTTCATTCATAATATTGGAGTTAATGCGCGTGCGAGTTGTAGGGGGTGGTTAGGAGAACCACAACCCTTGATTTAACTTTGCGAGGACAAATCCTGACCACCACTAACACATGTAAACTTAGCCTAGCTTTGTTTTTTACCGTAACGTAACGGTACGAGCCATGATGTTGGTTCGTTTTTAATATATTATATAATTTGTGTCCTGAATACTTATCAACTCCTTATGATTTAATATGGGTTTGTCATAAAAATAGTCGGGATTTTCCTCTCTTTTTTTCTTGATTTTTTCCTTTAATATTTTACCGCTGGAGATTTGCTCAATCGAAAGAAATGTAATCTTAACTTCCAGACAATTTTTTATTTAGGTTCACTGCTTATAATGAGATAATGCTCTACATGAACATGGAAGTTTAAATATATTTTGGAAATATGTCGTCAGCAGCGCTCATCTCAGTGAAATCAATATCGTCCATAAAAGTCTCCCCATGCTCCTACTTCGCTCCAGCTGACTCATTTATCATGGTCATGTTGTCGATCCTCCAAATAGGTAGAGAATAATATTTTTTTGCATCAAACGGATGATACAAACTCTCCAATGTGACATGATTTTCCTGTAATTTTTCAGCACCCATCAGATGACAATGTTTAAAATGTGTACCAATTACCTTTTATAAGGGATTGTATATATGCAAACCTCTGCCATTAAATCAACAAAGTATTGTGCCCAACAGTTGGTCTTAACGAAGGCTTTGGTAACTTCAAAAGTCTTGGACATTTTGTGACTTCCATATGTTGCTACCTTCACCTGGAATACAATCTGGCGACACATTACCTCATAAAGAACCTTGAACACATATTGTACTCCCTAATCCTATTTCAAATTTATAGGTTGTCAATAGATCCTTTACCAAAAGTTGACATCTTTTACATTGAATATTTATAAAAGAAATTATGGTATTATGGATCTTTGCTTTCTAAGATTGTAGTTTTCAAAATTGGTCTCTTCAAGTCCCACGGCTTTCTAAGTTTATATATCCTGTTTGTTTTTAACATTTTAGTTAGCCATATTATGTTTGTTACTAACTTTAAACTTGATGTCATCTTCTACTGTGAACTTTATGTGATTTCAGAATCGAAATAGTTATACCTCTTTCATTCGTATCAAGTAATCCATCGTATATCCCAACAATTCTTTTACAACAATTCCTTTCTTTTGCCGTTTCCGGACCATCGGTAGCCATTACTATCAAACGCAATTTGTCTAATTTTTGTTGATGTTATGTATTTGCAATGTTCATTTTTCTTAAATAAATAGATTGTGGAAAAACTAAAAAAAAAAACATAAGTATTTCATCGGGTCAAAGTTACTATATCCAAAATACTCCGGACACTGCTTCTGGTGCCTTGTTTCCTCAAATTCATCGTTGCATTCCAGACAGTAATGCAACACCAATCATTTGCGAAGTGAGCTATTTGCGCAAGTGTGGTCAATGTATCCCTTACCTGTAATAATAATAACAGCACGTCAATTTTTTTCAAAGCGTCCAGTTGTAAATGGTACGAATCTAATGGATTTGAATTGTACCTCAATCTTTGATATCATCTTCTTCTCACATAACATAGCAATTGAGGAAGGACAAATCTTGACCACTCTTTACATAGGCAGAGTTAGCCAAACTATGTTTTGAAATTGTCTTACGTGGAAATTATTATTAATCCATATTTTAGTTAGCTTCTATCGAAGCCGATCTAATTAGTCCTATAGAAAGTTAATCTTAAATTTTTGACCTTATTTCTTGACCAAATTATTGAAGTATTCTCAGTCATGTTCTGCTTTGTGTGATCTACCCATCTGTATCTACTCTACCTTCTAACGCAGTGAATGAAACCTATACATATTGATCCGTAATTTGATATTGTTGATTTGTAATCAAGTGGTCGCATGATTTGAGAATGTAAAATATAAAAAATATTCTATAAACTTCGGAGGCGAAATTTAGATTTATGATTTAGAGTTTTTTATGATGATTTTGATGAACAATCAAATACTTTCAAACAGTTGTTGTCTTTGTAGGTAGTTGTCGCGAAACAACTCGACATTGATGGTCTTTCAGGAAAAAAAAAAATTACTTAGAGAGCGATAATGTTCTCTTACGCGGGCACACCAATTGCCTTTATATAATACAGATACCGTTTCTGTGATCCAACGGTCATGATCATATTATCTTATACGTTCCGGTATCATCCTCGAAATATGTGATTTTTGTCCTTATCAATGGTGCTAAAAACAACCAATTACATCTTTCACAATACAATGTTGCATGTTTTGTGAAGATTTTTTTTTACTCGGTCAATAAAACTCACTAAAAAGCGAAAACTATTATTATCCACTACTATTACCAACACCCGCCACCATATAAACAATCCACTACCACTATTTCTTTCATCAATAGTAATGTTACCGCCTCCACCATTCACAAACACCCGCCACCGTTTATAGTAACTCTACTTCCACTACCACCATTAGAATTAATATAGCTTTTGGTACAATCATTTATTTGTTTGTACCATAATATTCGGGTACTGATACGGGCTAACTACATCACTATTAGCGGGAAATATTTGTCGGCCCAAGCCTAATAGCAAGTAAAGATCGGTCCAGTTTGCTGACCCATTTCCAGAGGCCCGTTTTCTACATGAAACCCTAGAAGAAAGTTCTAGAACATCTAGATTATTGTATAAATACATGGGACCTTAACCCTATGAAGGGGAACCGGAAGAGAAGGTCTAGAAATCATATGGTAATGAAATCAATAAAATACTCTCCTGAGGGAGATTCATCCGTGGACGTAGGCACAATGCCGAACCACGTTAAATTCTTTGTCTTCTTTGTTTTTCCTTCGATTCGTCTTGAACCCAAAATTTTATCTCAATTCTTAATAATCATCATTATTCATCGTGTTTGCGCCTAAAAACGATTTTGGGTCCAAACATTGGCGCCGACTAAGGGGACCGAAAAAAGAGATCGTGTTCTCCCAATAAGATCTAAGGAGCAGTTTCGATTGACTAGTTCGTGGTAATACAGAAGTTGAAGAAAAAAACATGTGCTCTCTGGCGATAAATCTTGTGCCAGGTCCCAACAAAGAAGTTTTCTAAATTGTTACATGGATATGCTTTAAAAAAAAAAAAAAAAAAATGAAGTTCTGTTCGTGAAGCAGCTCTGAAAGAATCTGGGGGAAAGTAAACCAAAGGAATTCACGAAGGGGAAAGATGTTCGTCATTTCTATGGTCTCGCTTCGAATCCTACCGGCATGATGCCCACTGGAATCTCTTTCTAGTTTTTGCCATCACGCCATCATGAAATAAGAAGGAACATCTACAAGATCTAAAGGCCATCTTCCGTTCTCAATGTCCAAATGGAATCGGTGAAAATCACATCATTTTAGCTCGATTGAATCACTGTGGAAGCAACCACTGAATCCGCATGACACTGAATAGTAAGCTTAGGAAGAATTCGGTTGACACCGCCAGATCATAGCCTCAGACTCAATGAACTCGTACGGGACAACTCGGGAATAAGTGATGCTGGGTTCGATTAGCTAGCTCGTACCACTCGATATAATCCAGCTCCGACATCGCCCACAAAATCGATAAGCCAGACTTTCTATCCCTTGTCTCATTGAATTCTTTTTCTTCTAAGTCTATAAATTAAATTTCCTAGTGAGCAAATACATGCTTAGTAAAATCCATTAGGCATCAGATGAAACGTTCCATATGCTTCATATCATTAAAATTTCAAGCAACTTGCTTAGCATGGCAGGAGGTTACGAAGTTAATGATTCATGCAATTTCGCATGTATGGTCCTCAGACCAAGCGTTTTTCTAGCGTTTTGCAACCGTTTTAAACATTTTTCAAACGATTTTTCAAGGGTTTCAAGAGTTAATGATTTATTTTGTTTAATTTTTAATTTATTTAGCTTGACTGGAACTACTGTTCTGCCAAAGGGCAATCATACTTGATTATATATAGAACCTGACTTTTCATTGAGAAATAGGTTGAAAATGGACTGTCATTTATGTTCTTTACATAAATGAAATTGAAAACATAACGGACTGTCCTTTATGTAATTCATGTCCGTTTTCTTTAGAAATTGGAAACGGACTGTCATTTATGTCATTTTAATTAGGAGCTCCTAATTAACTTGTAACTGAATTACTGAAAATCACAGGAACCTGAGAACCAGAAGGTGAAACTCGATTGAGAATATCAGATTTGTGGAGGCTCACATCGATGCTAACTACGAGGTTGCACCAACGAGCTCAATGTGCTGATTGTTTTCTACGCGAAGGAAGAATGCGCTTATATGAAGAGTCTAACTGATCTTCATGGATACAAAACACTATGACCTGCTATTCCTTTCTTTCTTCTCTCGGCACCACGGCTATACTGGTTTGCACATCCGGTTTCTTTTATCTATATACTTTGATTATGCACGGTGATCTAACATATATAATCTGATACCCAGTAATCATGGTATTTGTCTTTCTATAAATAAGTAAATGGCAAAGTCTAATGTTGATAGCCTCACTTTCATCATAATTTGGAGAATTTCGTGAAAAGAGGGGAGAAGTGGTTCACGATTAGCAATGGCTCCTGAACTACATAACCTAAAGGGACTTGCAAGATTCAGCAAGCAGAAGCTTCTCTCAGTTCGACAATGATGGGCAGCAGTGTGCAGAACCAATATATCGGAGAGCGACAACCACTGCAGCAAAGGATCAGCTCATTTCACTCTGAGCGCAAATGCTTCTTCTGAAAACTAATTTTTCGGTAAGATGTTAACTTCGTTTAAAAGTACCTCTTATGCTTTGGTCTCACTTATGACAGTTTTGATTCTCAAATCATAATAAAATGCATCTGCTTGCTCAACCACTAATGATTTAATTGAAAGTACATCCAAGTTTTGGCCCCCCAAACCTATCCGGCGTACCGTGCCTAGAGATCCCAGTCCGACGGTCCGCGCCCGGAAACTCATGTGATGGCCCCACAAACCTATCCGGCGGACCGTGCCCGGAGATCCAAGTCCGACGGTCCACGCCCGGAAACTCATGTGATGGCCCCACAAACCTATCCGGCGGACCGTGCCCGGAGATCCAAGTCCGACGGTCCGCGCCCGGAGATCCAAGTCCGACGGTCCGCGCCCGGAAACTCATGTGATGGCCCCACAAACCTATCCGGCGAACCGTGCCCGGAGATCCAAGTCCGACGGTCCACGCCCGGAAACTCATGTGATGGCCCCACAAACCTATCCGGCGGACCGTGCCCGGAGATCCAAGCCCGACGGTCCGCGCCCGGAAACTCATGTGATGGCCCCACAAACCTATCCGGCAGACCGTGCCCGGAGATCCAAGCCCGACGGTCCGCGCCCGGAAACTCATGTGATGGCCCCACAAACCTATCCGGCGGACCGTGCCTGGAGATCCAAGTCCGACGGTCCACGCTCGGAAACTCATGTGATGGCATGCGAAAAACCTATCCGGCGGACCGTGCCCGGAGATCCAAGTCCGACGGTCTGCGCCCGGAAACTCATGTGATGGCATGCGAAAAACCTATCCGACGGACCGTGCCCGGAGATCCAAGTACGACGGTTTGCGCCCGGAAACTCATGTGATGGCATGCAGAAATGTATACATCTCGATTCTGCGCGCATCTTGAATAGTAGGATTGGCCCATATGCAAATTCAAGATAGCAGAAAACTCTTAACACTCTTATCATGCGAGAGCGAGATGCAGCAAGGAGGTGCACCCTTGTGTGAGCATTTAGCAGCATGACAATTGCTGGGGGCGAGTTACGTATCACTCCAACACTTGGGGGCGAGGTACGCAACACCTTGGCGCAAATAATAATTTTTTAGGGCGAGTTGCGCGACACTCCGAACAGCATGTTTGGGGGCGAGTCGCGTGACACCTAAATGTGAAACTCACTCGTCCGCAACCGTCCGCTATGATAGTTAGACCGCAATGCATGAAGCATTTGAAGCGGTCATATTCATTCTTAAATTTCATCTATCTATGAGGGAATCGCTACATCGCTATTGGTACTAGGCCAGGTCTTTAGTAGGTGAATATCTTGAACACAACATTCAAGAAATCTTAAGGTCAAAGCTAAAAACTTTCTAGCTTTACTTTGATTATACTCACCTGGATTAACCGGTGAACGGTGCGGCATCAAGTTATCCCATAAATTGAGAATTTATCTGGGGAAGACATGCAAAAGCTTGTTGATGTTCGATCCATTACCATTAATTATCAATCATCACGCCAAGAATTTCAGCTTAATTCAACAACAACTCGGCAACACCAGCACAACTTAGACCATGATACTGGTCATGTATTGCAGCAAGCATAAAAGTACGAAAGCATCGACAACACGTAAACAACTACTAGCATATAACGAATACTTCAATTTCTTCGCATTCGTACATGCCAGTGGGGGCGACTACATAACTATGGCAAAGATTAAAAGATTCTTCTTTCCACAACTGTTAAACTCAGATTTGATAGATAAATTTCAATTCTTCAAAAAATAGGGCAGTCGTCCTATTCTAAACAAGGGAAGTGTGGATGGATACGCCGCCAAAAAAGTGGTATTAGAAATTGTATAAAAACTTACTTGGTTGCGGATTGGTCGATGATTGCACAAGAAGACAAGCTGCATACACAAAATGCTACTACATCCACAGTCGAAGTACTTACACTAACTGACCCCACTGTGTCATTCCTAATTACAACAAAATCAGTCAATCGCTGTGGGTTTTGGACAAAATATGCAGCAGGGATCAAGAAAAATGATTAGCCTGATAAAATCGGTTTGCATCACATCAATTACTTACGGTATTGCAGAGAGCGTGTTGGCATTGGCTAAGGCTGCTGACAAAACATTCCTGGTTCGATCCTTACTCTCTCGAGATTTCGAAACCTGCAATTCCTGATATACTTAAGAAAGTTCGTGCCAGAATCTCTTTCCCCAATTCAAGTTCATGGTCGGTCCACGAAGTACAGTGAGAGCATGGGTTGTTCAAGAATGAGATGGAACTCATTAGCTGCAATAAACAGATAAAAGTAAGGGAAAATATACATACATATATGTTTATACACATATATAGATGCATGGTTACACCTGAAGTTAGTAAAGCTCCCCAAAAAAAAAAAAAAAAAAAAATCTCAACAGGAGATTCAGTTGATAAGATAAGATATGCAGAAAAATCAGTCAGTATGTGATTCTAACAAACAGTAACAGCTGCTTCATTCCGAGAAGTGTTTTTCAAGTAACTAGCACCTTTAGCAGATGTTGCCGCTATGCAAATCATAACGACAAGGAGTAAGATTTGGGATTTACCTGGTTATATATCTCCTTCATTTTTTGCATGAGCTGAGGGAAGTCCAGGAATTTGCACGTAGAACCGGATGCTAGAGGTATTGGGCGCCGAGATTGGATGATGGAACTAATTGGAGAAGACCCTATGTACAACTGTGTGTTCATCCTCCGCATGAGACCGCTTCCGAGAGCCACTACCTTTGAGTCCATGGCCTGAGTTTGTGAACGAATCATCCAACACACCAGTACAGTCTTGCCTTTTCTGATTTTTAGATTGACCTTGCATTGTCTAAGTATTTATGGGCTCTAAATATTGGGAAGCTGAACACTGTTGGAGGTAACAGACGGATCCGCACCTTTCTGGTTTTCGTTAACATCGGGAGCACTCAAAACATCGTCTCGAGAGCAATGAGAATTATCTACATATACCAGGAGGTAGTAATTGATTGACAGGTTAATAACCATTCCAGCAAGTTAAAAATCAGTTGCACAAGATAATGAACTTGTCAAAATTTACACAGCAAACTTCATAAGAGAAAAACATACCAGTAGGGGGCGGAAACGGTGCAGTAGCGATGGGTGCAAGAATGTCGGCATCGATCGCCAGCCAAATCATTCCTGGAGAAGGGATTACAAAGATCAACAGTAGGAACTACCGTGGGGGGATCATCCTCAAAGGAATTCTCTGGATAACCACCCATTGCAGAGCTGTTGGGGCTCTCGCTCTCAATGTTCTTTCGGAGAGGAACAACTAAGTCACTTGGAGAGTCAGCCGAGCTGGGGTCGTCATATGTGTATTTTACGTACGTGTTAACACGACTGCTGCGACGACGTGATTCCATACGCACCTTCCTGGGCATTGCATCTGGAATATTTCGCAACATATTCCGAGGGATTCTCATTATACTAGGAGAAGAAGAAGACTCCTGACTGCAATGGGTATTCACTGGGTTCATGTTTCCCACCTAAGGAAAACTACATTCGTCACTATCAGAATCTAAAGTTGAGGAGTTCATTCCTGCAAGTAAAGTACACATTCCCATTCACATGAAATCATTAAATACAACCCTGCAGGGTATGGACAAGGTTAAATTATGCTGGACTAAAACAAATTACTTGGGGGAAGACAAATAACTTTACAAGACGGGGTCATTTATCAGCATGATTTAATTAGCTCGGGGTTTACAAACTAAGTGGATTTTGCAAATTTTCCTTCTCGGGATTTATACTTGAAGCTCTAGAATTGTGAAAGCGCACTCCATGTGAGAATTCAAGCCAAACTCAACCCGGGGTTTACAAACAATTCAAGCCAGACTCAACCCGGGGTTTAATTAGCTCGGGGTTTACAAACAATTCAAGCCAAACTCAACCCCACATCTCGGTAATTGGAAGGAGCAAGAAAATTATAACGGCAAGGCATCATTTTCGACTCAATAAATTCGAATTTGGGTATGAACTAATCCAAGGCAGGAGAAACTCAAGTCAAAAATTCGGAAGATTTAGTACCTTAAAACATCAGCAGAATTCCAAGGTGACGTTTTGATCCTACGCAACGGCGGGAGATCTGGTTTCACCGGTGGATACTTTCTTTCCTGGGATACCAAGAGGAGAAGATGAAACTAAAAATTAGGGATTTTTTCCTCGTACAAAGATCGAGCAGCACTTGGGAATGTATCTGTGGAAGCTAAATGGACCTCCACTGGAAGGGCCCAATAAGCTAAATGATCTGGTTCTGTACTTGTTGGCACCAGTGTATATACAACTGTCGAAGCGGCGTTGAGTTCCCGTAAGAATCTGCTATCCACCATACTTCGAACCAGATACTGGGGGCGAATGGTTTATAAACATTACACAATCAGTCGGGGAGACCAGAGGTTTTAGATTAATTTCTTAACCCCACAACGTGTTGGAGGTTAAGAGGGGTCGATGTTTGTACTATAATATTCGGGTACTGATACGGGCTAACTACATCACTATTAGCGGGAAATATTTGTCGGCCCAAGCCTAATAGCAAGTAAAGATCGGTCCAGTTTGCTGACCCATTTCCAGAGGCCCGTTTTCTACATGAAACCCTAGAAGAAAGTTCTAGAACATCTAGATTATTGTATAAATACATGGGACCTTAACCCTATGAAGGGGAACCGGAAGAGAAGGTCTAGAAATTATATGGTAATGAAATCAATAAAATACTCTCCTGAGGGAGATTCATCCGTGGACGTAGGCACAATGCCGAACCACGTTAAATTCTTTGTCTTCTTTGTTTTTCCTTCGATTCGTCTTTAACCCAAAATTTTATCTCAATTCTTAATAATCATCATTATTCATCGTGTTTGCGCCTAAAAGCGATTTTGGGTCCAAACATTATTAATAAAATTATGTATTTGTGTTAGATTATTAAAGGGACATTTATAATAGAAATTTAATTAGTCATTATGAACAATCAATGAGACATTAATTAATAAAGTATTTAAAAAATGGTTAAGTTAAACAAACCCCAGCGATAAATTTATCTTTTTTAAATAGACAAATCGATAATAAATAATTTCATATGTTCTGATCTTGATTCGTATAGTTCGTTTAGTTATTACATAACATGGCAATTGATTGCACTAATTTTTTAAAATGGACATGTGTTTTATCTAGTTTATTTTAACATTAGAATGATCAACCACGTTTTATACTTTATAATACAACGTTACATATTTTGTAGCATTACAAAATTAGCATAATATGTTTTTGTTCACCAATACTCGCCATCACCATAAAACCATACGAATCCTTTTTTTTTATCCACCACCACCTAGTGGCAGAGCCAAGGGTTGACTAACCAGGCTCTAACCCCTTAAATTTTTAATAACTACATGAATTTTTTAGTTTATTTTATAAATAGTACTTTGTCCATATATATTTATGGTTTAGTCCACCAAAGTTTACATGTTTCCATTTTAAAAAAAAGTAGGCCTCCTCAATGTCAATTTTTGACTCCACCACTGCCACCATCACTGCCGCCCACCCCATGTATGTTGTTGGACGCAATTCTAATTTTCAATCACAAATGCTATGTATGAGGTTTAGATTGAACAAAATGTCGTCAATTGATTGGTTTCATTATTTTTTTCCCGTGTATATATTCTTTTTTTGTATTGCAATCAATTTTATTTTAACATTAAAAAATCATGATTTATACGATATAGTACCAAAGATAACAGTGGTATCATTTGGGTGATCCAACTACGATCATGAAAATATTATCTTGTATGATATCATCCCGGAAATATATGGTACCTTCCTTTATCAAAAGTGTTAAAAACAACCAACCACATCTTCAACACTACGATGTTATCGATGTTGTAACGACAACATAAAATTAATATTGTCCATCACTACTCACAAGCACTCACCGTCACTACTTCTTCCACCACAAACCAGGGGCGAAGCCAGGATTTTTAGGAAAGAGGGAGAAAAAACTCTTGGCAAGTTGGATACATGTGAAAAATGGACTTCGTATCCCATTTTATGATGGTTTTACCTAAATACCACCCACGGTCTAAAAACTTAGTAATTGTAAACCTAATCAGTAGTAGGTAACAATTACTCACCTTCTTCTCCGCTACACCATGATACAGAAATACCGTTATTTTTTTCCATTACCCCACCCTCGTTATTGTGTATTACATTTGCATGGATGAATCTTAGTTATAGTTCTTCCATATAACAAAAGCACTGACGATCTACTCCTACAAAGGATTGATTGACATCTGTTCCTATAATGGATTTTAGTGGAACTTGCAAGTGTCTTTAAACCCTAATAATATAGTCCTATAATCACATTTGTTCCCATTATAGTTTTCCGAAATTAAGCCCTAATCTACTAAAGTTAAAACTTAATATGTCTCTATAAGAAACTGGAATCATTCTATCTAATATCTGAAACTAAAATCATAATTAAAATTTAAAATTAATTTTGGGTGGTGGTGTGGTGGCGGCGGCCGCCGCCGTCATGGCTATTATGGGTGGTAGCTTATTTTTGGTAGACCTAATGGTGTTAGCCTGTTAGGTAATTATCAAAGAAGATGCATTAGGTCTACAATTTTTATCATTTTAAACCGTGGATGGTAATTAGGAAAAGCATAGGTGGTATTTAGGTAAAACCTTTTATGATAAAAGAACAAAAATAAATATAATTGTGCTTGGCGCCGCCCTTAACCACCACTAATCTTTCGGCCTCCACCTCTTCTACTACTCATTTTCGCCAAAAATGTCTATTGATATTATTTATCAAAATTAATTATTAATAAAAATATATATTATAATTAATTAAGAAAACATTTATAATTAAAAAATAATTAGTCATTTATTATGAGCGATTAGTGAAACACATATTAATAAAACACTTTATAATGAATAGGTTATTTATTATGTGCAATTAATGAAACACAAATTAATAAAAAAATTATGATATTTAAGTTGAACAAACCACCACCGTTGATTTGTCTTTTTTATTAATTCCAACCAAGGTGGAACACTGGTTAGAGGCCACTCTTATGACACAATAGGTCATGAGTTCGAACCTCCCCGTTATAATTTTTGAAAATCCATATCTTGATTTGAATATTCATTTTTCATTCATAATATTGGAATTAATGCCACACGTGCGAGTTGCAGGGGGTGGTCAGGAGAACCACATCCCTTGATTTATCTTTGTCTGGACAAATCCTGACCACCACTAACACATGCTAACTTATCTTAGCTTTGTTTTGTACTAATGATAATATAACGTCACACATTTTGTGGCGTTACGAAATTAGCATAATATGTTTTTGTTCACCAATACCCACCACCACCATAAAACCATATGAATCCACTTTTTTTTATCCATCACCACCTAGTGGCGGAGCCAAGGGTTGACTAACCTGGCTCTAACCCCTTAAATTTTTAATAACTACATAATTTTTTTTGTTGTACTTTGTCCATATATATTTATGGTTTAGTCCACCAAAGTTTACATTTTTTTTTGTTTTTTTAAAATATATGCCTCATCAATGTCAATTTTTGACTCCACCACTACCACCATCACTGCCGCCCATCCCATGTAGGTTGTTGGACGCAATTCTGATTTTCAATCACAAATGCCATATATGAGGTTTATATTGAACAAAATTTCGTCAATTGATTAGTTTCATTATTATTTTTCCGTGTATATATTTTTTGTTGTATTGCAATCAATTTTATTTTAACATTAAAAAATCATGATTTATACGATATAATACCAAAGATAACAGGGGTACCATTTGGGTGATCCAACTATGATCATGAAAATATTGTCTTATATGATATCATCCCTAAAATATATGGTATCTTCCTTTATCAAAAGTGTTAAAAACAACCAACCACATCTTCCACACTACGATGTTATCGATGTTGTAACGACAACATAACATTAATAATGTCCATCACTACTCACCAGCATTCACCGTCATTACTTCTTCCACCACAAACCAGGGGCAGAGCCAGGATTTTGAGGAGAGAGGGAGAAAAAAAATCCTTGGCAAGTTTGATAATGTGAAAAATGGACTTTGTATCTCATTTTACGATAAAAGAACAAAAATAAATATAATTGTGCTTGGCTCCGCCCTTAACCACCACTAATCTTTCGGCCTCCACCTCTTCTACTACTCATTGTCGCATAAAATATCTATTGATATTATTTATAAAAATTACTTATTAATAGAAATAAATATTATAATTAATTAAGAAAACATTTATAATTAAAAAATGATTAGTCATTTATTATGAGCAATTAGTGAAACACTAATTAATAAAACACTTTATAATGAATATATTATTTATTATGTGCAATTAGTGAAACACTAATTAATAAAGCAATCAGACGTCCACCAACCGATAAGCATCATTGATCACTATCCCGAATTAGTATCCTTTATAGGTGGCAAGTAAAGACTTCTTTTCACCTGAGATTCCGTTGACTTGCGAGATTATAAAGAAGAATTATAAGGATTCATTTCACATAGTCGTTTCTTCTATATCTCGGGTACTGCTCCGCACTTATCTGATCTTCTGATTGACTATATTTTTTTTTCGTGCTCATAACTTCTTCTTCTTCGCAACTTAGCAAGGAAGCGGTGGACGACCATTCTGTCACTTCTCCGGAAAGAAGCTTCGAAGTTGACAAGCCCGAAACCCATGAGCACGAAGAAGTAATGGCTAAAATCGACCTCTCACTTCGCGAAGTCGGTCGGGCTATACAGGGGATGTCCATTTTGTACCTGCGTATTGCCAGGGGACGCATATATGCCCTTTCCGCTGCGATTGACATGGAAGAGCGGTGGAGGCGTGAGGAAGCGTTGTGATCTCCAGTAAGCGCAAGGGAAGAGAGATTCGCAGCGCGGTTGAAGAGGCGGAGGGTTGAGCATAAACGGCCTCCAAACGAAGATAAGTGTGATTACCCAATCCAAGACGGTGTGATAATTCTTGATTCTGACGCAGACGAACCTGAGTGTCTGAAAGCTGTAGTTGCAGAATAACCTACAACTACACACTCAATAGAATTAGTAAAAACTCAAGAAGTTCTTGATGATGAATGATAACTTTCTTATTAATTCTCTTAATTGATTACATAGAATTATCAAAATGGAACTATAATAGTTACAACTTTTTCTATTCTCTTTCCTAAGATAATTTCTTACACTCACTAAAAGAACCCCTCGAATTTTACATTTGAACTCCTATTTATAGTAAAATTTATACAGCTGTATATGAATTGCGAAGTATCGCAATTCATCCTCGCAAAATTATTTCATTCTCGCAAAACTTCATATTTCCCCACACTACTTCTATCATCGTATCATTTTTTAACTCTTTCCTCCTTTATTTATTACGATACTCGTGAACTATTATCTTGCGATATTCAGTACCTACATCTTGCCTCTTCTCATGTCAATTCTACGAAGAAGAAATGTCATGAGAATCCCTATTCTCGTAAATTTAGTGTAGTTATTACCACCCATCAAGTTCGCAACACGTCTTTTTACTTTTCCCTTATCTTTTTGACACGTTTCTTCGTAACCGTTCTTTTCAACCGTTCACGCTTACTCGTATTAATGAATTTCTATCTTCATCAAACTCTCTCTATTTATAAATATTATCCTTTGTTTTTGATTTTTATTCTCTTATCTTATTCATCTTCTTCACCACTTCTGCCTCTGCAATCTCTTTTATCTTTTTTTCCTTTCTATTTTCCATCTTATATTCAATGGCACCAAAGAAGAAAACTATTGAACAGATTAATGCGGAACTTGCTGATAGGGACCTCATTCTCTCTGAGATTGAAGGTTATAATAATAAATCTTCTCTCTGTGTGAAGCTCTTTACCAACTATGTTTGGGATGATCAGAAAATTTTAATCTCACGAGGTCAAATCCTCGCAGGTCTTCCTCTTCCTCTTTATGACGTTAACTTTCCTCTATTTTATGAAATTATTTCCCACCCCAATTTTTCTTGTGCCATTTACCAATTGACTGGTGATTGTATTCGCCTCTTAGTTGAATTCGCAAATCGTGCCGCTTTTGGGAAATCTTTGTATTCAATTGATCTTAGGAAACCTGGATTTGAAAATATGGAAATTGTTGCTGCGAATTATACAGTTGAGGGTTTCTTCAAAAATTACACATTAATTCCTGCTAGGAAAGAAGATAATCGTTGGGGTGTTCGTCTTCATCGTAAATCTAATATCGCAGCAGATGATCTTCTCATGCACGATATTGATTATGCTTTAGGAAATAATAAGACACCTCGTCGTTCTAATGATGAAGATTGGTATAAGTACCCTTTAATGTTATCGGGTTCTTATATTTCTGGGATAGTAGAACTTCCTGCGAACCTTCGTAACCGCCATTATCAACCTTGGGTTTTTAGAAATGTATGTACTTCCATCTCCTTATCTTTTTGGTACTCTTTAATTTCAAATGAGGTAAGAAACACTCTTGTATTTTTCTAAACAATATATTGTTGCCTCTGTTTCTTATCCTTATTTGAATTTACAGGTTCCACTTCTTCCTGAGATTGTCATGCAGTGAAAATAAGAGTTCTACTTCTTCTAAAAGGTTTACTGCAAGACAACAAACTCTTCGTTCTCGCGAAGGTTACCCAAGCTTCGGTAGTCAAGATGATGCTCTTCGCAAAGGAAAAGGAAACTTCAAGATGTTGTTTACGAGAGGAGGAAAAAGAAGAAACTCTCAACCAAGTCTCATTCCAATGTAATCTCTTCTAATGAGAATATTGAGGAAAATCTTGGTGATGAAGATGATAAATTTCCTGAGAAGGACTTTAGTTCTAATTCTGATACCCTTTCTGACGAAGGAGATGATGATAATGATGTTGATGAAGGTGGAAATGAAGATTGCAGTATCCCAGAAACTTTTGCCTCAGCAATGGTTAGCATCTCTGAAGCTTTCCTCCATTCTTCTCGTGGATTAGGAAATTCTCCTACATCGAATGCTCGCAAACTTATTGCGAAGGCGTATAAAGTTCCTACTGTAATTGATAATAACTCCCTCAAAGGCATTTCAAGATTCGTCTCTCCTGCTTCATTATATGCTTTAGGTAGCATGGTAAGTTTCTTCTCTATTCTTTGTTTATTTCCCTTATTTTATTGATTTCTAACCCCTTTTTTCTTGTTTAGGTTGGAAGAGTTAGTTGTGCAGTTGCTTCTGATTGGGAAAGACGTCATTCTATTGCTGAGAAGAAAACTTTGAATCGTTGTAAGAAGTTAGAGGTTGAAAATTCAAATCTCCGTCAGAAAGTAGAGGATTTAAGTATTGATAACGCAGAATTAATATCCCGTCATGAAGATAATTCACAATCTGCGAGCATCGCAATTGATAATTCTTCTCTTCTTGAGGAGAACAATCAATTAAAGCTTGAAAATTCTTCTCTTCGTAATGATAAGAAGCAATTAGAAGGTAAATTCTTTGCGATGGTAATTATTTTGATTACTTTTCCTTCGTAATTTGCTAACCAATTCCTTAATTTCTCTCCTTGCCGTAAAATTAATTATGCGAAGATGAATAACGATCCGGAAACTACCCTTGCTAATCGTAATAAGAAAATTTCGATTTGAGATCTCAACTTCTAATTTCCCAAAGATAACCATAGTTTATATGTCAAGCGTTTTCGAGCTAAGATGACTCGCAAGATTTGCGAAGATAATGAAATTCCTCTCAAGAAGTACCATACGCTCCTTTCTGAAGAAATTCCTGAAGATACTCCATATTTGGAAATCTCTGATAGTGAAGTTGAAGAAGAAGATCATTTTGATGGGAATAGATCGCCTGAAAAATAACTTCACTCTTTTTTTTTGTATATCTGTTTTGTTTCTTTTCAATACAACACTTTCTTCTTGATTGCACTTTTAATCAATCCAACAATTTCTTTTTCAAAGCTTAATTTGAATTAATCTTTCTTTGATTGATTGTTTCCCTTATTCGCATAACTTGATCATGTGGAGAGAAATAATATACCTTAAAGACTTAGTTTAGTATTCCCTTTCCCCTTATTATTTCTCTTCAAATGATCAATTATCGCTGGAAGTATTAGAATATCCTTCTCAATTTATCTTACGAAGTTTCTTCTTATTGTGATTATGAATAAAAAATCCTCCCTTCGAAGTATAAGCAATATAAGCCTTTTGCCTTTTGTGGAATGTTGCGAAGTAAATAATAAATCTCCCCTTGAAGTATAGAAAGTATGAAGTATACGAAATATGAAATACCCTTAAGAAGTATAAGAAGTATAAAATATCTTTGAAGAAGTATTAGCATCATTTAATTCATGAAGAATTGCCCAATATATGAAGAAGTATAAGAATTATTACTCATTGTATGAAGAAGTATAATAAGTACTTAACCTTCGCAAAATTAAATATCCGTTGAAGAAGTATGATAAATATGATACATTCTTGAAGAAGTATAAATAGTATTGAAATTGTGGAGAAATATTCAATATATGGAGAAGTATAAGAAGTATTTAATTCTCGTGAAATTTTACGAGTATGAACTTATCTGTATTTGATTGCTATCAAAATTGCATCTTTTGTTAAGTCTTCGTGAAAATTCTTCAATGATGTTAATAGGACTTCTTGTAAAAATTCTTCAATGGTATTGACGAAGCTATCTTCTCTTCAAAACTTCATGATGTATATTCTTGTAAAATTTCTTCAATGATATCGACGAAGTTGTCTTCTTTTCAGATCTTCATAATGTATATTTTTGTATAATTTCTTCAATGGTTTTGATGTAATGTATTTCATTAATTTTTGTGGTCTTATCATGCCTTCCTAAGTAAAGGTCTTATTTTGCCACCTCTTTTGTAGTAAATATTTGTATTTGCGATAATATGACAAGCCTGAACATTCTTGCGAACATACAGCCTCGTGACATTATCGTCTTGCGATGAAATCGCAGGACGTTTTTACACTTTCATGTAATAACCCATTGATCTCATCTTAACTTCTTTGTTTCATTCTGCGAGTTCTTTTTGTATGTTTTCCTTCTTTTTTTCTTTTTTTTTTCTTTCTTTTTTTTAGAATGCTCGCAGAACTTCATTTGTTGCACAAATATGACAAGCCTTTATGTTTTCGCAAACAATAAGCCTCGTGAAATTTGCGTCTTATAGCACGTATCAGCTCCCTAATGGAGGGTGATGCCCTTTATCTTCCCCCTGGTTGCCCCTTCAAGGAAGCGTACATCGACCATACAAGGTTAGCTCTTCCCACCCGGTTCTGCCAAAAACCAGCTTTTGATCGCAACCTCTTATCCTTTTTGCCTATAGGGCTTATAGTTACGAGGTTGCACCCTATGGGGTATCTTTGGGCCAAGTGCATCATTTGCTAAGACTTGTCAAAAATGGCAGATGTGGTTCAACCTCACCCGGCACTCTTGACTCAACCATGTACCTCGGCGCCTTGATCGTTTTCTGCACTTCTTGGGAAAGACAGTATGCCTTAGTCGCCCAACCTAAATCCTCTTACACCGCATTTTATATTGCGTAATGTCGCTAGATTAGGTGAGAATCCAAGGTGTCTAACCCGGATAGGTACCCCATTATTGGGTTGTACCCCTAAATTTTTACCATGTACTAAGGGTCCTTGGTGGTGTTCCGGTTACCCTTAGCCATGTTTATAGGTACCCCCTTAAATGACGTACTTTAGGACTTTGCCTCTTACGAAATATAGCTTCGCGAACTAGGGTGTACGCCACAAAGGTTTGCCTGTATAAAATTTTCTGCGGCTCTCTTTCTTTTTTGGAGGCTGATCACAGATTGCGGTCTTTTATTCGCAAATTAATGAAATTTTAATCGCAATATAGATTTTGAAATTCGTAACTTTTCCCAATTTCCTGCGAGAAAACAATATTCGTAAAATTTATCACGAAATAAAAAAAATTGTTTTGCCACATACCTCATTTCCACGAGCAAACATACTGATTACCTTCTTGTTTTATTATTTTTCTTCTTCTTTCTTCGCAAATCACAACCCCTTATTATCATCGTAAATTTCTTGTATGATTATCATCGTAATTTTATTCTCTTTTTCCTTAATCCTCCGCCATTAAATTTTCACTTCTTTTCACAGCCTTTGCTCTTTTTCTCCAATTTTCCTTCTCAGTAGTTTTTCCTTCGCAAACTTCTACTTCTGTATCATAACATTTCTTTCCCTCAGCCCAATCACCCTTGATAATTCTAATACCCTTCATATGAGGAAACTTTATGCACTGATGTAGAGTGGAAGCTACGCCTAGAATTCCATGAAGCCATGGTCTTCCTATCAAAGCATTATATGGTGATTCGACATCAACAACGCATAATGAATTTCATTCGCATTCCACTTAATGGAATTCGCATGCTCACTTCTCCTTTGGGCTTGTTAGCAGTTCCATTAAAACCATAAATTCTGTAAGTAGAAGGTATTAAATCTGCATCTTTTCCCCCCATAGTTTTGTAAGCAGAATATAAGAGGATATTGACAGAACTTCCCGTATCAATCAAAATCCTATTAAGACCAATTGATTCCTCCTCCATATCATCTTCGTTTTCCTCCATATTCATGTAGATTGCTAATCTTACTACCAATGGATTATCATGTGCTTCACAACCTTCTGGAATTTCAGTGGCTTCAAAAGAAATTTCACGTTTCTGCCAATCTTCAAGTCGTGAACTTTTTGCGATGTTCATTACTTCCTTTCCTTCACCATCCCTCGCATATACCCTGCTTAACACATTATCATGAAAATCTTCTATGGTTTTATATGAATGAACAATGGAATTACAGAAAACATTCCTTGCTTTTGATCCCACTTCTATATGTAGGATTTCTTCTCCTTTTCTTTTGTTGTGTTCTCCTCATGAGTTACTGGCCGGAGCTCGTGGTAATTGTTGCGACTGATCGTGTCTCTGCTCAAGTAAAAATTGATTTAGTTTTCCTTGATCAATCATTCGCAAAATTATCCTCTTGATATTATGGCAATTATTTGTAGAATGTCCATGAAAATGATGATATGAACAAAATTCATGACTTCTTGGACCCATTGGTGGTTCCTTTCCCATGTTCCATGGAGTTGGTATATGCTCTACCAAGATAATTGCTTGCCATATCTTTTCTACACTTGTATTCAAAGGTGGCAACTTTATCTCTCCCTTTACCATTCTTTGACCTCCTTGACCGTTGTTATAATTTTGTCTCTGGTTCCCTTGTCCAAAATAATTTTGCCTTTGTCCCCCATAATTTTCTTGTTGTTGATCTAATCTTGGAATTTGGTTATTTCCTATTCGATTATATAAATTCCTATCTCTATCATACTCTTCTTGATCTCTACTACCCATTGCTACCATTTTTGGCTGGCTATCATTGATTTTCTTCTCTTCTGAAATTTGCGAAGAAGTTTGTGAGGATGTTTGCGAAGTACCTGCTACTACATTGATTATTTTGGGAAGTAAATTTGCTCCTCCCTCTTGATTGCTAGTGTTTGATACTGGATATAACTCCATACTGTTTTGCTTTTCCTCTAGTGTAATGTATTATTCTTGCAATTCTCGTAACTCTGTCATCATTATGGAATTCTTTCTTCTGAATATTTGAACATATAATTGTTCAGTTGCGAACATCGCATTTATGAAGGACAGAATCAAGTATCTCTCATCCACACGCCCTTCCATATCACTGCACATAGTCTTCCATCGTCTTACCAAATGCTTCAAACTTTCACCCACTCTTTGTTTTAAACCAAATACATCTTAAATACCAAGCCGTGAAGAGTGATTTGTGATATATGCTCCAAGGAAAGTTGCTTGCAAATGACTGGATGACGTAATAGTGTTCTTAGGGAGTCCTTCGAACCACTTTAAAGCTTCCCCTGTTAAACTCGATGCGAAGTACTTGCATAACACATCATCATGATTCTCCCATTGTAACATGCATCTTATGTATGCTTTAATGTGCTGAATAGCACATGAAGTCCCATCAAAGATACTGGTAAGTGTGGGCAAATTTCATTTTGGTGGAATTCCTCCCAATTGTACTTCTCTAGCAAATGGAGTCCTCACAGCTTCTTCTATTGCTTCATCTAATTTCCTTCTATCCCCTCCTCTTCTATTGTTTATCATCCCTCTCATTTCTGCTAATTCTCGAAAGATCCGTGCATTTGCCTCATAATTCTCATCCATTGGTCTTTTTAATGCAGCTTCTCTTCTTCTACGTTCTTGCGCTTCCTCCCTTGTGATCCTTCGCATTCTATCATATTCTTCATTAATGTTTTCATTTGCATAATTTTGCAAATATATTCTTTCTAAATTATCATAATTGTTCAGTCGCAGAGTATCTTGGAATTCTTGTTCTTCCCTTTCTATTCTTCTCATGCGAATATCAGGAATTTCTTCTTCTTCATTTCTCCTCCTTCTGTGATTTACTTCTTCTTGATTTTTTTGTACTCTGATTCGAGAGTTTGGTTCATTCCTCTCTACTTCTGTTTGTTGATTTACAATTCTTCTCTTAATTCTTTCATACTCAACATTTTGTTTGTTACGAGCCTCTTCATATCTTCTTACTCCATTCTCGTGATTGTTTTGATGTACTGCTTGTTGTCTCTTAGTTTCTTCCATAAGTTGTTGTTCTTCCTCTCGATTCTGATTGTTTTCTCTAGGATTTGGCCTTGTTCGTAAATTCTCCATGTTTTGTTCGTGGTTTGGTATTAAAATGAAACGATTCTCTTGATTTCTTTCACCTTGATTCTGCGCTTGTTCTTGTATATTATTTTCATTATTGATTATCGGTGAATTTTGTCCTTCTCTTTCTGTTCTAACATTTGATCTTGCAACACTTTGAGATTTCCTTCTTTGTAGCATCTCATTTTCCATCCTCAATTCTTGATTTTGTCTTGTTAAATTGGCACGTTCTTCAGCTTCGATCATTCATTCTTTTTGGATTCCTTGTCTCAATGTTTCTAACATCTCCTTTTCTCTTTCAAGAATTGTTCCTCCCATCAACCTCCCATTTTCTCTGATTTGTGGTTCTCTATCTTCTTCTCCTGGTGTATCAGTTCTCCAAGTGTGTATACTCGCTCGATCATGATCTATTATTTATTGAGCTTGATTTCTTCGATTACTCCTTCTCCTACTAGGTTCTCCTGTTATATTTGCTTATCCTCCTGCGAGTCTTACACTTCTTCTTACTTCAGTTAATGATTCTGATGTGTTTCTTCTTCCTGTCATTTTTCTGGTACAGGAATTCTTCAAATCCCTGTTTCTAGCGCCAATTATGTAGTTGCAGAATAACCTACAACTACACCCTCAATAGAATTAGTAAAAACTCAAGAAGTTCTTGATGATGAATGATAACTTTCTTATTAATTCTCTTAATTAGAGAAGGAAAACATACAAAAAGAACTCACAGAATGAAACAAAGAAGTTAAGATGAGATCAATGGGTTATTACATGAAAGTGTAAAAACGTCCTGTGATTTCATCGCAAGACGATAATGTCACGAGGATGTATGTTCGCTGATGAGTGCCAAATATTGCATATTCATACACCTTTTCATTGGCACTTAACTCATCTTTCGCGCTTCAAAGTCATATATTATCCCAAATTCTGCATTTTTACCATCTTCAAGAATAAATATTTGTATTAATTAATTTTGTGTTTTTAAGTACTAAATAAAGCTTGGAAGAATTGAGAAGACAAAAGAGAAGAAAGTTGGAAGTGTTGCAACCCGTTCACGCATTAGTGGCAACCTGTTTACAATACATGGGATTAAACTACCCATAATCCAAAACCCATGATCCAAAACCCAAGACCCAAATCCATTTCCACCTCACCACCATTGGATTCCAAAACATCCACCTCACCCCATTGGATTCCAAAACATCCACCTCACCACCATTGGATTCCAAAACATCCACCTCACCCCATTGGATTCCAAAACATCCACCTCACCACCATTGGATTCCAAAACATCCACCTCACCCCATTGTATTCCAAAACATCCATCAAGTGAGAAAACATGTTTTGTTGAGTAAATAATTGCCAAAATTCGAATCCAAGTGAGAGAGAATTTTTGTGTATAAATAGAGAGGGTTATTGTGTTGAAAAATCATCCAAGAATAGCTTGTTCATGTTAGTTTATCAAATTTAAGTTTTGTTGTAATGTTCTTCATGTTCTAGTTTCATTTACTAGGGTTTAGATGAAGCCCTAATCTCATTGGTATGTATTCATATCTTGTATCTTGTTCTTGAAAGTTTAGAATTGTTTAAAGATATAATTTAATCCAAGTTTTTCAACATCTTGCTCTCACAATGTATGCCATGTATCCATTGTAGTTAGAATATCTCTATGTTGATTATGCTACAACTCATGCTTAACCAAATATTGATCTTTAGATTAGTTGTGCTTAATTAGACAATTAATTCTTTGGAGAAATAATTTAGTTGTGATTAAATTATCCATTGGAGAAACACCTTAGTTATACTAGGACTTGAATCTACTATAAGGACAAGAATAATATTACAAGTTGAATGCATATCATAGGTTATTGGTGGATTTGAATACCCTAGTATCCATATTATCATTGTTTACATATCTTGTTATTTGCATCTTTTACTTTTATTATTTCAAATCACTTGAAAATCATATCGTCAGATCGACAAAAACAAACCCCTTTTGGTTACTCTCTAAATCGATTTAGAATCAACTTCTACACTCTCCAAGTCTCGTGGTTCGACTCGTGCTTGCCCCGTGTTGCTTGTCGACACTGTGCACTTGCAGCTTATACATAGAAGTAGGTATCTTTCCGAGCCTACCAAGTTTTTGGCGCCGTTGCGGGACTCGGTAGTGGTGTAGTTCATTTTTCATCTCCCGTCACTGTTCATAAATTGTCTCCTGGAATCGTAGCATTTTATCAGTAGATAAAACACTTGTACACAAAGTCACCATTATCAGTAGCGTATTCGTGAACACCAAAAAAAAAAAAAAAACGCCCGCCTGTAACAGTGCAATTCAACAACAGCTTATTCACTGTGTCATCTGTTAAACAACGACAGTTATTCTCTCGTGTCGTTCTTCGTGTTCTTCGAACGATACTCAAGCGTCTGTTCTTCGTGTTCTTCATCTCATGCATTCGTTCACTCGTAGCAACGATAGTTCATCATTCATCATCACCGTAGCAACGCAACTATTCACAATCAATTTTACACTTTTTTTTTTTTTTTTTTTTTATTTTATTTATTTTTTTTGCTTTTGCTTTAAAACTTCAAACCCTAACTACCTCTTTTGAGCTCAACAGTGCCTCGAGTAGTCGTTGTAAAGGCGAAGGAAAGGAAGCGAAAGAAAGCGGAAGAAGTTTTTATTTTAATAAAAAAAAAAAAAAAAAAGAGAGTTTATTTTATTTATTTTTAGTTTGTATTAGGATTCCTTTACTCTTGTAATTTTCTTTTTGTTTTTACTTTGGACTTGGACATTCTATTTTTATTTTTTATTTTTAAACCCTACGGAAGGGTATTAAATATCAACTGTTTGCAGAGAAGGACGGTGATTACAATATCACCTCGGCCCCTCGGGTTCGTTCATGACATAGGAGTCGTGGCCCGAGTCGACAACAACGGTTCATCCCCGTCCTGAACGGAGGTAAGTTTGTCGAAACACTCGCGAATCCCTTGTTAGCGAGTTACTGTATTCCTTCGTTTGCATATATGTTGAGGAATTGAATACGACTTCTTTATTTTCCTAGTAAAGGGCAAGGACTGGCCATACAAGATAAGGGTTCGGATTTCATCACCGTTCTCTTCTTGCCCGCCTTAGAAAACGATACATACGCGAACCTAAGCTTTAAAATTTTGAATAGAACAAGACCTATAAGGTAACGAGCTTAGTAGGAAAGTCTTTTGAAAAATATTGGTTACTCTTTAAGCATACTTCGAAGTTCATGACGGTTTACGTAAATTGAATGCGTGATCTGCGCCGCCTTGTAATACGGTGAGGCCTTGGGTATCAAAGCTCTAGCAGCTTCCCTCGCCTCTATTCAATTTACTTAAACTCGGATTGATTCCAGAGGGGTTTGCTCAGATTGTAACGAATTCCCTTTCGAAGGATTAGAAGCTGGTCTAGAAAACAATCTAAGTGGAGCCATCATGCTTTTTGTTTGCTAGAAATCAGTAGGTTTACTGTGGTGGAGTCATCCTTGTTTGTGATTGCATAGAACTTGACTTCTAGGTGAATGGTTAACATGCTTGATGTGCTAGATAGGCTATGATTGTGTCTTTTAGAGACCATACACGCCGACTAGTTAGAATAAGTCAAGAAGAGTTAATTGAAATACATAGTTCTGAAGCAGACAGTCCAAACCCATCCGAAACAATGGGAGAACCAAGAAACCCAAATCGTAGTAGTCTAAAGGACTACATGTACCCAACGAGGACAACCCAGTCCTTGTGCATTGTCTTACCAGCTATTGATGGACAATTTGAGCTAAAGGCAAGTATCCTCAATATGTTGCCTAAATTTAAAGGGGTTGAAGCTGAAAATCCCTACCACCATGTGAGAGAGTTCGAGGAAATTTGTGGGACTCTTCGGATCAACCAAATGACGGATGAGCACCTCAAAATGAAACTTTTTCCTTTTTCTTTGATAGACAAAGCCAAGACTTGGCTGTGTGCTCAACAGCCACAGTCATTTCATACATGGGATGCTCTTACGAAAGAGTTCTTCAAAAAGTTCTTCCCAAACCATAAGACTACGACAATTCGTCAAAGTCTGAATAGTTTTGTGCAATTAGAGGAGGAAACTTTGGCAAAATATTTAGAGAGATTCAATGAATTATTGCTCCAATGTCCTCACCATGGTTTTGAAAAATGGAGACTTGTGCAAATTTTGTATGAAGGTTTAGATGTCAAGAACCGAACTACGGTTGAGACCATGTGCAATGGTCAATTTATTGAAAAACTCATTATGAGTCTTGGGATTTCTTAATCGAAGTCGCTGAAAAGACTCAAGAGTGGGAATCCCCCGTGAACCAAATAGGATTACCCTTTCATCCAATGTTCATAGAATTGACTCGACTTCAAGGAAGTGCAAAGATGGCATCCTTGGCCAGGAGAATAGAAAAGCTAGAGCTAGAAAAGAATGGAAAAACTAATATCCCTACTCTCCGTAGTCAAATTGAAATGGCCACTTGTGCCGCATGCCATAGTTCGGACCATCTAGTGGACACTTGTCCAGACCTCCATGCATTTCAAGAATCTAAAACCGAGGAAGCCAATGTATTGTACCAAAGGCAAGAGAACAACCCATATTCTCGGACCTACAACCCAGGGTGGAGAAATCACCCTAACTTTTCATGGTCTAAGGGGCATGTGCAAGGGGAACATCAAATAATAACCAAGGATACCCTTATCCTAGAAACCCCCAAGTGCAACCACATTCTCAAGACCCTGCAGAGAAAAGCCTAGCTTCAAGAAAGTTTCGGTTTGTTGACCCAAAATTTGGTACAACTTCAAAAGACCACACCAACGTTTTTCAAGTCTAGAACTTAAAATGGGTCAAATTTGTGAAGCATTGAATGAAAGAGACAAAGGCAAACTTCCTAGTCAACCCCAACAAAATCCAAAAACTGTATATCAAAAAGAAAATTCAACTCGAAATGAGGCCTCCAATAATCAAGTAAATGCCGTCACCACTCTTCGTAGTGGTAAAGTTGTTGAAAACAATGTAGGTGTACCACAAATGAGTGAGTCTACATCGACTCACCAAGGTGCATAAAATACCACAGAAAACACCTATTGTTGAAAACAAATCGAGCAACATAAGAATTACCATAATTCTAATGTCTCTACACCATCTCATGTACCGTTGCTCCATTCCCACAAAGATTGGTGCAACAAAAAGAGAGTACACAAGACAATGAGATTTTAGAAATGTTCAAACGAGTTAACATCAACATCCCATTTCTTGATGCAATCAAGCAAGTCCCTCGCTTATGCTAAATTCCTTAAGGATCTATGCACACAAAAGCGAAAGCTTCATGTGCATAAGCGTGCTTTTCTCACCGAGCAAGTGAGTGCAATCATTCAAAGCAACATACCACCTAAGTTTAAAGACCCAGTAGTCCAACTATCACATGCAAAATAGGTGACCATACGGTTAAGAAGGCGTTGCTAGACTTAGGGGCAAGTGTGAATTTACTTCCATATTCAAGATATGTGCAAATTAGGTCTTGAGAGTTGAAGGCAACACCTATAACTCGCAATCATTGGCGACAGATCCGTCAAAGTGCCACGTGGTGTGGTAGAAGATGTTTTGATTAAGGTTGATAAATTTTACTTTCCTGTGGACTTCATCGTTTTAGATACTCAACTCATGCAAAACCCTGACAAATCACATTCTCATCATTTTGGGACGTCCTTTCTTAGCGACGTCCAATGCAATCATTAATCTCGCCGAATGGAGTGCCAAGTTGTCATTTGGTAATATGATCGTGGAGTTGAATGTTTTCAATGCTAGCCAACAACATTTAGATCTTGATGATGATAATGATGTGCATGAAATCAACATGATTGAAAGTTTGATTCAGAGTCGCTACCTAGTAGCATGTCTCTGGACCCTTTGGATGCTTGTTTGAATAATTTCAACCTAGATCTGTTTGATGATGAATACATAAGTGAAGTGAATACTTTGCTTGAATCCACACCACTCATGGACACTTCTAAGTGGAAAGCTAGAGTGGAACCACTTCCACTCTTGGAATCCAAGTCTGCTCCATCTCTTGTTGAGCCACCAAAGCTCGAATCGAAACCATTGCCCGATACTCTTAAATATGTTTTTTTGGGACCTTCTAATACTTTGCCCGTAATCATTTCATCTCGCCTTAGATACAAAACAGAAAGAAAACTTTTAGAAGTGCTTAAGGAGCATAAAGAAGCATTAGGATGGACCATCTCGGACCTTAAAGGCATAAGCCCCACCGATTGCATGCACCATATAAACCTTGAGGACAATGCCAAACCATCTAGGAGATGCAAAGGCGTCTCAATCCTAACATGAAAGAGGTTGTTAAGAGTGAGATCATAAAGCTTCTTGATGCGGGTATCATATACCCAGCCCTCGATAGCAAGTGGGTCACCCCATTCAAGTGGTACCCAAGAAGTCCTGGCATTACCGTAGTTCAAAATGAGAAGAATGAGCTTGTCCCCACCCGTGTAACTACAGGTGGAGAGTTTGTATTGACTATAGGAAATTGAACACAAGAATTAAGAAAGACCATTTTCCGCTTCCTTCATTGATCAAATGCTAGAAAAGTTGTCGGGACATAGGTACTATTGTTTCTTAGATGGCTATTCAAAGCTACAACCAAATTCACATAGCACCAAGATCAAGATAAGACCACATTTACTTGTCCGTATGGAACATTTGCTTATCGTCGTATGCCTTTTGGGTTGTGTAATGCACTGCTACTTTTCAAAGATGTATGATGAGCATATTTTCGACATGATAGATGAGTTTCTTGAAATCTTCATGGATGATTTTTCTGTCTTTTTGGCTCTTCTTTTGATGAATGTTTGCATCATCTTACTCGTGTGCTTATTCGGTGTAAAGAAAAGAATTTGATCTTGAATTGGGAAAAATGTCATTTCATGGTTGACTCGTGCATTGTTCTAGGGCATATCATCTCGAGAAAAAGGCATAGAAGTAGATAAAGCCAAGGTTGATATCATTCAACACTTGCCTCAACCTCGCTCTGTGAGGGAGGTTAGATCATTTTTAGGCCATCTTTGGTTTCTACCGTAGATTCATCAAAGATTTCAATGAAGATCTCAAGGCCATTGTGTAATCTACTCAAGAAAGATGTTGCATTTGTGTTTGATGATGCTTGTGTGCATGCTTGGGAGGAGCTCAAAACTCTTTTAACTTCTACCCTATAGTCCGACCTCCGATTGGAAATTGCCTTTTGAAATCATGTGTGACGATCTGATTTTGTCATTGAGCTGTCTTAGGTCAGCGAGTTGACAAACAACCCTATGTGATCTACTATGCTAGTAAGACACCTAATGAGGCACAAATGAATTATTCAACAACCGAAAAAGAGATGCTAGTGTTGTGTTTGCATTAGATAAGTTTAGATCTTATTTGATAGATCTAAAATCATCATATATTCTGACCATGCCGCATTGAGATATCTTTTATCTAAAAAAGATGCCAAGGCTCGTCTAATTCGATGGATACTCTTGTTACAAGAGTTCCACCTCGAAATTCGAGATAAAAAAGGGTCGAGAATGTTGTTGCCGATCACTTATCTAGATTGAATGTCGAGTCTACTAATGAATCGAGATTATTAGAGAATCTTTCCCGTATGAACAACTGATGCTAGTTTCGAAATGCCATGGTTTGCCGACATCGTGAACTACCTTGCTACTGGTAGGATGCCACTTCATTGGTCTAAACAAGACCGGTCTAAGTTCTTGGCCGAAGTGAAACATTTCCTATGGGATGACCCATATCTGTTCAAATATCGCCCCGACCAAATCATTAGGAAATGTGTCCCCAACTCAACAAAGGGATGTCATCTCTTTTTGTCATGATCAAGCATGTGGAGGCCACTTTAGTGCAAAGAAAACCGCTGCAAAGATCTTGCAGAGTGGTTTTTACCGCCAACATTGTTTAAGGATAGCCATGAATTATGTATTTCTTGTGACCGGTGCCGAAATTGGGAAGTATATCAAAACGAAACATGATGCCCTTACAACCCATTTTGATTGTTGAGCTATTTGATGTATGGGGCATTGATTTCATGGGTCCGCTTCTAGCTCAAGGAAAGTTGTACATTCTTGTTGCTGTTGACTATGTTTCTAAGTGGATAGAAGCAATTGCAACCAAAACTAATGACCACAAGGTGGTACTTTCGTTCTTAAAGGAAAACATATTTTCTCGATTTGGCACCCCTAGAGCTATAATCGATGACGGTGGTTCACATTTCGCAATAGGCCTTTTGAGTCCTTAGTCCGTAAGTATGGCATAACTCATAAAGTTGCAACCCCATATCATCCACGTACCAAAGGGCCGTGTAGAGGTTTCAAATAGGGAGATTAAGCACATTTCTAGAAAAGACGGTTAACCCGTCTAGAAAAGATTGGTCTTTAAGATTGAATGATGCTTTATGGGCCTATAGAACCGCATACAAGACCCCCATTGGTATGTCCCCTTACAAACTTGTGTACGGTAAATCTTGTCATCTCCCTCGTAGAGTTAGAACATCGTGCATATTGGGTCAGAAAGAAACCGAACTTTGATCTAGATAAAGTCGGCACTAAAGGAAGCTTCAACTCAATGAGTTGGAAGAGTTAAGAAATGATGCATATGATAATGCAAAAATGTACAAACAAAGAATGAAGGTGTTCCATGACAAACACATTTTGCGCAAGTCATTCACCCAGGCCGAAAGTTCTATTGTATAACTCACGACAGACCTTTTTCCAGGAAAATTACGTTCTAAATGGACAGGGCCCGTTCGTGGTGCGAACAATTTTCCCCCAGGGGGCTGTAGAACTAGAAGATGTAACAACCAAGAATGTCTTCAAGGTCAATGGGCAGAGATCAAGTCGCTCCTTGAACCAATCCCACCGAGATTGAAACAACTCATCTTGCTGATCCAATCTATGTGGACTAAAAAGTTCACCCCTTGTACATACCACAGATATCTTCCTTCTCGTTGCTTTGGACATACTCTACTCGTCTCTGGTTTGGCATCCGGTAATCTCTTTCCTTTGAATATGTTTTGTTCTCATAGTTTGTTGTGGTTTCTCATTATCTTTTGAAACATTGAGGACAATGTTAGATTTAGGTTTGGGGAGTATTTGCATATGGCGTTTTGTAGTCTTTTTGCATCTTTTATGACCAGCCGAGCGGTCTTTTGTAGGATCCTTTGTAGTCTTTTGCATTTTTTTATGACCACCGTGGAGCGGGTCTCTAAAAATTATTTTGTCTCGGATCTTGTGTTTGGTATCCGATTTCACCAGGGTAGCGTCTCAACAAAAAAAAAAAAAAAAAATGACTACTGTGGTAATGTCCCTAAAAAATTATTTTGTCTCGGATCTTGTTTGTTTGGTGATCATGATCAGTAGCGGGTCAAAAAAAAAAAAAAAAAAAAAAAAATGACCACCAGTGTAGCGGGTCCCTAAAAAATTATTTTGTCTCGGATCTTGTGTTTGGTATCCGATGATCACCGTGTAATGGTCAACAAAAAAAAAAAAAAAAAAAAAAATGATGATCAGCTGTGTAGCGGGTCTTAAAATTTAAAAAAAAAAAAAAAAATGGTCACAAATTATCAAGGTTCTACGAAATTCCGAAGTTCATCATCTACATTGAAGACCGAAGACGAAGACATTTCTATGGATGCTCAATTTGGAGAAGGTTTTGTGGGTACATCTTTGGTAGGCCCTCACGAGACTACAACTCGTCCACTAGGGACACCTAGGGGTTTAAAGGCTTGATGCATACGCTAAATGCATTCGAGAGACCAAATGACAAGTGGTATAGTTAGGATTTCGATATCTGTTTCACTTGAGGACAAGTAAAATTCAGGTTTGGGGGTATTTGATGAGTGCCAAATATTGCATATTCATACACCTTTTCATTGGCACTTAACTCATCTTTCGCGCTTCAAAGTCATATATTATCCCAAATTCTGCATTTTTACCATCTTCAAGAATAAATATTTGTATTAATTAATTTTGTGTTTTTAAGTACTAAATAAAGCTTGGAAGAATTGAGAAGACAAAAGAGAAGAAAGTTGGAAGTGTTGCAACCCGTCACGCATTAGTGGCAACTGCTTACAATACATGGGATTAAACTACCCATAATCCAAAACCCATGATCCAAAACCCAAGACCCAAATCCATTTCCACCTCACCACCATTGGATTCCAAAACATCCACCTCACCCCATTGGATTCCAAAACATCCACCTCACCACCATTGGATTCCAAAACATCCACCTCACCCCATTGGATTCCAAAACATCCACCTCACCACCATTGGATTCCAAAACATCCACCTCACCCCATTGTATTCCAAAACATCCATCAAGTGAGAAAACATGTTTTGTTGAGTAAATAATTGCCAAAATTCGAATCCAAGTGAGAGAGAATTTTTGTGTATAAATAGAGAGGGTTATTGTGTTGAAAAATCATCCAAGAATAGCTTGTTCATGTTAGTTTATCAAATTTAAGTTTTGTTGTAATGTTCTTCATGTTCTAGTTTCATTTACTAGGGTTTAGATGAAGCCCTAATCTCATTGGTATGTATTCATATCTTGTATCTTGTTCTTGAAAGTTTAGAATTGTTTAAAGATATAATTTAATCCAAGTTTTTCAACATCTTGCTCTCACAATGCATGCCATGTATCCATTGTAGTTAGAATATCTCTATGTTGATTATGCTACAACTCATGCTTAACCAAATATTGATCTTTAGATTAGTTGTGCTTAATTAGACAATTAATTCTTTGGAGAAATAATTTAGTTGTGATTAAATTATCCATTGAGAAACACCTTAGTTATACTAGAGACTTGAATCTACTATAAGGACAAGAATAATATTACAAGTTGAATGCATATCATAGGTTATTGGTGGATTTGAATACCCTAGTATCCATATTATCATTGTTTACATATCTTGTTATTTGCATCTTTTACTTTTATTATTTCAATCACTTGAAAATCATATCGTCAGATCGACAAAAACAAACCCCTTTTGGTTACTCTCTAAATCAGGATTTAGAATCAACTTCTACACTCTCCAAGTCTCTGTGGTTCGACCTGTGCTTGCCCTGTGTTGCTTGTCGACACTGTGCACTTGCAGTTTATACATAGAAGTAGGTATCTTTCCGAGCCTACCATTCGCAAGAATGTTCAGGCTTGTCATATTATCGCAAATACAAATATTTACTACAAAAGAGGTGGCAAAATAAGACCTTTACTTAGGAAGGCATGATAAGACCACAGAAATTAATGAAATACATTACATCAAAACCATTGAAGAAATTATACAAAAATATACATTATGAAGATCTGAAAAGAAGACAACTTCGTCGATATCATTGAAGAAATTCCTGAAGATACTCCATATCTGGAAATCTCTGATAGTGAAGTTGAAGATGATAGTGAAGTTGAAGAAGAAGATCATTTTGATGGGAATAGATCGCCTGAAAAATAACTTCACTCTTTTTTGTATATCTTACTCGTTTCTTTTCAATACAACACTTTCTTCTTGATTGCACTTTTAATCAATCCAACAATTTCTTTTTCAAAGCTTAATTTGAATTAATCTTTCTTTGATTGATTGTTTCCCTTATTCGCATAACTTGATCATGTGGAGAGAAATAATATATCTTAAAGACTTAGTTTAGTATTCCCTTTCCCCTTATTATTGCTCTTCAAATGATCAATTATCGCTGGAAGTATTAGAATATCCTTCTCAATTTATCTTACGAAGTTTCTTCTTATTGTGATTATGAATAAAAATCCTCCCTTCGAAGTATAAGCAATATAAGCCTTTTGCCTTTTGTGGAATGTTGCGAAGTAAATAATAAATCTCCCCTTGAAGTATAGAAAGTATGAAGTATACGAAATATGAAATACCCTTAAGAAGTATAAGAAGTATAAAATATCTTTGAAGAAGTATTAGCATCATTTAATTCATGAAGAATTGCCCAATATATGAAGAAGTATAAGAATTATTACTCATTGTATGAAGAAGTATAATAAGTACTTAACCTTCGCAAAATTAAATATCCGTTGAAGAAGTATAATAAATATGATATATTCTTGAAGAAGTATAAATAGTATTGAATTTGTGGAGAAATATTCATTATATGGAGAAGTATAAGAAGTATTTAATTCTCGTGACATTTTACGAGTATGAACTTATTTGTATTTGATTGCTATCAAAATCGCATCTTTTGTTAAGTCTTCGTGAAAATTCTTCAATGATGTTATCTTCTTTGATAGGACTTCTTGTAAAAATTCTTCAATGGTATTGACGAAGCTATCTTCTCTTCAAAACTTCATGATGTATATTCTTGTAAAATTTCTTCAATGATATCGACGAAGTTGTCTTCTTTTCAAATCTTCATAATGTATATTTTTGTATAATTTCTTCAATGGTTTTGATGTAATGTATTTCATTAATTTCTGTGGTCTTATCATGCCTTCCTAAGTAAAGGTCTTATTTTGCCACCTCTTTTGTAGTAAATATTTGTATTTGCGATAATATGACAAGCCTGAACATTCTTGCGAACATACAACCTCGTGACATTATCGTCTTGCGATGAAATCGCAGGACGTTTTTACACTTTCATGTAATAACCCATTGATCTCATCTTAACTTCTTTGTTTCATTCTGCGAGTTCTTTTTGTATGAATTGCGATACTTCGCAATTCATATACAGCTGTATAAATTTTACTATAAATAGGAGTTCAAATGTAAAATTCGAGGGGTTCTTTTAGTGAGTGTAAGAAATTATCTTAGGAAAGAGAATAGAAAAAGTTGTAACTATTCTAGTTCCATTTTGATAATTCTATGTAATCAATTAAGAGAATTAATAAGAAAGTTATCATTCATCATCAAGAACTTCTTGAGTTTTTACTAATTCTATTGAGGGTGTAGTTGTAGGTTATTCTGCAACTACAAAAGCAGTCAGCATGATTCCTAATATTGTTATGGCCTTTGGTGCTCCTGCTGATGATGTTGGGATAGAGTGCGTTGTTGCGGAAACATCTGATGCAGAAGCTGAGGAAGATCTGAAGGAAGGAGCGTCAACAGGTGATGGCGTTGAAGCATGACCTAAGGGTGGTGCAGGCGCGGTCGACCTTCTTGACGGCTGAAACCTCTTTACTTCTTTTTTCTCTTTCCAAGTATATTCCCGTAATTAGTGAACATCTTCCTTGTACTCTGTGGCAGCTGAGTTCAAGATTTTCTTTTATTATTTGATTGCTCGAATAAAGGTTTTTACATTATAATCCTTTGTTAAGACTATAACTGAACCTTCACAGGCGCAATGGTGCGCTTTTTCATGTATGTAATTCTCCATGATAAAAGAAATAGTGCCATAATGGAATACCGCGGACCTGTGTTCCTGATGCAAGATCTTCCTGGTCTTGCTAGGGTGAATGGCTCAAAGCATCTTCCTTTTCCACGCATATCTTTTTCCTCGACTCTTTTCAGGATGTTTTGCTTAGGGGTTTCTTTTCTGACTTTCTCTAGTGGGTTGATTTAGGCTGACTCATGACTTTGTGTCTTTAGGGGTAAAGAGGTTCTCAGATGAAAATAATACTTCAATTACTTTGAAAATTGAAAATAGGAACCCTAACTATGAACGCAAGTATTGCAATCATTCTCTGGAGGAATTACAAATATGATGTGAAATTGTAAAAGGAAACACGTCGGAGGAAATAGCACAGCATCTTAAATCGTGTAGGACACTGGAAAGTGGTAGCACAACGTCTCAAGTACGGTAGGGTTTGGGACACCGCGAGTGAATTATTACGCCTTCTAGCTTGTCAGCGTTGATGAGCTTGAAGTAGCCGCCTAGGATGACATCGGCTACCAGGTATGGTTCATCCTCCCTTTCGGTGGGTGAGTCAGGTGGGGTAGCCACTTTCACAGTAATGCTTCCAACCTTGAATGCGGTTGTCTTCTTTACCAGATCTCCAATTCCAAACGGGTTTGTGCGTGTAGATATCTGGGTCTTGGTCTTGTCATATTTGATCGAGACATCTTCTAGACTCTTGATAAACTGTTTGAAGGGATCATCCTCCCATTCACATCTCTTAGCCAAGGTTGGTTTGTTAGTTGGAGTCAGGCCCCAGGACTTATCAGAGTGAGGGGCGGTTAGTTGTAAAGAGGGTTGCTGATGTGACTTACTTGAGCTCGGGACCTTTTAATATATGCTGACGGGCTCTCTCTGGGAAGTTGTGTCACGTTGGCAAGCTGCAGGTAGCGCGGCAATAGATAGTCACCAAGTCTAGAAGGCATGTTGGAGATCCTTTCAGGTGTCGAAGCTGGTAGAGGACAAACTCCTAGCATTGCCTTGTTGTCGTGTATCCAAGAGCATCCTAGGATCATGTCATAGTTGGGATGTTCTTTGACTATGTATAACTTTGCTTGTATCGAGGCATCAGCCAATTTGACTTAAAGATCGATGTATCCATATGCATCTCTGAGTTCTCCTTTAGGATCCTTAACTACTGTTAGGTGACGAGTAGCTTCCTACTTCGAAATCGTTGCTTCTCTCAAGGTCTTAACAATAACGATGTTAAATTCAAAGGATGTATCAATCAACTTGCTATCGAGCTAGACATTTTTCAAACGAGTAACGGTTAGGAGTCCCCAGTTTCCCTTGCTCGCATCTTCCAAGAAAGACTGGGGTTTCTAGACTGTTTCTGGATACAAACGCCTGCCTGATACGACGCGGTTGAGGGCCGTAAATGTCTTGACGATGTCCCTTGGAGAATTACAAGATTTCATATAAGTGCTCCATTATAGACTGTACAGACTTGCGAATAGAATCCCCAGAAATCATGCAACTCCTGGCAGGAATATGATCTCTATGAACACCTTCGTTTCCAAGTTGGAGTTTTCATGTCTCTATCTTTTCCCGGAAGATATGTTTCAACCTATTACAGTCTTTGGTTGGATGGTGAACGAACTTATGGTAGCGACAGTACTTGGGATCCGCCATGTATTTCTCAGTTGGTGGACGTCTGATAGGAGGCAGCTTGATGGCATCATCTTGGATCCATGCTTCCAAGAGTTATATTACTTCATCCATGGGGAAAGGAAAGCTTGTATCTTCAATGTCTTGTGCAGGAGTTTTGTCCGCTCCCTTTCAAGATGAAGTCGTGTGTGCCGAGGATGCCCGCTTGGTTTGTTGTTCTGTTTCCGAAGCCTTCCTTTTTTCTCCTCCGCCCACTACACTCACAAAAAGACCAGTGTTGTATTACTTGTTCGTGAGACGCCTGCTTCCTCGACTTTCACGTGAATCTTCGCTTCGAACAACTCTGGTTCTTTCTAGTAATGCTGGTGTAGTTGTGGATGAACGTTTGGCAGCTTCATGGAGTTCATAGAATGTTTGAAAGCCCATATTCTCTAATAGAGCGCAGTATATGGGTATCATCCCATTGATGCACAACTCCACCAATTGTCGTTCGGTGATGTTCGGGTCGTGACAATATAGTGCTTGGGTTTTGAACCTCTTAACGAAGTCGTTGGGATGCTCGTTGTTCCGCTGAAGAATTCTCCCCAGATCTGAAAAGGTGATCTGTTTAGATACGAAGAAATACTTTCTGTAGAAGGCACTGACCATCTCGTTCCAATTGGATATGCTTTACAACCAAGAGATTAACCTCCCACTGTGGTCGCCAATTGTTTATGGGTGAAAACTATTCCTGCCGGTTTTGGTAATTTAGGGTGTGTGGATGAGGAATTAATCTAAAACTTAAACAAATGAACTACGCGGTGAGTGCTTGTAGATTCTAGAAATCAATCTGTGCAAATCCGGCCTAAACCAAGAATTGGTCGTTCCAGACTTGTTTCAGTCACAAAGTGAAGGAGATGGGGTTGATCTTAGGGAGGTAAGCGAAGAAGGTGTTGAGATTGTGAAGGTGTTGGCTATGTATGACTTGTATCAGAAAGCTGAACTGGCTTGCATGATGTAAACTATCAGTTCCGGTGTTTGAATACGATTGTATCAACACTTGCCTTTGTTGTCTTGTCTTGTTTGAAAAATAGGATGGAAAACCTATTTATACAAGTCTTTTAGCCTAACCCTCGTATCTCGTGGGAAGTGGAGAAAGTGGAGTGATGGAGTAGTGGAGTAATGTGTTAGTGTCACATGACCAGGCTTGCCCACTTCTCCTATCATCACTAACCGTCCATGAATTCCTGACACCTTCTTGTGATGTCGCGTTGTGCGCTGCACGCTGTAAACCGCCATCCCAATACCCCAGTATGTATCCCCCAGTTTGTGACATGATTGATATCTCAAGTGTGTGGATCATGGGACCCACATAAAATAGCATGTAATGCTAGATTGAATAATTGCGTTATTCAGGAAGGCGATACCTGTGAAGTATCGTGCGTATTCTATGCAGGTACTGCATAGAGTGCATCCAGCATGTATGAACCATCGTTGTTTGAGCGTCTCAAAATAGCCTCATATCCTGCCTACTTCATGTGATGGTTTGGAAGTTGCGCCAGCAAGTCCTTCCTCGACCGACCATATCGTGTGGCAGAGTGACGGATGATGATCACCATGATGCCGCACTGACTAATTAACTCCTGGCCAGGGATGTATAACCAAGCCGGTGAAGTTGAACGGATGAGATGATATTTGAGACACTCATCTGCGACCGTTGGTGAAATTAGTGTTTTGGGAAAAGGTGCGCAAACACCACTTTTCAGCTTAGTCGAATCCAAGCTTGGGACATGGTTTTGGTATGGCCGGTTGGTCATGTATGTTGACGCCATGCCGGTGTAGATTTTCATACCTCACTGTCCCGTGGAAGTGTGATCTGGGCCACTCAATTTATCCGGCGAAGTTGAGTGGTCGAGATCAATTTGCGACAGAAATCTGGTGCCGCAAAACCCGCGCATCATTCCAACTTCAGGCGCGTATTTCAAGACAACTAGGCTTGGTCGGTCCCGACCGATCGGTTTGGCATGTGGGTGGTAGGCTGGTTTTCACGCCCATACCCTAACATCCCATAGAAACATGATTTAAGCCACTCAATTTGTCCGGCGAAATCGAGTGGCCAAGATTAGTTTGCAATTTAGGAGGTGCGACCACGCTTGTTTTGGGCATGCGAATCGAGGTGTATAACCAAGTTTGGTCTTGGCCGGTTGGGTATGGAGATAGGTGGGCCCGCAATGATCGTGTTGATACTTACCGGACCTGCTTAGCATATTCCTGAACCCTCCATCCGATCAAGAGAAGATGGACGCTCGTGATCGCGAGACAAACCCTAGTTAGGGTATTGCCGGTCGTGTGCCACACCTGATTTGGAGCGCACGAATCAAGGTGACAAACTATAGTTGGTCCTGACTGATCAGTCAGGTATGTAGGCGGTCCCACGGTGATTGTATTGACATGCTCTGGGCCCTTTGAATCTACAGCTACACCCTTCATCTATACCTGCGAAGATGGATGATTGAGATTGTTTTGCGCCACATGTAATGTGCCGCAAACCCTAATTTAGGGTTTTCCGTCCATGCTGCTCTGGCTTGGACGTTTTGGCAAGCTATGCCAATCTTTTGGGGAGGCCGACCATGTGGGGCCCGCGTTGGTTCGACATCGGATATTCCATACCTGCTTGGGGGTTATGGAATCGATCTGGGCCATCCAATCATGCTGGTGAATTTGGATGGTTGTGATCATTTCCAAACTGATACAGACAGTCCGGATGCTCAATCGGGCTAGTATAACACACCGACAGTCGCAGCCTGTACGGGTATTTCATACATGCTTTCATTATAATGCTTGGAGATTCGTGTTGCTCTCTTGAGAGCAACTCTCAGTCGTCATGCCGCACTGATAATGAGTACAGGAAATACAAGGCTGGTTATGCATTAATTAATAATGTTGTATTTAATTCACAGACTGAGATTGTTGCCATATGCTCCATTCTAGGTGAATTAGTAAAGTGAAAAAGTATTCAACACTTATTAATGGCTTTATCTTTTACAAGATGTTAGCACATAATTTTTTGGCTTTTACAATTTTAGCCTTAAATGAAAATCCACCATCAATAACTACATTCCATTCCGAAGTTAACTTGGAGTGGGCTAGTGTCTGTAGCGGCTTAATACAGTATGGTGTTCAACTCTAGACTAGGTCCCGGGGTTTTTCTGCATTTGCGGTTTCCTCGTTAACAAAATTTCTGGTGTGTCTGTGTAATTTCTTTTCCGCATTATATTTGTTTATATAATTGAAATATCACAGGTTGTGCGTAAGTTCAATCAATCGTGAATCCAACCTTTAGATGTTAATTAAATTGATTGACACTTGGATATTGGTTTTTGATACCATACAAGTTAGTTCTTATATTCAATCGGGCTCATAAATTCCTATTTGTTTGATTGCAGATTGAATTGAGAAATTGAGATATAACTCTTGGATATACTTTTCTTAAGATTGAGTCTAACTGTCTAGTTGATTCTCTTAAAAGTATATTGGAGTTTGTCCATACAGATTGCTAAGCGAAATATTGGTTGTGGTTGTTAGACCCCCGGTTTTTCACATACATCATAATGGAAAATATCAATTGTACCGCATTTTGTTAAGCAAAAGCAAAATATATGCAATAAAATCAAGCTTTTCTTGAACAGGAAAATGATTAACTAACAAAGAATCATTACCTCAATTTTCGCAGCTACTTATCCCCATGAAGATATATCATTTAATCATAAGTTCAATAAGAACACTCCCCCTGTTTGTTGTCATCCTCTCGCAACAAAAAAAAGAACAACAACAAGAGCATCCTTTATCAGCGAATGGTTGAATCGGTTTTAACTAATGCTTGCCAATAGTAAAAGTTCAAACCCAAAACTCATAAGTTATGCTAAACACAACATTGTAACTTTTCACACATGAGTTTTAATCGTATCACCTTATGATCATTTGATAAATCCTACCTAAAAGTCTAGAACTTAATCCCGTTAAATCAAAAATCCACACAAACCTAAGGGACATCACAATATGAGATCGAATAATTACGCTAATAAAAACCAAAAGTAACATCTCATAAACCGAAAGCAATAGCACAAAGCAAGCTTATGCAATCAAAACTATCAAATAATGAAACAAAGATTATAAAATAAAATGTACTCATTCATAATAGTTTATTCGAATAGACATTATACAAAACCGGTCCCAAGAGCAAAACCAAGTTTCCAAAGTTCACATATTTCTCTGTGTTGTGTGTGAATTTAGAATTAGGGTTTGCTAAGATAGGAAAATTACATATGTTGATATTATTTGAACATGTGCGTAACTCTTATCATTAATTATTCAAAGATATTCCTTGATGCTCAAGGTGATCCCAAACCGAAATATTGAAAAGCATTTAATTATGATTTTCAAGTATATATGTTTTAATTACCAGCAATTAACACATATCCTCTGGAAAAGGTTATTAGTTAATGTGCTAAGCTAACAATAGAAATTTTCTAAGAGAGATTTCAGAAATATTGGTTGACATTTAATTGGAAATAGGAAAACCGAAATTAGGTACTTTAATGCATATCTTAATAATATTTTCGGTTTTGGAATTTCCTTGTTGTCTAAACATCCTTGGTCTATAGGTACTTGAGTTTTCATTTCTTGCAAATGATCCTAAGAGCCAGGCAAACTTCATTCGTGTTGTTTCTGGTGGACCAGTCTATTCGGAGAGGAAATTAACCTAATTAGGCTAAATCTCTTACGACCGTTTGTTTAAAGACTTGTCTGGGATCAAAAAGCTCTACGAGAACCATTGGTGGGAAATTAGATAATTGCATTGTTATTATAGTTTTTGATTATTGATTTGATTGACTAACGGTTGTTGAAATTTGATTGCATCTAGTTTGATTATTCTTGAGAGCCATCTCTTCTGACATATGGGTCACTCAAACTAGATCAAAGTATCAACGGGATCTTTACAACCATTTTTGGATCTAAAGACATCTTGTGATAATCTATTCTTAGTAGATTCTGATTGATCACAAGAGGATTCAAGTTTGTGTTGTGCAAGTTATTGAGAAGACAATTGAAGATTTGAAGACAATAAGATATTTTCTTATTATTTTTCGGATCTTGTGAATTTGTGCACATATCTTGATCGGCTGGGATCCTAATTAGATTAGATTTATTTAATATGAAAGTTGTATAGATCGACAACTATCATTTGGTGGTATTTTTCAATATCCGAATCTGATAGTTGTAAATCTGAATCTAAGTTACCCATTCGGATTGATGTTGCCTGATAGGGCTGTCAATAATTGTCCGAGATCGTTGATCTGTTTCCAAGAATTCAACATCCTATAGGATTTAATCTGATATATCGGATTTCGGATATCGGAACCGGACTCCTTAACGGATTTTCCATACTTATCATAACAGAATCGGATTAGGCCTCATCCGATAGGCTAATATCCGACATCCGATAGTTTTCTCTACGTGTCTGATAATAATACCTATCCATGTGTCCTCTTTTACTTCCCCGTTATCTTTTTTTCACTGTATATTTCTAGATCAAAACTATTTTTCTTCTTCTTCTTATTTTTACTTTTGTTCTTCTTTTATTCAACTCGTTAACTGAATCATTCACGTTACTTCGAGGTGCTAAATCAAGTCAAGGAAAAGAAAAAAATTAATACAATTGCTCCGATAAAACAAGAGTTTTTGTGAATTGAATTGAGAAATTATGAGTCTGAGATGGGTTTTGATGATCGGGTTCTTATGGAATTCTAATTACTGGTAATAAGATGTACAATTCATGTTCCTACGGATGATAGGTTTGAATCAGATCGAATTTTAAGGATGAAACTGCAGTAGTTGTTGCAAACTGAAGGCTGAATTTGATGAGGATTGGGGATTTGTTGTTGTGGTGGTATACATTAGGACTGTTGTTTTAATACCAAAAATAGATTCAACGGTCTATATATTTTTCTTTCGTCAAAATAAATCACACCTAAATTGATAGAGGGAGAGAATTGATCCTCCATGGATGCTCGAAGACGAGGTCCGCATGCAACAACATCAGAAACTATAATAGAAAACGAAGAGAAAACAAGTTCAATTTATAAAGACCCAGTGATTGTTCCTTCAAAACTCCTTGAAATTGCATCAGTTTCAGTTATATTCTTTGCCGTATTTTTTTACTTATTGTTTAAATATTACGAAATTGAACTTGATTTGAAGAGTTCTATTCTTATCAATTTAGGTCTTAGCTTCGTGGGTTTCATCATCACTCTGATTTTGATTGCAGGTAGATGAATAGAGGTTCTGTTGCATGAAGCTGTGAAGTTGATACTGAGGTTAATAGATTTCAACATTTTGAAAGGAATACTACTGTAATGATTGAATGTGATGGTAATTGTTATCAATTTCAGCATCAATAATTGAGCAAAGATACTTGTTTTCAAATGATGGGTGTATGAGTTATGGATATGGATGTGTATGTCTAGAGTTGAAGATGAATTGTGGATTATGTGAAGGCGGATATTGATGTTGATGTGGAAGAAATGGTATGAACCGGAATTATCGGAATAACATCTGATATCCAATAGCTTACCCTAACGGAATCATACTGGTTTTTTGAGATTCCGTCATATTTTATCGTATATCGGATTTTCGATAAAACTAAACATAATGGAATCAGACTAGTCAAAATCCGACGGATTTTTGTCCGTTGGCAGCCCTATTGCCTGACAAAGGATTTTATTAAATTAAACATAAGAGCCTTTATCGACATATCTTTTATTCTAAAGATAATTGAAGTGGTTACCAAATAGATTTTTTCCTTTACTGTTTGGAATACGATCTAAAGGAGTTGAGTACATAAAGACTTTACTGGGTAAAGCAACTTGAGACAGTGATTTTTGTCTTGAGATTCACGTGTGTGACTAAAAGGTCGAAGACGCAGGAATACTGAGGAAACTAAGTGACTAGGGTAGTTTACTTGGTCTCAACTATACGAAGTTGTTTTTTCTTTCTTTGTATAACGGCTTAATTCTGAGAGTATTCAAAACTGGACTAGGTCCCGAGGTTTTTCTGCATTTGCGGTTCCCTCGTTAACAAAATCTTGCGTTGTGTTATTTACTTTACTTCTGCATTATAATTGTTATTGTAATTAAGTAAATAATACTATTGTGCGTTAATCTTAATTACTTGACATTGATCTTATAGTCAATCGGTTTTATTACTGTAACTACTGTCAAGTAAATATCTTGTTTTCGTATTGTCTCGACTTTTTCCATAGACAATTACACAAAGTATAAGACATGTAGGTTAATACTAAAAGATTGTGTTGTATTTGGGTACCCTAGTCTTTTCATATTATGGTACTTTGGAAAATCCTGATACGACATGGAGTTACAATATTATGACTTGTTCTACATAGTTGTTAAATCCTTTGAACTAGGCAAGTGTATTGACCATCCTTAATCTGATTAGGTACCCAATTCTCTGTTTGGTATCCGTGACTAGAAAAAACATTGGTGGTACCATGAAGAGCAGGTTTGCCAACATGGAAGAAAGCATACAAGTACCGAAAATAATAACATTGGCGTTTTCGTACATTTACCATTTGAAAATAAATAAAATAGACGTAAATAAATGATTGTAACGAATTGTGGTTTTTACCTCATGGACTTCCAAAAACTATTCAGGTTTGATTTGGAACCGAGCATTCCGAGGGCTATGTAAAATTTAGCTAAACTGTCAGACCCCCGGTCATATTTTGGTGGTATTTGTAAACCTTGTGACGCTTCAACAAAGTCAATTTTTGTTACTAACCTAGCATTTGGAAAAGATAATTAGCCTACCCACAACACAAACATTCTTTCAAGCTCATCATATTGGTCAGGATTCAATTATGAAGGGTTCACTTTCACTTTTTCATTATAATGGCCCAGACACTTTTATTCCCTCAACATGCAAAAGTATCTCTCTTAAGTGTCCTTGTTCATCAACACAATATAATTGACTCCCACCCCCTTGATCAAATAAAAGTGTATCCCCCTCATATATTATTCTCAGCAACATGTACAAATCTAACGGTGTAATTCCTGTAAACAACATTTTCATAATTAATTTTGCACATTTTAAATTTTGGACGTCCTAAAATTTGTATAAGCTAAAGTTTGCATATTCATAGAATTAAATTTAAAAATTTAATTAGAGAACGAACAAACTTACCGCATTCGAAAATTTTGAAATAAAGTAGTCTACAACCCAGAAAGTTTTAGTCAACAGGCATGTAAAAGTATTTCTCTTGGAGTGGCCTTGCTCATCAACATAGTATAATGGAACCTATTTCTCTTATGACTCCCATCTCCTTTGGTCAAATAGAAGTATATCTCCCTCACATATTATTCTCAGCAACTTGCACATTTCTGACGGTGTAACTCATGTAAACAACATGTTCATAATTAAAATTTTGTACTATTTAAATTTTGGACATCCTAAATTTTGTATAATCAAAATTTTGCATAACCTATAGTTTGCATATCCTAAAAGTTTGCATATTCCTAAAATCAAATCCAAAGATTTAATTAAAGAATAAACAAACTTACCGGATTCGAAATCTTTGAAATAAAACATATTTGTACGCGTCCACCAATATTCTAAAGTTACATGAATAATTTGAGGCCTATGGTTTTTATGCTTATGAAATAAAAATGCTACCAAGGATATATTCGTACTCGGTTTTTAAAAGCAGCAGGAAGGTACTCATACATGTCTGGGACCTCAGTTCACCCCCTCTTAGTTTGATTAATGCAACTCGCTCTTGATGGATAGATATATGCTCACTGAGCACAACAAGACCAGCTTATTGTTTGATATTTATGAACTCATGTGGTTTATCCCGAGTCCAGTTTATTCCACTCATTTGGTTGCTTGACTATAATTGCACTTCTCTATTTCTTTTTGCACTTGAATTACTTATTGTGACTTTTTTTTAGAGAAATAATTTTGAGAAGAGAAATTTCGAAGTTTTGAAGATGTAAGTAAGCAGTTTTTTGGTTGAATAACCCTTGAATTTGAATTCCTGGGGAGTATAAGACAAGCAAAATATTACTATGGTTCAAATAACCAAGAGTTCAAAAGATAAGGTCCTAATATCTTTCTTAGGCATTTTACCCAAACCAAATTAATTTAGGTAGCTTTAAGTTACTGATCATATCTCCTTCATAATCAACTCTCTCGCCGTTTTCTTTTTCACACTGAAATTCTCGCCATTATCAACTCTCGCATTCTCTTTCGATCCTACTAATTTTGATGAATCCACAGACTCACCACCCCTAACTAGATCCATATCTCTAAAAAAATTAAACAAAAGTCCTCCTCTTGACCATCAATTATCAAATCTAGTAATGAGAATCCATAAATCGAACCCTAAAACACAAAATTTGAAAATCTCCAAATGGGTAGTTTCCAACCCTTATAAGTAGTATATATTTCTTCTTCATGTGCATACATCCCATTCATGCCTCCCTTTGGATTTGAGAGTTTTGCCGTAGGTACAAATTAGGTTTAATCGGTAGTAGTTCCATGAGTTGTACAAGGTAATGGAGATGGAATGTTGGCTGTACAAGGGAAAAAAATTTTGGTTTGCATTGGGATATTTTTGCATGTATGATTTTGATTTTATAACAACAAAATTGATGTGTTTTTGCTGGGTAGGTCACATAGGGCTTTTGGTTCTGATAGAAATGGGATCTGATGTTTGTATTACATTATTATTGATAGATTCCAATTTAAGCCTTGATTTGCTACAATTTCAATCTACACAACAGTATAATAACAAAATCTGTTGAGGTTTGAATGAGAATTGACTTTGGTATGTAGCTTTGTTTTCTTTAAGATTTTTTTTTATTGTTAATGTTAATTGAATGGGTAGTCTCCAACCTTATAAGACATCAAGATTTTATTTTTATTGTTAATGTAATAAGCATTTAAGTAAGAATGGTTATAAAATTTAGTCTGTTTGTGCACAATATTGAGCTCTTAAAACTCTTTTTTAAATGTATAACAACTAGTAATTTTAGGGGTGTTTTGATAATGAATGTGATGGTAATGGTGGTGGATTCATTGCTTGGGTTACGAACTAGTGTTTTGGTAGTGTATAATATTTTCGCAGGTGATTATTTAAATAAATCTAGATTTTTCCATGAAATATACAAGATGCACCAGAGTGCATAATGTATATTCTAACAAGAAATAGATTTTGGCCTGGTTGCACCTGAGTGCACATTTTTGTGTGTGGATGTTTTGTAACTCCTCTTATCTTTCTTATTCTTGATTGACGTTTTAATAACGAATGTGATGGTAATGATGGCGGATTTATTAATCGAGATTATGAACTAGTAATTTTGGTTGTGTATCATATATTGTAGTTACTAGGATAAACATTGATTTATCAATGAAGGACATAAGATGCACCTGAGTGCATAATGCATATTCTGACAGGAAATAACTTTTGGCCCGGTTGCACCTGGGTGCATAATGTATTTTCTTTTGATTCTTATATGAAATAGGTTTTGGCCAGGTGTACCTGGGTGCATAATGCACATTCTTATACGAAATAAATTTTGGCCAGGTTGCACTTGGGTGCATAATGCACATTATTATAAGAAATAAATTTTATCCAAGTTGCGCATGGGTGCATAAAGTACCCTCGGTATGGTTTCAAATTCATTTTTTTCTTTCTTCCGAATTTCATATTAATAATATATCTTGTTTGGTAGATCTTTTCGAGCCCTTTCCGAAATATAAATTTTATTCAAGCCCGACTAGTATTTTGAGAATTAAGACTTTTTTCACGACTAATTTTAGTCGGAGAGTGGAAATCAATAGGAGATAAAAAAATTGGTAAGATAAAGAATAAATTTGAATGTTAGGGCATATTGGACTATGATTTTTCTTGTGTCTTTTTTGACCGGATCTATATTTAGAAGCCCATTATTTCCATACATTATAGTTTTTGGGTGAATGACCAATTTTTCGCAAGTAAGTCACTGTAGACAGAAGTTTGTACCACGGGAGACAAACACTGTCTCTGAATCCTGTATCTAGATCTTTTTTCTCATTAGGCTTAGTCCTATGGTATGCTAATCTAGCAGCTAGATTAACAGTCCACGTCAGCTAGGACAACCTCCTAAGTCCCATGGAAGTGCTAAGCTGCTAGATTAGCAGTCCATGTTAACCCCCAGCGCTGTTTGGTTCAGCGCAACCAATCTCAGCCGTCAGATCAGAAAACAAATCTAGTGCGTTGTTTGGTTCAGCGCCCAGTGTTGTCTGGTTCAGCGAAAAGGTCATTTTTTTAGCCCTGAAATCTCGCTGCTAGTTCAACTGCGAGCATATTCTAGGAGAGATAACTAGTGTTAACAAATAGACAACACTTTTTTTTTTTTGAAATGCAACACTTTTCTGCTAATCTAGCAGCTTAATCTAGCCCATAGGACTTAGCCTTTGTAAAGCCACCTATCCCGTCAAAGAAAATAAATAAATGGTGATGTGCATAAAAACCGGCTTTACAATTGAGTATTCAGATGCACCCGTGTTTAACCGGGGTGCACATTCCTCCCACTCTAATTAGCTAAAATTCTCTAACGTTACCTATTTTTCTCAATTACTATCCATTTTTATTTCCTTAAGAAAATAAAAATGATGTATCGTGAATTATCAATCAAATTACTGCGCACATCTCTCCAGAATTCAATTAATTGTGATTTTTCTTTTCCTTCTCTCTTCAGAGCAACAAACAAGATGGAAGGCTTGGTTCATGAGATACCATAAAAAAATAATCTTAGCAGTAAGTTTAACCTGCACATAACAATGAAAATTATTAAACTTCCTCAATCTCTGGAAAACCCTAAAAACACGACGACATTACCATTACATGAATTGTGTGATCCCGTAACTGGTTCTTTTCATGCTTATGAAGATACAACGCCAATAGAGGTAATCCAGGGATATGATCAATCTTGCAACAACGAGATTAATATATATGAAGATGACAGTGGTTCCTATAAATATTTTGGATATCATAGTTTGGGTTCCGCAAGTGATGAAGAAAATTGTGAAATACAAGATCAATGTTGTGATAAGTCAGAAAATGCAGAATCAGAAGAACGATTTTCTGGTAAGATGATTGAAATTGGGAATGAAGAAGAACCAAAGGTGGGAATATCTTTTGACACCACAAGTATGTATCAACTTGTCAAGAGTATATAAAACACAGTTTGACTAAGTTAGCATGTGTAAGTGGTGGTTGAGATTTACTCTCCCAATACATAAATCTATGGATGTAATTGCACCCATTAAACTATCATTTAATGACCAATTAAGGAAAATCCAGTATAATAACTGATTAATATAACAAATGCCTAACTAATTAGTGTGTCACACTAATTGTTGATAACAAATAATTAGTTAATTCCTCATAATAATGTTTTTTCACTAATTTCTCATAATAAATGATTTTTTATTTTTTTCATTATGAAATTTCCATTAATTAAATTAATAAATTTGTATTAAGGATTTAGAATTTAAGATGGAAGATTTTGAGTAAGAAAATGTTAAGTATTTGTGGTTGAGAATGGCGTAAGTAGTGTTGTGAACTTTCTTGCATGGTTTTAATTATTGTATCTATAGCATTTGTTTGTTTTTCAATGCACTCTATTATTTTTGGAAACTTCCTACTGGATTGTGGTTGCTCACCCCTTTTCCTCCCTTTCCATAGAGAACGAAACACGGTTTGGCTAAGTTAGCTTATGTAAGTGGTGGTTGAGATTTACTCTCCCGATACATAAATCTATGGCTGTAATTGCACCTATTAAACTATCATTTAATGACCCATTAAGGAAAATCCAATATAATAAATGATTAATATAACAAATGCCTAACTAATTAGTGTTTCACACTAATTGCTGATAATAAATAATTCATTAATTCCTCATAATAATGTTTTTTCACTAATTGCTCATAATAAATGATTTAATATTTTTTTCATTATGAATTTCCATTAATTAAATTAATTAATTTGTATTAAGGATCTAGAATTTAAGATTGCAGATTTTGAGTAAGAAAATATTAAGTATTTGTGGTTGAGAATGGCGTAAGTAGTGTTGTGAACTTTCGTGCATGGTTTTAATTATTGTATCTATTGCATTTGTTTGTTTTCGATGCACTCTATTATTTTCGGAAACTTCCTTCTGGGCTGTGGTTGCTCACCCCTTTTCCTCCTTTTCCATAGAGAATGAAGAAAAACTAGCTACCTGACAAGAAATTACTATATATCATGGAGATTCGGGTATTCCATTTTAAATTTAATCGAAAGGTCATTTTGTTTTAATTTGATACTTTTGATTTTGTAATTATTATTTGAAATTTTTGTAATTTTAAAAGTAAGATTACATTTAATTTATTAAATTTATAATTGAGCTTGAATTATTGATTTTATTTATTGAAGTCTTTTAAAACGAAAAATATGGTCCTATACGAGTGGCGGTCCGAAAATTTGGATTTGCTAGCTGGATCGAACCCGACCCACAAGGTCGAACCTGTTTCCGCTAGAAGTCCAAAAATCCATGCCACCACAACAAAATCACCTGATATCACCGTTACCACCCTCCGCAACTGGGCGTGCTTTTAATTTTTAATCACAAACGTCGAGTATAAAGCTTAGATCAAACAAACTTAATTAAGTCTTCAATTAATTTTTTCTATTTTTTGTTGTTTTTATATTCCCTTTATATTGAAATCTAATATATTTTATTTTAATACTAAAAACCATAATTTGGCTAACTTTGCCTGTGTTAGTGGTGGTCCAGATTTATCCTGGGGAAAGATAAATCAATGACCATGGTTATCTAGACCACGCACACCCATTTTCTGCACGTGTGCGTTAGGTTTTAGGGAGATGGATGAGTCACCGTGGGTGCTCAATCATTTTGTACAGGTACCCAAAATCCTTTATCCTAGAAATCTTGATACCCCAAGCTTTACTGTACCAAAGCTGCCTTCGCTCCATGCAATACCAATTCCAACCATATCTGCCCAGAATACCGGAATCATCCGCGCTGAAGATGAGATTATGGCCGACAATGATCTAACTCGCAAGAAACCCTGCCCCCAGAAGATGCCCGTAGGTTTCTCGGGATCTACCATTGCCGAAGATTAAGCATTATGAATCATTGCACCATATAAAACAATACCTTGAATAGTATATCATGTTTGTTTGTATGTCTGCATTTATTTTATTTTGGTGTGTTTCCTTTTCTGCATTTTTTTGTGTGTGTTTCCTTTACTGCATTTTGTTGACGTGTAATTTCCTCCTTTTTTTTTTGCATTTCAGTATTAGTCCCTTTGGTCGTGATTTACAGTGGCATTGGTGGATCTAATTTATCCCCCGTGTAACCGTGCTGATATGATAATATAATTTATGTTCCCAATCTTGATCTGAATCCGTAGTGGTTTTGTAGGAAATTTTCTGACACTGGCTTCAACAAGCTAACGCATTTCAACTTCCTAAGCAGATGATTTCACTTTTGGAAAAAATTAATTCAATAAGATTGCACTTTTGGAAAATAATAATAAAAAAATAATTCAAAGACGCCAGCAAATATTATGGTTTCGAATAATGCACCATGACTTATGTGTTTTACTCTACAATTGTTCGTTTTTCTTGAATAGGTTATAACGTCTCCGTGTTATACTCTTCTTATTTATAGCAATTCTCCGGATTGATATGCGGTAAAGAATGAAAAATCAAACAATGTCATTACGATGACCATCACGAACGCTGGCAGATCAGGTTATTTATAATTTGTTATTTCTGAGTGTACAAAAATACCGGAGGTAGTATAAATTGAAAGAACCAATCGAGGCCGCACCAATTGATCACCAGAGTGCTCCACATAGAAAAGACAGAAGATTGTTATGTCATACGCCTACCAAAGAGGTTGGCGATTCTAGAGGCGACAATGGGCACCTATTTTCAGGTGTAAGAGATGACCGGATTGTATGAGCGACTTTACAAGGTAAGTATATGGTCTTACAAATCGGCTCAGTAACAAAAAAGATGTACTCAATCATTGAAAGATGCATGACAATAAGGGAACTTCGATCTTGCCTCCCCAATTACATATTAGTCGGTTTTGAAATTTCTTTTTCTCCAAAAAATAAATAAATATTGCGATTAATCCGCATACTCCTCGACCATAAAAAGCCATGCAATGTTTACGACAAACGGCTTCCAAAGAGGCTGAAGATTCTGGAGGTGACCATATCCACTTATCTGCAAAAGAGACTTCGCAACATAAGAGTATATATATGGTCTTACAAATTAAGAGATATATTTCCAGAAGTAAAATTTCAATAGCATATATTCCAATAATTAATAAAAAGGTCCGAGAAAGTACAGATTATGTACATATTTTTTAAATCGGAAATGGGGGAGGGAAATAGAAAATCACGGAGGTGAACTCATTTTCTTAATTTAAGATATTAAACGCGTACAAACTCCCTTTAAAATTATTTGTAGCATATAATTTTAGAAAGCATTTTTGATTTAAGGGAGTGTGTTAACAACATTAGTTGTTTACCCGATAGAACAGAGAAAACAAACAGGGGATATCCCTACGATATCTATGACCAAGCCAGATTTAACGTACATCGGACCAGAAGGAGTTGATAAGTATTCGGGACACATTTTATACGATATTAAAAATGAACCAACATCAAGGACCGTGCCGTTACGGCATGGGTTAATGGCTAGTATAAATTATAAATGAACCGTATGTAGGTAGCTTGCTTCCAAAATTCTATGGTCGTAGGTGCACATAGTTTCCATTACAACGGTGGTGCAGAAACCTTTACGGCACCAAAGAAACCTAAAATCTGCAGAACATGCAATATAGGAGGTCACGACACGCGAAATTGCAAGAAAAGGAAACAAGAAGGCATACCAAACAAGGCCGATCAGTGATTGTTGTTTCAGTTTGACAGTGTGGCTTTCCGTTTTTTTTTTGTTTTTTTTTGTTATACATACTTGGATCGCTGGTTTTGTTTTCATTTTTCTGAAGGAAAAAGTTGCGTTGAATAAAAAAGGCCAGGCTAATCGCAAATGCAGACCAGACTTGGTACTGAAAATAGTTGCAGACTACATTACAGTACTAATACTGAATTACATAAGCAGGCTACAATACTGGATTACAAATGCAACAGTTTCATAGATGCAATATCACTGCAATACCAACTGCAATATCGATCATGATGTCGCAAGCATGATCAGAACATCTTAAACTGATCAATATCTGATCAGCTTGATTCAGATCGCAATGTTAGCTTTAGTCTTCAATACTGACTGCAATACTGACTTATATATGCATCACCAGTTTCCATTGATACATGAATTGTTACATATGCATCACCAGTTTCCATACATGAATTGATTAAAGTTTACAAATAGGCAAAGTTAGTTTTCTCGCTTTCTTTTTCTTTTTCTTCTAACGATACCCTGTCTGTTATTACAGATTCATGCATAGCAAAGTCACATCCTCGGAGATGGATGGATGGAAATTTAAAAGAAAACTCCAAATACATATAAATTAAGTCTATCAGGATATGCTTAAACTTTAACATAAGTGCTTTGTGATCAGTTTTTCCAACTTGTTTTTTTTTTTTTCTCCCAAGTATGGCATCCAATAAGGCAATAACTTGTCCTTATTCAACAACAACCATGATTCTTTGTTTTTCTCTCTCAACTTTGATTAAACTCATGAAAAAAAAGACAAGAAACGAAATCTCATGACCCAGGCCTTCCATCTTCTTTGTCGCTCTGAAGAGAAAAGGAAAAGAAAAATCACAATTAATTGAAGGGATATTTTGACTTTGGGTCACAACAAAGTGACCAGAGTTGCATTTTGGTCACGAAGAAATTTTAATTAGAGTTTGGGTCACTTGACTGTCGTTGACCGCGTTGACAGTTAAGAAAGTTAGTTTAATGTGGAAATAACCAAAATTATTTTAGCCTTCAATTTATTTACTAACCCAACCATCATATTTTATGTTAAACTCGTGAACGGCTCTAGATTCGTCATCACCATTCCAATCTGATTAAATTTGTTTTGAAGAACAGTGAAACCCAACTGAAATAGTGAAGTTGCAAACGAGAGAAAGAAATAGTGTGAGAGTGATGATCCACTACCGATTGAAGTTTTTTTTGGTTCGTCATAATCGAAGAAGAAGAGAAATTGAAGCGACTACACAAACAATGGCTTTCTTCTCCATCACAGCCGAAGCTGTTGGTTAAATCAACAAGCTATGGTTCATCAAAAAGGGTTTGTAATGAAACCTACTTCAAAGTATCTTCGTTTTGCATCATGCACTTTAGGATTTATAGAATTTGGAGTTTATTAGTAAAATTTGGTATCTAGGGTTCATAAATTTTGGGTTTTTACTGTAGAAACATGTAACAACTAATTTGGATGGTTTGTGGTGGATGTATTAGAAGGCAATAGAGATTTCGAAGGTTTAATTATTTGAATTTATCTTCGGTTGATGTAATTTGAATTTTTGTTTAGGGTTGATCATAATTTGGGGGGGGGGTTTGTTGGAACATATGAACCATCTCAAGAGAACATGGAGGGAAACAGAGTATTATATGTTCGGGCCTCGGGATTAATATCAGGTCTTTCATATTCAAATTTAATTGAGTTTTCTTAGAATTTGTTGTGTCTATCCCAACATGGTGCTGTTGACGTTGATTTGGGAGACAAAATATGGTAGTTAATTACTGAGTGTCTGGGGCTTGAGAATGATCAAATATGTTTGGTTTGTTCTCGGATTTGAATTTGGTGCAAGGAAGGAACTACAATGGCTTCAGGAAATCAACAACTAGCTCATCTCTGAATAATCACTTTTCGCACACAAGGTGCTCGTGGAAAGGGCTGGATGAGATTTCTCTCCACCGCCTGTTAAATGCGTTTTGTTAGATGTTGTTTGTAGATTAATCCAGACCATTAGATGTAAACAACCACTAACGGCGTTAACTAAATACAAGTTAATTATTTATTTTTATTATTTTGCTAACTGTCAAGATGGTCAACAAGGGTCATGTGACCCAAACTCTAATTAAAATTTCTTCGTGACCTAAACGCAACTCTGGTCACTTGGTTGTGACCCAAAATCAAAATATCTCTTAATTGAATTATGGAGAGATGTGCGCAGTAATTGGATTGATAATTCCCGATACATCTTTTTTATTTTCTTAAGAAAATAAAAATGGATAGTAATCGGGAAGAATAGACAACGTTAGCTAATTAGAATGGGAGGAATGTGCACCCCGGTTAAACAGCCTGGTTTAATTGGGGGCCGCCCACATTAAATGGGGGCCATGCACTAGAAGACAAAACAGGTCTCCTAATAGCAATTTGGGTCACCCCTTATAAAAAAACTTTCTAAATGGCTAAAATTACCTTGAGTGATTAGTATTAAAAATTAATGAATTTGATTAGTGTGTTAATTTTGTTTAGTTTAAAATCAGGTTTTGGGGAAAAAAATTGGGGAAATTTTAGTTTTGGGTATTTTTGTTTTGAGAAGAAGAAGAGGAGTTTTGATAGGAAAAACTAGGGTTTTTGGAAATGAGTGATTCAAGTGGAGGGAATGAGGTTGGTGAATCTTCAAACAACAACCATGATTGTGTTGATGGTAAGATTGTATCAACTAATCCTATGGATTGGATGTTTGATGAAGAGATGTTAATGGAGGAAGCCATGAATAATTGTGAAAATGAAGATCCTATTGCCCCAAATGAGGGAACCAACACTCAAAATGAGGAACCCGAAGCTCAAAACAATCAGGTAAACTTCCTATACTCTTCAAATTGCATGAATAGTACTCCAAGTGGTCGATTCATGGACACCATGCAACTACTCAGAGTGACGGTCGTATGTGTCGGGTTTTTTATTCGCTAACGATCCTCTAGAGTCGTCCGCCTGTTTATACCCAAACTGACGACTCAAACTTGTAACTTTTAATGGTGATGAAAAATCGTCAGCTTGGTGTGCTAAAAACTGACGACTCTCTAGGGTACTTCAACAAGAGTCGTTTGTTTGCTTTGTTTACACTCCAACGATGCTTGAACACAGGGTCTCTGGGCAAAAAAAATTTTTTGGGTTTCTGGTCGTCACACCTGTATGCATAAAAACTGCCGACCCTAAGCAACCATTAACATGGATCACTAGAGTCGTTGATATCGATAGTGCTAAATATTAACGACCCTTAGTGTTTTCTTTTAAGATTTTTGATTTCATAAGATCATTTCATTGAATAGTAAAAGGCATACATCTTGCATATCGTTGCATTGAAGGAAATGAAATACAATAGATAATAGCGGTACACATAAACACTCAACCATAGATGTTGTAATTATAGGTAGTGCCGTTCAAGATGGGGTAGCAATCGTCGAACTCAAACTTGTTCCCACGAAGCACCTCGTATCGCTTATACACCTTCCCCAACTGTAAACACAAAACAATAACTTAGTTAGTATTGTTCAAAGCTTTTGATAATTTTTACCTCTTATTTAAGTACTTACTCTTATAGCACCCAACATATTGGGCATGGCTACCCTTACGAAATTAATTTCTCTTTTGAAAGCATCACATTCCAATTTTATCTCCTCGAATCGTTCCTTGACTAGTCTCAAAGACCTTGAGTTGTAATTTCTATCTAACGCCACAAAAACGATGAATACAAGGTTCCACCAAGCATCGGATGTTTGATCAATGTCTTTTCCTAGATCTTCAAAGTGGTTTGTGACCGTCAACCAAGCTCTCATAATGGCACAATTCTCTTCGGAAGTGTAGGGAGTCACGGTGTTTCACTTTTTTTCCTCTTGGATGATGAATAAATGATATAGTATGTGAAGGTTAAGAATGAAAGATTTGTGTGAGTATTAGGTGAGTCTTGGGTCTCTATTTATAGAGTTGAACGACCCAACTGCCGCTTTTTTTATTTTATTTTCCGTTGGTGTACTCAACCACATTTGGTGGACTCAAAAATTCGCATTTACTGCTATAAGAGTCGTCAGTTTTCATATTAACAAAGAGACGACTCTTTCTGATATTGAGGGTCGTCGGTTATGGATTTTAAAGTATGACGACTCCATCTTGAAGTATCTGATGTATTGAGCATCAAGAGTCGTTCGTATTTATTTCTCCTAAACAGACGACTCTTAGTGGTGAGTTTGAAAAAACAAAGAGTCGTCGGGTTTTAATAGTTGTAACTTGACGACCCTTTCTTTGATAATTAAAAGCTGAACTATTTTTATTGAATTGGAAAGAAAAGTACATGTAATTCGAAATAAAACATAAGGCGAGTTTAATTATAGAATGGAAAGACATAAAATAGTTTGATACATTGCCATCGAAAACCTAAACGAGTTTAATTATAGAAGGCGAATTCCCATTCGGTTTCCTCCAAGAGAGCATAGCATTCCTCGTGCAAAAACTCATTGCCGTACTTTATTTCGTATTGGCTACGACCCAAAGAGTACTGGAGAAACAATATTTTTTATAAGCTAGCGTTCTTAAATAAACATAACGAAACAAATAATTTTAGGGAAGACGGCATATCGATTCACAAACTTACTCTATCCATTCGAGCTTCGTTGGGAAGAGCTTCTTTCCGATCTTTCAATTCGTCTCTTAGCAATACGCATTCATTGTGTATTAAATCGTACCTTTCCCTTATCTGCGCGACCGTCCTTCTATTACGATTTCCGCCTAGTGCCTTAAAAACCTTAAATACACGTTTCCACCAAGCATGGGTGTTTTGATCATGCCCAAGGTAAGGCCCTCTGGTTGGGTCTTCGTTACCGGTCACCCATTGTGCTTCCTCAACAGAGTGCTTCGTGAGAGTGGTGTGTGCTCTAACAATAGCAACATCTTCTTTTTTAATGAACGGAGTTGGAGCCATTTTTAGTGTTTGAAAGTGACGGGGGACTGATTTTTGGTGTTTGAAAGTGATGGGTGAATACATTTGATAGGGATAGGTCTCTTTTTATAGTAAAAAAAGTACAAACGGCTATATTTTGAAAAAGAAAACGGTTACCTATTTTCCAAATATGTAATAACTGCACCTAGGATTCAACAGTTATTTCAAATTTCAACTTTTTTCAATAATTGCACTTAGGGTCGTTGGCCATATTAATTATTTAATGCCGACCCTAACAGTCGGTGGTCTGTAGTTTTGGAGATCCGCAGCATGGTCGTTGGTCAGATTATTTATAACGAGACAACCCTTAGTGTCGTTCGTTAAAAAATATACTTGACGACCCTAAGAGTCAGTTGTCTGTAAATAATTTATGTGACGACACATATGATGTCTAATATAAAAACCCAACAGTCGGTTGGCATATTTTATAAAAGCTAACGACGCTTTCTGATATTTAGGGTCGTCGGTTAAGACTTTTAAAGTATGACGACTCCATCTTGAAGTAGAGGAAGCAATCGAGTATCACGAGTCGTTCGTATTTATTTCTCCTAAACAGACGACTCTTAGTGCTGAGTTTGAAAAAACAAAGAGTCGTCGGATTTTAATAGTTGTAACTTGACGACCCTGGCTTTGATAATTAAAAGATGAACTATTTTTATTGAATTGGAAAGAAACGTACATGTAATTCGAAAATAAAACAGAAAGAAGAGACATAATTAGAATAGTTCACTACATTGCCATTAAACACTTAACAATATTGTTTGAATTGCCAGAAATTTTCTGTCAAGAGACGATAGCAATCTTCATGCAAAAACTCGTGGCCGTACTTTTCCTCATATTGGCTGCAACCCAAAGTGTACTGGAGAATAAAATTTATTATTAGTTAGCATTTTAAATGAAAATAACCATATGAGAGGCCTTATTCATTGACAAACTTACTCTAATGGTGCCGCCTTCTTTGGGAAGAGCCTTGTGTCTCGCTTCAAATTCGTCTTTCAGCGCTTTGCACTCCTTGTAGAGTAAATCGTATCTCTCCCTAATGTCTTGGAGCGACCTTCCATAACGATTTCCGTTAAGTGCTTTGAAAATAATAAACACACGTTCCCACCAATCATTGGATGTTTGATCTTGGTTAAGGTAGGGATCTCCGGCTTCGTCGTGGTTTGAGAAGACCCAGTGCTCTCTTTCAAAGTCATGCTTTTTCGACCGTGATGTGTGCTCTGAAAATAGCAACATCCTCTTGATTGTTGAATGGAGTTTGAGCCATTTTTGGTGTTTGAAAGTGACGGGTGAATACAAATTAGGTGTTTGAAAGTGATGGGTGAATAGAATTTTTGATAGGGATATGTCTCTTTTTATAGTAAAAAAATTACAAACGGCTATTTTTTGAAAAAGAAAACGGTTACCCATTTTCTAAATATGCAATAACTACACCTAGGATTGAACCGTTGTTTCAAATTTCAAATTTTTGCAATAACTGCAATTAGGGTCGTTAGACATATTATTAATTCATTGCCGACCCTTAAAGTCGGTGGTCTGTAGTATTCCTATACCGCTCAAGGGTCGTTGGTCATATTTTTGTTAAAGTGACGATTGTTAGAGTCGTCGGTAAAATATTACACTTGACGACCCTAAGAGTCGGTTGTCTGTAAATATTTTATGTGACGACTCACATGATGTATAATATAAAAACCCAGCAGTCGTTTGGCATATTATATATATAAAAGCTAACGACCCTTTTTTTTATTTATGTAGTTGGTTTTGCATAGCTCTCAACCTGAACCCGTCTCTGCTATGGGGCCGGATACATCCGAACACTACATCAATGATTTGGTAAGGTTTAATGGTTTGAATGGATATATATGTTTTGGAACTTTTTTTACTTAGTGTTCTCATGAACGTGTTATTTGCTCAAAATTAGACTTGGGAAAATAAGGAAGAGGCAAGGCAATGGACTATTTCCAAGGCAAAATAGAAAATGTGTGTGGTTGTTAAAAGCAAGCACGCTAGTTGGAAAGAAATGGAGATGGTATGCGAGAGAGCCGGTGATAAGGAAGAAAGTCATAAAGGAAAGAATTACAAGTATGTGAAGAAGACGACCAGGGTCTACAATACTTCGTCGAAGAAGATTAAATGCCCGTTCAGGATTGTGTTCAAGATGAATATTGAAACTCGACAATGGTTTTTGTATAGTATTCCCGACGGTCATCACAATCACCCTCCACCAAAAAGTCTTACGGGCCACCCTGTATATGCCCGATTGCAACCACATGAAATGGAAATGGTACGGCAGATTAAGGGAATTAGGCCCCTTAAGATCCTTATTGCAATTAAAAAGGCCGATAAGTCTAACTTGTCAACTATTTACGCTGCCAAAGCAACCCTCAAGAAGACTGAGTGGGATGGCCGATTGATCATGCAACAATCAGAGTGGTTGGCAGAAAAACTTAACTATGACATGCAAACAAGGGTGGGTCCGGGCGACAAAGTCACTCATATTTTTCTTTCCCATCCTAGGATGGTGGCATTGGCACAATGTTTCTACCAAGTATTGTTCATAGATTGCACTTATAAGACCAACAGGTATAACATGCCGATGTTGAACGTGGTTAGTCATACTTCGGATAAACAATCTTTCACCGTGGCGTGGGTCTTTATGGAACACGAAGAAATAGAGGACTATGTTTGGGCATTGGAACAAGTGAGGTTGATCTACCGTGGCGAATAAACACCGCAGGTTATATTTACGGATCAAGATTTTTCAGTTATGAGTGTCGTTCGTCAGGTTTTTCCACAAGCTCAACATTTTCTTTGTACGTGGCACATCCAACAAAATATTTTTCAAAATTGTAAGAAACAGATCCAAAAAATCAAACCGGAGAAGGGTAATCAACGTTCCGAGGAGGAAGACGAGCGTCTGAGTAAACTTTCAAGAGAAGAAAGAGCGGCAGAGAGAAAGAAAGATAAGGAAAAATACGACGAATATGGGGATGTATGGGAGGTATTCTGCAAAGAGTGAGACTACTTGGTTCACTCAAAAACCGAGGTGAAGTACTATGCTAGATTGCAGAAGTTTATTGATGATTGGAGTACGGATTATAAGAAGGTGGTCGACTATTGCCTAGATACATGGTTGAATCCTTGGAAGGAGAAGTTCATTTATGCATGGACTAATAAGTACAATCACTTCAAGAATGAGTCAACGAGTATTGCTGAGCAGTCTCACGGGTGTTTGAAAAAAATTCTTGAGCTCAACAATGGTGGGGTGGTTACGGTACAAGAATCTATTCACGAGCACGCCGAGAATGATCTTATCAAGATTGATTATCATATGGAGCATAGTAAAGACCGTTTTTTGAAGAAATACCTACCAGATAAAGATTTTCTAAGGGGGGTTGCACACCAAGTGTCATGGTGGGAAATAAAGCATATGATGGCTGAACTATTCCGATTCCGAGAGAAAGCTTCCCAAGGAATAGTATTTACATGTAATTGTACAACCGATACTTGGCTTGGTCTCCCTTGTAGACATAAGCTTGGAGGGTATAAGGAGATTATTCCCCTCGCAGATATTGATCCTTTTTGGAAGCAACTTTCGTTTGACCCAACTCCCTCAGGAGATTCTGATGAACAATTTGGAGATTGGAAAGTACATCAATGAGAAATATCGAAGAGAGACTTATGCGGGAAGACAAATACTGGTTTCTAATTTATGGCCGACTTCCCGTAAGTGCTTGGGAGTAGAAGAGGATCCAGTGAAACAAAAACTACCTGGAAGACCAAAAACTAAAAATTCATTCAGACAAACAGTGAATGATGCGAAGAGCTGCACCAATAACCCTTCACGTCATGATTATGTACAATCGGAATTTACGGAGTACGAGAAGTATTTCCTTCCCAAGAAAAGGAGTCGGTCCAAAAACAAAGACTTAACACAAAATGATAGTGAAGTTATACATACGGAAGAGCATGAGGTCGACACTCAACAGAGCCAATCGAGGATAATGGTGACGATAAGAGGTAAATTAGGAAATCCGCATACACCAAGGGATTCGCAAGGAATACCACATCGTGTTGCTTACACTTTGTACGAAGAGTATACCACAAAACTTCCATACATCATCTTAGATCACCTTATATCCACCGACGACGTTGATGCGGATGGAAATTGTGGTTATCATGTTGCAACCGAACAATTGGGGCATTTCAAGGTGGCCAACAAACTAAAGCTAACCCAAATCGAATATGCAAGAACAAAAATGGCAGCTACACTTGTGAAGGACAAGCAACTCTATTTAACCATGATCATGGAAGGAGATTCAAAAGAGAGAGAACAGAAGTTCAAGGAGTTGTTATCTAACGTGAAATGGCGGAAAGGGTCGAAGAAGGCCGGTTATAAGTTTTGGATGCAAATGCCCTTTGGTGGTTAACTTTTAGCGGACACATTCACTTGTGTGGTAATAGTTTTCATTAAAGGCTTCCCCGGAGGCTCTTGTATTTACGCACCCTCAAGAACTAAGTGTGAGGCGGCGATAAAGAAGAGAATAATTGTAATGGCACATGTGAACGATAACCATTACATAGGTTTGAAGATTTCCGAAGAATGCCCTTTTCCGCGGGTGGTCTATGGTGATTGGGGAGAGTACACCAAGGAGTGGACAAACCAGTATGAGTATGGAATGAACATTTGGAATGATATGGACCCCACCCATATTTACGTAGACATGGGTGGCGAATCGTGAGTGAAGACGTTTATTTTGGCCTTTGCATTGCATTTTTAAGCATACCTTTTGTAAGTGGTTGTATCTTGACTCCGGATAGTTGTACTTTGAAGAATGCTTGATGAATACAATGTGTTTACTCTTGCGGCACTCTTGCGGCTCATGTTTTTTTTCTTTGTACAAGTACAGCCGTTAAATATATTGAAATTATTTGTTAACGACTCTTATCGTCGTTAGTACATATTAGCATGTTCCCTAACGACTTTAAAGGTTAAATTTGCAATGTTTCCTGGATGTATTCATCACTAGAGTCGTTAGCGTGTATATACATACAGGGTAACGACTATCAAAGCTAAATTTGCATTGTCTCCTGGATGTTTTTCAACTGAGAGTCGTTAGAGTACATATACATAATTATTGACGACTCTTTTCTATTGTAGCTTAGAATCCCAACGAATCTATTTGGTGTACACTTTTCCCCAAAAAAATAGCCGTTGCAAATGGGTTTTAAATATAGGGGAATCAATTGTTTTTCCCCTACCAAGTTATTTTCGCAATGAAAACTCCACAGTCAAGTACAAATTCTACCGAAGACATACTCTGAAGATGCAAACGTCCAACAAACTCGATTTTGGCAATGGAAGAAGAGATACGCAAAAGAAGCATGCGACCACCCCAAAAATCATACACCAAATCACCATATCCTACGAAGGAAGAAGAAGAAATGCGCGAGGCAAAAAAGCGGGGTCTAGAACAATTTCATCTAAGGGAACAGATGAAACAAGTGGAGGAAGAGACGAGGTGGCTCAAAAATTACTACATATGTAAGGATCTTGAAGATGAGACTACGTCTTGGTCAAATCCTGTTGTGAAGATGGGTGAAGACTACAAAAAACCACGCCACAACTATGATAGTGGGCACATTTCTTCAAGGGTTACTCATGTTATGAAATTGTGATCCGAATACAACAAGTTTCTCGCTATGAACAACATGGATAGGCGTGCGACCCAAGAAGCGTATAAGAAATGGAGAGGAGAGCCTTTTTATCACATCGAAGCCGCAATTGTTGTGGAATCTCGCAGTAGAAAAAGTGGTTAACATGTAATATCTTCTCGAACTTTTCTTACACTACCAATGCTATTATTTCCAAGAATTCAATGCAAAGGGGTTTTAGTTACTCTAAAGAGTCGTCATCTTACAATACTCAAAAAATTGCCGACTCTAACGAAGTTTCATGTGTCGTCCTACTGCTAATTTGCCAGACTAACGACTTTGGTTACGAATTTCAAAAAAAAATGACCGTTGGAGGATTCTTCTATATAATACAACCCTCACATGTTGATAAAATTGCCAGAAACTTTAACTATCTTCTGAAATACTCATCCTTCACTGGCAATGGTGGAATGGGAAAGGCATGAGGATTTGTGTCTCGTAAAATTATTTGCTAATACGTTTCATGAACGTCCAAATGAAATATGTTCACTGTTTTGGAAGAGAGTTAAAGAGTTCTTCTATGAGTGTACCGCGAATCCTAATAACCGCAAATGGAGAGACTTAGCATTTCGATCCAACTACATGAAAGGTTCAATGTAATAGTTAGAAATATGGTGTATGGATATCATCCACAAGCTCCCCTAAGGGAAAAGGTGAGTAATCCAATAATGTTTATACCTTATTCATTGTTAAAAGTTTCTAATGTAAGAATTCCTATATTATTTTAGCTGGAATTTCAAAGGGTTATGGACAATCCGTAATGGGGAAACTAGCTTCATTCACCACAAAGAATATCCCACATTGTATCGATGAGCAAGAAGGTTTATTGACGAATATTTGATGCGCCGGATTCTTGATTACCCTTACTAGTTTTTCTATAATGCTACACTCTATGTAATGTTGATTTTTTGGGCCAGATGTTATGCAGATAAAGAGTCATTAGTTATATTCCAAATTATAATAATGACCCTTAAGCTTGTTGTTATGATCTACACAAGGGTTGTTAGGTTTATCCATAAACACAATGACGACTCTATTCAACTATTTCTTAACTTCCATGGATTATTTCATTCATGCAGTCGTTAGGTATATTTCAAATAACAATAACGACCCTATATAGATAATTATGGAATCACCTGGATTATTGAAATTTTGGGTCGTTTGGTTAAGCCATGAACACCCTAACGACCCTGGACATCTAGGTTTTATCTCCCTAGATTATTGTATCCAAAGGGTCGTTAGGTGTATCTATAAACATCCTAACGACCCTGTCCATGTATTTCTTTGGCTCTCCTGGATGTTTTGTTAATAAAGTGTCGTCGTGTTAATACAGTTATAGTAAACGACTTTGATACTGGGAATTGAATTCCAATGCTTCAACCTAAGGGTCGTTCGTCTGCTAAAATGGACGTCGCCGACCCTTCTGTTCGTTTTGAAAAGGTAAAGTTTTTTTCTAATCGTAAACATGTTAAAACAATAAACATCGTGCCAAAATATTATGAAAAGTTATAAAACCTAAGTTCAAGTTTAAAGTTTCTAAACCTAACACACAAAGTTGTTTAACAAACCATCCAAACATAATAATAAACCATCTAAGAAAAGTTATAAAACATAACTTAAAGTTTAAAGTTATAAAACTTCTTTGTAACGAAGACCACCTCCTCTTTACGACCTGCCTAATCTAGAGACCGTATTCTTTCTATTTGGAGGACCCTGAGTTGCACCGCCACCATCTTGTTCATTTTGTGGTTGACTACTTTGTCCCTGCTGAGAACGTTCTTCTTCCATATGTGCACGTGTTTTTCGGCTCCTCTTGCCTTCCTTGGAGAGCTCATAAAACATCTTCTTTGCTTTCGGATTTTCAATGTGCTCCATGTATTGAGCGTAATGACATAGCTTCTCAGGATCAAAGACTTCCCCTTTATCAGCTGATCAAAACAGTGCCTTGAAAAAAAGTTTCATCTGTTCCCTCTATATGCATTCAAATACGAATTCAACGTTAACTAGCTTATATTTGAATTTAGATGAATAACACAATACTTTCAATAAGCAACTCACCACTAGTTTAAGAATTGTAGAATCATCTCTAGGGTCAGCTTGAGAAGAAGAGGAGGATGCTCTGTTGGTCCTCCTAGTTGGATCAATACGAATAACCCGACCATGCGAGAAACTTTCATACCATTCAAGGTAATCTGGTGTTGCCTCGTGCCCTTCGTTGACATGCTCCCAAGTTGTGACATCTACTAACCTAGAGTGTCTATCATTCCAATGGTGGTAAATGGGTTCAGGGTCGTAAAACAACTTTATGTTCGACTCGTCAGCCATACACTTAGACAACTCATGCTTGAACGGAGGTACATACTCTTCATCGGGTGAATCTTGAATAAACCCAAGTTGACGCATCACTCTCATCGGATTGTACATCGAGAAACCATAAGGGTGAAACAAAGGGCCATCGTACAACACGACAGGTTCCATTACGCCAGCTCTATTCTCTGTGTACGGATTAAATTTTACCTCTTCCACATTGATGTTGTCCAACTTTCCCCGCATTGCTACCAACGCCTCTTTTTGCTCCTTATCCTGAGAACCGGTGAACAAATATCGTTTACCTGTTGGATCACCTTGCTTCCAATCTTTGTTTAGTTTCACATCTTCATTACCTTTGATCAGTGACGGGAAATGATCATAAAACCACACCTATATTTATAAAAATGAAATAAACATCAAATGATTTAAGGAAAATAATATAGACAAACAAAAGAACTTTCATCAATCCAAATACCCGGAGTAGACCCAAATTTCCATTGATCTGTGAAGTTTGTTCCCGAGATGCTTTGGAAAGCTGACTATTCAAATGTGCAACTATGGCAGTACCCCAAGAGTACTTGTTCACATCTTCCAAAGGATCCAAAAGCTGAAGAAGGTTGGCACTAGCCCTATTACCTTTGCTTTCGGGAAATATAACAGACGCAAGTACATAAAACAAATACGCGCCTGCAGCGTAACGGCATTCCTCATCAGTGATACCCTCATTTTCTTTTTCCAATGTCCCAGCAAATATCTCCCTAATCTTTACAAGTTTGAACTCTTTCTTATTGTAGTTGGTTCCCTTCTCAAATTGCCCATCAGTGGTGTCTTGATCCCATCCAAACAAGTTCTTGGTCCGCCCATAGATATCATCCCAAGTAGGACTTCTCTTGAAATTCTCACTGGTAGATTTTACTTCGACGTTCAGCCCTAATATCTGTTCCGCATCATCAGGAGTAACTGCCATCTCGCCAAATGGGAATTGGAATGTGTCGACTTCATGGTAATACCTTTCACATAGAGTAGATACTGCAACCTTATCATAATCAATCACTGAGTTCTGAACGGCAGTATACAAACTAGAGTTTTCAACACGAGCTCTAACTCTTGCACATTCCTTGTCTAAAGGCCACATCTCCATTTTCCCGAAAGAAGATTGGTGACTGAAAGGACGGACGACATTCTTATGATCCTACAAAAGAGAAACTAGTCATAATTAGAATGTATTTACAAAGTTATATTAACTAATCGAATAACAAGCAAAGTTGGTATACTTACGATCGTCTCATAGATGGTACGAGCCCACGATCCACGATATCCAAATATAACTTTACATCCATCCATAGGTTCTCCTCTCGCTTTACCACTAATAAGACGAGTCAGCTTTAAATCTTTTATAGGAACGTGTCTCGCGCTAGGTGCAATGTACGATCCATCCTTCTTTACCCTCTTTTTAGTCTTCGGCTGTTCAATCTCTTTACCGCCCTGTTTACCAGCATCATCCTCCTTATCAGCATATTTACCTTCATCATCATCCTCTTTCTCCTCCTCTTCACCGTCCCCATCACCATCACCATCCCCATCCCCATCCCCATCCCCATCCCCATTACCATCACCACCCCCTCCCCATCACCATCCCCATTACTTCCATCCCCATTACCATCACCATCACCATTACCATCATCTTCTTGTATCTCTTCTTCTTCTTCCTTATCACTTCCTTCAGCCGAAATAACAGGAGAGGATGAACGTGACGAATTCGACGACTCCTCACCTTTGTCTCTTGGTTGAGTGATAGAAAAGGCTACCTCACTGGGTTTTCTCCCACGTAATGGACCGGCATTTAAGTACCTACCATGTCGGGGAGGTTTGGAAGGAGGGGTTATCATCATTTTAACCTTGTCTATGGCCTTCTTGGCACTACAACCCATACACGTAAAAGAACATAACAAACATAAAAGTTAGATTCATGTCTTCAGTTTAAGGGTCGTTAATTTAATAATCCAACAACCAAACGACCCTTTAAGACACAACAACGACCCTTTTTAGTAGGTGACGACTCTTTCATTTTTTTGGACATGGACCCTGTCTTTTTCTCTAGTAGGGTCGTTGGTTAATTAGTTAGTGTCGTTGGGAGTAAAACAAAAGGGTCGTTTGTATACAATCACCGTCGTTAGAAAAGGGTCGTCGTCTTCATACTAATACCCAAACGACTCTATTCTTGGTCACCATAACAACAGTTTCAGAAAAATGGTCGGCATCTTCAACCTAAGAACCTAACGATTTTTCATACATTTTACATGCAACTACATGGTCGTTAGGGTTTTAACGTTACGATACTGCCGCCCTTACACTGTAACTTCCAGTTTTCGGTTACCAGACTCGATTTCACAGTCAAAACACAATCAAAACACACCAAAATATGGAATGCAAGTTGGGGTTTAGTTAACATACCTTCTAATTGGAGCCATGCGTTTCTTGGGTTTCGATTTTTCCGGTTTGGAGACTTTGAGTTTTTCCTTAACCTTGCCTTTCAATGCTTCGACGAAATTGTGGAGTTGAATTGCTTTGCGAGCGGTCGTCTTTGTGCGAGCCATGATTGTAGAAGAAGTTAATCGTCGATTAAAGTTTTATCATCGGCGATTAAACGATGAATCGGATGAAGAAATCGTCTTCTTCGACCGTCGTTAATGGTGGTGGTAGTGGAGAATATGAAGAAGAGGAGAAGAAGAAGAAGAGGAGAAGAAGAAGAAGATGAACTGATTTTGTGAAGTTAGATTTGGTTTTAGGGTGTATAAATTAGGGGCCTTTATTAGGGTAGTTAATTAGCCTATAACTGATTTTTAAGGTAAAACAGTATATTCACAGCCGGATTAATACGCCCCGGAAATTTTTTGGGTGTAAATAAAATGTCATGACCCCCATTTAATGTGGGCGGCCCCCAATTAAACCAGGTTAAACAGGGGTGCGCAGAGTCAGACATTTGACAGTAGTCTAGTCCCATAGCGCCATCAATTTTTAGGCGGCGAGGCGACTGAGAATTTAGAAAACATAAAAGTGGACCAGCACCCAGATATTATTAACAACTCTATTAACAACAAGCTTGTTATAGGGGCGACATGTTTTATTAGAGGGGCGGCAGTGTGATAGTAATGTCCCTTTAGTTGGTTAGGGGATGTCCTAAAGGTGATGTAAATTGACTAGATTACCCTTTTCATCTTAAATGGACTAATTTGCCCCTTTTTTTAAATTGAAAATACTAATTTGTCCTTTATCATATTTAAACCTAATTAGAAGAGAAATCAAAATGTTTTTTTCTTCTTCTTTTCATCTTCTCTCCTCCTCCATTACAACCGTAACCACCTCCATTTCAATCGAAAATTTCATCGTTGTTTTGGAAAACCCAGTTAGTATTTTGTTTATTGTGTTCAATTTAAGTGTATGCTCCATCAAAAATTAGGGTTTTATGTTAAAAATAAAAATAAAAATTCTGGATTTCTTGTTTCTACGGTTGGTATTGTTTCAATTACCAACCGTAACTGAACAATTTGATGCTTCTACGGTTTGTACTATCGAATTCATCAAAGATACCAACCGTATGTTCTTGGGTCTGAGAAATTTTCTCGATTCACGGTTGGTATTTGAAACCGCATTATGAACCGTAGGTTAGTTACGGCATGTAAGGTTTGTTGCTTCTTCAACCGTAAATTATCCCGAGTCTCAAAACTAATTTTCAAGTTTTTATACGGTTGAAGACGAAACCAAAGTTACCAACCGTAAGTTCCTACGGTTGGTAATTGAAACCGCATTATGAACCGTATGTTAGTTACGGCATGTAACGTTTGTTGCTTCTTTAACCGTAAATTATCCAGAGTCTCAAAACTAATTTTTAAGTTTTTATACGGTTGAACACGAAACCAAAGTTACCAACTGTAAATTCCTACGGTTGGTATTGTTTTCCCAAGTTACGAACCGTAAGATATAGTTACGGTTACGATTACCAACCAAAGTTACCAAATCAGAATCGGTATTATTTTTTAGGTTTTCCCAAAATTGAACCAAGCATTTACGGTTGGTAATTGATACATTACGCATCGTAACATATAGTTACGGTTGGTACTGAGCTCAATTCCAACCGTATGTTCTTCTGAAATTTTAAAAATCTGATTTTTTACGTACTTTAGAAGTATACATGTTTTCTCTATCAAATATAGAGATTCACCCATCTCAAATTTGCAACTGGAATCACTCATTTTGGTTGAGTGAATCAAAATCTAGGGTTTCACAAGTATCACATAAGTTTTTCTTTTTCTTCTCCTTTAAACTTTTTTTTTAGATCTATTTTTTTTTGATTTTGAGTTAATATAAGTGAAATTGATCATTAACACTAAACTTGATTATCATCACTAAACTAGGTTATTAATTATGAGGGTTAATTTGTCATTTCCAGTATTTTTTGATAAGGAACACCTATAATAATCATATAATGACCTTTTTTGTCATATTTGAATGCGGCCCCTCTAATAAACCATGACGCCCTATAATAAGATTGATTAACAAACTCGCCCAGACTTTTCTAGTACGGACGATGTCATCCTCAGGACAACACTTGGAAAAACAAAACTTATTTTTCTCGTCTTGTTCGTCATTTTGTGTATTAGTACTTTTAATTTTCATTTTCAAAGTTAACCATAAATGTCTTCGCTTGAGAAAAGAGATTCCTCCAATGACACCCACTTTATTCCACTTCCTCTTCTTCTCTTCCATGATCTCTCACTCTTTTAAAACTTCTTTTTAGGGTTTTCAGAAGAGTGGGAGTAGTTAACAGAGAAGAAGCAAAAATGGCTACTACTTTTAGAAGACAACTTAAAGCCATGCTTTGGAAGAATTGGCTCTTGAAAACTCGTCACCCTTTTGTTACTGCTGCTGAGGTGCTAGTGAATTCTTTGTTTTCTTATTTTGGTGTGATTGACTGAGAAAATTAGGTCATTTTGATCGGAAGTAGTTTGTATTCTCAGTTCAATTAAATGAATTTTGATTTGACTTTCTTTCTTTTTTTGTGTTGTTGTTGTTGTTGCAGATTTTGCTTCCAACTATGGTTATGTTGATGTTAATAGGCGTTAGAACTAGAGTGGATACAACTCTTCATCCAGCACAGCCGTATGTTCATCCCAATTCGATTAGTTTGTGCTTTGTGATTGGCTAATTTTGTTTAGTAAATGATTAGTTTCTAATTTTCATGTAATTATGGGGTGTGATTTAGGTATATACGGCAAGGAATGTTTGTGGACGTAGGTAAAAGTGACATTTCACCCAGTTTTGAAATCATACTTAGGACCTTGTTTGCCAAGGGAGAGTATTTGGCTTTTGCACCGGATACAAAAGAGACAAGTTTGATGATCAACTTAATGTCTATTAGATTTCCTATGCTCAGGGTAAAACTTCATTATCATTTTTTGGGTATTGCCTTTCGGCTGTGTAAGTTAATAGTTATTTTGTTGCTGTGATTCAATATGCTGATTTTCTTTGTTGTTCTTGGTCGCAGTTTGTTTCTAGAATTTACAAAGATGAGCTGGAGTTTGAAACTTATGTACGGTCAGATACTTATGGGGACTGTAAACAAGTCAGGTAAGTTGTACATCTATGTAATCTTTATACGCTGTCTCGTGTACTTTGCTGATATAGAAAATCTGACTAAAGAAAAACAACTAAACTAATTTAGATCAGGTCTGTATAAATCTGGTTTTGTTTTTTGAGATTTGCCAACACAGTAGCTTCTGTTACGCATGAACGCCTGCATTTTGGTGATTAAGATCACAAACAATGCACGTGAAGGTCACAGCTACAGAAGGAACGAATAAATTTTTAGTGACGACTAAGAACCAAAAACCAGACGAAATAGTATGAAGTAAATTGCCCCATGTTTCCAAATTAGTCCAACACAATATATTTTTCTTCATGAAGCGATGCCATTGAGATGTCCAATGGAGCTGGACTTTTTCTGTCCATTTGAAATTTGAGTATTTGCTTTGGGGTATTGAGAGGTGATGAATCGTTTCAAGTTTGCTATAGGGTGAGGATCTAGTTGAGTAATGTACCTGTTACACTTTTGCAGGAACTGTTCGGATCCCAAAATCAGAGGAGCAATTATTTTTCACGAACAAGGTCCTCAGCTATATGATTACAGTATACGTCTGAACCATACATGGGCATTCTCAGGATTTCCAGATATCAAAACCATCATGGATGTGAATGGCCCTTACACCAATGATTTGGAATTGGGTGTCAATATTGTTCCAACACTGCAATATGGTTTCAGTGGATTTCTGACTGTATGGAATCTCCCCACTCTCTCTTATAACTTCTCCCTAACCATTGCATATTATTCTCCTTTTGTCATGTTCAATGCCAGTCTGCCACAATATTTTGTCATCACGTATCATTATTTCATTTCAAATAGTTTTTTAAATACCTTGGGGCGTAAACCCTCTCTTATGTCAAAGGTTATTGTTTCCATACCGTGTGTTATATAACTCACTGGGGTTATGTCATTCCTTTTGTTAGAATGGAACTGTTATTTTCTCCTGGAAGTGTTGACCCTAGTCAGATAAAGTCGAGGAACACACTGCACTTGCATCTCTTTTAGCCAACAGGGCCACTTTACGTTTTCAAGTGCTGAGGTAGCTGATTTGTACTTATTTAATCAGTGAACAAAAGATTTCGTAATGTAAAACATTTGGACCCGCCTCTAGTATTAGTGAGTGGTCTTAACTACCATCAAAACAGATTAGGCAGGACTACATGATATGTCTTCCAGAGATTTATCTTTTTGTATGCTTAGTAATTTACTTTAAGCACTTTCAAACAGCGCACCTGTTAAACCTTAAGAAGCTGAGGTATAAATAATTTTATCATGCACTCTATTACCGTGATATTCTCTTTGATTGCATTGGGTGAGTTTTTCTGACCTACCAGGTGGTATATGTCTGAAATTGTTAGAATATGCTACTGCTAAGTAACCGCTGTTATAATTTGATCCTTGGTAAGAATGGTCATGTGGGGTCAACAGTATTTCATCTTGTTCTTTCTTTTTTATGTTGCAGTTGCAGCAAGTTGTGGATTCATTCATAATATTTGCTGCTCAACAAAATGAAATTGACATTGACGATGGAAATAGTAATTTAACTTGGATGCATTTTAGTCCTGCAAACATCAGGATTGCTCCATTTCCAACTCGTGCATACACTGATGATGAGTTCCAGTTAATCATCAAAAAAGTTATGGGAGTACTGTATGTATCATTTAATTTGCTGCCACGATAGTAAAATTCTTCCTTAGTTTGCTATGAAGTTTCGCCAGAACTGATTTTACTCTTTCTGATATCGAATTTTGGAGGAGCAGGTACATATTAGGATTTCTCTATCCAATATCTCGTCTAATCAGCTATTCTGTATTTGAGAAGGTTTGGAACTTTGATATTGTGCAAAGAGCTTATCGTTCATCTTTACTTCTATATTTAGTTATTATCCCTGTACATGTACGGTATGTAGCCGTACATGATATTGCATTATGCATTTGCTACACGTGATACCTCAGAGTTTATATATCTTATAATGTAAACCCCCAAGAAATGGTCCATCCAGATTTAAGATACAAGATCTTAAATAGCGGCTATTTAAAGCTTAGAAAGTTGAAGAAATGGATTACTGTTTTACTAGGTTCATATTATTTTCAGCTGACGGTTACCCGGGCTTCTCTCCATTTCAGGAGCAGAAGATTAAAGAAGGCCTTTACATGATGGGTTTGAAAGATGAGATATTCTATCTTTCTTGGTTCATTACGTACTCGATACAGGTAGCTCTTGCAGTTTTATCTTCTGAAGTTGCACCGTAGTCCTGTTGTCTCTTATCATTTTTCGTTCTTAAAAAAAATATGAAAAAAAAGTATGCTGTTTTACTTATTACATGATATCATTGTTACTCTTATTATCATTTTCCCGCATATTTTCTGTTGAAGAATTTTTGTATGGATTCTCATATTCCATAGCGTTGCTATCTCTGTGCAGTTCGCATTGTCTTCTGGAATCATTACAGCCGTCACAATGGGGAGTCTTTTCAGTTATAGCGATAAATCGCTGGTGTTCGTGTACTTCTTTTTGTTTGGCCTCAGTGCAATCATGCTCTCCTTTATAATCACAACTTTCTTTTCAAGAGCGAAAACAGCCGTGGCAGTTGGCACCCTTTCTTTTCTTGCAGGCTTTCTCCCTTATTACACAGTCAATGATCCGGCAGTCCCTATGTAATTATCTACTTCATTCCTATTATCAAATGGATGTTTCTCATGAGGCATTCTTTTCTGGGCATGGGTTAAGAAATTTATTTGATGTTTTCAATCTGTCTAGGATGTTAAAAGTTATAGCCTCTTTGCTTTCACCTACGGCTTTTGCGCTTGGGACAGTCAACTTTGCTGATTATGAACGCGCCCATGTTGGAGTTCGTTGGAGCAATATGTGGCGGGTATCATTAATTTTTTTTTTTTAATTATCAGTTTCTTATACATCCTTCATCCCCAGATATCAACTTTTCAGACCGATCATTGCAGGCATCATCTGGAGTGAACTTTTTGGTGTGTCTCATGATGATGTTGGTTGATACACTATTATATTGTGGGATTGGTCTCTACCTGGATAAGGTATTTCTTCCAAATACTTGTCTGTTGGATCTTCATTAGTGTCTTGCATCAATCGGAAATATCAGTATTTACAAAGAGAACACATTCAAAGAGTTGGAGTGTGGGAGTCTGACGTAGACACTCATTGTCTCTTCTTTTGTTAGAGAATCAGCAAAGTCCATAATGGAATAAGATATCTTTTGCTTCGCTTATTTTGATGCATGGAATTTTTACACACCATGTGAAACTTTTAGGCTAACTATTGTGACAATGGTGTTCCACTAATACCTTCAGTCAACGACATTGGTTCCTCAAAGTTGTCAAAAGGGTGGTTTCGGTTATGAGCTATTATTCTTTCCTTTTATTTGTGGCAGTTCTCTTAATGCTTGTGGCTAGTAGTTCAGTTAGGACTTCGGTTGCACATATGTCCGCAGAACAACGCCGTTTGCTGAAAAAAACAAAATACAGGCAGCCAAATTATTTTTTATCCCCACCAAAGTTAACAGTTACATTTTTAGTTATAGATGATCGCAGCAGTGAACTTCTTGCTATTCTTGTTATTTATACTGCACCAGGTTTTTTGCTTTTTGCTGACTTTTATGTGACATTGACGTGATTGTATGTTTTGTCATTCGAACGCTTTTACAGGTCCTTCCTAGAGAGAATGGAGTTAGTTATCCGTGGAACTTTGTATTTAAATCCTGCTTCTGGGAAAAGAAAAGCACATCCGAACATGATTCTGGCAACTTAGAAGTTAAACACAGTGATGTGTTTTCCGCAAATGAGTTCATGTACAATGTCAATGGTAGTTTGTCTGAGCCTGCAATCGAAGCAATAAGCTTGGATATGAAGCAACAGGAGCTTGATGGCAGGTAAAATATGCTTAAGCTTTTGTCCACGTTTAGCTTCATGTGCAGTGTTTTTGACACGTATCGTCATGTTATAGATGCATTCAGATAAGGAATCTGAGTAAGGTTTACATAAACAAGAAGCAGAAGTGCTGTGCTGTTAACTCGTTACGGCTCACTTTATATGAAAATCAAATTCTGGCTCTTCTAGGTAAGAGGATTTTTTATTGCAGTTTCTCTTTTATTTTTGTTATTTTTCTCCCTAGCATGATTTTTTTATCTTCTGTTACTTCTGAAACTCTGAAGTTCTTATATGTTTCCAGTTTGCAACATCTTTATGTAAACTTCACCACTTCAATCAATTTTGTTGCTTGTTTATATCTAAATGCAACACCAGGAGTATCTTGGCCTGAATCCTGTCACATATCTTACTTACATAATCTTGAAAAATAGGCAAAATTGCCCCTTGTCATCTCTTACTGGTAGTGGTATTTCTAACAGCTGTGACTTGGGCCACTTGGCTTCGTCTAAAGTTAATATTTCACCAGAACGTGCTCTGCTGTTGTGATTATTCATCTTCAGAATAATTATAAGTAAACTTAGCTGCAGATTTTTCTTGAAATCACGATTATCGTGTTCCTTGTTCCTTGACAAAAATCTGCCTAAGCTTCACAAAAGGGTTAATTGACATTCTCAATTTTAAGGGACAAATCATTCCATGCTTCATAGAGGAAAGCCTGATCTTGGACGTATTAGGATCCTAGAAATCCAGAATTAATAGGATATTTTGTGTATATTGTTAGATTTTCAGCTCCTGAATCATCATAATGGAACCTTAACAACAATTATAAACTATACTTTATGCTGCAAACGAAGATCATTTTTTTTTTCTTTTCTTTTTTGCAAAAGGCTAGACGAGAGTCCTTGTCATGCTTGCCGTGTCTCTCTATAGCATTTCCATTGTGAGATAAGAGACACCTGAATAGCTACATAGGACACCTCATTACTAGTTAAACTTAGTGTAGTAGTATATCAACCTTAACCAAAGTTGAAGTACATAATTAAACCTGAAACCAGACCTTGCTTAACTTAAGCTAATCAAGGATCAACCTAAACAAATCTTGTTTGGTTGCTAAGCCTTTATAAAGCTAACGTTCTCCCACTTGGTTAAGTAATTGTTCCCTAATAACTGCATACCTAAGTCAAGCAGTACGCTAGGATCTGACTGTTAAGATCCACACACCGTTTTTAGACAGGTAGGCCATTTCCAGTTTTCCACTATCAAAATACTGGATGGTCCAGTATCCTCAAGTAACACCTTATTGGCTTATACAGTTAAACAACCTAATACCACAATTTTGAAAAACAATTATATATATATATATATATATATATTTTTTTTTTTGACAAAGGGTAATATATTAAACATTAGAGAAAGGATACATCAGTAGCTAGTTTTACATGTAGAGAAGCTGATGGAACTTGCCACCACTCTCCTGGATAACATGATCTACGGACAGATTTGGCTAAGCAATCTGCCACCTTATTGCAAACTCTAGGAACATAAGCACAAGACCAGTTACTATGGTGATTACAAAGTTGAACAAACTTATATAACAAAGGAGAAGATTGCCAAGAAGGAAGTAAACCTTCATTGACAGATAACATTACCTTTTTACAATCTGACTCAAAGCATAGCTTCTAGCAAAGCCCAACTTTCTGCTTGATGAACATGAGTTACCCTTCGAAGAACTCCCTTTCCTGCGACATATGACCCTGTAGAATTTCTTGTTAGCATAACAATACCTGCCAAATGGAAAGGTTTGTGAAAAGAAGCAGCTACATTGATTTTTAAAGTGTCTGGTGGTGGCGGAGTCCAATGATGTTCATGCCCTACGTAATGACTATTATGAGATGTATGGGATTTTTAGTCACCGAGCACTTAATACATGAATGCTCTAAATACTCGAAGGCGAACTTTATCATTTCAAACAGAAACCCTTTATCCCAAGTTACGTTTCTCATTGAGATTTTGCACAATATCCAAATAAATTTGTGAGATTTTCCCAAGTACCTTAAGGTGTCTCCTATCATAAAAGAAAAAGGCAACATATACCTTTTTTCCCCTTAAATAGTTGTGAGCTTGTAACATAGCTTCTAGCAAGTGATTACGTGCCAAGTGAATTTTATTGTTTTAAGCAGAGTTGCTAGTACCTTAGTCTTTCTCTATAAATTTGGCAATGATCTATCTGTGTTTCTTCTGTTGATAAGAAGACCAGATAAACTGTGTTTGTTCACTTATGAAGTGTACCAGTTTGATTCTGTTACTTTCCAGGGCACAATGGAGCTGGTAAAAGCACAACAATTTCTATGCTAGTTGGCCTTCTTCCTCCTTCTTCTGGGGATGCTCTTGTGTTTGGGAAAAATATCAGAAGTGACATGGTGAGATTTTTTCCGTTGCTCTTAAAACATTTTTATCATATTTTTTTATTGCTTCAGGTGTTCTAAATCAGTAGCCATTTTCGAAGAAACTGATGCAAAGTTATTTTCTGCTGTATTACTTTCTAAACGAGGACGTATTTTGTTCGACTAATGTTCAATACCGTGATAAATAGCTAAGATGATTACTCGTGACAGAGTCATCAACATCGCCTTTACATTAATACTACCGTATATCCTTCAATGTGCAAGCTAGAGGACATTTCTGATTTCCTAATTTGAGTGTTATAACTTGCTACTATATCACTTACAAAGTTGTAACATGCTGCCGACACATGTCTTTATGAAGCTATGTCTTGTTGAATTACTTATAAGATGTCACCTCAATATTCTACTCCTTTGTTAGTCAGGACCTGTATTCAAATTCATAGGTCCCCCGTGTCTTTCTATGTTCTATACAAAGTTTTTTTTTATCTGGATACCAATTTTGAGCACTTGCTCTTGATTTCACTGTTTGTAAGCACTTTTCATGGAGTATGTTTCTTTTATGTTAGTTTTACGGTCTATGCTTAATTTCCTTTTGATGTTTTTGTCATCCCATTTTGATGTCTAAACTGAGGCAATTCCTTATTGTAGGATGAGATAAGGAAGGGGTTGGGCGTGTGCCCACAACATGATATTCTCTTTCCCGAATTAACTGTAAGTAGCAAATGTTTTGGGAACTATTTTTTTGTTTGTTATGGTAGACCTATCACTTTTAAGTTTCGGATGCTACCTTTTGAACTAATTATGTGAAAGATACATGCACATTCTGATCAAGTTTTAAGATACCGGCACACCCTGTTTGGTTGGGCCTACAGCTTTTTACCTTATTCTTGTTAGTGCCTTTTCTGCCTCTTGATCAAGTTTGCGTTCTGATTTCAGGTCAAGGAGCATTTGGAATTGTTTGCCATTTTGAAGGGTGTTGAAGAAGACTGTGTGCAGAAATCTGTCAGTGAAATGCTTGATGAAGTGAGTTCCCCGTTAGCCGCTGGCTATACCAAGATCTTGCATGACTCTCTATACAGCTGGTACTTACTTGTTTCACGATGATCTTAGTTGGACGTCTGAACTGATGATATATGTGTCAGGTTGGTTTGACAGATAAGGTTAACACTGTTGTGAGGGCTTTATCTGGTGGCATGAAGAGGAAGCTATCCCTTGGAATTGCTCTTATTGGAAATAGTAAGGTGCATTAAAAATTTAATAAAGACACTGTCAACTCTTGATTTTCCTGAAGTTTTAAACAAGACTTTCTCATTCTTCTTTTACAGGTTATCATTCTCGATGAGCCTACCAGTGGAATGGACCCATACTCGATGCGTTCAACGTGGCAATTAATTAAAAAGATCAAGAAGGGTAGGATAGTATTATTGACAACACACTCTATGGATGAGGCAGACGTGCTAGGGGATCGGATTGCTATCATGGGAAATGGTTCTTTGAGGTGCTGTGGGAGGTATGTTTCAGCAAAAGTTTTCGTTTGCCAAAATCCTGGTAGTAATGTTTAGAATAATAGCATGGTGGGTTTTCTCGTTTATATTTTATCAAAAAATAACACGTTTCTTAGAAAACTATAATATAAAATGTTTATTTTGTTTGTTCCATCTCATTAAATTTTTTCTTTAACTGTAACAGTTCTCTTTTCCTGAAACACCAGTACGGGGTTGGCTATACGCTTACTTTAGTAAAGGTTTGTTCCAGTCAGTATTCTTCTTCAGATTGATTTTATTCTCTCATCAGAAAATATATTTGTTTTCCCTGTATTGCTCTTAAGTCTTAACCCCCTAACAGCATTGTTTTATTTTATGCAGAGTGCACCTGGTGCTTCTGTTGCAACAGACATTGTTTACCGCCATGTTCCACTTGCAACTCGCTTGACTGATGTAATAATCCGCCCTTACTTTCCACTATTTTGTATGTCTCTCAAGTAAAATTTGTTAAGCTTATACGCCCTCATTTTTGCATATCATACTAGCTGTATAACACCGAGTTTTATTACATTTTCTTCCCTGAAAGTTCTTTTAGTGGAAACTTGTGGTTTGCTCTTTTATGTAGTGTTTTTCCATCCTCCTCCTGGTTGAGGTGCAGGAAAAACAGCATATAGGACCTTTTTTAATTCTCTCACACGACTTACCTCCTTTGGATTCTCTACCTCTGTAGCAACACGGAGTATAGATTATCAGCTTGACTCAAATGCTCAAATTGTCAACACATATTGAATAAAGTTTACTGTTTCCTTTGTATTTCTCTGAAGTTTACGTGCAAATAGTTGCTTTGACAGTTCATTTGTGATTCTCTTTTTCTTCATCCAGGTTGGTACAGAAATTTCATTCAGACTTCCTCTTGCATCATCATCTTCGTTCGAAAGTATGTTCCGTGAAATTGAAAGTTGCACCAGAAGAACTATCACTGGCACAGAAGCAGGTGGTAGCCATGGAGAGAGTGGTGTTGGCATTCAGAGTTACGGAATCTCTGTTACAACACTGGAGGAGGTCTTCCTTAGAGTTGCAGGATGTGAATTTGATGAGACTGAATATGTTTCGCATAATAAAGCTCTTGTTTTAGCCGAATCTATGGTTTTTGAAGCGTCACATCATACTCAGAATAAAGCTTCATCTCCTAAGTTACTTTGGTGGCACTATAAGAATGTTCTAGCTATGATGTTTACCATAATGGGAAGAGCTTGCAGTTCGATTTTCAATAAAGTCTTTAGTTTCTTAAGTTTCTTAGGCAGCTATAGCTTTTGTATTACCCCAAGGTCTACATTTTGGGTACATTTTAGAGCTCTTCTTATCAAGAGGGCAGTATCTGCCCGGCGAGATCGAAGGACAATCGTCTTTCAGCTTCTTGTTCCTGCCGTCTTCTTGTTTCTCGGCCTTCTTCTAGTTAGGCTTAAGCCACATCCTGACCAGCAGTCTGTGACGTTTACAACTTCGGAGTTTAATCCTCTGTTACAAGGTGGTGGTGGTGGTGGACCAATCACTTTCAATCTATCTAGGCCTGTTGCGGAACTGGTAGGTTATTTCTTGTGGTTGATTTTCATATATAAGCTCTATGTTACCTTGACCAATTTATATGCATCAGAATGAGCGTAGAGTGCCCCAATCGTCCTACTCCTTTAACTTTCATATGCAATTTTTTTCTCAAGCAATGTCATTGCACTTCAGGTTGCACAATATGTACAAGGGGGTTGGATTCAGAAAGTTGAACCAAGATCTTACAGGTTCCCTCATCCAAAAAGGGCACTAGCTGATGCTATTGAAGTTGCAGGTCCAGAATTGGGACCATCACTTATTTCAATGAGTGAATATCTAATGACTAGCTTTAATGAGTCATATGAGTCAAGGTATTTTTTTTATAGGTTCTGACTTACCGTGTTTGAAGTGATTCTTTCTATCACTTGATTATTTGTTGGCAATTGGAACATGAGAAGACGTGTTAAACCAAGTCATCCACTCGCACGTTTAACATTTAAGAGTTAACTTCTGCATTTGGTGTGTTTACATTGTCAAAATTTATATTTTAGTTCTGTAGGTGATGCATAATCTTCTGCATTTTCAGGTATGGAGCAATCATAATGGATGATCAAAATGATGATGGAAGTTTAGGATATACTGTACTTCACAACTGTTCTTGCCAACATGCAGCTCCAACATATATCAATCTGATGAACGGTGCACTTTTGAGGCTTGCAACTCGTAATGGGAACATGACAATCCAAACACGTAATCACCCACTGCCTATGACATCAAGTCAGCACTCACAGCGTCGTGTAAGTTATTTTATCTTCATCAATATGAGTTCTTCTGTCTGATTATCTCATATGCATCGTTCTGGATACTTCATCACTTGCATCAACTTGGGTGATGAGTGAACCAAAATTTCGTATCTTTTTTCTTTTCTTATATTTAACCTACAGCTGAGTTGTTTCTAATCATTGCAGTCATTTTTAGGGGATATGTTTTATAAGCTGCAACTCTGTCATATTTTGTAGGATCTGGATGCATTCTCCGCGGCAATTATTGTTACGATTGCCTTCTCCTTCATTCCTGCCTCATTTGCAGTTTCTATTGTTAAGGTATTACCTTCTCTATTTCCTTCCCTTAAAATCTGAATCTTGAAAGTTATAATAATACTGTATATATTACTGTTTCAACCCACCAGAAAGTCATTCTGTTAGTCGTTTCTTGTATTCTGCTCTGTTTAGTTAAATCAATTTGGCTGGACAAAATCTTCTATACACTAGATGCCCGGGTTAATAGATCTTGATGTCGTTATGTATTGAATAAACTGCAAAACATTCTGAGTTTCCAGCATTGATGAAATCAGGTGTCTCAAACTGTGAAGCGTGTGTATTCCAGAAGATGTTCTTGAAACATGTTTTACTAAAACATTTCCCGAATAAGTTGGTAGCTTATATAGCACAACAAACTAAAATACAAAACATAACGTAAAAAAGCACCACAATATTATTATTACAGTGATTTGGACCTTAAATGCCCTTACTGAGTTCTGATATCTTTATCTCTGGTTGAGAGAAAGTCCAAAGCACCACATTAGGGGTTCATATACGTCCTTGTTTTGAACTGGTTGTTCCATATCTCTGCATGGTGAATGTGAAATGGGTGTAACGACTCTAGTCTTAGATATTTAGTCTTGAGATTTATTGTCGAATTTTTGAATTTACTCCAATCACATTCCTTAAATTGAAATATCTACAGAACTATTTCTTGGCGAAACTTCTATCACATGTATATGCGCATCATCCAATTAGCGTCAAGATTTATAAGCTAAGGAATACCTTTATATATTATTTGTTGCTGTCAAGTGTATCATATTTCCTAACTCAAAAAATGATATAACGCTGTAAAAGTGCAGAAGATGGGTTGCCCAAGTAAAGGTGTAAATTTGTAAAAATATTTCTCTCGGGGATCAAATTTCTGTAGAAAGAACAATTAATTTTTTTACATTTTAATCAATGCAGGAGCGTGAAGTAAAAGCGAAACACCAGCAACTACTTAGTGGGGTATGTGTTTTAGTTCGTTTTATGTTCTTATTTCTTTTGGTTTTATATTGTTCTTATTTCTTTATGTATTTTGACCTTATCTCAGGTTTCTGTACTGTCCTACTGGACTTCAACTTATACATGGGATTTTGCGAGCTTCTTATGTCCTTCATTTTTCGCAATAATTCTCTTTTACATATTCGGTATATGTCAGAACCACCTCTTTTTTTCTTTCTTCTTATTAGTTGTTTATTGTTTTTATTAATCATGTACAGCATTTGATGCCTTCAGCAGTGGTGTGACTGATTCTATATTTCTTTTCAAAATGCATAATTTGTTTGTTTGTTTCCTCGTTAATGCATGATGTTGGAACTGGTTCTTTTCAACCAGATTATGGTCAGAGAATTATATGGTACATTCCTTCTTTTGCAGGTCTGGAGCAGTTTGTAGGAAGTGGTTGTCTATTGCCAACACTTCTCATATTTTTAGAGTTCGGGTTAGCTATTGCATCATCAACATATTGCCTCACTTTCTTTTTCAGCGAACACTCCTCAGCACAGGTTCTCCCTCTGTCTCTGCACCCACCCACCCACCCACCCACCCACCCACACAAACACTCACACACACATTTATAAGGACACTTAACGTATCTCCTGTTATTGCAGAACGTGGTTCTCTTGGTGCATTTTTTCACTGGACTCATTCTTATGATGGTCTCGTTTGTTATGGGGATTATAGAATCTACTAAAACCGCAAATTCCATCCTCAAGGTTTGTTAAAGCTGTCCAGATGTTTATTCGTATAAATTTTAATTAGTGTTTATACACCCTAATACCATCTTGTTACCATCCAGAATTTCTTTAGATTATCACCCGGGTTTTGCTTTGCGGATGGACTGGCTTCATTGGCTCTTCGACGGCAGGGAATGAAACTTGGATCTGGTGATGGAATCCTTGATTGGAATGTGACTGGTGCTTCAATTTGTTATTTGGGTGTTGAGGTGCAGCTTTCTTCTCCATAGATATATGCACCATAGGTAACATTTGTTTAATAGGCAGCTAGTAATGCAGTAGAGAGAAAATGAAACATGAAACAATAAAATAACCATAATACAGAGATAGTTATAAATTAGATATATCTATATGTAGATTTATCAAATTCTATTGTAAAACTAAGCATGAGAATCAAGATATGGTCTTTTGTCTCCTAACCTATAACTCATGTTTTTGTGGATTGGAAGTTGCGTCTTTACATTACATGTGAACCACGCAATGCAAAACACAAAAGCTGTCAAGGAACTGGTATCATAGTGCTCAAGTCGCTGCCATTCACCACTCCATACATGAACAGTATGGAGGAGCAAAAATATTATTCTGTGTTTCGATGTTGTGTAAGAGCCGACAGACCAAACTCGCTTCGATTATAATGTGAAAAAGAAAGTACTTTAGTGACACTACGGCCGCAAACACTTCCTTCCCACTCCCTCGGTTTATTTAAAACGTGGATCACATTTTTCTAGCTCCCGCACTTTTAAATGGAAATGAAACTGCATAATAATTTTTCTATCAGTCATGTTAATCTATGGAAATGAAACTGCAGTAGCTACGGAAATTTGTTTGTCCAATCTCAACAATTAGTAAGATTGTGCAGTTAATTTCTATCAGTCATGATGATCTTTCACATGAAGGATGATTAACCCTTTTATTGTTGCATTTTCTTATCTATAACAGAGTATCGTTTTCTTCCTGCTCACAATTGGGCTCGAAGTCGTACCTTCACACAAGTTAGCATCAATCACAATGAGGGACTGGTGGAGAAGGTTTAGGCAATTCCGATTTAACCCTTCATACGGTTCTTATGAACCTCTTCTGAATTCATCCTCTGATACTCCTGCACATGATAATGAGAGAGATACAGATGTACAGGCAGAACGAGATAGGGTACTTTCAGGTTCTGTTGACAAAGCCATAATTTACTTGCGCAATCTTCGGAAGGTATTACCTTTGTTGTTTTTGCCACAATCTTGGTCCACATCTGTAGCATCTCTTAACAGTTTCATTTCTATTTATGCTGCCTCACAAATTTTCACCTAATTCAGGTGTACCCTGGTGGAAGAAATGTTGGCCCAAAAGTTGCAGTTCATTCATTAACTTTCTCTGTTCAAGAAGGAGAATGTTTCGGGTTTTTGGGAACAAATGGGGCAGGGAAGACTACGACTTTGTCAATGCTTTCTGGTATACCAATCTTTTTATGATTCCTCATTCCTGTATATAGTTTTGGTTTTATGCCTTTACTGTTGGATTAGATGTTTTTATTTTACTTTGCAGGGGAAGAAAGCCCAACTGATGGAACAGCATACATCTTTGGCAGTGATATAAGCTTACATCCACAAGCTGCTCGTCGGCATGTAATGTTTGAACCATGGTTTTTCTTCTTCTTTAGTTATCTTGGTTCTTTGTTGAATATTATGTTGATGACATCTTGATTTTTTACATGTCTAGATTGGTTACTGCCCACAGTTTGATGCACTGTTAGAGTTTCTAACTGTCAAAGAGCATCTTGAGCTTTATGCGAGGATAAAGGGGGTCTCTGAATGCAGGATAAAAGATGTATGCTAGACATTCAAATTACTAAGTCTGCATTTGATGTTTAAGTTTTTATTGCAGTTAAGAATTTTTGTTTTCTCACCTGGCATTGTAATTTCTAACTTAAGTATCCTCATTTTAGGTTGTGGAGGAAAAAATGGAGGAGTTCGATTTGTGGAAGCATGGGAATAAACCATCATACTCACTTAGTGGAGGAAACAAGCGCAAATTATCTGTTGCAATTGCAATGATTGGAGATCCTCCTATTGTTATTCTTGATGAACCATCTACAGGTCTTCTCTCCTACCAGTTGACAGTAACACTGCACATTTTAAACTACACCATCTGTACTTCTTGAGAACTTACTCGTAGTTCTATTGGAACTGCATTTATTAAGTACAAGCTGTCTCTTGCCATATTCTAGTGTCATATTTGATTTGATAACATCCTCATAGATGTCATATTGATGCTACTGCATATGGCCCTTTGATGAACAATTAAGTTAAAGATTAAGAATAACGACTAAGACACTATATCATCGCTGTGTAACAGAGTTCGCCTTTCGTTTGATTCCTTCTAATATCTGTGTTGGTTGCTTAGGTATGGATCCTCTTGCCAAAAGATTCATGTGGGAAGTTATATCTCGTCTATCAACCAGACTGGGGAAGACGGCAGTTATCCTAACCACCCATAGTATGAATGAGGCTCAAGCACTATGCACAAGGATTGGAATAATGGTACCTTGTAGTATCATCGTCTTTTATATCTACATGCGTGCATCAACTTAATGATTAACAACAGTGTGGTCTCTTTTTCCTAGGTTGGTGGCAAGCTAAGATGTATTGGAAGCCCTCAGCATCTTAAAAGCCGTTTTGGAAATCACCTTGAGTTGGAGGTATTTCAAGTTTTTTTATCAAGTTCTGGGTGTATCTTGTTTCTTGTGTGAAATGTGGTAATATGTGTAGAAATTATGTTCTTCCAGATACCATGACCTGTTTGTGCGTTCTCAGGTAAAACCTACCGAAGTTAGCTCTGAGGAGATGGATAAACTTTGTAGAAGAATCCAAGAGAAGCTTTTTGACTTGCCATTGCATCCACGGGGAATATTTAGTGACCTTGAAGTTTGTATAGGAGGAAGTGACTCCATAACATCGGAGAATGTATCACTGGCAGAGATTAGTTTGACCGAGGAAATGATGATTATAGTTGGACACTGGCTTGGCAATGCAGAAAGAATAAGGACTCTCGTATCCTCTGCACTCGTTACTGATGGTGTGTTTGGTGAGCAGCTAGCAGAGCAGCTAATGCGTGATGGTAAGTCCAGCCCTTGCCTGCTTCTGCTTTTGATCTCTACTTCTCTATTTCATCACCATTTTGAGCTTGTTGCCAAAGTGCCTGAAACTATCATTTCGGTTTCTTTGGGTGTATGCTTTTTTATCTTTTTCACTTTACACCCCTCTTCACTCAGTTTCAATGGCTACATGCTTTGATAAGTGAATTTTGCTGGAGGTACCACATCCATTTCTGACGTAGTGGAATTCTTAGGCCACATCTGTTTCTGCAGTCTGTAACGCATGACTTGTCGTTGGGCGTTGAATAGAATGGAAACATCTTTCACGATGATGAATCTTACTATCCAAATATTGACCTTGCTCCATGTTGATATGTAGGTGGCCTCCCACTACCCATATTCTCTGAATGGTGGTTGCTTAAAGAAAAGTTCTCAGTGATTGATTCATTTATCCAGTGCTCATTTCCTGGAGCGACATTTCATGGATGCAATGGATTAAGTGTCAAATATCAGGTGACCTCCTTTTAGCACTTCCCTTGGTGATACTTGCACCATATTATAATTGACAAAAACAAGGGGACTGTAACATAGTAGGTAATGAACAGTCGTGCTACACTTACCGAGGGCTGGGTCCCATGGTTTGTTCCGCGTGACACAGCCCCTGGGACTCTCCAACCATGGACTAGCAGGGGGTGGTTTTTTGTGTTGGTTGGGACCCAGGGCTGTGTCACGCGAGAAACAACCCATGGTAAGGTTAGCATTTCTGGGAAATGAATTGCACCACAGGCATGAAAAGCTGCCCCTTATAATATATAGATAGATAGCACAGAATCCTTTTAGTTCCATGCTACTAATCTGTCAAAGATGTGGAATTGTCTGCTATCTGCATGTGTTCAGTAACTTGGTTTATTCAACCATTGTGATCTTGACCTACAATTCCAATTGCAGCTGCCATATGGAAAGGAATCTTCACTAGCGGATATTTTTGGCCACCTGGAAAGAAATAGGTAAATCTAGTATCTATAAGAAATGAGCAACTTGTTGAAAATTCTTCATATAGACATGTTCTTCTTTCTCATTTTTTTCATTCAAATTGTTCAGAAATCAACTAGGAGTCGCTGAGTACAGTATCAGTCAATCCACACTGGAGACCATTTTTAATCATTTTGCTGCTATACCTTAGCTTTGGGGAAGAGCCGGTATTAAATACAAGCCAGCCATCCAAAGCGTCATATAGAGCTCCGGCCTTTATGTTTCTTTTCTTGGTTATCTGATGTAGCCAATGACACAATGGTCAGACTTTTTGTAATTCATTCACAAAATGGTCATACTTTCGCAATTCGTTTACAAAATGGTCAATACTTCCATCCTATTTAACACTTTTGAATGAAACGGTGTTAACTTTTCTCAAAATACCCTCTACCAAAAATACCCTCCTCATTTAACTAATTGGTTGAGGTGGTGGTGGTGGAAGCTTAGCCCCATAGAGGAAGCGATGAACCCTTTGGGTGAATGCGGTGTAACGATCCTGAATGCGATATAATGATATGTAAGCGGCGGCACCACCACCTATGAATAGTATCATCGTCAAAAAAATTATAATGAAGGCAAAAAATTGAAATTATGTATGGAAGGATAGTAGGTAACTTTATTAACATTTATAATCGTGAGTCACCATTTAACTCTTTACTTAACAGAAATATGACTATTTTGTTAATAATTTGTAACATTACGACTGTTTTGTAAAGAAGCTTATTATTGGAGCGTCACATTCCAATAGAGGGACTTCACCTAAGAGGACAAAAACGGGTCACCCATAAGTAATTTCAAAAACCCCTTATCTAAATAAATTTTATAATGACTGAACAACCCTTAAGTGGTTAGTGCTAATAATCTAATTGACTAATAATTAGATTGATAAGATTTTTTATATAATTAGTGATAAAAAATCATATTAAGTGATTTTGGTGGGAAGAAAAAGTTGAGAAACTTTGGAGATTTCTTTCTAACTAAAACCTTAGATTTTAAATCATTAACAAATGATATTTTTATTTCTCAAAATTGATGAAGGTAAGTAATTTTTTTTTTTGAATTTTTTAGCTTTTCAGAGCGATTTACGGTTGAGTTTTTCCTTCGTAGACAACCGTAAGACAAATTTACGATTAGGTGATGATGAATTCCTAACCGTAACTAGGTAAAATTAGGAAAACCCAATTTTAAACCAGTTACGACTGGGTTTTTTAGGTCGAAACCCAGCTGTAAATTAGTTACAGTTGGTTTTTTTTTTGTCGAACCCAATCAGTAAAAAGCGATTCTGGTGGGTTTTTTGTGATCGAACCTAATCAGAAATCGATTCTGACTAGGTTTTTCTTGGTCGAACCCAACTGTAAAACATTTACGGTTGTTTTTTTTTTTTGAGGAAAACCCAACCGTAACTGGTTCTGAAACCTAATTTTTTCTACGGTTTCAATCAATCTAAGCATTTCAGATGCATTTGGTTTGTTGATTACCATCACTTCTATCAATATGCTTCTTCCACACCTTTAATAGAGAATTCAATCGACAATTATAAGTTTTTCGAACCATCGATTGATCGAAGTTGGTGAAATGATTTTGATTGAAAAATAAAGGAGGGAGTGATTTATTGTTGATGGAGGATAGGAAGTTAAGAAGAAGAAAAAGATCTTTGAATGAGAATTAGGTTTTAATTTTTAAGTTTTTATTTTAGTTGAGGGTTAGTTTAGATATTTGGTATTGAATCAAGAATACCCCATAACCAATTATTAGGTCACTAGAAATCCAAGTGAAGCCCCTCTATTGGAATGTGACGCCCCAATAATATGTTTCTTTGTAAATCAGGTCTTAATAGTAGGACTGTTTTGCAGATTTTTCTTTTTCATTTTGTTTTAGTGACCAGAAATAACCAGTGTCGTGACGGCACTGGTTTGATCGTGTTTTCTTCGTATTAAAAAAAATATTTATTGTGCAGCCACCTAATTATGAGATGGTTACATTTTGTATTGTGCAGATCTAATGCCCATATATACACACTAAAATCAACTCCTCCACATGACTAAAAAAGCGACTATCTGGTCCCTAACATATACATAAGATTTTATGAAGTTATACAAATTACAACTGACCAAAGAGACTTAGGTAGAAAATCCCTGACGACGCCAACAACTATTTAAGACTATTCATGATCGGATTACTATTTTTTTTTTCATGACCGGATTACTCCCAAATCAAACGGAAACTCACTTAAAACACCAACATCGTAAAGTATAATGCATCGTAATATCTTTATAGCTATTATAATTAGCCGAATATATGTCACAAACAATAGAAAAACTTAATAAAATGCAATTTTAAGACCTATGACGACACAAATAAACAAGCAAATCCTTTGATATTTCTGAAAAAATATCTAAATTTGTAATTTAGTGGATGTTTTTTTATCTAAACCAAGAAATGGCCGTTCCAGACTTGCTTCGGTCACAAAGTGAAGGAGATGGGGTTGATCTTAGGGAGGGAAGCGAAGAAGGTGTTGAGATTGTGAAGGTGTTGGCTGTTTATGACTTGTATGAGAATATCGAACTGGCTTGCAATAATGTAAGCAATCAGCTCTGGTGTTTTCTGGATACGAATGACAACACTTGGTTTTCTGTGCTTGTATGTGTTGTTTGGAAAATAGGCAAAGGACCTATTTATACAAGTCATAGAGTGCAAGCCCTCATCTCGTAGGAAGTGGAGGAAGTTGAGTGATGGAGTAGTGGGGTCGTGTGGGTGATTGCACGATCACGTCTTGGCCCACTTCCCCCATCATCGCTAACCGTCCATGCCTCCTGACACGTTCTTGTGATGGCGCGTTGCACGCTGTAAACCGCCAGACCAATACCCCAGTAAGTATCCCCCAGTTTGTGACATGTTTGATGTCTCGAGTGTGGATCGCGGGACCCACAGAAAGTAGCATATGGTGCTAGGTTAAATAACTGAGTTATTTAGGAAATCGATATTCAAGAAATATCGTGTATATTCTGTGCATGTAATGCATCGAATATATTGAATATGCATAAAGCATCACTATTTTAAAGCTTAACGGAGTAAGTCACGATTAAGCGTCTTAAAACAGATGCATGTCTAGCCACCTTCGAATGATCGTTTGGAGGCTGCACAGGCAAGCCCTCCCTTGGCCGATAACTCCATGTGGTAGAATGACGGATGGTAATCACCACGACACTTTATTGTACACTTAACTCCTAGCATGAGATTCCTAACCAAGCTGGTAGAGTTGGACAGATGAGATGATCTACGACGTTCATCTGCGACCGTTGATAGAGGTTTAGGGTTTTGAGGAGGTGCGCAAGCATCACTTTTCAGATTGACCTAAACCAAGCATGGGAGAATTTTTTGGTGGGACCGACCGGGCATGCATGTAGGCGGCCTGCTGGTGTGCATGTCCGTACCACCTTGTCTCATGAAGGTACGATCTAGGCCACTCAATTTGTCTGGCAAAGAGGAGTGGTCGTAATCGTTTTGCGGCAGAAATCATGTGCCGCAAAGGATTCTTAAAGGGGCGGGGCATGCCACCTTTAAGGCGCACGAATCGAGGCGTACGACCATGCTTGGCCTAGGCCGATCAGTCATGCGTGTAGATGGGCCCACAATGATCATGTTGACATGCTCGGGACCCTTTAAGTCTATATCTACACCTTCCATCCAAGCTTGCGAAGATGGACGCTCGTGATCGATTAGCGACACATGTAACATGCCGCAAACTCTAATTAGGGTTTTGGATCGGTCGTGCGTATGCAACTTCAACCGATCGGTTTTGCAAGCTATACTCCTCCCTTGAGGAAGACGATCGTGTGGGGCCCATATTGGACCGACGGTGAGCATGTGTGTACTTGTTCCACGGTCTTAGGTGCGATCTAAGCCATCCAACCATGCTTGCGAAGTTGGATGGTTGTAATCAATTTTATGAAACTAATGTAATTCCGCGACCCTTTAAAGCATCACATCAGCCATGTTTTGAGAAAACGTTTATTTCTCCATGGCTTGCTCTTGAGAAAGACGATTGGACAGGGATAGAGTGGGCCCGCCAATATGCGTGTTGGCGCCTACTCTATCTTTCATGGTGCGATCTAAGCCGTCCAATCAGGCTAGTGAAGTTGGACGGTCACGATCATTTTGAGACTGTCTTAAGCAGTCTTGCTCACTCGACCATCTTCCAAAAGCTGCACGTCCACCTACTTTAGGGTTGGCATTTTGGCATGCTGAAAAGTGAAGCACGATGTTCGACCGACTAAGGAAAAAACGGTCCCGCTAGTGGTCATTATGATGATAGCCTGCTCCTTCTACGGTTCATCTAGGCTGGTTAAATCATGCGGCCAACTTGTGTGGCCATGATCGTTTATGATACTGACACGAACAATCCAGATTTCCCTTAGGGAATTAAATATGCTCAATCGAGCTAGTATAACACACCGAGAGATATAGCCTGTACGGGTATTTCGTGCATGCCTCACCATTGACACTTGGATATTCATGTTACTCTGCTAAGAGTAACAATCAGTCATCATGCCACACCAATAATGAGAGTCCTGTTGAGAACAACACAGGAAATACAAGGCAATTCATGCATTAATTAATAATGCTAAAAATTCACAGGGCATTTGGGATTGTTGCTACATGCTCCATCCTGGATGAATTTTGTGTATTTAATTCACAGAATATTTGAGATTGTTGCTACAAGCTCCATTCTAGGTGAATTAATAAAGAGAAGAAGTATTCATCACTTATCAAATAGCCCTATATATCCTCTACAGGATGTCAACGTATAAAATTTGGCTTTTACAATTTTATCCTTGAATTAAAATCCACCATCAACACGGAGAAATTAATCTCGAGTCAATTATTTCAATTGTACTCAATACGATAGAATCGGGCAAGATCAGATCACGAAATTACAAAGAATATAGTTGGGTATGGCTTCACAATCCCAATGAAGTCTTCAAGTCGTTAACCTACATGGTCTCGGTAGAAACCTAGGGTTAAAGGAGAATCGACTCTAGCTTATACAACTAGTATCACACATGAGGTGTGGGGATTACCTTTCCCAGTTCCTAGAGTTATCCTTTATATAGCCTCCAAATCAGGGTTTGCAATCTAAGTTACCTTGGTAAAAAAACATTCAATATTCACTGTTAGATGAAAACCTGATTAAATTCAAGCTAATATCTTTCAACCATTAGATCGAACTTAGCTTGTTATACAAAAATGAACTATACGTCATTTTGGTTTGTGTAACCGTACCAAAACATGTACAAGTTGTTGGTTCAACATTAGTTAACCAAATGGTTAGCCATATGAGCACTTTCAGATCAACCTTATTCATCTTCACCATAACTAGTTCAAATGACTCAAATAAACTAGTTCAAGGGTTGTTCAACTGCTTAGATCTCATAGAAGTGTACAAGACACAATCAAAGCAAAATTGGTTTTGATTCACTCGAATCGATTCATGAACTTTATAGCCACTGTTTGTAAATATGCATTCCTTAGTTTATATAAATTTAAGTTCACGAATAAATGATAGGTGCTTAAAAAAACCTTTCTAAGTATCGATTGGTATTGCTTTCTTAGCTAGTTTTCGTGTGAAATTGTATTATTAGTTTCGTTTTATATTTTATGGGAATTTTGGAGCTTATTCCCAAAAAGAACAAAAAACGTCTAATTTGCCAAAAGCGAGACAGAGTTATCTTTGCATGGGAAACCACATCGTAGCTGCACCGAAGTTCAGGGCTGTACAACCAAAAGCTAGGTGTTTTTTGAGCTTTACTGTATGGGATTTAGTTATGGACTTAGGGGCTGGTGGTTTGTGGTGGTTATCAACAGAAGTAGCTGGTGGGCTTCACCTCAAGGATGAGCCCATGGACTATTTGGGAGGCCCACCTAGTTCACTTGCATGTATTATTGACTGACAGAAGAGATGAGTCCATGGACTGTTGCATGGTAGAAGATAGGGTTTTGGCAGTCGTTGTTGGAGTTGGGTTGCGAACTGAGAAGATGCTCAGCTGAAGAGTGATGATTTCACTCTTGTGATGGTAGGTGATTCTCAGTGGAGCACGAGCAGAGAAGTGCTAGTCGGGTAAGATGTTAACAACCACAGTAGAATACGTATATGCATGGATTATGACTAAGTGATGCTGATGACTAACGGTGAAGCTGTTTGATGGAAAGACTGCTGGTAGTCGATGGAGTAATGGGTTGTTCGACAGGAAGGTGTACTCAAACTAGACAGTGATGCTGGCAGTAGAACTCGTCAGTGATGATGGCTGTGATGATGACGAACTCATGGAGATGACAGAAGTGATGATGAACTAGTGTGGCTTTTGCTGGTGAAGCTGGAGATGATGTGAATAGATCGAAACGTAGTGCTGCTGCCATGATAAGATGGAATGACACTGTGGGTTGGAGCTGTAGTGACGACGATCTTGGCTTTGATAAAGACTGTTGGCAGTGATGAACTTGCTGTCGACATGCATGGTTATGATGGCAGCTGATCTCGAGCTGGGGTTAAGCATAGTCGATGAGGAATAGCAGGAAATGGTGGTTTGGTGGTTAACTGGTGGAACTTTAGTTAATAATGGCATATGAGGACGAGATGTGAAGAAATATGCATCGGTGATGGAAATGCATGGCAATATACAAAGATGCTGGGAAGTAATGGAGAAGCATGTGACGAGAAGAAGTGATGCTTTGATAAAGAGAGGAAGCAATAGTCGAGTTTGAGAAATGGAGATAATGGGCTGGATTTGCAAGCCCACTGTACAAGCCAATGAAGACACCAATTGGGTTTCTGCAGCTGTAGTGCAAACCCAATAGGCTTAGCCAAAGTTTTACACGATCTAAAGGGCGCAACTATTCCAACTTTGGCCGTGAGTTTTTGGCCAGAGGTTGGTAAGTTATTTAGCACAGGATTTGATGCACGGGATATAATTTTAAGGAGGTGCACTTTCCTATTTTTGCTAGGTTTTCTAGTTTTCTCAAGAGGAGGTTACAAAACCTTATATATAGAGAACCCTAGGCATAATCCTAATATCTTCTTGACACATATCTTCTTTTCACCGTTTTTCTCCCCCTTAGGGGGAGAACTATCTCTTTTCTATTTTTTATTGTAAGGATGAATTCAAAGTTCTAATGTGAAGCTCAATTATTTTGCAAGTTTGTTTCAAGTTTTAAATTGATTCATTGTGGATTGTTTTTACCATATCGAAGGTTTATGATTGGTTCTTAGATTGGTTTGGGTGCGCAACCAGATTAGCCTATTAATCATTCTAATGCTAGTAGAGAGGTGAGTCGACCCGTAATTGTCTCTTATCTCCTACACAAGTAGAAATCGCAAGACCTTACAGAGGGAGTCTGTGGAGCAATTGAGAGTAAATACAACACCAGTAAGTGGACCGAACGTACCGAGTTTTACTGCTGGGATCAAACCTAAATTCACAAATATTAATGCGTTCTGGGAATTACATCTTGTAGTCGAGTGCTTCTGTGTCAAGGTGGTTCTTTAGAATAGAATCCGGTAGTCGAGCGCTTCCGTATCCGGTGATGCAAGGAGTTTTTGGGGATGGCTAAGCGTACCTGCTTTCCTACGGTTGGTGAAAATTGCTTCTAACAAGAGATAAACGGGTACAATGTTGAGTTAACGGTTAGTAACTGCGATGGATTTCTTCAATATCTTTTTCTTTTTATCATTCTTTATTATTTTCGCCGATTTAGATAACATAACAATTGCATTACTCTTCGTGGGAACGATCTCTTACTACCGCTATATTATATTTAATTAGTGGGAGATATATTTTTATTTTGTTGGGTAAACGACGCTCACCAAAATTGGCGCCGTTGCCGGGGAGTAATTTCTAATTGTTTGTTATTGTTTTGGCGTAAAGGTTTTGTGGGTATATCTCTCGTAAGCCCTCGCGAGACTATAACTCGTCCACTAGGGACACCTAGGGGTTTAAAGGTCTGTTATTCATGCTAAGAGTAACCGTATCCTCACGACATGGAGTTGTATTTTATTTTTACTTCGTTTTGTTTGCTCGAGGACTAGTAAAGTTTTGGTGTGGGGGAATTTGATAGGTGCTTAAAAACACCTTTCTAAGTATCGATTGTGCTTTCTTAGCTAGTTTTCGTGTGAAATTGTATTATTAGTTTCGTTTTATATTTTATGGGAATTTTGGAGCTTATTCCCAAAAAGAACAAAAAACGTCCAATTTGCCAAAAGAGAGACGGAGTTATCTTTGCATGGGAAACCACATCGTAGCTGCACCGAAGTTCAGGACTGTACAACCAAAAGCTAGGTGGTTTTTGAGCTTTACTGTATGGGATTTAGTTATGGACTTAGGGGATGGTGGTTTGTGGTGGTTATCAACAGAAGTAGCTGGTGGGCTTCACCTCAAGGCTGAGCCCATGGACTGTTTGGGAGGCCCACCTAGTTCACTTGCATGTATTATTGACTGACAGAAGAGCTGAGCCCATGGACTGTTGCATGGTAGAAGATAGGGTTTTGGCAGTCGCTGTTGGAGTTGGGTTGCGAACTGAGAAGATGCTCAGCTGAAGAGTGATGATTTCACTCTTGTGATGGTAGGTGATTCTCAGTGGAGCACGAGCAGAGAAGTTCTAGTCGGGTAGGATGTTAACAACCACAGTAGAATACGTATATGCATGGGTTACGACTAAGTGATGCTGACGACTAACGGTGAAGCTGTTTGATGGCAATAGTGCTGGTAGTCGATGGAGTAATGGGTTGTTCGACAAGAAGGTGTACTCAAACTAGACAGTGATGCTGGCAGTAGAACTCGTCAGTGATGATGGCTGTGATGATGACGAACTCAGGGAGATGACAGAAGTGATGATGAACTAGTGTGGCTTTTGCTGGTGAAGCTGGAGATGATGTGAAGAGCTCGAAACGTAGTGCTGCTGCCATGAGAAGATGGAATGACACTGTGGGTTGGAGCTATAGTGACGAAGAGCTTGGCTTTGATAAAGATTGTTGGCAGTGATGAACTTGCTGTCGATATGCATGGTTATGATGGCAGCTGATCTCGAGCTGGGGTTAAGCATAGTCGATGAAGAATAGAAGGAAATGGTGGTTTGGTGGTTAACTGGTGGAACTTTAGTTAATAATGGCAGATGATGATGAGATGTGAAGAAATAGGCATCGGTGATGGAAATGCATGGCAATATACAAAGATGCTGGGAAGTAATGGAGAAGCATGTGACGAGAAGAAGTGATGCTTTGATAAAGAGAAGAAGCAATAGTCGAGTTTGAGAAATGGAGATAATGGGATGGATTTGCAAGCCCACTGTACAAGCCAATGAAGACACCAATTGGGCTTCTGTAGCTATAGTGCAAACCCAATAGGCTTAGCCAAAGTTTTACACGATCTAAAGGGTGCAACTATTCTAGCTTTGGCCGTGAGTTTTTGGCCAGAGTTTGGTAAGTTATTTTGCACGAGATTTGATGCACGGGATATAATTTTAAGGAGGTGCACTTTCCTATTTTTGCTAGGTTTTCTAGTTTTCTCAAGAGGAGGTTACAAAACCCTATATATAGAGAACCCTAGGCATAATCCTAATATCTTCTTGACACATATCTTCTTTTCACCGTTTTATCCCCCTTAGGGGGAGAACTATCTCTTTTCTATTTTTTATTGTAATGATGAATTCAAAGTTCTAATGTGAAGCTCAATTATTTTGCAAGTTTGTTTCAAGTTTTAAATTGATTCATTGTGGATTGTTTTTACCATATCGAAGGTTTATGATTGGTCCTTAGATTGGTTTGGGTGCGCAACCAGATTAGCCTATTAATCATTCCAATGCTAGTAGAGAGGTGAGTCGACCCGTAATTGTCTTTTATCTCCTACACAAGTAGAAATCGCAAGACCTTACGGAGGGAGTCTGTGGAGCAATTGCGAGTAAAGACAACACCAGTAAGTGGACCGAGCGTACCGAGTTTTAATGATGGGATCAAACCTAAATTCACAAATCTTAATGCGTTCTGGGAATTACATCTTGTAGTCGAGCACATCTGTGTCAAGGTGGTTCTTTTGAATAGAATCCGGTAGTCGAGCGCTTCCATATCCGGTGATGCAAGGAGTTTTTGGGGATTGCTAAGCGTACCTGCTTTCCTACGGTTGGTGACAATTGCTTCTAACAAGAGATAAACGGGTACAATGTTGAGTTAAAGGTTAGTAACTGCGAAGGATTTCTTCAATATCTTTTTCTTTTTATCCTTATTTATTATTTTCGCCGATTTAGATAACATAACAATTGCATTACTCTTCGTGGGAACGATCTCTTACTACCGCTATATTATATTTAATTAGTGGGAGATATATTTTTATTTTGTTGAGTAAACGACGCTGTTTGTGGGAGAAAACTACTTCTGCCGGTTTAGGTAATTTTGGGTGTGTATGGATGAGAAGTGAGTTTAAACCTTCAACAAATGTGCTGCACGATGAGCACTTTGATTCGAGAGATAATCTGTACAATTCTGGCCTAAACCGAAGACACGACCGTTCCAGATTTGTTTCGGTCACAGGTGAAGGATGTGAGGTTGATCTTAGTGAGGGAAGCGAAGAAGGTGTTGAGAGTATGAAGGATAAGGCTATTTGATGACTTGTTAACAGAAGGTTAAGCAGGCTAGCAAATGTTGCAGGCAGACTCTGGGTGTTGAATACGATTAACACTTGGTTTTCTGTGTTGTTCGAACTTCTGTTTTTGGAAATAGGGAGGAGAACCTATTTATACAAGTCATTAAGCCTTCTTCACGTCTCTCGTGGGAAGTGGAGGAAGTGGAGTGAGGGAAGAGTGGAATTGTGTGTGAGTGTCACACGATCAGAACTGCCCACTTCTCCCATCTTGACTTAACCGCCCATGTCTTCCTAACACGTTCTTGTGATGGCGCGTTGCACGCTGCACGCTGTAAACCGCCAAACCAATACCCCAGTTTGTATCCCCCAGTTGTGACGTGATTAATGTCTTGAGTGTGTGGATCGCGGGACCCACAGGAAATAGTGCCGGGTACTTGGTATAACATCGCATGCAGCCATCTTCAGGTGACCGTTTGGAGGCTGTATGGACATGCCATGCCTTGGTCGGTTACCTTGTGAAGAAGAGTGACGGATGGTGATCATGGTGATACCTTGTTTGCTGGTTGATTCGCACCCTAAGCCATTCGTCCAAGCTTGCAAAGCTGGACGGACGAGATGGCTCGTAGCCTTGCTTGCGACCGTTGGATGGGAGGCGCGCATGCTGCCTCTTTCGGCCCAAACGTTTGCATGCTTAGAGAGTTGCAATGGAGGAAACGATCATCCCTACATGGAGGTAGTATAATGGTGTTCACGCCCATGCCTGCTTGACTCGCAAAGATTTAATCTAAGACACTCGACTCAGGAGGCAAAGACGAGTGGTCGAGATTAGAATTTATGGAGGGGCCATGACATGTCACCTTTGGGAGCGCGTACCGAGGAGCTTGATCACCGCTGTTCTTGGACGATCAGCTAGACGTGAAGCCGGGCCCACGGTGGTCATGCTAGCATGTTCGGTTCCTTCTAAGTCTCCATCTTGGCCTTCCGTCCAAGCCTGCGAAGTTGGACCTCGAGATGTTTCTGCGCCGCAAACCCTAATTAGGGATTTGGACCAGCCACTTTGGGCGATCGGTTTTGGGTTGCGCGCGCCTCTTTTGGGGAGACTGACCATGTATGCAACATCTTGGGTCGACGATGAGCATGTAGATGCTTGCTCTATGACCCTGGGCGCAATCTAAGCCATCTAACTATGCCAGAGAAGTTGGATGGTCGTGATCGTTTTGGATCTTCTCAACCTACATAAGGCGTTAATCTAGCCTTGTTTGGGCAATCGTTTCTTGCACCACGGCTTGCCTATGAGGGATTCGGTCATGTAGGTAGAAAGTGGGCCCGCCAATGGTGTGCCATCACTTCACTACTTGTTTTAGGGTATAACCTAAGCCGTCCGACTATGCTGGCGAAGTTGGACGCTCACGATTAAAAGGAACCCTAGCCGTGCATCATGCTCGCTTTGAGCGTACGTTTTGGAAGGACCAACCGTAGTTGGCCTTGACCGTTCGGTCATGTGTGAAGGTGGGTCCTAGGTGATCATGGTAGCATGCTCAAGACCCCCTGAATCTATATCTACACCCTCCATCTATGCCTGCAAAGTTGGACGGCTGAGATATATTTTTGAGTTTGTTTTCAGCAAGTGAGACTAACATGGGTAGTCTTGCATGCATTCAACAGGGCTAGTATAACCTGCCGTCAGGTAGCCTACGGGTGTTTGCACGTCGAACACAAGGCTTTAATTAAAGCATTAATAGTAATGTTGTATACCTACAGAAAACCGGGATGGTTGCCACATGCTCCGTCGGGATGGTTGCCACATGCTCCGTTCTGGGTATGTTTTAATTCTCAGGGATGGTTGCACATGCTCCAATGAATTAATATGGCGAGAAGTATTCATCGCCTTAAGGCTTTATTCTTTGCAGGACGTCAGCTTACAAAAATTGGCTTTTTACAATTTTAGCCTTTAAATAGAAATCCACCATCAACATTAAGTCCCCTGCCTAGCATGCAATGGTTACACTATTGTAGGGTAGGCATGAGATGGTGACAAATATACGTAAAAGAAATAAAGGTAACTAACCTTGGAAGGAAGCCGCTAGTGATTGTCCATGTGAACGCATCGTTGCAGGCATGAAACCTTTGGTGGGATGGTTTCCCTTCTTGGTTTTTTGGAAGAAAAAGGGAATCCTTCTCTAATTAAAATTCTTCAAATTTTGCCTATAAAAGGGAGAACCCTTTTTGTTTTCCCTTCACGATTTTTTTTGTGTGTGAACGTTCAGCTCTCTGCTTGTGCTGCCGCCATCGCCGTTGCTGCCGGAGTCGCCGCTGGATTTGTTGCCGCCGGCGCCGTTAATCAGGTACGTGAAAAAATATATATATATATTTTTTTATTTAGTTAGAGTTTCTTTTGTATTTTGAGAGGATTGTAGGTGCAGCAAAATATACCATAATTAATTCCTTTACCGCCTGTTAGGGTTGCGTAGTAAAAGAAATCATAAACATGTCGTTTGTTCCCTTTATCCTTGCATGTCAAAACCCAGGTTGTAGCTTGGTAGAACCGCTGTCTTGAACTTGTAGACATGATAACAAACTGTAGAAAAATATGTTGACATGTTGGCTTAGCTTTAGGGACGCGCATGCAAACTTTAGTGCCCGCCTGCGTGATTTTGAGGTACTCTTGCGCGTGCGTTTACTGAAATTGCTGTAGAATCTTCATACAAACTCGGATTTCGACGTTCCGCATACGTAACTTCAAGCCCAGAAAATTTCCAAGCTTTAGCAAAGAAGATTTTCGTATTTTGAGCGTGTTTAGGGGATAAAAACCGCGAAATAGTAAACTTCCAGGAGGTTTTCAGAATTTTTTCAGGTTGCATGTCTTCTGATGTTTTGGACACCCATTCTTGCTCTTTCATCTGATTGTTGTGAAATTTTGATATGTTGTAGGTAACTTCCATATGAAGAGAATGGCACATAACATAACACTAGATTCCATACCCATTGCTCCTAGATCATAGTCGAACACAGGGTAGTGTAAATTTCCCTCAACTGAGTTTGTTTGGAAGACGCTTGAACCATCCCAATCCCATGTAATCTCCGTATTAGGTGCCTAACAACGAATTTGAGAATCACGAGAATCTTTTATTGCTGAACGACTCCTTGGAAACATGCTAACACTTCCAATCTTATTGCAGTTGCTCAATAATGAACGCGGAGGATAATGTTGTGAAGGGAGGTGTCGACTCTTTCAGATATGTACCAAATATAAATGATGGAATGCTTACCAAGTCTTTTCCAATCGTCAGGAGGCACCCCAGACATAATATAATACTTATTACCGGTTCAGAAAGTGAAGAGAGTCTACCATCGTTTTTAGCAGGCGTGATGAGGCTTTGTATCCAGAAGAAAGAATATCCACCTTCCCCTATTGACTTCAGAATTTGCCAGAATCCACTTGAATCATATGAAGGATGGATGTGGTGCATGTTGGGTAATGAATATATTAGAGGCAACTTAGCCAGGGCGCGAATTTTTGATGTTGTTAAGGCGTCTGCAATTCTTCATGTCAAGAAGGATATCCCAGGTTTGGTCGCTTTTGCTGCTCGATGGCGTCCTTCTACGAACACAACTTTATGCACGTGGGGTGAAATAACTATCACTCTTGAGAGCGTGTCTGCATTAATGAGCCTTCCTGTCGCTGGTAGTCTTAATTACAAGCTGTCTGAAGGCGAAGACACCATCTATCAGGCTATAATTCAGAAGGTGAACGAATATGATCAGTTGGAGAAGAAGCCGAAATGTTTCTACACTTGGTGGGTAGGTGAATGGTCTTCCATGCAAGGTAATGATGATCTTAGCACAGCTGCATTCTTGTCCTTGTGGTTGTCCATAGATATCCTTGATGACGGATCCGGAACGAAAACTATCAGAAAGAAAATCATCGTATTCGCCATTAAGCTGGGAAAATGTATAACTCTCCCTTTGGCTTCGTTATTCTTAGGCTCACTGTATGGTCACCTGAATTCTTTAGTGGAGGAGATGTATATTTCCAACGGGTACATGAAGGTGGAAACATATGTGCACATCGCCTTTCTTCAGGCATTTTTGTGGGAACACTTTAAGGATTACGCTCCCACTCCTACAACCTCAGTCCCCAGCTTGTATGGTGATTCAAGAATACTCCGTTGACAGAATAGACGTCCAAAAGCTGGGGTGAGGCTTGTAGATTTGCTCGATAGTGTGAGCGCCATAGACTTTCGCCCTTGGGGGCCGGTTCATCCTTCTGCTATCATCCCTGTCATTGAGCTGCCGCCTGAGGGGAGAGATATGAGCCCTGAAGAAGTCGTTTTCCTGCGGAGCTGTATACCAGGGTATGTTCCTTCTTTTTGTGATGACAGGATAAGCATTATTCCATATAATATTGATAGAGCCGCTCGCAAAATGGGTTTTGATCAAGGTGTCTCATTTCGTCGTCCCGCAACGCCTTCAGAAGAACTTAAGTCATCATGCATCGATGTTGATGTTTTCTCTCCGGAGCTGAAACTTCCTTTTCCTTCCCCAGGGAGAAATCCGGTAGCTACTTCTGGTTACAAAGATTTTTGAAGGGGGCAATTACTGCTCTTTAAATCATTTGCTAGCGAAGCGGTAGCTGACCTTCGTGGTAAACCTCTTGATGACGTCTTGGATGGTCATAGGAAATTGAAAACCCTTCCAGGGAAGCGAGGCAGGGTTAATGCCACCGACTGCGATCTTAAGTCCAATAAAAAGAAGCAAGCATGTAGTCCAGTAATCTCAACTCTTCCAATATGCAGGTATTCTGAATTCCTTACGCTTAATTTTCAGTTTCAACTTCCATGAGCAGCTTTTACTAATCCTTGTTGGTGATCAGGGGATTCCTGAAGAAAATTCCTTTACCGCACTGGCCCAAGTTTACAATGAGGAGCGTGGAGGTAACAGGAAGTCTGGAAATCTTTATGCTGAGAAGCCTGACAATAATGACCTTCATGTAGAACAGTCTGGGAACACTGATCCTCATGCGGAGAAGTATGGAAACATCGATCTTCATGTAGACGAGTCTGGTAACACTGATCCTATCATATACAACGATGAAGATGGTGCAAGCTCGATTGAAGAGAATGCCTTTCAGAGCGATAATTTTAATGAGCTTGTAGATGAGGCCGTGTCAGCAATCCAGACCAGCACTTCGAGAAGTTTGGAAGGGACTCTGCTGCGATGGTTCCTTTTAAAGAGATGTTGTCGCCAGCAGTCATTCCTGGTGGTATGTTCGACCTTCCCTTTGATAATCCACGTCCTGATCATGTGTTGGTTGGAGGGTTCAGCATGCCGGCCCAGTTTGAGAAGTTGTACACCACAATATGGAAGAAATATGGCCACATTGCTACCACCACAAAGCTGAAGAGTCGTCTTGCTTTGGTAAATCGCGTTCAGGAGGCCTTACCCTTTATTGGGGAGATGAGTGTCACAATCGGTCGTGATGTTTCTGAAGACGTGATGGAATATTGGAAGTGCCACTTGGATGTGTTTGCGCAATATGACTTCAATTCTCCTTGGTTCTTCAAAGGGTTTCATGAGATTCAGAAGAAGCAAGGTACGGTGCTCTCCACTGAATGCGTCGTCCGTCAGAAACAAAAGGTTGGTAGGTTGGCCGAGGAGTTGAAATCTCAGCAAGCCGTTCTCCGGAAGATGGAAGCCGCTCTTGCTTAGAAGGATGAGGTGTTGCTGAAAGATTTTCCCTGAAGTATTCATGCCGTCTACTTGTGTTTTCTCTTTAGATGCTTATCGAGTGATTGTGAGGATTTCCTTTCACACAGTTTGGTTTTAGGTTTTGAATTGATAGGTGATTGAATCTTGGACTGGTTTATTTACGACATGCTTTTATGAATGTTTGACTTTCGGAAAAGATTATTCTAAAATAGGATCTGAATCTTATATTATGAGTGATCATACATGTCATGTGAAATTGAAAATGCAGTGTGAAAGGGAAAGGTGTGGGGTGGTGAGCATGTATGGCGCTTGCTAATTGAGTATCCTGTTCATATATTTAGAATGCCAAGTCCCCAGTAGGATATATAATTATCTTACAGTAACGTTTGCTGTGACTTACTTGTCTTTCGAAATCCGTGTATGAGAATGAGCATTCCCGAATACCCTCTCCCCAAAGAGCGCGTGCTAATTTTTTGAGGGGAAATATTGCTTCTCTGAATTTATCTTATCGTGGACAATGCGTTTCAATGCGTGGCACTCACTGGTGGGGTGATGGAGAAATCGATGGTAATGATAATACTTCGGGTTGGCTGTCTCTTGATCGGTGGGTGGATGCCGCGCCGGCGGCAGTTGTACCTCTCCATCACGTACCCATATCTCCAACAACTCCACAATCTTATTTACGGGAAACGAGAATCGTGGATCTTTTGAGTCTAAACTTTCCTGCGTCGGCGTGTGTCGTGGATATTCCCTTAGGTTTCGGTGTGAAGCACGCCTTGGAGACAGAATTGAGGCGTTGTCTTGTGTCACTACATCCATGGCCCTCTTGGTCGGGAGATTCTGCTGAAACATGGGGGATGTTGCGCTGGAGATGGCATTGCCATTGAGCTGGTGATTTGAAGGCTGCAAGCTCCTACGTTCATATGCTCTCTGATTGATTTCGCCTTCCTCCAGAGTTTCTTCCCCTGGATGAAGAGTCAGCACGGGTTGGGCATTATTCTGAGTTCTGGCAAAAGTCTTGAGGTATAAATCTTCTAACAAGGCTTCGTATGCAGTTGGTTCTCTGTTTTCATCCGGCAAGCGTCGTAATTCTTCATGCTGGTCGATCCGTCTCAAGCTCCCGTTGCCAGGTGAAAGGTTTTTTTGGTCTCTGGGCTCTCTGGTGCCATGTGTTCCGCCAGTTCTTCTGAAAACCTGACCTCCAGAATTTCTTGCATCATTAGTGATACTTCCCGGGTAGCTGCTTGTAGATCCCTCATGTAATTGAGCCGATATGTTGTTCAAGAGACGGAAGGTTTCACTCTGCCTCCTGGAAATACCTGCTTGATTTGCCAGGACGTCTTCCAGCATTCTGGTCACATTTTCGATGACACTTGAATTATCCATGGTTTCTGAAGGATTCAATGAACATGAGTACATCTCGGGATGAACTTCTGGGATTTGGTGAAGAGTGAATTGATAATCAAATCAAATCTAGGATCTGCCTCTCCGAAATCGAATAAAAACTGGTAGCCTTTAAAGATTCGAGTTCTACAACCGAGAGATTAACCTCCCACTGTGGTCGCTAATTGTTTGTGGGAGAAAACTACTTCTGCCGGTTTAGGTAATTTTGGGTGTGTGTGGATGACAAGTGAGTTTAAACCTTCAAAAAATGTGCTGCATGATGAGCACTTTGATTCGAGAGATAATCTGTACAATTCTGGCCTAAACCGAAGACACGGCCGTTCCAGATTTGTTTCGGTCACAGGTGAAAGATGTGAGGTTGATCTTAGGGAGGGAAGCGAAGAATGTGTTGAGAGTATGAAGGTGAAGGCTATTTGATGACTTGTTAATAGAAGGTTGAGCAGGCTAGCAAATGTTGCAGGCAGAATCTGGGTGTTGAATACGATTAACACTTGGTTTTCTGTGTTGTTCGAACTTATGTTTTTGGAAATAGGGAGGAGAACCTATTTATACAAGTCATTAAGCTTTCTTCACATCTCTCGTGGGAAGTGGAGGAAGTGGAGTGAGGGAAGAGTGGAATTGTGTGTGAGTGTCACACGATCAGAACTGCCCACTTCTCCCATCTTGACTTAACCGCCCATGTCTTCCTAACACGTTCTTGTGATGGCGCGTTGCACGCTGCACGCTGTAAACCGCCAGACCAATACCCCAGTTTGTATCCCCCAGTTGTGACGTGATTAATGTCTTGAGTGTGTGGATCGCGGGACCCACAGGAAATAGTGCCGGGTACTTGGTATAACATCGCATGCAGCCATCTTCAGGTGACCCTTTGGAGGCTGTATGGACAGGCCATGCCTTGGTCGGTTACCTTGTGAAGAAGAGTGACGGATGGTGATCATGGTGATACCTTTTTTGCTGGTTGATTCGCACCCTAAGCCATTCGTCCAAGCTTGCAAAGCTGGACGGACGAGATGGCTCGTAGCCTTGCTTGCGACCGTTGGATGGGAGGCGCGCATGCTGCCTCTTTCGGCCCAAACGTTTGCATGCTTAGAGAGTTCCAATGGAGGAACCGATCAGCCCTGGATGGAGGTAGTACAATGGTGTTCACGCCTATGCCTGCTTGACTCGCAAATATTTAATCTAAGCCACTCGACTCAGGCGGCAAAGACTAGTGGTCGAGATTAGAATTTATGGAGGGGCCGTGACATGTCACTTTTGGGCGCGCATACCGAGGAGATTGATCACCGCCGGTCTTGGACGATCAGCTAGACGTGAAACCGGGCCCACTGTGGTCATGCTAGCATGTTCGGTTCCTTCTAAGTCTCCATCTTGGCCTTCCGTCCAAGCCTGCGAATATGGACGCTCGAGATGTTTCTGCGCCGCAAACCCTAATTAGGGCTTTGGACCGGCCACTCTGGGCGATCGGTTTTGGGTTGCGCGCGCCTCTTTTGGGGAGACCGACCATGTATGCAACATCTTGGGTCGACGGTGAGCATGTACATGCTTGCTCTATGACCCTGGGCGCAATCTAAGCCATCCAACTATGCCGGCGAAGTTGGATGGTCGTGATCGTTTTGGATCTTCTCAACCTGCATAAGGCGTTAATCTAGCCTTGTTTGGGCAATCGTTTCTTGCACCACGGCTTGCCTATGAGGGAGTCGGTCATGTAGGTAGAAAGTGGGCCCACTAATGGTGTGCCATCACTTCACTACTTGTTTTAGGGTATAACCTAAGCCGTCCGACTATGCTGGCGAAGTTGGACGCTCACGATTAAAAGGAACCCTAGCCGTGCATCATGCTCGCTTTGAGCGCACGTTTTGGAAGGACCAACCATAGTTGGCCTTGACCGTTCGGTCATGTGTGAAGGTGGGTCTGAGGTGATCATGGTTGCATGCTCAGGACCCCCTGAATCTATATCTACACCCTCCATCTATGTCTGCAAATTTGGACGGATAAGATATATTTTTGAGTTTGTTTTCAGCAAGTGAGACTAACATGGGTAGTCTTGCATGCGTTCAACGGGGCTAGTATAACCTGCCGTCAGGTAGCCTACGGGTGTTTGCACGTCGAACACAAGGATTTAATTAAATAATTAATAGTAATGCTGTATACCTACAGAAAACCAGGATGGTTGCCACATGCTCCGTCGGGATGGTTGCCACATGCTCCGTTCTGGGTATGTTTTAATTCTCAGGGATGGTTGCACATGCTCCAATGAATTAATATGGCGAGAAGTATTCATCGCCTGAAGGCTTTATCCTTTGCAGGACGTCAGCTTACAAAAATTGGCTTTTTACAATTTTAGCCTTTAAATAGAAATCCACCATCAACAGACGGTCACCAAAATTGGCGCCGTTGCCGGGGAGTAATTGATAATTGTTTGTTATTGTTTTGGCGTAAAGGTTTTGTGGGTATATCTCTCGTAAGCCCTCACGAGACTATAACTCGTCCACTAGGGACACCTAGGGGTTTAAAGTCCTGTTATTCAGGCTAAGAGTAACCGTATCCTCAACACATGGAGTTGTATTTTATTTTTACTTCGTTTTGTTTGCTCGAGGACTAGTAAAGTTTTGGTGTGGGGGAATTTGATAGGTGCTTAAAAACACCTTTCTAAGTATCAATTGGTATTGCTTTCTTAACTAGTTTTCGTGTGAAATTGTATTATTAGTTTCGTTTTATATTTTTTTGGGAATTTTGAAGCTTATTCCCAAAAAGAACAAAAAACGTCCAATTTTCCAAAAGAGAGACGGAGTTATATTTGCATGGGAAACCACATCGTAGCTGCACCGAAGTTCAGGACTGTACAACCACAAGCTAGGTGGTTTTTGAGCTTTACTGTATGGGATTTAGTTATGGACTTAGGGGCTGGTGGTTTGTGGTGGTTATCAACAGAAGTAGCTGGTGGGCTTCACCTCAAGGCTGAGCCCATGGACTGTTTGGGAGGCCCACTTAGTTCACTTGCATGTATTATTGACTGATAGAAGAGCTGAGCCCATGGAATGTTGCATGGTAGAAGATAGGGTATTGGCAGTCGCTGTTGGAGTTGGGTTGCAAACTGAAAAGATGCTCAGCTGAAGAGTGATGATTTCACTCTTGTGATGGTAGGTGATTCTCAGTGGAGCATGAGCAGAGAAGTGCTAGTCGGGTAGGATGTTAACAACCACGGTAGAATACATATATGCATGGATTACGACTAAGTGATGCTGACGACTAACGGTGAAGCTGTTTGATGGCAAGACTGCTGGTAGTAGATGGAGTAATGGGTTGTTCGGAAGGAAGGTGTACTCAAACTAGACAGTGATGCTGGCAGTAGAACTCGTCAGTGATGATGACTGTGATGATCACGAACTCAGGGAGATGACAGAAGTGATGATGAACTAGTGTGGCTTTTGCTGGTGAAGTTGGAGATGATGTGAAGAGCTCAAAACGTAGTGCTGCTGCCATGAGAAGATGGAATGATGCTGTGGGTTGGAGCTGTAGTGACGACGAGCTTGGCTTTAATAAAGACTGTTGGCAATAATGAACTTGCTGTCGACATGCATGGTTATGATGGCAGCTAATCTCGAGCTGGGGTTAAGCATAGTCGATGAGGAATAGCAGGAAATAGTGGTTTGGTGGTTAACTGGTGGAACTTTAGTTAATAATGGCAGATGAGGACGAGATGTGAAGAAATAGGCATCGGTGATGGAAATGCATGGCAATATACAAAGATGCTGGGAAGTAATGGAGAAGCATGTGACGAGAAGAAGTGATGCTTTGATAAAGAGAGGAAGCAATAGTCGAGTTTGAGAAATGGAGATAATGGGCTGGATTTGCAAGCCCACTGTACAAGCCAATGAAGACACCAATTGGGATTCTGCATCTGTAGTGCAAACCCAATAGGCTTAGCCAAAGTTTTACACGATTTAAAGGGTTCAACTATTCCAGCTTTGGCCGTGAGTTTTTGTCCAGAGTTTGGTAAGTTATTTTGCACGGGATTTCATTTTAAGGAGGCGCACTTTCCTATTTTTGCTAGGTTTTCTAGTTTTCTCAAGAGGAGGTTACAAAACCCTATATATAGAGAACCCTAGGCATAATCCTAATATCTTCTTGACACATATCTTCTTTTCACCGTTTTTCTCCCCCTTAGGGGGAGAACTATCTCTTTTCTATTTTTTATTGTAAGGATGAATTCAAAGTTCTAATGTGAAGCTCAATTATTTTGCAAGTTTGTTTCAAGTTTTAAATTGATTCATTGTGGATTGTTTTTACCATATCGAAGGTTTATGATTGGTTCTTAGATTGGTTTGGGTGCACAACCAGATTAGCCTATTAATCATTCTAATGCTAGTAGAGAGGTGAGTCGACCCGTAATTATCTCTTATCTCCTACACAAGTAGAAATCGCAAGACCTTACAGAGGGAGTCTGTGGAGCAATTGCGGGTAAAGAAAACACCAGTAAGTGGACCGAGCGTACCGAGTTTTACTTCTGGGATCAAACCTAAATTCACAAATCTTAATGCGTTATGGGAATTACATCTTGTAGTCGAGCGCTTCCGTGTCAAGGTGGTTCTTTTGAATAGAATCCGGTAGTCGAGCGCTTCCGTATCCGGTGATGCAAGGAGTTTTTGGGGATTGATAAGCGTACCTGCTTTCCTACGGTTGGTGACAATTGCTTCTAACAAGAGATAAACAGGTACAATGTTGAGTTAACGGTTAGTAACTGCGAAGGATTTATTCAATATCTTTTTCTTTTTATCCTTCTTTATTATTTTCACCGATTTAGATAACATAACAATTGCATTACTCTTCGTGGGAACGATCTCTTACTACCGCTATATTATATTTAATTAGTGGTAAATATATTTTTATTTTGTTGAGTAAACGACGCTCACCAATAAACCAATTTCAGAAAGTAACATACTTAAGTATGCGTACTTAAATAACCGGTTTTGAGTTTCATTTGGTTTTCAAACTCAGCAAGAATTCGCGGACGTGAACTTTCCTCCAGTATGCGTACGAGTACGCGTACTTAGGTAACCAGATTGAGTTTGTTTTGAAATCCAAACTCAGCAGAAATTCACGGACGTGAACTTCCACCAGTATGCATACGGGTACGCATACTTACCCAATCTCCATCAACCATTTTGTATACACACAAGTATGCATACATTTGGTTCCCGGTTTTGGACTTATACACTAATGTGCGAACTTGGCCAAAGATGGTTACATATTCTAAACTCTTTATTTCAATCATTGAAACATTCTTAGAGGATGTTAAATAGAGATTATTCACACACTATTTTTCATCAAAGAAATTTTCAAGATATTGAAATAATCAATGACTTTCTTCACGAGTAAAGATGAACTTGGCCAAAGCGAAAGCTTACCAACACATATTTCGAGAGCGAGATAAACTCGACTTGAAATAGCAAATGTGTATAATCGAAGTCTATATAGTAATACGACTTTTTTCTCAAGATAAGAGATAGAGTAGATAGACTTTTTGAGTGATAGATAAGTTCAAGTCTCCACATACCTTTTAGTCGATGAAGTTCCACCAGTTCCTTGAGTAGTTCTTCGTCTTTGTATGATGAACCCCATGGAGTCTAGAGCTCAACTACACTTTCTATCCTAGTCCGATACTTAGCTATAAGTAAACTAGAAATCAAGATTTATGGTTTTGGAAACTAAACTTGACAACAAGCTTGAGATAGCAACGCTTGTGAGTTTGACCGAGCAGTTCTCTAACAATCTACCCCTTTGTCAATTTTAGTGACAAAACTATCAATGCATATGGATTACAAAAAATAAACTTTGAAGCTTATCTTCCACATGCTTGATATCCTTGTCTCTTCAACATTACTCGAAATCTTCGTCACTTCCAAGTACTCCAACGATTCCAAAGGTTGTAATTTTAGCATCATCGTTGTTGAAAATCCGTATCCATAACAAAGAGAAAACAAAAGCTCTCAATCATTGTTATACAGTGTCATAGTATTATTACATAACATCAAAGTTCAATTGTATCACAACTTTGACAACAATACTATGGTGATATGTATCACTCACCCTTAGTCAATACTCCATCTCACATGAAAACCACTCCCCCCTACATAATGATCCGAAAACCATATGTATTTGTAGTGTGAACTACACATTAATTCTCCCCCTTTTTGTCAATAAAATTGGCAAATGTACAAAACTAGTGGGATCCTAATGAAAATTTCCACAGAGACATTTCATGACCAAAAGAAAGCACATATCAACTTTTTAGATGCAATCATATAGCCGAAACTAAATGCATTCATCAAGGAGTTTATAAAGATTCAAGATAACCCTTATAATATTCCACAGCCGCACTCCCCACAAAGATTTGGCAATAAAGCACAAGTTCAAATAAGAACTACCCCCCATATAATTCCATTCCCAAAAGAACAACAAGAGCGACGTTACTTTCACAAGAAAAGAAGGATTTCTTTGGACAATAATAAATCATAAAAGAATATGAAATTGTATCCAAAATACTCAATTGAATTAACCACAAATTCAACCGGAATACTCAACTAAACTAACCACAAGAGAACCCATGCTTAATCTAATTGGAAATGCTCAACATAAGAAGACTTACAGAGCCACACATTATGTACATAAAAGAATATGGATCAGGGAATATCAATACTACGGAATAGACAAAGATTCAATCTATCTTCCATCACTATTTGCACAATGACATACCATAGACATAATCTTTGTAGAAAAAATCTCATCCTTTCTTCCATCAATATCTGCATAATGACATAAAAGGCTTAACTTTTTTTTTGTCAAAAGTTCATACATTCTTTTATCAATACTTGCATATCGACGTACGAAAGACTTAACTTTTGAAAAAATCATAGTTCGCGGACGCAAACACACACATCCCATAACAATTTGCATGATATAAAACCATAAAGATTAATACTGCAAAAATCATCTTCCAAACAAAAATATTTTATAATTTAAACACATAAATCTAAAAACATTGAAGATGAAAATCGTTGGACATAGCTATATGTAGTCACAATAATGGCTATTCCAACCTCTAGTTATTCTTCTTAAAACACAAGAATAAAATTCTCATAAGAAGATTTCCTAGACATTGTAAAGCTTTCTCAGAGCATCTACTGAGAATTCCTTCTCATTATTGAAAAACCCATTGATTATGGGATCTTTCAATTCCTTTAAATCTTCAGAATTAGTCAACTCACTAAGTTCTCTTCTTATCTCACGCAAGGTGTTCTTTGATAGAGAAAACATTTGCTCATAGTGAGTTATCTTTTCTAAAGAGGAAACAATTTGAGATTTTAAATCATTTCGTTTGCTGATGAAATCTTTCACCATACCTCTAAAGTTGCTATCAAAATGACAAATTGACAAGAGAAAGTTAGAGGAAGAACCTTCTCCATCATTTATAGATCTCTCATTATTCTTCCTTGAGGAAGTGATTCATTCATACATATACACATTAACTGCCACGACTGCATCCCTTTTTGTGGTACTTCTAGTTACAGGAGCCATGAAGGATATGATCACAAATGATTATAAATAGACTTATGGACACAAAAACCCTAGAAGAACTTTGAAAAAGTCTTTCATAGTTTATTATCCATTATCTAAAAATTAGGAGAATATTCTTTTTAACAAAAATAAAAAAATACACAAATACAACTTGAGCCACCTTGGTGGACACCTCATTTCCTCAAGATAAAGATGAGGTTGCGGACGCCACTGGTATTAGACAGTGACGAAGTGATCCTAATGCTCACATTTTTCACCACTTAGTGGCTTATCAAGGTTTGTTTTATAAACAAACTTCTTACCTCGTCTGAATATGGAATTTCTGGATTTTTTATGAAAATTTTGTTGATCATCCAAAGCCATATTCATCCTCTGCATGTTCTTCTGAAGTTTGGAAATTCTTTTGTTGTTCCTCTTAAATCTCCAACACATACTTTGAACATGATTTGCATTTCCACAAAACGAACAAATCGATAAATATTCTCTGTGTTGTTGAATTATCTTCTATTTATCACAACCTTCAGCGTTCACTCTTCCAGCAAGAGAGTTGTTTGTGTTTACAATTTTGCTTTTAAACCCAAACCATTTGTGTTTCCAAAGGGCTTCTGACCAAACAACATTGCTAAAATTTTATCTGAACTTCCCGATAACCTTTGCAGGGCATTCTTAAGAGTATTGATCTCCTTTTCCTTTAGTAACACGGTTCTGGTGAACTCGTCATTGAGACAATATATCTCAAGATTTTTCACCTTGAACGATGATTCAAGTTTCTTCAACGAAGCCTTTAATTGAAGATTTTCTTGGTGAATTTCTATACTTTTATTCAAGAATTCACAAATCTTTGTGTCGGAATCAAGCTCTGAATCATAAATTGAGTAGATAAACATTTCTGCTGTAAGAGTTGAAGGTTCTTTGTACCTATCAGATGCATCCAAGAAGTTGACACTCAACAAAGATTTTTCTTGTGTTGAATCATTTGAAACATTAACTAGAGAGAGATGTTTATCACATCCTTTACTTCTTCTTACAGAATCCTTGATATTTTCTGTTATCAGTGATTTATCGAACCAACGTGACTAGAACAAAATTTATCAGCACAAGACAAGTTAGAAGATTCACTTGTGGTGGTCACAGCATTGAACGCAGATGTTCTGACTGTGTTTTGATCAAGAATCTTTCACTTTCCAACTAGAGTATTTCTAGAAAGTTCATCAAGGTTATTTCCCTCAACGATGACATGCTTCTTAGAATCATATCTAAATGGCAGCGATCTGAGAATTTTCATCACAACTTCCTTTTCAGGAATAATCTTACCCAATGCAAAAGATGCATTAACAATTTCAAACACTTTATGATTAAACTCATCAAATGAATCTTCATCTACCATATGAAGGTTTTTCCAATCGTAATTTAGGTTTTGAAGCCTAGATTCCTTTTCACTGGTATTCCCTTCAAATACGGTTTCTAAGATATCCCAAGCAACTTTAGACCAAGTGCACGTAGTCATATGGTGCTGAAGATCTGGGGTAGTGGCATGTATGATGGCATTCAAACCGTCGGAATTTTTCTTTGCAACAAGTATCTTAGCAGCATCATATGCACCAATATATTTTGGTACGGTTGCATCTCCTACTACCACAACAGGAGCATCATAGCCATTAAATACATAAACCCATGATTGAAAATCACGCGCTTAAAGAAAGGCACGCATAGCAATTTTTCACCATAGGTAATTTGAGCCATCGAAGACTGGTGGTACGTTTATAGAGATAACACTTCTTTCCATAGAGTCAGATCGCTACAAACACAGACTTATAAGGTTTTAAACGTGTTTTCCAGCTCTGATACCAATTGAAAAAGTGGGGGTACAACAACCTCACCCAATAATTCGCTTAGCAATCTGTGTGGACTAACTCCAATATACTTTTGATAGAATCAACTATACAGTCAAACTCAATCTTAATTAAAAATATATTAAAGAGTTATATCTCAATTTCTCGATTCAATCCTTACTCAAGCAAATAGAAATCTGCGAGTCTAATTGAATACAAGAGAAATTAACTTGAACGGTACCAAAGACCAATGTTCAAGTATCAATCAATTTCAATCAACAACCAAATGTCGGATTTCCCAATTGATTTATTCAACGCACAACCTGTGATATTTCAATTATATAAAAAAATATAATGCGGAAAAGAAATAACACAGACACCAGAAGTTTTGTTAACGAGGAAACCGCAAATGCAGAAAAACCCCGGGACCTAGTCTAGATTAAATACACACTGTATTAAGCCACTAAAGACACTAGCATACTACAAACTAACTTTGGTCTGGACTGTAGTTGAACCCCAATCAATCTCACACTGATCCAAGGTACAGTTGCTCTCTGAAAAAATGAGGGTACCCAAATACTCCACAATCTTTTATTTTGATCACAACCTATACAAGACCCACTGTGTATAAACCTCTTGGAGCAACAATCACTCAATGAATATTTCAACATAATGTCCACTTGAAATAGGGTTAGTTCAGACTAGCCTAACACGTGAATTATTATATCATATGAGTGGAGAAATCTAATACATTTTGTATATGAATCGATACAATACTACGACAAAGTGTTCACTTGATAATTGAAACCTTATAAGATAAATATCAAGTGCCTAGTTAACGTACAAGTGTATTTACTTTAATTATAATATAAAAACAATTATAATGCGGAAATAAAGTAAAGCACACACACCAGAATTTTGTTAACGAGGAAACCGCAAATGCAGAAAAACCCCGGGACCTAGTCTAGTTTTGAATATTCAATTGAATTAAGACGCTACAAAAAGTAAACCTGCAACTTCGTGTATACAATACTAAGTAAACTAAAATCCTAGTTACTTAGCTTCAGCAATATTCTTGATTTGATAATATCTAGCAGAACCGAAGTTCTCAATAGATATTTGTTACCCAATATCCTAGTAGAACAGACATTCTCTTGAGGAGTAGATCTAGTATATCTTCTTAATGATTCACAACAACTTCTTCTTCAAGTCTTCAAAATCTCCAATCTTCGATTTAATCTTTAAAGTAGCAATCTGCAAAAACAAACTTGATTCCTTATTGATTTGTCGCACAGAACAGAGTCTATTAACAATGGAAAATCAATGAATCTATCTTACGGTTCTAAAAAGACTTAGATCCGTAGAAACATTGATCTTTGATCTAGTTTGAGTGAGCCTTATATCAGAAAAGAAGGTTCTCAAGAATAAACAAACTAGGTACAATCAAATATTATAACCGTTAGTCAATCAAATCGATAATCGAAAAAGGAAATAACAATGAAATCTTCTAGCTTCCCACCAACGGTACACGCTAGAGCTTCTCAATCCCAAAGAAGACTTTAAACTGAGCGGCCATAAGAGATTTCGCCTAATTAGGTTACCCTCCTCTCCAAATAGGCGGTTTCACCAGTAACAGTACAACAAAGGAAGTTTACTGTCATGGAAGATTAGTTTGCTAGAAATGCAAACTCAAAGTATTTATAGACAAGGAATTTTGGACACCAAGGAATTTACAAAACCGAAAATACTCAAGAAATTTTTCCATATTAACCCAAATTCGGTTTTCATAATTCCTGTGAATGCACTGTCCATAATGATTGAAATCTCCTTGGAAAATCTTTAACTAGCAAATGCACATTACTAATTCTTATTTTCCATATATAATTAAAAAACTTAATTAAAAGATTCTTAACTTATTTAAATTCGATCTTGGGATTTACTTATTTCTTAGCTGTTAAGGAATATCTTTGAAAAATAAAAGAATACACATTAATGTGCGTGTTCAAAGTGTGTCGACATCTTACTCTTGCAAGTCCTTTTTCATACTTACTCACTTGAAATCGATTTACCACACTTCCAAACAAGTTTAGAATTGGTTCATCTGACTTTCAATAACTATGTGATTGATCAAGTAACACTCAATCACAAACCATGGGTGTAACGGTTCTACCAAAACAAGTTTCGGTTCTACCTCCATGTGAGTACTGTGCATAGTCACACTAGCTTACCAAAATTTAGCTTACTAGGTACTAGGATCGGTTCCCCACATATATTTGGTATCTAACTTGTATGCACTGCACATGTCCATAGGATCGGTTCCCTTTTGCCTAAAAACGTGTTGCACATGTTGATAGGATCGGTTCCCCTTTCTTTTATAAACCTTGTTGCACCTCATACAAGGATCAGTTCCCCCTTATGATGTACTGCACCTCTTACTAAGATCGGTTCCCCTTTCCCAAAAGTTGGTCAGACACTCACAAACCCGATCATACCCCAGGTGATTACTTAAGATCGGTTTCACTAATAAAAGTCATACCAATACATAAGTCAGGCATCATGTGAATAGTTTTACCAAGAAAACAAAAAGTCATGAGTGGTTATACTAATCACGCATATTGGTCATTCATAAGATTTGCAATGAAGAACAACCCCAATAACGCCTGGCGATTTCCTTTTCGGTTCACAACACATATCATGAACTTACTTCTTAAAAACACATGTAAACACATTGTTTCCTAGGATGAAATCCTCACCTCATACCCATACATAATCACAATAGCATTCATACGATTATGTTGATGTCTTATATACAAATTTTAATGGTTAAGCAAGAAACTTCATATTGTATTCCTTAATACTATGTCTATCTAGAGTGTTCATGCTTCGCAGTTTTATGTTTTCAATATGCACGGCTTGAAAGATACGTTAGGGAATGAAACAATTCAAGTCAAATATCACTAACTTCAAGTGGAAGGATGATGTTGTGGTTGTAGCTCCGTACTTCTTCATTTCTTCAACTCTTCGCAATACTTGTAATGTCTCACCCTAATACTTTCAAGATAACCTATACGAAGTTGACTCTAGTACATTTAAATCAAGCGACTCTTAAATGAGTTTTGGTTCACTAAAATATGACAACCAAACTTGACAAACAACGCTTGGTGGGTTCAACCGAGCTATGCTCTAACATGCTCCTTACGTCTCTGATCCCAACAGGATACTACGCACTTGATTCCATTAGCTGATCTCACCCATAATTAAGAGTTGTTATAACCCAAAGTCGAAGACTTTAATAAACAAATTTGTCTCACACATAAAATTCTACAAGAATAGATAAATCTGTCTCACATAGAAATACCTACAAGTTTTGTTCCGTCTTTTGATAAATCAAGGTGAACAGGAACCAATCATTATCCCGAACTTATATTCCCGAAGAATAGCCTAGAATTATCAATCACCTCACAATAATCTATATCGTATGATGGCGAAAATTAATATTGTGGAATCACAAACGATGAGACGAAGATGTTTGTGATTATTTTTATCTTGCCTATCGGAGAAATTCATCTCGAGTAAATTATTTCAATTGTACTCAACACGATAGAATCGGGTAAGATCAGATCACACAACTTTAAAGAAAATAGTTGGGTCTGGCTTTACAATCCTAATGAAGTCTTCAAGTCGTTAACCTATAGGGTCTTGGTAGAAACCTAAGTTTAAAGGATAATCGACTCTAGCTTATACAACTAGTATCACACAGGAGGTATGGGGATTACCTTTCCCAGTTGCTAGAGTTATCCTTTATATAGTCTCCAAATCAGGGTTTGCATATAAGTTACCTTGGTAACAAAGCATTCAATATTCACCGTTAGATGAAAACCTGATTAGATTCAAGCTAATATCTTTCAACCATTAGATCGAACTTTGCTTGTTATACACAAATGAATTATACGTCATTTAGGTTTGTGTAACTGTACCTAAACGTATACAAGTCATTCGTTCAACAGTAGTTAACCAAATGGTTAGCCATATGAGCAGTTTCATATCAATCTTATTCATCTTCACCATAACTAGTTCAAATGACTCAAATGAACTAGTTCAAGAGTTGTTCAATTGCTTAGATCTCATAGAAGTATACAAGACACAATCGAAGAAAAATTGGTTTTGATTCACTCGAATTGATTCATGAACTTTATATCCACGGTTTGAAAATATGCATTCCTTAGTTTATATAAATTTAAGTTCACGAATAAACCAATTTTAGAAAGTAACACACTTAAGTATGCATACGGGTATGCGTACTTAAGTAACCAGTTTTGAGTTTGATTTGGTTTTCAAACTTAGCAGATATTCACGGACGTGAACTTTCCGCCAGTACGCGTACATAGGTAACCAGATTAAGTTGGTTTTGAAATCCAAACTCAGCAGAAATTCACGGACATGAACTTCCGCCAGTATGCGTATGGGTACGCATACTTACCCAGTCTCCATCAACCATTTTGTATACATATACATTTGGTTCCCGGTTTTGTACTTATACACTAATGTGCGAATACACTATATATGCTTATATCCAAAGATGGTTACATATTCTAAACTTTTTATTTCAATCATTGAAACATTCTTAGAGGATGTTAAATAGAGGTTATTCACACACTATTTTTCATCAAAGCAATTTTCAAGATATTGAATAATCAACATGACTTTCGTCACGAGTAAAGATGAACTTGGCTAAAGCGAAATCTTACCAACACATATTTCGTGAGAGAGATAATCTCTACTTGAAATAGAAAATGTGTATAATCGAAGTCTATATAGTAATACGACTTTTGTCTCAAGATAAGAGATTGAGTAGATAAACTTTTTGAGTGATAGATAAGTTCAAGTCTCCACATACCTTTTAGTCAACGAAGTTCCACCAGTTCCTTGAGTAGTTCTTCATCTTTGTATGATGAACATCGTGGAGTCTAGAGCTCAACTACACTTTCTATCATAGTCCGAGACTTAACTATAAGTAGACTAGAAATCAAGACTTATAGTTCTGGAAACTAAACTTGACAACAAGCTTGAGATAGCAACGCTTGCGAGTTCGACCGAGCAGTGCTCTAACAAGTACCTATTCCTCCAAGGACTTTAGACTTACAAACAGTTGACCACTTGATATTATGCATACTTCTTTTATCTTTATCACCTAACCATAGGAAATTTCTTGTATATTTATCTATTTTACTAATCAGGCTTTTAAGAAGTTTAACCACAAACATAACATGATAAGTCACAAGGTCAATTGTATAGTGATCCTACCAGCAAGATTAAGGTTTCTATATTTCCATCCTTGCATCCTATTTCCTACTTTTTCAACAATCTTGCTAAAAGTTTTCTCACTAATTCTACCCAATTGCAAAGGAATACTAAGGTACTTACCAGGATTAGTATAAACTTGCAATCTCAATGCACTATCCATGCCCATAGTAAAGTTTCTTCCCAAATTGGAGGAAGTAAGTAAGGTAGACTTACTATCATTAATACTCTGTCCAGTTCAGTCGCGAAACTTATCTAACAGCTGTTGATGGTGTATTTTAGTTCAGGGCTAAAATTGTAAAACCAATTTTAATGTGTTGACATCCTGCAAAGGATAAAGCCGTTGGATGAGTGATGAATACTTCTTCACTTTATTTATTCGAAGCAATTCAATAAATCAAAATTCACCCAGAATGGTGCATGCAGCAACAATCCCAATATTCTGTGAAATTATATCATTATTAATTAATACATGAATTCCCTTCTATTTCATGTGTTGTTCACAACAGGACTCTCATTATTGGTGAGGCACGATGAATGATTATTACTCTCAGCAGAGTAACATGAATATAGTGTCAATAATGAGGCATGCACGAAATACCCGTACATGCTATATCGTTCTCCAACAAAGAGAATCTCGTATCGGCGTGCTTATACTAGCCCGATCGAGTATATTTAATTCCCTAAAGGTAATATGGACTGTCCATATCAGTCTTAGAAACGATCACGGCCACACAAGTTGGCCGCGCAATTTAACCATCCTAGACGAACCCTAGCAGGAGCAGGCGATTACTGTAATGACCACGGCGGGCCCGTTTATGCCCTAGCCATTCGAACATTGCACGAAATCCTCCCAGCACATCAAACGCCAGCCCTAAAATAGGGTGATTGCGCTGCTTTGGAAGAAGCTCGACGAGCAAGACTGCTTAAAACAGTCTCAAAAACATCGCGATCGTCCAACTTCAGCAGCTTAGTTGGACGGCCCAGATCATCCCGCGAATTATCAGTGAAGCGCTAATGCATATATTAGCGGACCCACTTTTCTCTTACGTGATCGGTTTTCCCACGGCAAGCCATAGAGCAATAAAATGTTTGGTCGAAACATGGCTGGCGTGGTTCTTTAAGGGTCGCGGAATTCCAAAAGCGTCTTAAATTGATCACGACCATCCAACTTAGCCAGCCTATTTGGATGGCTTAGATCGCATTTAAGACCATCAGCAAGGTGCTCACATATTCACCATCAGCTCAATGTGAGCCCCACACAATCGATATCCTCAAAGGAAAAGTGCAGCTTGCACAATCATTTTGCCTAAGTTGCGTATACGTGACCGGCTCAAAACCCTAATTAGGGTTTGTGGCATAGCATATGTGTCGTAGTTTGATCACGACCATCCATCTTCGCTAGCTTGGATGGAGGGTGTATATATAGACTCAAGAGGTACCAAGAGTATTAACGTGATCATCGTGAGCTCACCTATGCGTGTGACCGACCGGCCTAGGCCAGCCATGGACAGGCACCTCGGAATGCATGCCCAAAGGAGGCATGTCGCGCGACCTCTAAAACCTTTGCAGAAACTGATTTCTGATGCAAAATGATCACGACCACTAATCTTTGCCAGACAAATTGAGTGGCCTAGATCGCACCCACGTGAAACAGAGTGGTATGGACTTGTACACCGGCAGGCCGTCTACACGCATGCTTGTTCTTTCCCACCAAAAACCTTGTCCACACTCAAATTTTGTCAAGCTAAAGAGTGATGCGTGCACACCTCTTTAAAACCATAAAATCCATCAACGGTCGCAAACATGTGCCGTAGATCATCTTGTCCTTCCAACTTTACCAGCTTGATCGGATAGCCTAGGCTAAGATTTAAATGGCCAATGAGACACTTTGGTGATCACCATCCATCACTCTACCACAAGGAGTGATCGTCCAAGGGATGGCCTGCCCATGCGGCCTCCAAACGATCACTCGAAGATGGTTGGGCATGCATCTATTTTAAGACGCTTAATCCGCGACTTACTCTGTTAAGCTTTAAAACAGCGATGCTTCACACATATTAATTGTATTTGATGCATTACATGCATAAAGTATACACGATATTTCATGAATATCGATTTCCTAAATAACTTAGTTATTCAACCTAATAGCATCACGTGCTATTTCTCGCGGGTCCCACAACTCAACCCACTCACTTGAGACATCAAACATGTCACAAACTGGGGGATACTTACTGGAGTATTGGTGTGGTGGTTTACAGCGTGCGACGTGCAACGTGCCCATATATAAGAATGTGTCAGGAGACATGGACGGTTAAGATGATGAGGGAAGTGGGCTAAGACGTGATCGTGCAATCACCCACACGACCCCACTACTCCATAACTTAACTTCCTCCACTTCCTACGAGATGAGGGTTTGCGTTCAATGACTTGTATAAATAGGTCCTTTGCCTATTTCCAAACAACACAGACAAACACAGAAAACACCAAGTGTTGTCACGTATCCAGAAAGCACCCAGAACTGATAGCTTATATTGTGCAAGCCAGTTCAACATTCTGATACAAGTCATAAACATCCAACACCTTCATAATATCAACACCTTCTTCGCTTCTCTCACTAAGATCAACCCCATCTCCTTCACTTTGTGACCGAAGCAAGTCTGGAACGACCATTTCTTGGTTTAGGCCAGAATTGCATAGATTAATCTCTCGAATCAAAAGCACTCCCGTGTAGTGTATTTGTTTAGGGTTTAGATTCATTTCTCATCCACACACCCAAAATTACCAAAACTAGCAGAAATAGTTTTACCCATAAAAAATTAGCGACCACAGTGGAAGATTAATCTCTTGGTTGTGAAGTCAATTTCTTCAATACCCAATCATATTTGGTTGATTTCTTGGTCTTAGGACTCCCCCAATAATTTCAAGTTCCGGTCGAAGCTCCTCCAATGAAGATACCCCTCTTCCTAACGGTATATCTGATGGCGTAACCGGAAAATCCCAACGTTGATCGAGTTAGCATGGGTGCAGGAGATTCACACGAAAAACATGGACCTGATCAAGGAAACAATAAACGGCATACTCGATCTCCTCATCAAGATGACATCGTATATGAGTGGTTCTCCTGTCACAGAGATTTCTACACTGGGAAATGATCCTCGCAACGATCCTCCTCAAGTTAATAGTTTCACTATGAACATAGGCCGATGGATCAGGAAGCGACTTCTCTAGTGGAAAGTTTATGCGAACTCTTACACCTCTCAAAAAGTCAGCGAGTGGAGATGTTTGCTTCAATCAACCAGATAGCCCTGGATGTGCATTTAACTCTTTTGCGTCCAGAAGACTCAAAAGCATCAGAGATGTCTATAAATAACGTTATGTTTACAGAAGAAGACATGATGGCGGAAGAAGGTCACAACCGGGCCCTAGACTTTACTGCACGTATCAAGGATTCAGATTTTAAGAGGGCCCTCATCGACACATGAGCATCTTTGAATGTGATTACTCTCAAGACACTCAGGACGACCAAGGTTCGCCTAAGCAAGATCGTGCAACAACCTACCATTATGACGGACTTTTAAGAAAACCAAACCAACACGTACGGGCATGTCAATCTGAATTTATCTGTAGGGCCTGTCCGGTCAAAGGTAAAATTCGAAGTTATAGAAAAGGAGTCGGACTACCACATGATACTGGGGATACGGTGGCTTCATGTCAACAAGATTATCCCTTCAACGTATCACCAGTGCCTAAAGACTATGCTGAATAAAGAAGTCGTTCGTATTCCTGCATCGTTGTCTCCTTACGCACCGATATATGGAGTGGAGTTGTTTGAGCCAAGGGAAACTCTACGGGAAGAATCAGGCAAACTTCATTGCATCCCACTCCCCAAGTGGGAATCAATCCAGGAGGAGGACCGACTTGTATCATTGAGGGCTAAGCCCCACGATACATCTTCGTTGACAGGACATCCTTCTTCATCTGGTGAAGCCACAACCCATGTTCACACTAAGAGAGAACGGAATTTTGTGGCAAGCCGTGATCTGAAAGGAAAGACTGTGTAACGACGCCGCTGTTAGCAATTAGCAGGGGAGATTGTTACCCAGTCTCTCTGCCCAATGAAATACTATAAAAACGAAGAGCCACATGAAGATGTGTTGGATGCTCCACGACAGCTACAAGACGACACCAACTCCACGACTGACGAGCTCGAAATCGTTAATATCGGGAATAAAGAATCTCCCAGGCCTATCTCCACAGCTCAACCTTGTCCACGGATGAACGCATGAAGCTCGTGCAACTTCTCAAAGAATACCATGACATATCGCTTGGACGTATGAAGAAATGCCCGGTCTAGATGAAAAATTGGTCACCCATCATCTGCATGTCATACATGGATCCAAGCCGATCAAACAGTCCCCGAGGCAATTCAGGCACGAAGTGGAAGAGCAAATCAAAACTGAGATACAGAAATTGCTAGCTGCTGGCTTTATTAAACCCATTCATCATCCGACCTGGTTGGATAATGTGGTTCCAGTAAAAAATAAAAACGGACAGATCAGGTGCTGCATGGATTTTAGAGACTTGAACAGATGCTGCCCCAAAGACAATTTTCCTCTACCTAACATCGACATGTTAGTAGATGCCACCAGCGGATACGACATGTTCCCATTCATGGACGGATATAGCGGGTACAATTAGATAAGGATGTATGAGCATGACGCAAGTAAGACAGCTTTTCGAACTCCTCTCGGAAATTTTTATTATACTGTAATGCCATTTGGTTTAAGAATGCTGGTGCAACCTATCAACGCGCTATGACGGAAATCTTCTATGACATGATGCATAATCAAGTTGAAGACTACGTGGATGATATAGTAGTCATATCGAAAGATCGGGCGGATCACACATGAGTCATACGGAAAGTGCTCGAAAGGTGCCATGAGAACAAATTGAAGATGAATCCTTTGAAATGCGCTTTCAGTGTTTATTCAGGCAAGTTTCTGGGATTCCAGGTAACTGCTGAGGGGATCAAGGTGGACCCATCCAAGACTCAAGCTATCCTCACGATGCTACCGCCACAGACTGTGAAGGAGCTCCAAAGCTTTATGGGAAAAGTAAACTACATTATACGTTTTATACCTGGTTTGGCCCAGCTCTTTGCTTCATTCACTCCCTTGCTGAAGAAGGGAGCAAATTTCGTCTGGACCGCACTATAACATGAAGTATTTCAGAAGATTCAACGGATATTGTCGTCTCCAGCGATCATGAAGTCTCCTGTCCAAGGAAGACCCATGTGCCTCTACACCGCCTTCGGTGAATCGCCGTAGGGGCTTTGCTCGCTCAGGAGGATAATGATGGAGTCGAACATCCCATATACTATTTCAGTCGAGTATTAACAAACGCTGAACTCAGATATCCCAAAGCGGAGAAAGCACGCCTAGCCCTGATTCATTCCATTCAGAAGTTCAGACATTACCTGTTGTCCAACAAGGTGGTGCTTATATATAAATCTGATCCTGCGAAGTTCTTGCTTTCAAAGCCGGTCTTGATGGGAAGGTCAGCCAAGTGGCTTCTCTAAATATCAGAACTAGACATAATGTGCATATCACCAATGGATATCAAAGGACAAGCCGTTGCTGATTTACTAGCAGTGTTCCCTTGAGAAGGCACTACTGCACTACACGAGGATCCTCCCGGAGAATTTCTAGAGATCTTCGTTGTCGAAGGAGAGACATGGATGATGTATTTTGATGGCTCCGCCACTCCTATCAATAATATTGGAGGGGCAGGTGTGGTTCTAGTGTCTCCAACTGGCGATGTTTTCTCGCATCCTTCAAGTTGGACTTTCAGTGCACCAACAACTCAGTAGATTATGAAGCCTTTCTCATAGGACTATCAATATCCAAACAAGCAGGGGCCACTCACCTGGAGATAAGAGGCGACTCTAAGTTGCTGGTTAATCAGATGAATGGAGTGTATGCGTTAAAGGAAGTAACACTGGTCCCGTATCGATCAGAGGCGCAAAGATTATTAAACTAATTTGCCGACACAACCATAACCCATGTTGGTCGCAACAACAACAAACATGTTAATTGTTTAGCCACGCTGGCATCCAAATTACAGTTCGAAGGTTTAGAAGAAACCCTGATGGTAAAGAGGAAGACGTGGAATCAACATGGCTTTCACAACGCAAAGATGCTGGGACATATGATTGGTGAACTCCTATCATTCAAGAACTCAGCAGCTCACTTTCTCAAGGAAATGTCAGTCTCAAAACCCTGCAGAACTTCTTCATGCTTTACAGTATGCTATATCATCGAAACCCGGATGGTTCCCTATCAAGATGTCTCGGAGATGAAGAAGCACAGCTGCAACTTAACCGCGTTCACGATGAAAATTATGGAAAAGCATTGGTGGTAACGCTCTATCGTCGTCTTCAACGCCTGGGCTATTACTGGCCAGAAATGGAAACACAATCTCGTTTACTCCAGTTACATGAGAAATACTATTGGCCGACCATGGAGGATGATGCAGCAGCATTTATTCAAAGCTTCCACAAATGCAAACTCCATGGGAACCTTGTTTATGCACCTTGCACTCATTTACACTCGATAAGCAGCCCATGTCCATTTTATAGATGGGGGATTGACATTATTTGGAAAATCAATCCTCCATCATCGAAGCAGCACGAGTATATCATAACCGAGACATAATATTTCACCAAATGGGTTGAGGCTATTCCTCTTCGAGGAACTACAGGAGAAACGATTGCGGCTTTCATTAAAGAACACATCATTTGTCGTTTTGGTGTGCCTAAACACATCATCACTGATAACGGCACCCCCTTCTCCAACAAACAGGTACGAGAGTTACTTGAGTAATATGGGATTAAACAGGTCTTCTCCACCATTTACTATCCTTAAGGAAATAGACAGGCTGAAATCACAAACAAAACATTATTTCGGATTCTCAGTAGAACGGTGCATGACAACCCCAGAGAGTGGCATGAGAAACTATCGATGGCGATGTAGGCGTATCGAACGACACCTAGAAGTTCCATTGGGTTTTCTCCATATTCACTTGTTTACGGTGCAGACGCGATCCTCCCAGCAGAAATCAAGATTCCATCAGCCAGGATTGCAGCAGTAAGTGGGGTCCACTGGAATGAGGCTGAGGCCTCTAACTCAAGAATTGCTGAGTTAGACACTTTGGATTCCAGAAGAAGCAATGCATAAGAACGTGCTCAGGTGCACAAAAATAGAATTTCTAGGGCGTATGGCAAGACTATGAATCCATGTGTTTTCAAAGTAGGAGATTTGGTCTTAAAGACATCCAAGCACATTCAACAAGATATGTCTGCACCAAAGTTCTCTCTGAAATGGGAAGGTCCCTATGTGATTACCAAGGCTTACATTATCGTCTACTACAAAATCATCAAGGTGGATGGAGGCAAGTTAGAAGCAGTCATTAACGGAAAATGGCTCAAGGAATACCATGCCTGATCATTGTCCCGCTCCCATGACATGACAATACATGCATTTTAATTACACATTTGAATTATCAATTTATTCAGGAAAAAAACGTTAATGGAAAAAACTTCGTCCATCTACCAAAAACCAATGCATTTCATTTCTCAAGAATGTTCAAAAGAAAAATTGACAATAAGGAAGCGTGGCTAAGAAGAGGCCATACAACAGATTGTAGTTCCTTGAGAGCATCATCTTCAGCCTAGTTTGGTATCTCTCTGTCCTATTCTTCAAGTTTTGAACTGCATGCTCCACCTTCTCTGATTTCGCAGCCAGGGCCTTCTCCTCCTCCAAGATATCTTTTGCAGCGGGAACTACATTCACGAGGATACCAGCTCGATTAACCTTGATGATATTAAGACGCTGCCGCAACCAGCCCACGTTGAACTTCGTGGATTCGCAGGTAGATACCATGTTTTCCCACTTTTCAAGGTTTGATTCAGCAACGTTGCGGATAGAGATATTATCCATCTCATAAATCATGGGAAGAAGGCAGTTTACCGTGGTGACCAAAGCCGATGAACAGTGCCTAACTACATTCCTCGTTGCGATGTGGACATACTTTCTTCATACCTTTGTGTACAAAGGCACAAACTCCTTCCGTACTAAGAATCCACCGACAGATCGGTAGCTGGAAGATAGGCATTTCATGTGGATATAGAATGAAAGACATGCGTTGGGGTATTTATAAGATGATATACCTTGATCAGTATCTTCAAGGTCCGCGGGGGTAGGCGTGTTTGAGTTTGAAGGAAGAGGACTAATTAAGTCATCGTCGTCGATAACCGTCATGCATGTTCCATTAGGGTATTTCTGCAAAAAAGGGAGGATTATTCGCCTGATCATGAAGAACAAGCAACTGTTCGAAAAAGAAAAGGAAAATAGGAACGAACCGGTATGATCTTTTTAATTCGGAGAACACGAGCAGGAGATTCATCACGAATCTCAGATGCAGATCGTGCACGTTTAGCAGAAGACCCTAGATGGTATGAAGAAGATGATCCACTGTTGTTTAACATGATGAAGATATGGAGTTTCTGCAAGAAAATCCTATCGCAAAACGGTAAAGAGTGGTTCAAAATCCCTAAGTATACATATATGTTAAGGAAACCCTAAAGGAAGACTAAAGCGGCTGCGGCGAAGTCTACCCTATAGATAAGGATTCAACACCAACCAAGTCATGCTTTCTTACAAACCCTAATCGAGATCGGAAAGATCGTTGGGTATCTAAAAAGGAACGGTTCGACCAGCTCCGGGATGTTTGAGGCATAAGACAGTATTTATCTATGCGGTAAATATATATTTACTTTAGCTTGATCGTTCTAGTATTTGAGCAATCACCATCTCATGCCTACCCCGAAAATAATGCAACCATTATGTGCTAGGAAGGGGACTTAATGTTGATGGTGGATTTTAGTTCAGGGCTAAAATTGTAAGACTAATTTTAATATGTTGACATCCTGCAAAAGATAAAGCCGTTTGATGAGTGATGAATACTTCTTCACTTTATTTATTCGAAGCAATTCAATAAATCAAAATTCATCCAAGATGGTGCATGTAGCAACAATCCCAATATTCTGTAAATTTAGAGAATTATTAATTAATACATGAATTGCCTTGTATTTCTTGTGTTGTTCTCAGCAGGACTCTCATTGTTGGTGCGGCATGATGACTGATTATTACTCTTAGCAGAGTAACATGAATATCCAAGTGTCAATAATGAAGCATGCACGAAATACCCGTACAGGCTATATCGTTCTCTAACAAAGATAATCTCGTATCGGCGTTCTTATACTAGCCCGATCGTGCATATTTAATTCCCTAAGGGAAATCTGGACTGTCCATATCAGTCTCAGAAACGATCACGGCCACACAAGTTGTCCGTGCAATTTAACCAGCCTAGACGAACCCTAGCAAGAGCAGGCGATTACTTTAATAACCACGGCGGGCCCGTTTATGCCCTAGCCATTCGAACATTGCACAAACTCCTCTCAGCACGTCAAACGCCAGCCCTAAAATAGGGTGGTGGCACTACTTTGGAAGAATCTCGACGAGTAAGACTGCTTAAAACAGTCTCAAAAACATCGCGATCGTCCAACTTCACCATCTTAGTTGGGCGGCCCAGATCATCCCGCGAATTATCAGTGAAGCGCTAATGCATACATTGGCAGGCCCACTTTTCCCTTACGTGATCGGTTTTCCCACGGCAAGCCATAGAGCAATAAAAAGTTTGCTCGAAACATGGATGGCGTGGTGCTTTAAGGGTCGCGAAATTCCAAAAGCGTCTTAAATTGATCACGACCATCCAACTTAGCCAGCCTATTTGGATAACTTAGATCGCATTTAAGACCATCAACAAGGTGCACACATGTTCACCATCAGCTCAATGTGGACCCCATACAAATCTTCCTCCTCAAAGGAGAAGTGCAGCTTGCCCAATCGTTTGGCCTAAGTTGCGTGTACGTGACCGACTCAAAACCCTAATTAGGGTTTGCGGCATAGCATATGTGTCGCAGTTTTATCACGACTATCCATATTCGCCAGCTTGGATGGAGGGTGTAGATATAGACTCAAGAGGTACCAAGAGTACCAACGTGATCACTGTGGGCCCACATATGCGTGTGACTGATCGACCTAGGCCAACCATGGCCAGGCACCTAGGAACGCACGCCCAAAGGAGGCATGTCGCGCGACCTCTAAAACGTTTGCGGCAACTGATTTCTGCCGCAAAACGATCACGACCACTAATCTTTACCAGATAAATTGAGTGGCCTAGATCGCACCCCCGTAAGACAGAGTGGTATGGACTTGTACACCGGCAGGCCATCTACACACATGCCCGGTCGTTCCCACCAAAAACCCTATCCACACTCAAATTCGGTCAAGCTAAAGAGTGATGCTTGCGCACCTCTTTTGAACCATAAAATCCATCAACGGTCGCAAACATGTGTCGCAGATCATCTTATCCGTCCAACTTTGCTATCTTGGTCGGGTAGCCTAGGCTAAGAGTTAAACGGCCAATAAGACACCTTGGTGATCATCATCCATCACTCTACCACAAGGAGTGATCGGCCAAGGGATGGCCCGCCCATGCGGCCTCCAAACGATCACTCGAAGATGGTTGGGCATGCAGCTATTTTAAGACGCTTAATCCGCGACTTATTCCGTTAAGCTTTAAAAAAACGATGCTTCACACATATTAATTGTATTCGATGCATTACATGCATAAAGTATACACGATATTTCATGAATATCAATTTCCTAATTAACTTAGTTATTCAACCTAATAGCATCACGTGTTATTTCCCGCTCGACACACTCACTCGATAAATCAAAGATGTCACAAACTGGGGGATACTTACTGGGGTATTGGTCTGGCGGTTTACAGTGTGCGGCGTGCAATGCGCCCATGTATAAGAATGTGTCAGGAGGCATGGACGGTTAATATGATGAGGGAAGTAGGCTAAGACGTGATCGTGAAATCACCCACACGAACCCACTGCTCCATCATTCAACTTCCTCCACATCCTATGAGATGAGGGTTTGCGCTCAATGACTTGTAAAAATAGGTCCTTTGCCTATTTCCAAACAACACAGACAAACACAGTACCAAGTGTTGTCACGTATCCAGAAAGCACCCAGAACTGATAGCTTATATTGTGCAAGACAGTTCAACATTCTGATACAAGTCATAAACAGTCAACACCTTCATAATCTCAACACCTTCTTCGCTTCCCTCCCTAGAATCAACCCCATCTCCTTCACTTTGTGACCGAAGCAAGTCTGGAACGACCATTTCTTGGTTTAGGCCAGAATTGCATAGATTAATGTCTCGAATCAAAAGCACTCACGTGCAGTGCATTTGTTTAGGGTTTAGATTCATTTCTCATCCACACACCCAAAATTACCAAAACTAGCAGAAATAGTTTTTACCCATAAACAACAGCACTCTGAGATTCACATCATTTTTGTAAGAAGCCTTCAAAAAAATGATACCGTCGTCAGCAAACAAAGAATGGGTGATTTGGGGAGCACCCCTCGCAGCAGTAAAACCATATAGAGTTTTATCATCTATGCCTTTACTCAACAACCTAGTCAATTTTTCAAGACACATGATAAAAAGATAAGGGGACAGAGGGTCCCCTTGTCTCAATCCATTAGTAGGAGAAAAACTAGAGATATGAGAACCATTAATAAGAACTTGAAAAGATACAGAAGTAACAAATTTCATAATCCAGTGAATGATTGATTGTTAAACCCTGTAAGATGCAAGATTTTATTAATAAATTCCCATCTTATCTTATCATAATCTTTGTCAAAGTCAAGATTTAGGTCCATCCACCCTTTTTGTCCCCTTTTAGACATGAAAGAGTGGAATAATTCAATTACAAATAATAGCAGAATCAAACAAGGATTTACCTGGGATAAAGGCATGCTGATTATGCGAGACAATTTTTCCTAAGATGAGTCTCAATTTGTTCGTGATAATCTTACTAATAATTTTCATACTAAAGTTACAAAAATTAATATGCCTATACTCTTTAACATTGGTAGGATTACTCACCTTGGGAATCAGAGCAATGTAGGTTTTATTCAGTCTAGCGTCAAGCTCGCCGTTGTTGATGGTGGTTTTTAGCTTAGGGTTAAAATTGTAAACCCTTACATCTGATGTGACGTCACCATGTAAGGAAACGGAGCCATGAGTGTTAACCTCTCCACTGGCATATTTATTGAGCCGTTCAATATATTTACATGAAATTTATCCAGACTGGCGCATGTAGCAACCATCCCAGATGTTATGTATATTTTGGAACCTTGCCTATATTACTTATTAATATAAGATTCACTGAGTACTTTTCCTATGTTATGTTCCCCGGCAAAACCCTTAATATCGGTATGGCATGACGGATTTGTGTTCACTCGCAGCAGAGTAGCACGGATTTCCAAGTACCAAAGTTAAAGCCATTGCACAAAACGCTCAGACAGAAAGCATGCTGCTCTCTGGCAATGAATTTAAAAGAACTCTATGTCAACACATAAAATTCAATCGATTACCCTGACTAATTTGCAAAGATTAGGGTTTTGCGCCTTGCGCAATATATCAGACATTTCCTGTCGAAAATTAATCCTAAGCGAACTAGGTAATTAATCCGCCATGGATTAGTAGGTGCAAAATATTGCCCAGAATCAGAAAACGAGAAATGAAGGAGCCGCGGAATAGGAAAAACAGCAAAGGGAGGCGTGGCCATGCCTTAGGCCAAACCGGCACCACTTAACATTAGCCACGCCCCATGCCTAGCCGTCCCTATTTACCTCGACCAATCAGGTCATTATAAAAACCGTCATACGCACATGAGAGTTGTGGCAGGGCCCATACTGGCCGACCCCTATTTTCATCAACCAATCGGGTCGCTTCAAACTTGCCACACTCATATCAGAAGTGTGGCCACTTGTGTTTGGCCAGCCCTCTCTTTTCGACCAATCAAATCGCTCCAAACCTGCCACACTCACATTAGAAGTGTGTCCACTCGTGTCTGGCTGGCCCTCTCTTGTTTGACCAATCATGTTGCTCTAAACTTGCCACGGTATTAAAGATAAGCAAAGTCGTTCCAATACCAAATTGGCTTTCCCAAAGTTGCACCAACGCGCCAATTGACATGCCAAACGTGCATACCCAATGTGCCAACGTGCTACTTTACCACAAAAGCATGCTAAACATGGTAACTTACCATAAATAGTGCACGAACGTGCCAACCCACATTCTGTTCGTGGCCAACGTCATAACAGACTTCAATATGATTAACCTAACTAGAAACACGACCTTGCATGATCAAAACACTAATCTCCAGTTGTGGTGAAAATCATGCCACTTCAGGCCCCACAACATGCCACGAATCGTACATCACCCAAGAAACCCTAATAATGACGCCATGACATGGCCACCCGTGGGAATCTTGCTCATGTGGTCATTTCCACATGATGGCCTGGCTATGGTTCCTTTGGCGTGGCTATGGCATCATCTTCACAAAACATCAATGTGCAATGGCCACATACCATATGACGCACGCGTGTTTGCACTGATTAGGGGTTTGGCGCATCAAACCCTAATTTAGGCAAAGTTGTTACGCCAACCAAGCCAAGTAATATTTCCTAGAGCATTGGGATTGATATGGAAATAGGGTCAATATTGCCACACCAATATGCCAAAGTCTAGCGGCCATTGCTACGCCAGACGCTATTTCGTGCCACTGGCATGTGCTAACTATGCCAGCCGCGTCACCATCATGCCGCATGTGCTAAATAGGGTTGCGATACGCCAAACCCTTAATTTAGCAAAACGTTGCCATGCCAACTGAGCTTAGTAACTCTCCTAAGTCCTTAAGATTAACTTACTAACATGGCCAATGTTGCCAGAGCCATATTTGGGTCTAACATCAATATGCCAAAACAACTCCCACAGCTGCACCACTGGCATGCCACTATGCCATGGATACGCCAGACGCTGCTATGCCAATGTCGCCACTTTGCTATACAACAAGATATGGACATAATCAATGGCCATCCTTCCTCATGAGATGCAATCTCAGCCATCCAAGTTCGCCACCGAACTGATAGACTTGTGGCAAGTTTTAGGCGACCAGCCGCTTAAATCTCGTGGCCATGACTATGCCAGGCGCCACTTATACCATCAGGCCACTGGCATGCACGAACTATACTAGTCATGCCGCAGTGCCACTGGCATACACCAAAAACGCCACTGTGCCAAAACTAGGCGCCAACAGAAGGTAGCCATAATCAACGGTTACCCTTCCTCATGAGATAAAATCTCAGCCATCCAAGTTCGCCATCGAACTGACAGACTTGTGGGAAGTTTTAGGCGATCAGACGCTTAAATATCATGGCCATGGCTATGCCAGGCGCCACTTATACCACGGTGCCACTGTCATGCACGAGCTATACTAGTCATGCCGTAGTGCCACTGGAATACACCAAAAACGTCAATGTGCCATTACTAGGCGCCAACAGAAGGTATCCATAATCAACGGTTACCCTTCCTCATGAGATGCAATCTCAACCATCCAAGCTCGCCACCGAACTGACGGACTTGTGGAAAGTTTTAGGCGACCGACCAAGACGTGCCTAATATCATCACATGCTATTTTCCTGTGGCAACACTCTTAACTTTAACTTGCCACACATAGAAATTTGCTACATGTTTTCCATGAAAACACTCGAGACATCAAACATGTCACAAACCGGGGGATACTCATCAGGGTATTGGTCTGGCGGTTTACAGCGTGCGGCGTGCAATACGCCCATTATAAGAAAATATCATGAATCGAGACAATTAGTGGCGGAAAGAAGCAACGGGTGTAAATGAATCCACTTCCTTCATCATGGAAGCATGGGTTTTTGACGGTTATACGTAACTCCATTCTTCCACCACTCAATCTGTGACTACTCATTTTCCCGTAGTCTACGTAATATGAACAGCTGAGAGAATCCGATACTAAGTAGTATGGATACCTCAGTTGAACTGATATTATTGAGTAATTAAAGGTACGTTCGTAATGAGATTTGCTCAGAAGATCATATACTAAGTAAGTAAAGATACTTCAATAGAGAAGATGCTAAGAAAACAAAAGTATCTATGTAATACAGAGGCGAGTAAGTAAATAAGCTAAATAAAGAGATATCTCATATGAACATAGATTACTCAGAAAGCAGAATGACAGCAGTCATCATCTTATACAAAGTTAACTCTAGCTCCACTACATCATCGTCCTCATCTGCCATGAATAACAGCAGTCATCATCTTCTACAATCACCAACAGTGCTATCCACGAAAGCAACACGTCCGAATATGCTTCCATGTCTCCCTGCCATAGATACATCACTCTCATCGTCTGCTGCTCATTGGTTTCTCGAGCAGAAACTACTTGACCACTAACTCCATCATCTTCATCGGAAATGGCAGCAAGGACCCTTTATGCCAACATCAGCTCCACGTTTAGATTCGAGATCAAGTTCTTCATTGCGAGAACATCACAAATCATCCAACGGGGACAACCAGTAGAAACGCATGTTCGTCATCCTCAATACAGCAGTGATCATAGCCTCCAACTCGTCTCAGCTGTACATCAACACCATTAACACGGCAGAAACCCCGATAACCATTTTGAACTACTCCATGCCCTGTTTTCTCAAACTCGATTTATAGCTCAAAACTCCTCTCCTTGCCGTAGACTTCATTCTATCGACCACCACCGTTCAGTCCACTGGAAGCTATAACACGATCATCATCAATCTAGTTTTGCTGATGAGAAGAATAAGATAATGGTGGCCCCTGAGTATTTATGACGGCTGCCCTTATCATCATTATTCAACTTTTAGTTTTCTGAGACTGACAGTTCAGTTTTCTTAAAGCTTGTCTGCCCCTTTGTAGAATGGAAGCCCCTTATAAATTCTGTGCGTAAACAATTTCACAACTTTTATTCAATCGCCCGTAACTTCTTCATACAACATCGGATTGAATCCATTCTTTCGCCATTGGCTTCATCCTTTCGTCCTTTTTGAGATGATATCAAGAACTCCTTGATTTGGATGAGTTCCACTTGGTATTTAACCCTTCTCCGCTTGCGGCTAACTTCTTTTATTGTACTATAAAGTGCAAATTCACTTCTTTTGGATGATTCACCATAAATAAAACAAAACAAACGTAATATACAATAATTTGCAAGAAACTAAGCAATTACTAGCATGGATTCGACATAAAATATATGCAAAATATGCACTTAACAATGGTATGTGGAACCCTCGTGCTTGACTCAACAGGTTGCAAGTCTATTTTCAGATTTGTAAGATCCTTTTCGTGTTGTCCTTTATTTTTTCGTTTCTTTGTCATTTTTGTGAAAAAAAGGGGGAGAAATATATGGAGTAAACAGGTGATGCTGGTATCAATTTTATGTTGACTGGTGTCACTAGGGAAGAATACAATGGTACTTGAACGTTTATCTAACGAATGAGGAAAAACACAGACTAAGGGGGAGTAACATATCATATGATTGGGATAATAAAGACGCGCGGATTGAAAATCTACCTATCTTACCTTTAGGGGGAGTATGAGCTTTGTTATTATAATGCTGCTGCTGCATTTTAAGGATTGAATTAATGCAAGTTATGTGTTGTTGAATTCTGGAATCAAGCGTATGTGTAATGAATTATTGTAATTTGTTTATCCATATGATTGTAAGAGTTTTGTCACTAAAATTGACTAATGGGGAGATTGTTAGAGCATAGCTCGGTTGAACCCACCAAGCGTTGGTATGTCAAGTTTGGTTGTCATATTTTAGTGAACCAAAACTCAATTAAGAATCGCTTGATTTAAATGTACTAGAGTCAACTTCTTATAGGTTAGCTTGAAAGTATTAGGGTGAGACATTACAAGTATTACGAAGACTTGAAGAAGTACGGATCTACAACCACAACATCATCCTTCCACTTGCGGTTAGTGATATTTGACTTGAACTTTTTCATTCCCTAACGTATCTTTCAAGTCGTGCATATTGAAAACATAAAACTGCGAAGCATGAACACTCTAGATAGACATAGTATTAAGGAATACAATATGAAGTTTCTTGCTTAACCATTAAACTTTGTATATAAGACATCAACATAATCGTATGAATGCTATTGTGATTATGTACGGGTATGAGGTGAGGATTTCATCCTAGGAAACAATGTTTTTACATGTGTTTTGAGGAAGTAGGTTCATGATATGTGTTGTGAACCGAAAAGGAAATCCTCAGGCGTTATTGGGGCTGTTCTTCATTGCAAATCTTATGAACGACCAATATGTGTGATTAGTATAAACGCTCATGACTTGTTTGTGTTCTTGGTAAAACTATTCACATGAGGCATGACTTATGTATTGGTATGACTTTTATTATTGAAACCGATCTTAAGTAATCACCTGGGGTATGATCTGGTTTGTGTGTGTCACACCAAATTTGGGAAAGGGGAACCGATCTTAGTAAGAGGTGCAATACATCACAAGGGGGGACCGATCCTTGTATGAGGTGCATCAAGGTTTATAGAAGAAAGGGGAACCGATCCTATGAACATGTGCAACACATTGTTAGGGAAGGGGGAACCGATCCTATGGACATGTGCAGTGCATACAAGTTAGATACCAAATATATGCGGGGAACCGATCCTAGTACCTAGTCAGCCGAATTTTGGTAAGCTAGTGTGACTATGCATAGTACTCACATGGAGGTAGAACCGAAATTTGTTTTGGTAGAACCGTTACACCCATGGTTTGTGATTGAGTGTTACTTGATCAATCACATAGTTTTGGAAAAGTCAGATGAACCAATTCAAAACTTGTTTGTAAGTGTGGTAAATCGGTTTCAAGTGAGTAAGTATGAAAAAGGACTTGCAGGAGTAAGATGTCGACACACTTTGAACACGCGCATTAATGTGTATTATTTTATTATTCAAAGATATTCCTTAACACCTAAGAAGGAAGTAAATCCCAAGATCGAATTTAAATAAGTTATGAATCTTTTAATTAAGGTTTTTAATTATATATGGAAAATAAGAATTAGTAATGTGCATTTGCTAGTTAAAGATTTTCCAAGGAGATTTTGATCATAAAGTTGGACAGTTCATTCACAGGAATTATGAAAACCAAATTTGGGTTAATATGGAAAAACATCTTGACAATATTTTCGGTTTTGGAAATTCCTTGGTGTCCAAACTTCCTTGTTTATAAATACTTTGAGTTTGCATTTCTAGCAAACTAATCCTTCGTGATAGTAAACTTCCTCTGTTTTACTGTTACTGGTGAAGGCGCCTATCGGAGAGGAGAGTAATCTAATTAGGTGAACTCTCTTACGGTCGCTCAGTTTAAAGTCTTCTTTGGGATTGAGAAGCTCTAGTGTATACCGTTGGTGGGAAACTAGATAATTGCGGTTTATCTTTAGTTTTCGTATTGATTTGATTGACTAAGGGTACGTTGAACTTTGATTGCACCTAGTTTGTTTATGCTTGAGAATCTTCTCTTCTGATACAAGATTCACTCAAACTAGTTCAAGGTTTTGACAGGGATCTTTAGACAGTTGTTAGATCTAAAGACGATCTTGTGATAATCCATTGTTAACAGACTCCGTTCTGTGCGTGATTGATCACAAGAGATTCAAGTAGTTGTCTGCAGGTGTTTATTGAAGATCTAAGAAGATTTGAAGACAAAGAAGAGATATAAGATTTCTGATTTGGTTTTATAATCTTTGGTGTGCACAAAAATTATTTTGGTAAAAGAGGATCCAATTAATAATCGGTTTATCCTTGTGGTAGATTGGATTGACTAATTGAGAAGATCGGCATCAACACAGTTCTTTGGATTAAGAGTGTTGATTGGTTTAATCTTAATGATTACCTTTTGGTGATTGAACATAAGATAGATCTTGGAACCTGACAAAGGAGTTTATGTTAAGATAAACAGAAGAGCCTTTGTGCAACTCAAATCACTTGGTTGAAGAGAGTTGGTACCAAATAGATTTGTTATTCCTTTACTATTTGAAATACGAACCAAAGGAGTTGGTCCAAGTATGTGACTTGTTTACAGGTTGGAGGCATGGGAATACAGACGGAACTATGTGATATGAGTTGGACCAATTCATTACACAAGTACTTGGACCAATTCCTTTGGTTCATATTCCAAACAGTAAAGGAACGACAAATCTGTTTGGTATCAACTCTCTTCAATCAAGTGATGTGAGTTGCGCAAAGGCTCTTATATTTATATTAACATAAACTTATTTGCCAAGTTCCAAGATCTATCTTATGTTCAATTACCAAAAGGTAATCGTTAATATTTTGCAATCAATACCTCTAATCCCAAGGAAATGTATTGATGCCGATCTTCTCAACTATTCTATCAAAATACCACAAGGATAAATCGATTATAGTTGGATCCTCTATTACCGAAACAAGTATTATGCACACCAAAGATTATATAACCAAGTCATAAATCTTCTATCTCTTCTTTGTCTTCAAATATTCTTAGATCTTCAATAAACACCTGCAGACAACTACTTGAATCTCTTGTGATCAATCACACACAGAACGGAGTCTGTTAACAATGGATTATCACAAGATCGTCTTTAGATCTAACAACAGTCTAAAGATCCCTGTCGAAACCTTGAACTAGTTTGAGTGAATCTTATATCAGAAAATAATATTCTCAAGCATAAACAAACTAGGTGCAATCAAATTTCATGCAGTCTTCTCATATGGGTATTAAGTTTAAATAGGTGCCAGTTATTGCTTATCCTCCACAAACCTGTACCTTTTGTGGGAAACAAAATCACTATGATATCCATTGTTTTGTAAGAAGGAAACAAATTTCTAAGCTTCATAATTTGCTTCTCTTCACTGTCAATGGAACAAATAGTCAGTCGACTAACACAGTGAATCGTATGCCCATAAGAAATAAGAAACCTTATAAGAATGATCTCTACTCTAGAAATCATCACAGGGCTCAAGTACATTCTGGCATAAATTCTTGGGTTGCTAACAAAAGCATTTCCTGTACTTATAAGGATGATTCTGATAAATCTAAGCCTAGAAAATGGATGCCTATCTATTCTGATCCTCTTGAACCAGTTGCAAGAGGTCCTAGACTTAGTCCTTAGAGAAAACCATCTGATAGATTTGTTAAAAACGCCATGTTTTATCCTTCAGAGATGAATACCAACAGAATAAAGGCGAAGAATAAAAAGATCAAATGGTCAGATGATATATACAACTTCTTTCCCGATGATCATAGTGGAATTAACTTCCACTCGACTACCTGATTCCAGTTATTTCTTTCCTTGTTTCTAACTTGAGAGGTGCAAGGAAAATAATTGGGATATACTCAAGTATGTTGTATATTAATTTTGTTCGAGTTTTTTTTGTTGGGAGTCCACGAACGACCGCGTCCTCCTTTTTTAAGTATATAGTGTTTTTCAAAACCAGAGTTTTCTACTCTCGTTGACGAACGCATATATACTTGTTCTATATTATGTTCTTCCTTCCCTAAAATCCATGGAGAAATCTACAAGATCTCAAGAGATTGTGCATCTTGATATGGAGGAAGACAATCAAGAACGTAAGTCAATTCAGGAGCTGGTTCTAAAGAAGATGCTTGAAAGAAAGGATCACAATTCCTGGATTGATGATTCTGTCAAGGATTTAACTTGTTTTCAGAACGATTCAAGGGTCGAGTTTGCAAATATTCAATTGCAAATAAACCAACTGTTAGATGGTCAGGACAGAATTCTTGATAATCAGAACATTCTGACACGGAATCAAAAGAAGCTTATCATGGACTGTTCCAAAGCTAGACAGCTTGCTCGGGTGGTTGATCACAAAGTTAGTGTTCTAACTCACGAACATGGTGTGTCTACGGTCAAGAGAATAAATAAAATCTGCGATACATTCTTTGATGGCTTTATTGAAATATATGAGGTTCTTAATGAACTATGATTTCTTAATGTCTAGTAGATCTTCTATTGTTTCTCTTTTATTTAGAAGAATAACTAGTTTTTTGGAATAGCCATTATTGCGATTACACATAGCTATATCCAATGTTTTTCATCTTCTTGTTTTTAGATTTATTGGTTTAAATTCTAAACTTGTTTGGAAGATGATGGTTGCAGTATTTTGATTTCATATTTTGCAATATTTTGATGGGATATGTGTGTTTACGTCCGTGAACTTGATTGTCCCATATTTTATCAAAAGTAAAGTCGTTCGTGAATTGATATGCAAATATTGATAAAAGGATGAATAGACTTTTGACAAACACAACAGTAAAGCCTATATTGTCAGTTATTGATGTAAGATAGGTTAAAATATTTTGTGATTCAAGGATTATGTCTATTGTGATTGTGAAAATGGTGATGGAAACATAGAATGAATCCTTGTGAATTCCTCAGTAATTGAGCTTCCCTGATCTATCTCTTGTGTATTACTGTAAGACTCCGTATTGTGACTTATGTTGAGCATTAGACAACCAAAGTTGATTATTTTTATGATTAGCTTAGTTGTGTTCCGTAAGGTACTTTATGTTGAGTATTTTGAACTAAATCAATAATTTTGTGTGATTATTTAGTTATCACTCCGTAAGTTTTCTTATGTTGAGCATCTCTTCGACTTGGTTGGTTATTCGTGATTAACTTAGTCATTGCTACATAGAATTTCTTATGTTGAGTGTGGCCAATTAAATTGATTAATCTTGTAATTAGTTTGGTTGAGTATGACAATTAGATTATTTGCGAGTTTTCTTGTGATTAATCTAATTGATTTTTTAAGTCTCCATAAGTTTACTTATGTTGAGCATATTTAGTCAAATTAATCTTGGTTCGCTTTGGTTAATTTGATTGAATATTTCTTGTTGGATTCCAAATTCATACTTGTATGTAATTTGTTGAGTCTAAAGAAATCCTTCTTTTCTTTTTGAAATTATAAGGTCGCTCTTGTTGTTCCTTAGGGAATGACATATTATGGGGGAGAGTTCTTTTGAACTTGTGCTTAATTTCCAAATCTTTGTGGGGAGTGCGGTTGTGGAATATTAGAGGGGTTATCTTGCGTCTTTATAAACTCCTTGATGAATGCATTTAGCTTCGGATTTATGATTGCATCTAAACAAGATGATACACATTTACCTTTGGTCATGAAATGTCTCTTACGAAAATTTCATTAGGATCCCGTTCTTGTACCTTTGCCAATTTATTGACAAAAAAGAGGGGAGGGGGGGTGGAGTAATATGAGTTCACACTTACAAATACATATGGTTTTTGGATCATTATGTAAGGGGGAGTGGTTTCCATGTGAGATGGATTATTGACTAAGGGGGAGTGAAGTATCACCATAGTATTGTTGTTGAAGTTGTGATGCAATTGGACTTTGACGCTGTGTAATAATACTATGACACTGTATAACAATGATTGAGAACCGATGATTTTCTCATTGTTATAGCTACGGATTTTCAACAAAGATGATGCTAAACTTACAACCTTTGGGATCATTGGACTACTTGGAAGTGACGAAGATTTCGAGTATTGTTGAAGATTAGACATGTGGAATAGGAGCTACAAAGTTTATTTATATATTTTTGTATTCCATATGTATTAATAGTTTTCCCACTTAAATTGACAAAGGGGGAGATTGTTAGAGCATTGCTCGGTCGAACTCGCATGCGTTGCTATCTCAAGCATGTTTGTCAATGTTAGTGATCAAAAATATAAAGTCTTGATTTCTAGTCTACTATAGCTAAGGTCTCGGACTAGGATAGAAAGTGTAGTTGAGCTCAAGAACTCCATGGCAGTCATCATACAAGACGAAGGACTACTCAAGGAACCAGTGGATCTTCATCGACTAAAAGGTATGTGGAGGCTTGAACTTATCTATCACTCAAAAGTCTATCTACTCTATCTTAGTTTCCCACCAATGGTACGCACTAGAGCTTCTCAATCCCAAAGAAGACTTTAAACTGAGCGGCCGTAGGAGATTTCGCCTAATTAGGTTACTCTCCTCTCCGAATAGGCGGCTGCACCAGTAATAGTACAACAGAGGAAGTTTACTGTCACGAAGGATTAATTTGATAGAAATGCAAAATCAAAGTATATATAGACAAGGAAGTTTGGACACCAAGAAATTTCCAAAAGCGAAAATATTCTCAAGATATTCAATATTATTCCAAATTCGGTTTTCATAATTCCTGAGAATGCACTGTCCAAATTTATGATCGAAATCTCCTTGGAAAATCTTTAACTAGTAAATGCACATTACTAATTATTATTTTCCATATATAATTAAAAACCTTAATTAAAAGATTCTTAACTTATTTAAATTCGATCTTGGGATTTACTTCCTTCTTAGCTGTTAAGGAATATCTTTGAACAATAAAAGATACACATTAATGCGCGTGTTCAAAGTGTGTCGACATCTTTCCTCTTGTAAGTCCTTTTTCATACTTGCGTGAAACCGATTTACCACACTTCCAAACAAGTTTAGAATTGGTTCATCTGACTTTCAAGAATTATGTGATTGATCAAGTAACACTCAATCACAAGTCATGGGTGTAACGGTTCTACCAAAACAAGTTTCAGTTCTACCTCCATGTGAGTACTATGCATAGTCACACTAGCTTACCAAATTTCTGTTGACTAGGTATTAGGATCGGTTCCCAACATATATATGGTATCTAACTTATATGTGTTGCACATGTCCATAGGATCGGTTCCCCTTTGCCTAAAAACGTGTTGCACATGTTCATAGGATCGGTTCCCATTTCTACTATAAACCTTGATGTACCTCATACAAGGATCGGTTCCCCTTATGATGTACTGCACCTCTTACTAGGATCGGTTCCCCTTTCCCAAATTTGGCCAGACACACAAACCCGATCATACCCCAGGTGATTACTTAAGATCGGTTTCACTAATAAAAGTCATATCAATACATAAGTCAGGCCTCATGTGAATAGTTTTACCAAGAACACAAACAAGTCATGAGCGTTTATACTAATCACACATACTGGTCGTTCATAAGATTTGCAATTAAGAACAGCCCCAATAACGCCTGAGGATTTCCTTTTCGGTTCACAACACATATCATGAACCTACTTCCTCAAAACACATGTAAAAACATTGTTTCCTAGGATGAAATCCTCACCTCATACCCGTACATAATCACAATAGCATTCATACGATTATGTTGATGTCTTATATACAAAGTTTAATGGTTAAACAAGAAACTTCATATTGTATTCCTTAATACTATGTCTATCTAGAGTGTTCATGCTTCGCAGTTTTATGTTTTCAATATGCACGACTTGAAAGATACGTTAGGGAATGAAACAGTTCAAGTCAAATATCACTAACCTCAAGTGGAAGGATGATGTTGTGGTTGTAGATCCGTACTTCTTCACTTATTCAAGTTTTCGTAATACTTGTAATGTCTCACCCTAATACTTTCAAGCTAACCTTGTCTCACCCTAATACTTTCAAGCTAACCTATACGAAGTTGACTCTAGTACATTTAAATCAAGCGACTCTTAAATGAGTTTTGGTTCACTAAAATATGACAACCAAACTTGACATACCAACGCTTGGTGGGTTCAACCGAGCTATGCTATAACAACCACTCCTCCCTGTCAAGGATCGTGACCGTAGCCATCCAAGCACCTGCAATCTTGTTTTTGTTCCCACGAAAATGCAGTCTCTTTTGATCACAGTTGTTTCCAAGAACTATTGTTGTTCGTTTGTTGATGCCAGGCAGAGCTTTACCATAGCAACAATCACTACAAAGGTAATCCGTACTTCTCCATATTTTAGTTTCACATGGAAGAAGTAATAGAGTCACCAGTACGAATGCAAGATGATATATTTATCATGGTCAACTCACCGATCATACAAGATAGAACCACGAAAACCACACTTGGGGACTGAGGTTCAACACACGGAATCCCTTCATTGTCGAGAACCTTTCAGCTCAGAAGGGACAACCAACCAAGAAGTCATGACCGTAACAAGGTCACCACTCTTCAAAGATGTAGTGCAAGGATATCACCACCTCCTTGTCTGGAAGGAGCCTGACCAACAAGCAGTATTTGGCTCATCCATTCCTAAGCGTTGTTGTTAGTGAAAAATCGAAGAGGAAAGTCGCACCTCAGCAAGACACGCATACCAACTACACTATTTTTGACGCATCACCTACTCATAACTCAACACCACCTACCCAAGGCCTGCATGAAAATGCACATCGTCGACAAAGCCAAATTCGGTGTTTCTAGATTTCCAATTTCCTATGGAAGGGGTGTATCGGCTGCTAGAAGTTGGGTGCAATGAAGAGCTATCAGGTGCGACTCCCGCCCACTGATCAACAAATGGCGAATCCAAAATATTACCTCCTTCATCAATCCATCAACCACCTTACCAGCAAATGTAATAAAACTTACGAGCTGCAAGAATTTCTCAACATGGAGTTGTGCACTGCATCAAAGAATCCAAAAGCACGTCGCAGAGATATTCACATATCCAACCACGCCATCGGATCTATGACCAAACAGAAGTGTAACTGGGGACTGCTCATCGCATCCCATTCGATACAATAGTCCAATATTCAGAAGATGTTTCGAAGGATGTCGTCTGGAATGAAGTCCTTGGAGACTTGTTGGCAGCACGTCGGAAAAAGAATGCCTCTCAGCTCGTCTACTTTACCTTACGATTCCGGAAGATGTCGACCATACAAGCATCCACAATATATCATCATCGCAATCAGAAAGTCTAGGTACCAAATAACCTAAAAGTCAAGGATGAACCAATAACGCAACCACAATCTCCAAGATTAGCCCTGACATTATTTCATACATCCATCCCAAGAGCGCAATGAAGTTTGGTAAATTTTTAAATTCACTGGAGAGGTTATATACTCGTTCCTATGGAGTCAGAACCTTATTACACATTCTGGAGAAGATCAATGGTACTGTTGGGTGGATACATGCGAGAGCACCTGCCTTGAGTTCTCCTGGCTTGCCTTGCTGTTAATTATAACTATTGGAGATTTCTTTGTTGCCATTAATGCTCACTATACCACCATTAACAAATGACGAAGAGGAGCCAGATATTGCAGATGAAAGCACGGAGCCGGACGAACAACAAAAATAGAAGAGGGTCGATACCCCTTTTCATACGAACGCATTTTCTAGAGTTTGAACAGAATAAGGATTCCTTATTTCTCCATGAACAGGAATAGATGACTAGGCACACCACACTCATGCTCCATAGCCATACAAGTAGTGTGCCAATATCTCTGCTTCATGATCGAACCAGTAGCGCGCCAGCACGAGGAACACCAATCGCTCAACCTACAACGCTCCATGGCTCCAACACTCCGGGTCAAGCCAACTCTCCATGGATCCAGCACTCCGTGGTCAAGCCAACTCTCCATGGCTCTATCACTCTATGTTTAAGTTAGCGCCAACGCTCCAGCATTCTGTGATCCAGCCATCAAGCCTTCCAAGTGCCATTTCCACCGTTCCACGAACTGAAGCCAGTTCCACCATTCCATGGACTGAAGCCAATTTCCACCATCCCGCGGACTGAAGATAGCTTCCATGACTGAAGCCAATTTCCACCGTTCCATGGACTGAAGCCAATTTTCACCATTCCACGGACTGAAGCCAATTTCCACCATTCCGCGGACTGAAGCCAATTTCCACCATTCCTCGGACTGAAGCCAGTTTTTACCAATCCAAGCCAAGTGCCATCTACGTACGCTTAGTGACCTAGCCATCCAGTGCCCGTTTTGCGGACCAAATTGCAGTGCCATCTCTGCCGATCAGTATCCAAAGTTACAGCGCTGATGCCAACACCCCATGGCCAAGACGAATTTATGCAAAGCCGCCAATGCAAGGATCACATATTCTTCATTCCTCCTGACAAAGGTTAGACAAATCTTCTTGACAATCTCTTCATGACTTGTCGTTTCAATTTTATCCTTGTTTTTCACCATCTCATGCTTACCCCGCAACAATGCCACTGTTCCGAGCTAAGAAGGGGAATTAATGTTGATGGTGGTTTTTAGCTTAGGGTTAAAATTTTAAAACCTTACATATAATGTGACGTCACCCTATAAGGAAATAGAGCCATGAGTGTTAACCTCTCCACTGGCATATTTATTGAGCAGTTCAATATATTTACATGAAATTTATCCAGACTGGCGCATGTAGCAACCATCCCAGATGTTCTGTAAATTTCGGCGCCTTGCCTATATTACTTATTAATATAAGATTCACTGAGTACTTTTCATATGCTATGTTCCCCGGCAGAACCCTTAATATCGGTATGGCATGACGGATTTGTGTTCACTCGCAGCAGAGTAGCACGGATTTCCAAGTACCAAAGTTAAGGCCATTGCACAAAATGCTCATACAGAAAGAATGCTGCTCTCTGGCAATAAATTTAAAAGAACTCTATGTCAACACATAGAATTCAATCTATTACCCTGACTAATTTGCAAAGATTAGGGTTTTGCGCCTTGCGCAGTATATCAGACCTTTCCTGTCGAAAATTAAGTCTAAGCGAACTAGCTAATTAATCCGCCATGGATTAGTAGGTGCAAAATCTTGCCCAGAATCAGAAAACGAGAAATGAAAGAGCCACAGAATAGGAACAACATCAAAGGGAGGCGCGTCCATTCCTTAGGCCAAACCGGCGCCACTTGCCATTGGCCACGCCCCATGCCTAGCCGGCCCTTTTTCCCTCGACCAATCAGGTCATTCTAAAAACCGCCATACGCACATGAGAGTTGTGGCTGGGCCCATACTGGCCGACCATATTTCCATCAACCAATAAGGTCGCTTCAAACTTTCCACACTCATATCAAAAGTGTGGCCACTCGTGTTTGGTTGGCCCTCTCTTTTCGACCAATCAGGTCCCTCCAAACCTTCCACACTCACATCAAAAATGTGGCCACTCGTGTCTGGTCGGCCCTCTCTTGTTTGACCAATCAGGTTGCTCTAAACCTTCCACAGTATTAAAGAGAAGCAAAGTCGAGCCAATACCAAATTGGCTTTCCAAAAGTTGTGCCAATGCGCCAATTGACATGCCAAACGTGCATACCCAACGTGCCGACGTGCTACTTTACCACAGAAGCATGATGAACGTGGCAACATACCATAAATAGTGCACGAACGTGCCAACCCACAATCTGTTCGTGGCCAACATCATAACAGACTTCAATATGGTTAACCTAACCAGAAACACGACCTTGCATGATCAAAACCCTAATTTCTAGTCGTGGTGCAAATCATGCCACTTCGGACCCCAGAAACATGCCACGAACCGTACAGGACCCAGGAAACCCTAATAATGGCGACATGATATGGCCACCCGTGGGAGTCTTGCTCCTATGGTCATTTCCACATGATGGCCTGGCTATGGTTCCTTTGGCGTGGCTATGGAATCATCTTCACAAAAAATCGATATGCAATGGCCACATACCACATGTTGCATGCGTGTTTGCGCTGATTAGGGGTTTGACGCATCAAACCCTAATTTAGGCAAAGTTGATATGCCAACCAAGCCAAGTAATGTTTCCCAGAGCATTGGTATTGATATGGAAATAGGTCCAATGTTACCACGCCAATGTGCCAAAGTCTAGCGGCCATGGCTATGCCAGATGCTATTTCGTGCCACTCGAATGTGCTAACTATGCCAACCGCGCCACCATCATGATGCATGTGCTAAATAGGGTTACCATACGCCAAACCCTTAATTTATCCTAAAGTTGCCATGCCAACTGAGTTCAGTAACTCTCCTAAGTCCTTAAGATTAACTTAGTAATAAGGCCAATGTTTCCAGAGCCATATTTGGGTCTAACACCAATATGCCAAAACTGCTGTCACAGCTGCACCACTGGCATGCCGCTATGCCAATGGCGCCCCTTTGCTATACAACAAGATATAGCCATAATCAATAGCCATCCTTCCCCATGAGATGAAATCTCAGCCATCCAAGTTCGCCACCGAACTGACAGACTTGTGGCAAGTTTTAGGCGACCAATTGCTTAAATATCATGGCCATGGCTACGCCAGGCATCACTTATACCATCGTGGCACTAGCATGCACGAGCTATACCAGTCATGCCGCAGTGCTACTGGCATACACCAAAAACGCCATTGTGCCATTACTAGGCACCAACATAAGGTAGCCATAATCAACGGTTACCCTTCCTCATGAGATGCAATCTCATCCATCCAAGTTCGCCACCGAACTGACAGACTTGTGGCAAGTTTTAGGCGACCAGCCGCTTAAATCTCGTGGCCATGGCTACGCCAGGTGCCTCTTATACCACCGTGGCACTGGCATGCACGAGATATACCAGTCATGCTGCAATGCCACTGGAATACACCAAAAAAACCAATGTGCCATTACTGGCACCAACAGAAGGTAGCCATAATCAACGATTACCCTTCCTCATGAGATGCAATCTCAACCATCCAATCTTTCCACCGAACTGACAGACTTGTGGAAAGGTTTAGGCGACCATCCAAGATGTGCCTAATAGTATCACATGCTATTTTCCTGCGACAACCCTTTTGACTTTGACTTGCTACACGTTTTCCACGAAAACACTCGAGACATCAAACATGTCACAAACTGGGGGATACTCATCAGGGCATTGGTCTGGCGGTTTACAGCGTGCGGCGTGCAATACGCCCGTTATAAAAAAGTTTCATGAAGCGGGACAATTAGTGGAGACAAGAAGTAATGGTTTGTCAACGGATCCACTTCCTTCATCATGGAAGCATGGGTTTCTGACGGTTATACGTTACTTCATTCTTCCACCACTAAATTGTTTTCACTTCCTACGAGACCAGGGTACGTTTCAATATGATTGTATAAATAGACTTCACCTATTTCCACCAAACAACAAGCTTTGGTCGACAACAACATAGTATCCGGAAATCACCAAGAACTGATAGCTTTTCACTTTGCAAGCCAGTTCTACTTTCTCATACAAGATATAAAACAAGCCACATCTTCAGAATCAACCATTCTGGTCTCAACACTTTCTTCTCTTTCCTCCCTAAGACCAACCATTCTCTTTCACTTTGTGATCGAAGCAAGCCTGGAACGGCCATTTCTTGGTTTAGGCCAGGATTGTACAGATTGATCTCTCGAATCAAAAGTACTCCCGTGTAGTGCATTGTTTAGGGTTTAGTTCGTTTCTCATCCACACATCCAAAATTACCAAAATCAGCAGAAACATTTTTCTCCCACAAACAACCATTCTGAAAGAAATTTTTAACAAGAGCAATGACACTAGAGACTATATGTTTCCAGTACTTAGTAAAGAAAATACCTTGGAGGCCGTCAGGCCCGGGGGTTTAAGAGGCCCTAATTGTTTCACAGCAATCTTAATCTCCTCACCAGTTACCTCACTACTGAGAAAATCGTTTTCATCAGTAGTAATCACAGTCGAAAAGAGAGATCTTAGTTCACTTTCACACATAACAGAGTTAGTAGAAGTAAACAGATTGTTAAAATGATTAATTATGACAGATTCAATATCTTTAGCATCATTAACCCACTCACCTTTGCCGTTTTTAAGCATAAAAATAGAATTTTTTTTTCCCTTAACAAGAGTAGAAGTATGGAAAAATTTAGTGTTCAAATCACCTTCTTTAGGCCAAGAAATTCTAGATTTTTGTCTCCAAAAGGTCTCTTCTACTTTAAGAAGTCCGAGATACTCTATTAGACATTCATTTTAATTTTGGTTTAATCAGAAGGCCAAGAATCAAACTCATTCTGGGCCTCTCGAAGTTTCTCATGGGCATCAACAATTTGGGTTTAAATATCACCAAAGACACTTTTATTCCACTTTTTAGATTCCACCTGAATCTTAGTAATGTTGTTAAAAAAATTGCCACTAACATTACCACCAACATTAGTACTCCAATTCTTTTCAACATCACTATATCTACGATCTTTTGCCCACATGGCCTCAAACCTGAAAGGTCTAGGTTTAAACCTAGTTTTAGGTTCTAGATCTATGAGAATAGCTCTATGATCAGAACTAAAATAAGAAAGGTGAGTTACCCGAACCTTGTTGAATATGTTAATCCAGTTTGAATTGGCAACAACTCTATCCAGTCTCTCCTTGATATTAGCAGCTCCAACATGCTTGTTATTCCAAGTAAATTTAGGACCACTGAAACCCAAATCAATAAGCCCACAATTATCCATAACATCTCTTAGTTCAGCAAGTCGGCTAGAAGAAGGACTGCTGCCACCTCTCTTTTCCTGATTGCCTCCAATAGAATTAAGATCATCCATCACCATCCACTCAGTATTAGGAATATTAGATACAGATTGAAGTTCATTCCACACCCTCTTTTTGTTAACCTTGTTGGTACTTCCATAAATGGTGGACAGAATCCATGGACTTTTGAACTTAGCCGTAACCACAGCGTGAATAGCCCACCTCGACTTCCTAGTAGCCTGAATATCCACCTCTTCCATATTCCACAACAAACATATTCCCCAAGAGAATCCCTCATGATAAACCAAAATGGACTCAACAAAACCTAACTGTCTGACAATGCCTCCCGCATGAGGAGTAAGCACTCTAGTATCGAGTAAATCTACAATGGTTGGATTATGTTTTTTAATTAATTTCTTCATCACACGCATAAAGGAGGGTCTAGCAGCACCCCTATAATTCCACACTAAAATCTTCATCGATAAATTATGAAAATATTTGGGAATCGAAACGGAACAAGAAGGATCTCTAGGAAGTTTCATTTATATTCTCATTTCTACTGCCTCTTTGTTCAGCTCCGTTAATGGATTGAATCTAGTCTTGAACTGTCTTTGATATAACATCTTCGCATCCACACGTGTAGTGAAGTACATCTCAAACTTTAATAAATCGTTTGGGATTCTTACAAGAGATGGGGTTTCCACCATTGGGGCCAGTTCCACCTCCAACGTTGTTGCATCTTGCCACATCCTTGACACGCATTCTAGTTCTTCCCTTCCCTGGTTTAGAAACTTCTCGGGTTCCATATGTGTCCTACTTGAAGGTGAGATTCTTAATGGAATCATAGTTTGCTGGATTATGTCCAAAATAAACTCCAGTCCATCTTCTCTTGTGCATGTACTACTACTGATAACACATGATTCAGCTGACTTCTCACCCAAGCAATGTCTTCCATTAGTTGCAGCTTGAGGTCCACCCTTGATATTTGTTCTATTACTATCTCTGTCAGATGATTTTACATTGCTTGAAGCTCCTCATGTGCTCGCCTCACTAGCAAATCCTCTACCCTCCACTGCACCTCCAATGGATTTGGACAAACTTTTGAAAACATTTGAATTTGTTGACTGTTGGATTCCATTTTCCTGGTTGTTGCTAACACTTGTTGATGCTTGCATTATTCCTTTACCCTTACTTATAGGCATCTGATCATTAAATTGCCCAGTATTAATACCCTTCCCACTACCTTTGTTAGTGGTATTGATATTTTTACGGTTAAAACTCATCCCTGATGATGCTTGCACTACCCCTTTATTAGTAGTACCATTACTATTAGCATTCACCTCCTTATTTTGTAACTGCTTTGCAAACCCTTCATCATTCCCACCATGCATGGCATAATTAAACTTACAGCCGTTACTATTCAGAGCATTAATTGATCTTACATGAGCAATATTGTGATCAGTCCGGTCAAAAAAATTCTTTTCATCAAGAGAAGCAAATCTGTTTGACACCCCTCTACTGTTATAATGCACTTTTTGGTTAGCCACACGTGCACCAGCCCCTATAATCTTATTCTTCTTCTTTTTTACCAACATCCACGGACCAAAAAAATCTTCTGCTATTGCAGAGCTAGAAGTACCTGTAATGTGAACAGGTTTAGAAAAATTACTAGGCACCTTAACAATGTTTATAACATGATCTGAATTAGTAGCATTATTGGCATCTGTAACAATCAAAGGGAAATCTTCTTTCTTATGCGACATTTTGCCATAGTGAAAACAAATCAAATTGACTCCCTTATATTATATTCTTTGTTTGACAGAACCTATCCTAATAAAAGGCAGTAGTGGTTTATATGTGGACACCTCCACACACACCCTAGAAAATTTTCCTCTTAAAATCATATCAGTGGTATTGTCAACTTTAATCAATCTACCAATTTCTTGACCTATTTTATCAATAATAACCTTATCAAAGTATTCAAGAGGTAATTCAGGAAATCTGGCCCAAACAACAGTTGTGTTAACTTATTCTTCAGATGGTTTAAAATTTAGGGATCATCTTCTCATAAAAAGATGATGTCCACCAATAAACCAAGGGACTTTAAGAAGAGCATACCTATAATCAGCTGGATTTTCAAACTTAAACAAGAAAAAATGACAACCTAGGTCAAGAATGTTGCACTTACCTAATAGATTCCACAATTCATTCGCTTTAAATGACAAATATTTATAACCTACCTTTTCCCCACAACTTTACCAATTAGACAGTATTTCCACTGTTAGATAATTCGTATTTGAGTATCAATATCCAAATTGATATATGGAATCCCATCGTCCACTTCTACATCAGCCGGAGAAGATGCGGTATCCCCCTCTAATTCCAATTCTAGTTATTTCAAACCCCATTCCCGGAAGCAATTTCTCCATCTCATCTCTGAGTTCAAAAAAGCATCTTTATACGATGTTGCCCTTGATGAATCAATATGAGAAGGCCTTGAGTTGCGATGAACAGATCCCCTTTGTACCTGAACAGAATCATCAATATTCATACCATCAAATTGGTTATCATCCTTTGAGTTTCCATCACCATAATCACAACCAAATTGGGTATTCATCATTGAATTCTTATTCAATTGATTTTCCTTTTTCCCTAATTCCATATGAGAATCAAATATTTGGGCGTCTTCCTCACCAGATCTGTTGGTAGAAACCAGATTCAGCCTTGATTGATGCCCTCCATGTTCAATAAATCCATCAACAAGAGCTTGTTGTTTGTTAATCATCAAATTATAACCAGAAACTGAAGCGAGTTTCGACCGGTTTTCGACTCAGATTTCTCCCGATTCACGCTCTCTTTCTATTGTTTATTACCGCTATGTGCAAGATACCTTATCTTTATTGGTGAATAACTAAAACATTCTTTATGATCAGATACTTTGTTTTTATATTTATGAAATCGTACCAAATCATTTCACATGTATAAAAAGTATGTTGGAATCTTTTGAGTTATCTTGGTCTTTCAAAGGTAATTCAAAAAGACTGAAAGTTTTGGAAAGATACAAAGGCGTTTCTAACTGGATTTTCATCCCGGAGGAGGCAGTGTCATGGGTTCATACTTCAACCATGGAGGCAATAGAAAATTTAAACGCAAAACCAAGGAAATGGACGAGAAGGTTTAATGAGGTGGTGATTTTATTAGAAAGATTAGTTAATAAGAATGGGAGTTTTCTCAAAATTTCAACTACAGACTCTTCCAATGATTCGCGTTCAAGATTCATTTGTATTCCGAGTGGTAATTCTGGCTCAATATGGAATTCCTTCTGGTCTTCTTTTTTACTTCAAAGCAACAACAAGAATACCAAGCGACCACCGTTAAGCCGAATACTACTTCTTTTCCCAATTTGATAGCCGATGAACGCTATAGATTCTTATGAATTCAATATCATTAGGTATTTCATGTAAGGTTTTAAACTCTCATACTGGTTGGAATCGTATTGTGGTAGGTATCTCAAAGAAATATGGGTGGAAGGATCCGATTAGTCTTCGTTGTGTCTCAGGCAAAACAGCTTTCTTTAATGTTAGTTCGACGGATATATTTGATTCCTTTAGGGAAGAGCAGTCATTGTTTATTGGAAAGACTAAAATATCACTTTGTCAATGGAAGCAAGAAGATTCTTTTATCAATAAGGCAATTAACTATGATTACAAACATTGGATAGGAATTAGGGGTCTTCCGCTCAATCTTTGGAATCTAGATTCTTATAATTCCATTTGTAATCCGTGGGGAAAGGTTATTGCTATTCATCATTCTTCTTCTTCGTTTGAGAAATTAAGCAGTTGTAAGCTTCTCATTGAAGGTGATTTAACAACTATTCCAGCAGCAGTCAAGTTTAAGGATCTATGGGTCTCTATAGAATGGATCCAAGATCAGAATTTGTATGATGAACATCAAACCTTACCACTCTCCTCACATCGGCGTATCAATTCTGCGATCATAGAAGTTGTTCCGGATTCGGAGCGACATTCAAAAAATACTTACTCGGACATGGTCAAAAGTGCGACAGTGCAAAATGCAGATAAAGGTCTTAAGAATTATTCAAATTCAAAGACCGCTGATGACTCGAAATACTGTGATGAGAAGACTCAAAAAGGGGTAACGGATACCCAGGTGAGTGGAGACTGTATAAAGGGAAATATTGACTCTTTGTCGAACAAGGGTCATGATGGTGTCGTAAATCACCCGTGGATCACGGTCAGGAATAAAAAAGAAGAGGGGTCGTTATATGGGACCATTGGAGAGAACAAAAGACTCGGATGCGGGTTTAGATCCGGGTCAGAGTTGTAGAACCAAAAATGATTCCAACCATTCGAGTATACCTGGCAAGATGGATTCGGGTACCGAGGAAGAAAGTAACATTATCCGTGATTCAGAGGGTAAACTTAGGGTGAACGGGAATTTATATGAGAGTTTTGAATCGGTTGAAACTGTGCAAGTACAAGGAGAACAAGTAAACGATTTAAAATTACATTCAACCACACCCTATTCAAAATCGATATCAGAATCTACACCGGCTATTTCTCCAGGTTCGAACTCTTCACTAAACGAAGAAGACATTCAGAAATTAGTCGAATTTAACATCTCGTTTAATAAAATGCTAGGCATTAATTGTGATGATACAAAATCAAGAGACATCTGCAAAGGGTTACTCTTAGGGTTGAATAATCACAATGATAGCGATGATAACAACAGAATAGTGGAATTTGGTGGCTTGGAAAATTTCGATTCAGATTCGGATTGTGATAACTGGGAGGCGGAAGAAGCAAGAGGATTTTCGGGTAATCAGGTTCTTTCCTCTGAATCTCCTTGCTCAGTTTCTGATGATACTTCTAGGGCTATATCTCCCTTCAATGGATCTTAAAATTGGGTCTTGGAACATTAGAGGAGTGGGGGATGATGCTAAGGTTATAGCCATTAGAAATATGATCCGTAAGAATAATATTTCAATTTGCTCTATTCAGGAATCTAAAAAAGAAATTGTGGATGATTCTTTAATAAGAGGTTTATGGGGTAACAATTCTTGTGATTTCATTCATTTACCTTCTATTGGAAGATCAGGTGGGATTATTATTATGTGGAACCCAACTATGGTGTCTATGGAGGATTCTCTCTTTGGGGATTTCTCAATTACTTTGAAATTGCGTAATTTGAATGATGATTTCAGGTGGATGTTTACGTCTCATTTACGAGCTACGGACCATAAAGATTATGATCAATTCTGGCAGGAGCTGAGAGATATTCTATTTTTGTGGGATGACGTTCCTTGGCTTATGGGGGGTGATTGGAATGCTATTCTGTTTCAATCTGAAAGAAGTACAAATGGGGGTTGCTTGGTTAATAGAAGACACTTCAGAAGTTTTCTAAATTCTTGTGATTTAATGGACTTGCAAATGGCAGGAGGAAAATTCACATGGACTAACTCTCAAAACCCTCCTCTTCTGAGTAGACTTGACAGATTTGTTTGCTCCTCTGATTGGGAAGAACATTGCCCTAACTTGGTTCAATACAGATTGAAGAGACCTATTTCAGACCATGCACCAATTATGCTGGACTGCAATGCTGGTAATGCTTCTAAACCTTCTTTCAAGTTTGATAATTACTATCTGTCGCATCCTCAATTTCTAGATAACATGAAAGTCTGGTGGAATGCTTTAAATTACTGGGGTAAACCAAGTTTTGTTCTGGCAAAAAAGCTTCAAGGACTAAAATTTCTAATTAAGAAATGGGGAAAGGAAAATTTTGGTTCAATTCAAGCTGAAGTTGACAGACTGGAAAATCTTATTGATGTTTATGACTCTCTGGAGGAAATGAATATCTTAGCTTCTGAAGATTATATTGATAGGGAAGTTACTAGAATTAAACACAGGTCGGCTTCTTTAAATTTGGCTAGGAGATGGCATGCCAGATCAAAGGGCCAATGGATTGCTGATGGTGAAAGAAATTCGAAATTTTTCCACAAGAATGCTTCTCTTAGACAAAAGTCAAATAGTATTAAATCTCTTATTATAGATAGTGTTTTGTCTTATGACAAAGATCATATCAATGCGGAAGCAAAAAATTACTATAAGAAGTTATTTGAAGATAATATTCATTATAGACCAAACTTGGATGATTTGGATTTACCTTCATTATCGGTTCAGCAAAGTATAATACTTGAAAAACCTTTTCATGAGGATGAGGTAAAGTCTGTAATTTGGAATTTTGGATCTAACAAATCACGGGTCCTGGATGGTTATACTATGGAATTCTTCAAGGCGGTTTGGGATATTATAAAAAGTGATTTGATGAAGGTTATCAAGGAGTTTGAGAGGTTTGGGTTCTTGGACTGGAGGTTAAATTGCACCAATATTATTCTTATACCAAAGTGTGATGGTGCGGTTTGTATGAACCAATTCAGACCAATAAGCCTTATTGGTGGTGTTTACAAGATCATTTCAAAGTTACTGGCTAATAGGCTTAAGGTGGTTCTTCCTTCTTTGATCAGCGATTTTCAAGGGGCTTTTGTGGATGGAAGACAAATAACAGATGGGATTCTAATCGCAGCTGAGCTCATTGATTCAAGAGAAAGAGCTAAAAAACCGGGGCTGGTAGTTAAGGTTGATCTTGAAAAAGCGTTCGTTAATCTCAGTTGGAGCTGTTTAGACGTCGCTATGCAAAAATTCGGCTTTGGAAATATTTGGAGGAACTGGATAAACTGGTGCTTATCTTCGGTGAGATTTTCTATGGCGATTAATGGTCAACCTTCGGGTTTATTTAGAAGTGGAAAGGGTGTCAGACAAGGTGACCCTATTTCTCCATTTTTATTCATTATGGTTGCGGAATTACTTTCTCTTATGATAAAAAAAGCGGCTTCTTTGAACCTTATTTCGGGTTTCTCGCCGGCACCTAATGGGATTGTGATTAATCATCTCCAGTTTGCGGATGATCTTATAGTGTTCATTGATGACGACATTGAGCAAATTACAAACCTAAAAAATATTTTATTGGCTTTTCAACTCATTTCTGGCCTGACAGTTAACTATCAGAAAAGTGATGTAGTTCCTGTAGGGGTGACTCAAAATGCAGGAGCGTGTGCTGACCTGTTTGGTTGTGCTTGTGTGAACTTCCCTATTAACTATCTGGGGATTCCATTGGGCAGCAGATCAAAGACCAATGCAGTGTGGGAAGTAATTCTTCAGAAATTTTAGAAAAGACTGAGCGGCTGGAAGAGAAGATATATTTCGAAAGGCGGCAGAATCATTTTGGTAAATAGTGTTCTTTCTAGTCTTCCAATTTATTATCTTTCTCTTTTTCAATTACCTAAATCTATTGAAAAGGAAATGGAAACGATTATGAGGCATTTCATTTGGGGAGGCTCTAAAACAGTTAAGAAAAAAGGGTGGATTAATTGGAAGAAAGTTAATACTTCAAAGCAAAATGGAGGTGTTGGAATTAAGAATCTGAGTGTTATGAACAGGGCTCTTCATGCTAAGTGGTTATGGAGATATGGCAAGGAGAAAGATGCTTTGTGGAGGAAGGTGGTGAACCAGAAATTTGAGGGTAATCCGATGGCCTTGGTGCCTAACACTACAAAGAGACCGGTTAAGAAAAGCTTATGGGCAGGCATCTTAAAGTGCAGCGAAATGGTGACTTCTAACTCGATTATTCAAATTAATAGTGGAAACAAGTGTCTTTTTTGGAAAGATAGATGGGGCAATGGTCTGGCATTAAGAGTTTTGTTTCCAAACCTTTACAGAATCTCAAAAAGTAAGGACAATACAATTTCTGAACTGGTTACTACTTACAACGGTATAAAGTCTTGGAATTTGAACTTCTCAAGAGAGTTGTATGATTTGGAGGTAGAGGAACTGGTGCAGATGTTGAATTCAATCCCAGAACCTAACTCTCTAAATAATGAAGATGATGTAAGACAGTGGAGAAATGGGGATGCGTTTACTGTCTCAGCCTGCTACTCCACTATAGATAATTCTCAGGGGGATCCATTTCCTTACAAGATTGTTTGGAATAACAAGATTCCGATGAAAGTTTCTTTCTTCATTTGGTCTCTTTGTTACAAGGCAGCTCCAACTATAGATAAGCTAAGGAATATAATCAGTGTGAATGGTTGTTTGCTTTGTAAGAAGGCGGCGGAATCAAATGACCATATCTTCTTGCACTGTGATACTACGAGGAAAATTTGGCAGTTCTTCTTGGATGGTTACAATCTTCAGTGGGTTTCTAATGAGTGTGTTAAAAGCACTCTTTGGGAATGGAGGGAAAAGAGGAAAAAGAGGGCTAAAAAATGGAAAATATGGGAGCTGATTCCGTTTGCTATTTGGTGGAATATTTGGCTTGAAAGAAATAGAAGATACTATCAAGGAGTTTATCATTATATTGAGAGGTTGATCGATGATACTAAGATTTTGATGTTCAATTGGAGTTCAAAAGAAGGAATTTTTAGGAACTACTCTCTGGATATGGTTCTTAGGAATTGGCATGTTGTCCTCATGTAAGCTTGTTTTTTCTTCTTCAGTTGTTTAGCAGGTTCTTTAGCCTGCAGCTTTGTTTGCCCTAAACAGTGCCTTCATGTTCTCCATGACTGCATTCTGTTTCTTTTATTGGAATTTTCCCTTCTTTGTGTCAAAAAAAAAAAGTATGTGTATAATCATAATATCGCGTTTATGGTTCTCAATATAATATGTGAAATATGGCTTCCTACATTATTCATGTTAGAGCATTGCTTGGTCGAACTCGCATGCGTTGCTATATCAATCATGTTTGTCAATATTAGTGATCAAAACTATACGTCTTGATTTCTAGTTTACTTATGACTAAGTCTCGATCTAGGATAGTTAAGTATAGTTGAGCTCCGGACTCCATGGCGATTATCTTATGAAGATGAAGAACTACTTAAGGAACCGGTAGAACTTCATCCGACCAAAATGGTATGTGGAGACTTGAACTTATCTAGCACTCAAAAGCCTATCTATCTCCGACTCTTGAGACAACAGTCGTATAAGTATGATAGTTTTCATACATACACATTTGTTATTTCGAGCCGAGTTTACTCGCCTATCTTTTTCTCAAAATATGTGTTGGGAAGATTTCGCTTTAACCCCTTTTCATCTTTATCCGTGACGAAAGTCATGATGACATTTCAATCTTGAAAATAGCTTTGATGACGATAGTCAATTCTTTATGTCTAACGACTATTATAACATTATAGAAAAATATTCCATTGATTAAAATGTAGAGTTGAGATTATGTAACCACCTATGGATATAAGCATATATAGTGTGTTCGCATATTAGTGTATAAATCCATGTACCGGAAACCAAGTGCGTGCATATGTGTACATGCGGTATTGGCGAAGGAGACATGTTGGGTACGCGTACTAGCAGAAGTTTACATCCGTGAATTTCTGCTGAGTTTGGCGTTTACGAACTTACAAACCATTCACCATAGGTACGCATACCCACAGAAGTTTTCAACCGAAAATTTATGCTGGGTTTTGAAACCCAATTCCGATAAAGCTAGAGTACACGTACCCGTACGCGTACCTAAGATGGTTATATATCAAATCGGTTATCTCATGAACTTAAATAATAAATCAATTAGGAATGCAATATTTGCAAACCGTGGCTATATTTTTCATGAATTGATTCAAGTGAATCAAACATAATTTGTTTCAATTGTGTGTATGTATAAAGATCTAAGCAATTGAATAACTCTTGAACTAGTTCTTATGAGTCATTTGAACTAGTTATGAAGAAGATGAGTATGGTTGATATGAAAGTGCTTATATGGCTAACCATTGGTTAACTATTTGTGAACCAACAAAATGTACACGTTTAGGTACGGTTACTCAAACCTAAATGAAATACATTTCATTTGTGTGTGTGACAAGCTAAGTTTCGATCTAACGGTTGAAAGATATTACATTGGATAAATCAAGTTTTTCATCTAACTGTGAATATTGAATGCTTTGTTACCAAGGTAACTTAGATTGCAAACCTTGATTTGAAAACTATATAAAGGAGACGTCTAGCAACTGGAAAAAACTAATCCCCACACCTCCTATATGATACTAGTTGATTTTTCTAGAGTCGGTTCTCCTTTAACCGTAGGTTTCTTCACGAGACCCTGTCGGTTAGCGACTTGAAGACTTCATTAGGATTGTGAAGCCAGACAAAACTACTTATCTTATAGTTGAGCGATCAGATCTTTCCATTTTCTATCGTACGAGTTTAATTGAATAATCGGCTTGAGATTATATCTCAGATAGGGAAAGATTAAAAAAAATCACAAACATCTTCGTCTCATCGTTTGCGATTCCGCAATATCTAGTTTCGCTACCATACGATTTATATTATTGTGAGGTGATCAATAATTTTAGGTTGTTCTTCGGGAATAAAAGTTCGGGCTATTGATTGGTTCCTGTTCACCTTGATTTTATCAAAAGATGGAACAAAACTCATAGGTTTATCTGTGGGAGACAGATTTATCTATTATCGTAGACTTTTCTGTGTGATACAATTTTTTTTATTCAAGTCTTCCACTTTGGATCGTAGCAACTCTTGGTTGTGCGTGAGATCAGCTAAGGGAATCAAGTTCGTAGCATCTTGTTGGGATCAAAGATGTAAGGAGCACAAATGTACCTTGAATCAGTGTGATGTTGATTAGGGTTCAACTACAGTCCAGACCAAAGTTAGTTTGTAGTAGGCTAGTGTCTGTAGCATCTTAATACAGTGTGTTTTTTAATCTGGACTAGGTCTCGGGGTTTTTCTGCATTTGCGGTTTCCTCGTCAACAAAATTTCTGGTGTCTGTGTTATTTCTATTCCGCACTCTATTTTTTTATATAATTGAAATATCACAGGTTGTGCATTGTATCGATCAATTATGAAATCCAACCTTTAGTTGTTGATTGGAAATTAATTGATCCTTGGACATTGGTCTTAGATACTATCCAAGTTTATATCTCTTATATTTGATAAAGACTCGCAGATTTCTATTTGCTTGAGTATAGATCAAATCGAGAGATAGAGATATTAACTCCTTGATATACTTTTTATTAAGATTGAGTTTGACTATCTAGTTGATTCTCTTAAAAGTATATTAGAGTTAGTCCATACAGATTGCTAATCGAAATATTGAGTGAAGTTGTTAGACCCCCGCTTTTTCAATTCCAGTGATAAGGTTTAGCTCGTCATGCTCAAAAAACTCTTAAAAGATAAAAAAAAACATAGCTCAAAAGTGTTTGAGAAGAAGAAGAGATACAAAAAAAACCTGCAACGTTTACAAGTGTTGCAGATGAACTGTTACAGATATATAAGACATAAACATAAACGAATGTCTTCTATAATTGTTCTTTAAACTACGGTTCTCTAGGAAACACTGACGCAGTCTTTTGTTCTTCTTCTCTACAGCAGCAGAAAAATTCTACAACTCCAATGATACATATTGATTTCTATACCTTGGTAGATATTACTATAAAGGCGTAATTCATAATAATAATAATAGACGAGAAACTTAGAAAACATAATACAAGTAATGATTCGAAGAAAATATCTTCTCTAGATTATGAACAAGAAAACGATTACAATTCTCTCTTTGTTACGCTCACAATCTTCTCTAAACAATGGATTAACCTTAAACTATTTGCTAAGCTTGCACAAGTATTGTTCCAAGCTTTCTTTAGGCTTTCTATGCTAGGTATCTTCTCTAGGTGTGTCTGTATCAAGAACACACTAACTAGATTGTCTTAGCTATGAGATAAACATCTCTATTTATAGCTTTCGGTTTGGTTTCTCAAACCTTCTAGGAATCTATTTCCTAAACTAAGAATACTGCTCAAAACAATGCTCATTCCTAAACTAGGAATTTATCCTAAACAAGGAATCCTTCCTAATATAGGATTCTTTCCTCAATATGTCTTGAGAATCACTAGTTTCCGGAGAGAGGAAGATACAAATGTATCATGCGCGCCCCCTTACAAACTTGAACTCCTATGAAAGTTAAAGTTGGAGATTAGGAAACCCGAGAGTTCCTTTCACCATGTTGAACCATCTCTTCTTGCTGGGAACTTAACCTTGACATTATTTAGGAAAGCCTTATTTTCTCATTGTTGTGTCTTAGTTACTCTTCGCTTCATAATGCAATCTTCCTTGAGTGGTCCTTTTTAGTCAAACCACCAGTCTTGTATGTGTGGTAAGATCATCTTGTCATCTCCATCATTATGTAGTAACGGTGGTTCAAACATCTTCATCCTTCTTAGGTCGTCTTCTTGTTGTTTGGTTAGAGTTTCAAAATAATATCTACTCGGCTTCTCGTAAAGAGAACGGATTACAAGGAGAATGAACTTTGTGCTAGCATTCACCAGCCTCTTATCCTGAGTTGTTGTGATCAAGCTTTCTCCCTCAAGAGGAGAAATTTTATCTTGAATCGCAAAACTCTCTCCATTCTTGGTAAAGGTATACTTTTGCTCCCTCTTGTATAGAGTCACATATCTATCCCACAAGTAAGGACTACCAAGTACAACTTGACAAACATCTAATGGAACCACGTCGCATGTAACCTTGTCAATATATGACTCATCAAAAGCAAACTTGAACGTGCATTGCTCTGCAACCTGTAGCCAACCTTCCTTTTGAATCCACCCTAAAGAATAGGGTTTCGGATGTTTGAAAGTATTCAAAACCAACTTTTGTACAAAGAATGTGAAAGTAAATTCTTCTGACTTCCCGGGTCAATAATAGAATCTATAAGTGTTGTCTTAACCTGCATCCTAACTGTGAAGAGTCTTTCTCTAGGATCGTATTTTGTAAGTTCTTCTACTCCTCCTTCCATTAGAGAGAGATTTTGACTAGGTTTTGTTAGTCCTTGGACTTATTTTGGAGCTTGTTCGACTAGTGTTGCCATCATGGCTTCTTTCTTATGTAACCCTTCTGGTTTAGATTAGGATACTTCATCCAACACTTGTCGACAACATGTCATGTTTGTTTACAATGAGTGCAAATCAAACCTTGTTTGTCTTTAGACTTCCTATCCTCTTTGCTCCTTTCATCTCCTTTAGCAAAGAAACCTCCAGACTTCCTCTTAGTGTTACTCTCAACATCATATTTTTTATGCCTTCCTTCGATGTCATTTGATCTTATGCTTGCTTCGGAGATAGTATCCACCGAAAACATCTTCAACTCCTTCCGTATATACTCATGGAACCCGAAAATATATTTCATATAGATAATATAATCTCCCAAGTCTAAATCCAAAAACATAGCTTGATTCTGAAATTCCGAAGTATATTCTTGCACAGTTTGGTTGTAAGTTTGTTTCAAGTTGTACCACTTAAACCATCTCTTTTCAAGGTATCCAACCGGATAAAACTATTTCCTTACAACTGCCTTGAATCTTTTCCACGACAATACTCCCTTAAAAATACTTAGGTTTTGTCTTTGATAAGCTTTCCACCAGGTTAGAGCATGCTTTTGTAGCTTCAACGCCGCGAAAGCAATCTTTTCCTTTGAACCATATTCAAAGAAATAAAAATACGTCTCTAAACGTTCAATCCAATCATCCAATTTTTCTACATCGACACTCCCGTCGTAAAGTGGAATATCAACACGGAAATCAATTTTCAAATTCTTACCATGAGGTTTAGTTGATGTAGGACTTTTAAGAAACTCACTTTTCTTCATCCTCATCTTCTTCCTCTTGTTTTTCTTCTTCTTCTGAATCATATTTTTCCGAAGCTTCGGGTGAAGGTGTAATCTTTTTATTCGTCTTAGGCTTAGGTGTATGAGAACGAATACATTCACTCAGTTCCTTAAGGGTAACTTGAATTGACTTCATGTCTATTTGCAGCGTAGCCACCTTTTCTTCCATAGTTTGTGGTTCGCTTTCCTTATGTTCGTTATTGACTTCATCATCCTTGATCCCCTTGTTTTCTTAACGTCTTCTAGCTTCTCGGGTACCTCACCAAGATTTATGTTGAGATATCTAGTGAAAACCATAAACCACAGGGATTTACCCTAAAATCTAACCTCACTCGTGATGCCAACTTGATACGTATCAATCTCTATACCTTGGTAGATATTACTATAAGGGCAGAATTCAGAATAATAATAGACGAGAAACTTAGAAAACGGGATATAATTCGAAGAAAATATCTTCTCTAGATTATGAGCAAGAAAACGATTATAATTCTCTCTTTGTTACACTCACAATCTTCTCTAAATAGTGGATTAACCTTAAAATGTTTGTTAGGCTTGCACAAGTATTGTTCCAAGCTTTCTATAGGTTTTGTGTGCCTAGTATATTCTCTAGGTGCGTCTGTATCAAGAACACACTAACTAGATTGCCTTAGCTATGAGACAAACATCTCTATTTATAGATTTCGGTTTGGTTTCTCAAACCTTCTAGGAATTTATTTCCTAAACTAAGAATACTGCTCAAAACAACACTCTTTCATAAACTAGGAATTTATCCTAAACAAGGAATCCTTCCTAATATATGATTTTATCTTCAATCTGTATTGAGAATCACTAGTTCCCGGAGAGAGGAAGATACACATGTATCATCTAATTTTCTCACTCTGTAACCTCCTATCTCAGTCTCGATTGACCCCAAACCACTCCGTCCCCTTTTTTATGAGTTGAACCATACTATTTATACACCACATGACCCTAGATATCTCGATTATCCTTTGAATTTACTTTCTTTGTTTTTATTTCACCAAAAGCTTTAGGAGTTGCCTTTTTTTTATTTCCTTTACATGTTTCTGATTGATGTCAAACTTTCTAAGACTTTACAGAATCAAATCTTGCCAGTTTATCTTTTCCCAAATCTCAGAAAACTTCCAAATATGCACCAAAATTTTGAGAATAACTCACTATTCCTATTTTGTCAAGAATCATTGGAAAGTTCCTTTTTTACAACACCTGTTTCATTGTAACATACAATTACCAAATCATTCCCATGAAAATGTTCGAGAAAATCTCTCACATATCATCTCCAGAAAATCACGCAGTTGTAAACTAAAATTGTTCCCAAAAACTGTTTTAGATGAGGAGGAAGAAGAAGGGGATTCCCCTATCCAAAGCGCTAGTGTTGTTAACAATGGGAGTGCCTTTATTAATTTTTCGGGGTGCCTTTATCACTATGTGAGCCAGTTTTTTCACACAATTTTATTCCTCAAAAACACCTACAAACACATAAAATAACACAATAAATACAAAATCGAGCACTAATAACACATAGAATCGAGATTATATAAAACAAAAAAAATGTGTCTATCAAATACCCCAAACTTTATTATTTGCTAGTCCTCGAGCAAATCTAATGGAAAATAAAAATCCGAACTCACAGTCGTAGGCATCGCAATTGCACTTAGCATGTGGAACAAGCCTCTACCCATAGGTGTCCATATTGGACGAGTTTTAGTCTCATGATGGTTCACAAGGGGTGCTTCCACAAAACCATTACTCCAAAATCCTTACTACCTGTGAAGAATCCAGGAACGATACTAGACAATCTATATAGTTGGCCACTTAATTTTAGGTTAGGTAGGAATTAACCTGTATGAATCCAATTGATGTTCAAGACTCATCGTACTAAAATTCATATATAAGAATACGAAGCTCTACCCAGATAGTCGTGCATGGACCATGATACTCGGAATCTAACAAACCACAATCACATGCATAGATTAAGAAGATGGATATGAATATAGAAGTGTGCGCATATTGACTAAGGTGAACTATGTTTCCTAAAATATTTGTATGAATGTCAGTACCAGAATGAACCTTAATTGATTGGGATACGCTCCCACTGGTCTTAATCTTAATTCTAGTATCAACTCGGCTGGTCTTTACAAGGGCCCCAACAGTCGATTTATTTATTAACTATAAATAAAAATAAAAATAGAGCATGATCTCAATCACTCTACTTTATCCCAGCGGCAACAACAAGGCGATACTAGTGTCCCATTAGATCACTTATAGAAACACATAAATTTGTAAAAATAAAAACAGAAAGTGATATGATGACGACTATCATGTTATTTCTAACAACTTGAGTTAGGAGTCATTTTATTAATAAACCATTTAATTGGGCACCTCAACTCCTATAACCAAGAGGTTTGTTTCCATCCCACTTAGATTGGTTAATGTCATCCTGAATTGGCACAAGTATCTACTCTGGAGTTCATGGATTTCATACTACCACTAAGTTTTTCTCGTACCACCATACTTAAATCTAACATTGTCTACAATATTCTAAAGTTAAAATTAAAAGTATGAACAAGGATAAATTGTTACCACTTGAAAGAAAGAAGTTAAGGAAGGATGTTACCGAGTAGAATGAGTGTGGGTTACCTTCCAGCAAGTGCTAAGTTTAAAGTCTTCAGCCAGACTAATAAAGGATTATTTACCTCATAAAATCATATAACAATAGCTGGAACAACTGTGGGTCATCTGAATTAAATAATTCTAGCCCAAATAAAAGACGAATGCAATAGGCCAAGAAAATGAACATACCAAGTACGCCCTTATCTAGTTTTTTGTTTAAGACAATGGTAGGCTTTGAAACTTACGATTATAAACCGCGGGAGTATGGTGCCTAGAAAATAGATAACGACAAATATGAGTCGATCCTATGGGGAGTTGGATTAGTGAAGAGTTAAATTTAAAGTATTGTTATACTAATTCAGATCAAGGGGTTGTCGATATGACGAAACAGTTGGTATGGAAATTAAACTAAAGAAAAGAAAGGAATTGGAATAAAGAATTTAACACTGGGTATGAAGGCACTAGGATGATCAAATCCACCACTTAACCTACAATAGATTATTAAGCTAATGAAATTTTTCTTTTCCTTATAATTGACAGTAGTGAAGATGCAAGTCTGTCGCATATCCAAGGGAACCTAAAGTTGGATGGTTTAATGTCAACTAAGGTATTAATCTATAGCATTGGGATAACATATTTCTTAAATATGAAAAACACACCATGAACATCAATTGTCGTGATGAAAAGGGTTGGCAAAACGCTTCATTGTAATCAATAGGAAAGTCCTCTTTTATGCTGGATTGATAATGCAAGCCAAGAGAGGTCGGGAGAGTGGTCTTGAGGATTGCGATGTTGAAAGACGGGTTTGTACAGAATGGCAGTGAAAACATGGCAAACAGTTCGCTTTCGAAAGATATTATCATATTTTGAAGGAGTTGAACAAATATAATCCATAATTGTTAGCATCTAATCAACAAGTACCTGAAAAGTCACCATACAATTCTTCTCCCTCAATACCAAATTCTTCACCATTTTGAAGCGGTCCATTAAATTTTTCACCAGATACCCCAAAAAACTCAAATGTCAACTTAGTTCTCAATAGTGATGATGCTAATAAAAAACTTCTAGGAAGAAACAGAGCATGACTTGCTATAAAAACAACTCAAGAAGGTGGAAACTCCGATGGATTTAACATGGTGGAGTTTATGGAACATCAGAAGACATTCGAGAAGCAAAGAGCGGTTGATAGGAAATTTCAAAACATGAGAATAAGAAAAAACGCCTTTCTCAAGAAAAATTTGTGAATAACTATGACAAGCATAATATTCTTCAACCTGACACTTCTATTATGAACCCCCGGCAAAACCATGTGTGGCAAATCAAATTTGACAGGATTCAAGCACAGATTTAACAACAAACTGGATTTAATAACAATCAACCTGGTGGTGATGATGATGAGGATGAGTTCGATGTAGTAGAACCTCTAGATTATTGATGTATTAATTTAAGTTTTAATTTGAAGTGTTGCATTTTAATTTGATATGTTGTTATTGCATTCTATTTAATATTAGTTTGAAATGAAAAGTTGATTAATCTGAAATGTTGTTGTAGTCTACTTAAATAAGTTTCAGTCACTAACTTAATATTGAATAAAACAAACTACAAACAAATTAACAGAGAAAACTACAATACATAACTTAACAATTACGCCCACCCGCTCTTCCATACTCTACCCAAAGATTCACTCTCAGATCTTCTGGTTCTGATCGTAATTTGTCATTTTCGTATAATTCTTGCAGGCACGCCTTTTTGAGGTTGAATCTCAAGCCTCAGATCTTCATCTTCATAGTTAGTCCAATCCTGATCACGACGGGTTTCCTGAATTACCATGTTATGAAGAATTATGCAAGTGAGCACAGTCTTATGCATTTCACGAGGACTCAACCCACGATATGGATCAAACATGATAGTGAACTTCCTCTTCAAAATTCCAAAAGCGCATTCCACATCCTTCCTCTCTGCCATTTGAAGATCGTTAAAATGCCGGTGTGAATGACCCAATGCACCGGCAGGGCACTGACGGTAACATTGAACCAAGGTTGACCATTTTGGGTAGATAACATCCGCAAAATAATACCCAACCCATGAGTGTACTAATGGTCGTTGATGATGAGACATACTTGGGGGAAAATTTCATACTCCAGTTCTTCAAACAGAGGCGCCTTGTGCAAAACATTAATATCATTTTGTGAACCCGGAAGATAAAAAAAACGTGCCATATCCAACAATCATAAGAAGCAGCAACTTCAAGGATAACGGTCGGTTTCGGATAATGACCCTTATATTGACCGGCCCAATAAACATGACATCCTTGCCATACCCAATGCATATAATCAAGACTACCTAGCATTCCTGGAAATCCCCTTTCCTCATTCTCCCTCAATATTTTTCTAACATCTTCCTCCGTTGGTTTTCGTAAATATGTTGGACCAAAATGATTAATCATTAATTCACAAAACAATGAAAGGTAAGTTAATGAAGTTGTTTTACCCATACGAAGGTACTCATCATTCGCATCTGCTGGTTTTCCATAACCTAGAATCCTTAAAGCCAAAGTGACTTTTTGTTCAGGACTATGACCTCTAATATTCAGTGCATCAAACTGATAATTAAATTGAGGTTCTACTCGACAAAGCTCTTCAATAATCTTTTTCACCAAATGTCGAGGCATGCGGAATCGATCTTGAAAATTTTGATCAGAGTGCACACAATTGGGAAGAAAATAATTGTGCATCAGCTTCTGGTGGTAAAATTTACTCCCTCGATACGTACATATATTCTTGAGAATCTAGGTATTTAACCCGAATGTACAAGCATCAGAGTGTCGATTAGTTTATCTTCAGCTTCCTCATCGTCAAGTTCTTGCAACCTCCTCTGATGCATTTCTTGCTGTAATCTAAACCGATTCATAATAACATTTCTCTCTTCATTGGATCTCGCCATCGATGATTATGGAATTTAAAATCGCGGATACAAATATAGAAATTGGTACAAATATATGTATAAGTAGTGTGAGTGATTTGAAGACGTATATGGGCCTACATATTGAAAAAAGGGGGAGAAATAGCCGTTGAGTGATATAGTGTCAAACGAGTAATATAAAGAATATAAAGAAAATTGAGCGATGGAATTTATGACGCCAACAATATTCACATTATCGCCAACACTTTAATGAATTTCGTTCGCTAGAAACTCCGTCGCTCAACGATTTTCCCATAATGGTGCAACTCGTTTGCCATGCCACCTGGTATGTCAAACATGTGCATAGGAATAGGCCTAAGCAGGGCAGACGGCCTAATCAAATCATGGTCCCCACGAAATGGAGTTGTGCCCAAAAATCGTTCATAATAGCGATCAGTTGAATATAAAGGACTCCCCAGTTTGTAAGCCCAACAGCATATATAAAGTACTTTGGATATATGAATATTTACAGGATGCTCAACATCACATGGAGAGTAATAGATCTTCTTTTTCTTTGTTTGAAATAATTCACTCTAAATCCAAGCTGGATCGTTTTTCTTATACATCTTTCAGAAAGGAGAGTATCTTTTCTACTTACTATTTTTTGCTTCTGCTTTTTTGTTGCGCTTTGCTACTTTTTCTCTATCTGCAAGACGCTCGTCATCTATTGGTTTCAGCACATGTTGACTTCGCAGCATTCCTTCTTCTCGCCGTTCTACTGTATCAACCATCAGCCTTTCACTTCTTTGACTTTTTGTTCTGCAACTTGAGAAGACTAATGTTCTTCCTGGTTAAAGCAGTTGTAACTTGAGCTGGTCTCGGTTTTGGTAACCTGCACAGAAAGATTTGCGTATTGGGCTTGAGATCAATATGAGAACAAACATAAGTGGAATACATAGTTAAGAACTTGTTTCAGAAAGAATGCAGAACTAACCTCTTCTGCTGTGGTATGAGAAAGTCCAGGTGTCGGATGAGAAACAAGTGATGACCAAAGAATAGGATCCGCCAAGGGATCAATCGTGCTGTAGTTAGTCATGAGTGGTGCTGATAGGAAAGGAGTTCTCAATGGAGACAGAGTAGCCCTTTGGAATGGCAACCAGCTCATGCCTAGTGTTGTCGCTCCTCCCATCAGGTGTCTCTCATTCCCACCACCACTAACACCATCTCCACTAGTTGATTCCAGCGGGACAGGATCGCCAAATGGCATCTCTTTATTTGTGTTCTCATTATTCGTATTTTCATCATTATCTTCTTTTGAGGCTTTCTCTTGCAAACTCTTGTAGGCAGCAGACTGTGATAAGATATTCAATGCTGAAGAAACTTCGTGATGCTTCTTCTTTACTGCATGCCCATGAGAAAGCCCCAGACGAGGCATCTGGTATGGCTCTGTAGGCTGGAGACCCCACTCACCACCACCAATATCTTCCAAACTGCCATGCTTTATTTCATCGAAAGATTTACTTAGACGGCAGGTTTTGTTCGGCCCCCACCACTTGATGTAACCAGTCAGGTCAACTTTTCTTTCTATGCAAAACCTTCCTGGATATTCACTTTCTGCAGTACCACCCTCCCCTGTTATATATGTATTAGAGAGATAACAGACATTCATAAGTCATGGTAATTGGAGACAGGAACTATTAAAATTATGAAGTTGTTCATCTAGGTTAGCATGGATAGAATTTACCGTAGTGTAAGCTTCCACTAAATTGCTCCAGACCTCCTATTTGACTAAGGGAAGATTCCCACCGACTACTTTGACATGGTCTGACACAAATGATAACAGGGTAAGATTCCATTAGATGAAACATGAGGGGGTAGTCTAATAACGAGGGGTATTTGAATAATGCTCCCATTCGATTTATAGTAATTAGAAACATGAGGATGAACTTGATGCCAAAACTAATAACCCTGTTCCGATGTAGTAACTCAACAGGCAAAAAAACATGTCGAAAGGTCAAAAGCCATTGCCATTAGTTCAATAAAAAATAGAAGAACTCTTGACAATATTAGGTAATTACGATGTATCATAATGTACTGTCATGTGAAAGTAAGAGTGGCATGCAGAGCACAATGAAGGATCAAACCATAATATATTTAAACCATACCTAGAAAGCCCACGGTATTTAGCCATCCCTCTTGAGAAACCACTACTCTTTCTGCAATTTGTAGGAGTATCAAGTAAGCAATGACAATGGTCTGATAGAGCAACAAATAATAAAGTTTAAAATTACCTTCTTAGAGATGCAAGATATTCCTCTCTTGAAATGTTTTGCATCTCATCCAGATCTCTTGAATAATCACTAACCTGCTCATTTAGATGAGTCAAGGCCAATCAGAAGGCAGTCCAACTTCTAGTTTTGATACTAATGATTAAAGTGTACTCATCAAACTGTAACCTAAATGAATATACATAGAAAGAAATTGGACATTTAGTCCAGAAAGCGTATGCATGTGTAGTTTGGACAGAAACCACCACAGCGCAGGGCTAAAGTGGAGATGATTCTACGACTGCATGTCGGAGAGGAAGATATCTCCATGTTAACCCCCTGTGTGAAACGCTGAATGAATGTTCTCAACCAATGAGATGCAAACGACACAAAAAAAAGTACTTTTTGTAGAGTTAAGGACACAAAATGAAATCTCACTGGAAAATTAATGAGTGTGCCAGGACCCCAGTATTTTAGAGCAGCAAGATCATACGCTCTAGCTGCAGCCTCCTCATCATCATATGCACCTGAAACAAGGTCCAGCGTCAAACCAAAAATGCTAAAGGAGTATTGAATTGCTATTCGACAATCAGAACTGGGCATTATTAAATCACACAAGCAATAACTGAATAGAACAGGGACAGCGAGTATCACAGTTTATGGAACTTACCCAAGTAAACTGAAGAATCAGCCCAAGCCAGCCAGTTCCACGCAAAGCACATAAATAACATCAGTTATCTCACAAAAAAAAAAAAAAAACAGCAAATGATCAAACAAAAATCGGACATAAAGAAAAGTATTGATAGAAATTGAAAACACCCAAAGTTTTGTTGTACCTTGCTTTCCCTTCTTATTTTGGTTTTGATTCCAGGTACTTTTATCCCAAAGGTGAGCTTCATAACGCCCAGTCCATCTATGCCTGAACCAAAGCATGACAATACTAGTTAGTAAACTTGTGAGACGCAAAAAATTCAGCCAAAATCATGTCTAAGAAATCAAACAGCTTCGGTACCCGCAAATTGGAAATCACCGAAGTAAGCAAGTTATGTCAAATACTACAACATCCTTCCTAAAAACATGACAAAATTAATTTCTTTGAAATCCAATCCTAACAAGTATTCGAACAATCATCAATACACTGAATGAAATTACTAAAAAAATATTACTAATCTTCATCATTCAACATTGATTAAATCTCAATTAGAACTCAGCCGAAAAAATTAAACCAAAATAAAATAAATGAGCAAGAGAAGATGAAAATGGAGCCTTTTTTCTCAATTAGAATCTTTTATAACACTCCTAGGGTTTGGGGTTTATTAAAATTACCTAGTAACACCTCTATAAATGGAGCTCCTTTTCCCAGCTGCACAAGGTGGCATTTTACTAATTCTTTCTTTAGCTGTACACCCTCTATCTTTTCTTGATCTCTTTAATCCTCTATAAAGAAGAAGTTTTTGATCAGTATTATTTGTCATTGCTATAGTTGCTGTTGTTGGTACTGTTTCTGTAGCTTCTCCTCCTTCAGCTTTCAATCCTGATCCAAGATCTGAAGATGAAGTAGTAGCCATGCTGATTACACTCGACAATAAACCCTTCCCCTCAATGAACCCTATCTGAAAGAGAGAAAGAGAGAAAGAGAGAGATTGATTTTTTTAGAGATATGTACAGAGAATGTAGTTTAGCTTTAAACAGTTCCAGAGGACTACTCGAGTAGTAGAAGAAGAAGCCGCAGAAAATTACGATAATAACCTTCGTCAATTTAGCGTTCAGTGAAGGGGCAAATTTGTCCCTACTGGTTTCGGCACACAAGACTCGTGGTTTCGTCAGTATTTGGTCTGTGGGGTCCGTGAAAATGAGAGTTTGAAGTACCAAAGATGGTACACGTGGCTACTGAACACTACGTTTAAAGTCTTAAAAAACGTCGAATTTCAAAATATATAGGCTAAATTACGAGAGTATCCCTAGAGATAGCATAGCCGTTAGAAGAAGTTGTGAGAATATTACACTGTGGTTACATTTATGATAATTACACCGACAGACAAAAGTAAAACAGTAAATGTAGAAATTTTAGACAACTAATAAAGTGAAGAAAAATGTTCGTTTTTAACCTTTAACATCAATCCCAGAAAAAATACCCAGTTACTAATTTACAGAGTTACAGAGTTGTAATTACTTGCAGAAAAATGTTGCTAGTGTAAGTTTTGGGAGAGTCTTGAAGTTCTGGGCAAAATCTTCTAGAAAATAGCCTACCCCTAACGTCATGATGTTCTGAGATTGGGTTCCAACCTTATGAACAGGATGCGTCAGGAAAATTCTTCAAAGAAGTTAAGAGGACTTGGGTTCCACACCTAAACAGTGTTAAGCTTTCTTTTGCCAGTCCCTCTTTCAACTCGACTATCATCAGTAGTAGTTTTTTCGGCATTGTTTATGGTACAGTGTCACCATTAACTCAACTTTTTATCAGCAGACCTGTAAGAGTGTCAATATAGGTCTAAACATGGGTTAATAATGTTTCAAGAAATTGTGAAACTGATGAATGCATGTATTTAATCAGACCAACAATGGAACAGTTGAAAAATAAAAAGACTAGAGAAGTGTCTCACCAATTTCTGCAGAATTTTTTTTGCCAACTTGAATGGTCTTTTATTAGAAGAGATAAACTGATGTTGGAGTTACTTCGGCCACTTGTATAGAACAAGTGATGCTCCCATTTTATCGTGGAGTCATCTCGTCGGTAGAACTAAGACTTAGAAGCTTGAATTCTTCTATCCCAAGGTGTTACATGTAACATTAAGTTCTTCCCCAAATCTTGAACCAATTGATTCCTGATTTTGTTCCATCACTCATCAAAGGAGGCAGCTTGGTGAACATGTGTGTCACAGTCAGGATCTCCTTGATTAACTTTCCTTTTCAAGGATCCTGTAAATTAAAAAAACCAAATTAGAGCTCTTGAACTAACTAACGGAAGTTTGTAGCATCAAAAAACATGGAAACCTCCAGTTAGGCAACAAACCTATTCTTTCCTGGATGAGTGCAGAGTACTCTTCACTCTCTTTCAATGCATAGGGATAAATACTGCGGTACATTCCAAGTGAGGGTTGTATTCCTGCATCCTCCATCCACTGCAATACCTGCAATATAAGTTGCTGTTTTGCATGACTCTTCCAAAAAGAATTATACAAATTGCAGAGGAAAACAGGCCACATTTGGAAGACGTGTTTGATAATATGAGTCTGGAAGTAAGAAAGAAATAAACTCGCCCAACACCTACTCCTTCAATTTTGAGTATATTTTTTTCGTTTTGTTTTGTTTTTAATCGAACAGTTGGAATTATAATGCTGACGAGTTTCAAACTCAAGTCGTGGGTATGAACACCCAATAACTTTACAATATTAGAGAGGCATCTGCTGTGAGTAAAACAATTTCATACGACGAACTAAATAAAGAAAGAAGAAGAAGGTACCTCGATATATTTCCTCCATTTTCCAACAGCCAAAAGATTTTTCAGCAAAATTGAGTAAGTGCCAAAGTTGATCTCAGCACCCGATGCCACTATCTTGTGGAACAGCTGAGTATGGAGAGAGAATCAACACTTCAATCGGAATCCAGATGAGTGTTGTGTGAAGGATAGAAAATCTAAACATGGCCGTATTTACTTCCTCTCAAATTTTATCTTTCGTAAGTACAGAGGCTCACTTCTACAGATTGTGTAACACAAATTTGTTCTAAAATAAACTCAGAAAAAAATTTGGAAGCGGGAGGGTAAAACGATCTTTTCAAGCACTGAACAAAAGAAATGAGCCACCAAAATCCAAGAATACCTTCATCATCGTCTCAACCTTTCCACTTTTCCCTATAAAATAGAGAAGTTGATTTAGAAGTCCAATTGAAACTCGAGAAAATGAAGGCTCCATCATCTCAATCAAGCTCATCGTTGTTCTCCAATCTCGTAGCCTGCAACCATTTGTTTCACAATAACTCAAATGTAAGATTGACAAATATAAGAGAAAACTAGGAATGATATCAAAACAATGATGGGTATGTTCTGTTAACTTTTTATGGTTTGCACAACAAATCATGTTAGCTTATGCTCATCTCTATGCATAATAAAGCTGTAGAACATGCTGGTTGTACTGTTTAAGATGTTTATAATGTTGAAGAACTGATATGATATATATCTGATTCAACAAGGGATATCAGGTGATCATAGACAAGGATAAGGTAAGCTATAAAGATATCATGTTCAGGTGCTGAATTCTATGTGCAACTATTGTTATATAATACATATGTTGGAGTGCATGTTAATACCAGTACCATAATTTCAACATGAGGTTTTGTGCATAATCATATTCATGCCTAAAGTATGGTAGTTATGTAAATTTTCAACATGTTCCACAATCACAAACATGAAAGATATTTCGAGACGATTAACTTTACAAAATATAGTTTCCTACAATAAATTCAATTGAAAGAAGTGGAACGAGTCAAGCTTGAGTGCGGAATGATATTTTAGCATGTAATGCAAAGCTTAAACTTACATGCTGCATGCTGATATAATTTCAAAGAAGGTAGCTTCATTAAAAGGGATTGCTTTCTCCCTCATCAACTGTGATAAACGGACAACCTGGGTTGGCTGGCATCCTTTATTGAAAGCTTTCATAAGAGATGAGCAGGCAATAGAATCTGGTTCAATTTCATTTATTTCCATGTCTGCGAACAAGTCACAAGCCTTCTCCCAGTTCCCTAGAAGACAAAAGAAGTTACAGAGTCGAACTTTTCTTCAGTCACTTAGCTTATTCATACCTAATTTATCTGGAAAAATAAATAAACTAGATAACCTGCTGCATCATATGCATGTATCATGGTAGTATATGCTATAGCATCAGGACAACAGTCACTCATCTTCATCTCAGAAAACATATATTCTGCTTCACTTAGCTGGCCCTGAAAGATTATTGAAACGATCATCATTCTCACAAGATGCTGGAGCAAGATAACAACGTTAAAAAGAGGTCTACAGAATAACCACTAGCCTGTTTGCTGTAAGCACAGATTGCAGATGAGTAAACCTCCTTAGAAAAAGGAATTTTCAAATCCTTCATCTCTTGAAGAAACTCAAGTGATTCACTATACTTTCCAATTTTACAGAAACCACTCATTAGTATATTGTAAGTAATAGAATCAGGTTTGACTTTCTTTATTCTCATAGCCTTGTATAAGGTTAAAGCTTTCTCATGCACCCCCATGCTCAAGTAGCTCCCAATAGCAGAATTGTACGCAGTTGTGTTCAATTCGATTCCACGAGATTTGGCTGCTGAAAGCACAGTATCAACTCTCACCATTTGACCACAACGGCCACAAGCAGCCAAGAGGGTGCATATTGTAACGACATTTGGCTGGATTCCATCTCCTTCCATTTCACGCAAGACTTCCACAGCTTCAGTTAACAATCCTTCAGATCCATAAGCATCGATCAGCGCATTGTAGCTAACTAAATTTGGTTTCAGTGAGTTTCTTTTCATCATCTCCAATATTTCTCTTGCCTTTTCAGGCTGACCTGATCTACCATATGCATTTAGTAAAGATGTATATGATACAACATCAGGTTTAACTCCAATCCGTTTAAGACCATTAAAAACTGATAAAGCCTCTTTATCCATTCCTTGTGAAGCATATGAACCAATAAGCGCATTATACGATACAATACTGGGATTAAAGCCTTCAGCAAGCATCATAGCAAAAACAGCCTTGCAGTTTTCAATCTGTCCGCAAGCAGAATAAGCACAGAGTATAGTAGTGTATGTCACAGTGTCAGGGTGGCATTCTGCTCTTTTTTCCCTCATTCCATTAAATATATCCACAGCTCGCTCATATTCCTCAAGTTTTACCAAGCAATGAATGACTATGTTAAAAGTAGTCGTGTCAGGACGGATGCTTGTTCCTTCCATTAGGTCAAAATAGGACAAAGCTTTCGAGTACTGACCCCCACTTTTGTAGGCAGTTAACACAATATTATGAGTAACTAAATCAGGCCCAACTCCGTTGTCTGTCATTTTCTTGCAAATTTTTAACGCCTCTTGCCATTGTCCACTGGATCCACAAGCATTAATTAGATTGTTGTACGTCGACCGGCTAGGAGCAATCTGCACCCATGACATTGGGTCAATAACATTTCAACAAGTAAAGAACAAATTATCATGTTCCTCAAGCAGTGAGAGGCACTGATTAAGACGTAACATTTTTCTGGTTCCGATTTTACCCGTGATTATAATCAAGAAATCATGAGAGCATTACAATATGCAACCAAAAGAATGACAAATGCTGATACCATATGACATCCTCTACAGCCAATCAAAAAAAGGAGTACAGATACATACAGATGAACGAAGCATGTCATCCATGATGTTCATAGCCCACCTCCACTGACCAGCTCGACCATGTGCATTAATGAGCGCATTGTAGGTTTCAACATCAGGCTTGCACCTAACATCAAAGTATACACTCTGTCACTTTATAATGCAGAGACCATCAAATGGAGAACCCCCAAACCAATAACATGCTTTATTGTTCTAAACGTCCAGTATGTTTTAGTTGCAACAAAAACTTGAGAGAACGCACAATAAATCTTACCTCCACTCTTGCATTTCAAAAAACAAGCCGCGAGCTTGATCTATGTGATTATGTCTTCCGTATAACCTAATCATCATATTGTAGATATCATTTCGAGCACAATAATTTTTTTGATTTTTCATCCACCGGAAAACTTCAACACTATGTTCAATAGCACCAAGTTTTGTTATCTCCTATAATCAACAAGAATAAGAAAATGTGAGGTTTTTCCTAGTACCAACAGCTACTTCAAATTCTACAAAACCTAGAAAAATTCAATTACCTGAACGAGTAGAGGGTAATTTTTTCTAGCAAATCGACCAGCCCAGCGATTAAGAACTTTTCCATCAATGTCATCCCAATGTTTGAGCTTAAGAATTTTTTCCACCACTTCAGAAATAGTCCAATCCTTCTGTGATGGGTCACCATCGACTCGTAACCTGTAACGTTTCTGAATATCATCTTTTCTGAGACCAGTAACTTGAATTGAAATTTTTTGATGCTTCCCTTTGTCATAATTTACAAACCCTAGTATTTTCTCCTCTTCGGAATCTTTTTTGTTATCTTTGCTTAATTTACTGTTATGGATAGCATAAATTGTTGTTTTGTTATTGTTTATCTTGTAGTTGATTCTCTTCTGTTTCTTGTTTGTTTGAAATTGAAATTTAGGGTTCGATAGAGATGAGAATGAAATGGGATTTAGGTCATTTGGTGAATGAGTTGCAGATGGTTTGTAGATTCCGACCGTCGCCATGGGATGAACAAGTTGAAACGCGGGAACAAAATGTTGAGGATAGAGTATGATGCACAAACCCACGTCAGATAGGGCGACCTCCTAACCTCTATGAGATGGACAATCTAGCAGAGAAACGCCGAACAGTAGAACGTTTGATCTGACGCCGAATCAAGCAACGTTTGACCATAGACAACTAAGTTGATGCGCCGCTCTGTTCGGCGTTGAGAAAACTCAATACATTCACAGAAGACTCGACCTTTCCCCCATTATAGTTCTTCTCAAAAATGAAATTTTCTCTCCTAAAATTGTTTCTCAGAGATCTTGAGTTCTATAAGTTGTTTTACAAATTCCTCTCGTGGGTTTGTGCATCATCATATCTGTGATTGATTGAAGGTGGTTTGGTGCGATTCCATCCACAGAATCATTCAAGGTAAGAAATTTAAATTTTAGGTTTAAAGTTTATGATTTTTGATTCTTTGTGCGATTTCAATGAATTTGATGATTGGTATATGGTATTTAGATGATGTAGATGATATGTGTATGGTTTAATTTGATTATTTGTGATGTTTTTTTTAGAGATTTAATTTGATTATGTGTGATGAATAGAAATGAAATTTTGATTTTTGTGATGAAAATGAATTATAATTTGTATGATAATTTGATTAGTTGTATGATGAAAATGTATGATAATGAATTTGTATGATAATTTGATTAGTTATATGATGAAAATGAATGATAATGAATTTGTATGATAATTTAATATGGATGAATCGAGTATGGATGAAAATGAATGATAATGATATTTTAGTTGTATGAGATGAATGATAATGAATTAGTATGATAATTAGTATGATTAAAATGAATGATAATGATGATTTAGTATGTATGGATGAAAATGAATGATAATGATATTTTTTTACATCTTTGTTATTGATTGTAGTACAAGTATAGATGAATTGCTAGACAAGTTGGAAAGAGTTTCGATAAAGAAATGTGATACACATGTATGTCAAGATGTTACGAAAGATTCTCGCAAAGTAAGCTTTAGAAGTAGTTTCAAAGATATTGAAAAGTATTATAATATTGTAATGCAAGATAATCCGGTAGCACAACAATTTTGTGATAATTGTGGCTTTTCCTCTGTTTTTGAGTTTGATTTCGCCAATGGGGATAGAGCCTTAGTTGAAGCCATAGCTGAGAGATGGTGGAAAAGTACCGAGAGCTTTCATTTTATGGAGTTTGAGATTGGCCTCCTTCCTTTAGATTGGTACATGTTAACGGGAATTCCCACTGGTGACCCTAGTAAACGACCAGTAGTTATGCCGCAGTTGGGTAGTGATCTAACATATCCTGCTTTGGATGATTTGTATTTTTCGGATATCAAAAATCATGGTACATGGGACTCTAAGACTAATACATTTTCCTTAATTGTCTTGACAAACTACATTGAAAGTAGAAAAGGCCAGAATAATATTGAATGTGCAGTGACATTGACACGAGCATTCTTTATGTGGTGTTTTGGTCATTTTCTTCTAGCACATTCTACTGGAAAAGTAGATAAACGTTGGGTTTTGTTATTGGATGACTTGAATAGAGTTTGGAAGTATGATTGGGGTCTAGCTTCGTTAGGTAATACCTACAAATATCTCGACGATTGGTCAACCAGGGTACAAATTTAGTTGGCATGGTTGTGGTACTTGAGTAAACTCCATAATACTCTTTTTATCACTTAAGTACGTTTACAATTACATTACATATTTAACTCGAACTTCATATGCATACGTCTTCATAATACTTCTTTGGTGATATTCCATACTTCTTCATGCATATGCTTCATAACCAAGTATCTCCAAAGCGGTGTTATGAATGAACGACATTCTATGATCTGTTTCATATAAAGATATTGTGTTGAGTTTATATAGAGATATGAAGTGATGTGAGTTTGGGCTGAAAATGTAGCCGTTTTCCGGAGCGCCGCACCAATGGGGGTTTAGTGCCTAACCAAACGGCGTTTGGCATAACAGCTGTGAGATCAGAAGTGACTGTTGAAGATTCAACGACAGGAAATGCAGCGCCCTACCATTCGACGCTAAGACGCCGAACCAAACGGCGCTTTCGAATCTCAGCCATCAGATCAATATGACCGTTGTATTTTCAACGACTCAGATTAAATAGCCGTTTAAAACCACAACATCTATTTTTTCAAGCTTCCCTATAAATAGAGGACTACTTCTCCTTCATCCCTCACACCAAAATCAATTGATTATCTTCTTCATTGATTTTCTTCCTCTTCTTCACATAGTTTTGTTCATACAAAATTATGGAACACTTTAGTACAATAGAAAAAGATGCACTAATTTATGGTTGGGTCATAGCAAGCAACGATCCAATTCATGGAAAAGATTTAAAAAAAAAAAGAGGTGCAATATATATTTTGGAGTAAGATTATTGAAGTGTACAATACAAGAAAAGGTCTCAATGGTGTCGAAAGAGATAAAAAAGCATTGCAAACAAAGTGCAACACGATAAGAACCAAAGTGAGGAAATATATTTCATTTGTTAGGCCCTACTTACGAAACAAACTTACAGGGATGACCGAGCCAGATTATGTAAGTACCTCATAAAATTTTAATGTTTTCTTTCTTCCATTTTGTTCTCTTTCTTTCTTTCTCTAAATTTTTCCTTTTATTTTTTCCCCAGTATCATCGTGGAAAACAGAATTATGAAACATCGACTGGAAAACTTTGGAGGTACGAATCGGTTTTCCAGATTTTGAAGACTTATCAACCCGATTACAGCCCGGCGGTGAATAATGATGACGGAGTCGGTACTTCCACTCAACCTAGTCAATAAACTCAAGATACTCAAGAAAATGAAGATGATAATATGGATGAAGATTTGCAAAATATGGCAAGGTTTGGTAGCACTTCATCTACTCATAATTATGAAACCTCGGACATATCAAATAGAATACGCTATTTTGAACAAACCGATGATGTTAGAAGTAAAGGTAGAGATCAAGCAAAGAAAAAGGCTCATGAGGCTAAAGCATCACAGAAATCAGATGAAAAAAATAGATAAACTCATCGAACTTCTTGAAAACGCACAAGCACAAAGAGAGGCTAAATATGAAAAAGAGTAAGAGTATCTAAGGAAGAACTTGGAAAGCACTTCAATCTTGGCACAAACGCAACAAAGAGAATCGGAAATGAAGATCCTACGACAACCCTTGTATGAATTACAAGAATGTGAGAGACCCATATACAAAATATGGAAGAACGAGATTTTAGCCCGTTATGGTTTGGACCATATCCCCTAAACTAAAGTGATAATTTAAGTTATTTAGAAGTGGGATTTCAATTTCAATGTAGTTTTTTATGTTTTAAGTTATTTAGAAGTAGGATTTCAATTTCAATGTACTTTTTAGTTTCTTCAAAAAATATTGTAACTTTGTTTTCAAAAGTAATGAAAGATTACAAATTCTCAAACGGCTACATTTACTTTGATAAATTTCCAAATTTTGAAACAAATTGGCAAACATGTAGAAATGTAATTTGGGAAAAAATAGTTGTTAGTTTAAAAAAAAAAGGGGTCAAGAGCTGGATGGAGCAGCATCGCCGTCGAATGTCGAATGGAACAGCGTCCAGCCTAGCGCCTAATAATTCGGCGTTATTATCTGGAATATTTGCATAACGCCGAATAGTCCATCGTTTGTGTCACTTTTTGAGCACCGCAATATTCAGCGTTTCAATCTCGCTGATAGTTCCACTACGAGCAAATGCTAGGAGAGAGAAGTATCCAGATTGAGTGTTAACTTTTTTCCCACACTTTTTTCATGATTTGCAACACTTTTTGGCCAATTTAGCCCATAGGACTTAGCCTAATGAGACTCTGTCGGATTTCTTTTGTTGGGGTGTAGAGGTTTCAGGACAACGAATTTTATTATTTCCACCCTATATTTCTTTTCTTTTTTTGGAAATTTGAAATTATATTAAGCTTAATCAGTCAAATATGAAACCTGACGAGCATAATGTTTAACAAACGCATCAGTGTCAGGAAATATATCACTCCACTCTGCATCCATAGAGTTAGAGTTAAAGTTTGAGGCTATTTCATGTAGCTTTGGCAATCAGTTTTGCCTTAGGGAATTACATTCAAACACACGGAAATATGAAATATAATCTACATATTGAGTTATGAGGTTGTTGTTGCACACTGCTTGATGATTACGCCATTTCTTCTTCAGCTCTTTTATCATCTTTTTTTTTCTCACCTGGATGTTGCAAGTACGTTATTTTTTTTCGTGTTTCCACTTCAGTGCATCTAAGACACCAAGTGTACAACCTTCCTCCTCAGAGGATACTCTGCAAGAGAAGATCATGTAGTATTTTGTTTGTTGTTCATCATCTACAAAAATAACAATATCCAGGGAACAATTTGGGTGAAATTTGTAGTAGCAGTGAGTGATAGCATATTTGGTTAATTTGGGGCATCTGGTTTGTTAGGTTTGCAGTTGAGAGGTTGTTGGGTTTCTGTTGAGGGTATACTGTAAGGAATCGTTATAAGAATGGTTGATATGGTGAGTGATTTGATAGATTGCTGTCTCGGGATTAACTTGTACTGCTCTAAAGATTTTATCACATCTACGTTTCCATATGAACTAGCAAGTGCTGGCTTCAATCCTTCTTCTTCTTACCACATCAACCATTGATAAACCCGTATCACCAAACCAGTTTTCTATCCATTCAGTCATAGTGGTATCATCTCTATTTGGTCCCCTACAACCTAGGTCGAATATCACTGCCATGCTATAGGAACAATGAAGGAACGGGTGGGAGATAGATTCATCACGAGTGCCACATAAATGGAAAACAGAAGATAGGTTTGTCATCCTAGTGCACAGTTTCTCCATCACAGGGAAAATGTTATTATAGCATTTTCATATGAAAACTTGGATTCTAGGAATGACTTCTAACTTCCATAGTTTTTGCCAGATGGTATTAGTTGTAGTAGTTACTGACACTCCTTGTTCTGAGGGGGTAAGGCACTGATACACATACTTTATGGTGAGCTTGCCAGTTAGGGTATGAGGCCGGATCAACTCATCATTTTGGGATGAAGTAGCTTGGATGTTTTCAACTGTCTTGGGATGAAAGACTTGGTGCAGGAAATTTGAGTTACATTCCCTTGTGTGCTCATGGATAACTTCTTTAACCAGGTTTAGGGTGTTTGGGATAATAGGTTTAGTTTTCTCATGTGTCAGTTTGTTGGGTTGGTCTAAATAGAACCAATGATGTTTCCATATCCTAATATTTTCCCATGTTCCTATTTTTCATATTCCCTAAGTTTTTTATAATCCATAAGCCAACATTGAAACCTTTCCAAAGCCAAGAGTTGTTAGCTTTCAATTTTTCAATGCATATAGGTGAAATACCTTTGAAGTATTTCTCCTCCATAACCTTAGCCCAGAGCTGATCTGGGTTTTGTATCATGTGCCAAATAGTTTAGTAATAATATCTTTGTTGAAATAATCGAAATTTTTAAAACCTAAACCCCGTCGTTCCTTTGTTATGCAGAAGGAGACCCATTTTTTAAGATATAGTCCTTTGCCATCTTCTCTCGAATGACCCCACCAGTAAGCTCTATTTTGTCTATCCATTCTTTTATAAATAGTTTTGGGTATCATGAAGCTCGTCATTTGGTACGTGGCTAAGGAGTCAGCTACATGTTTTATCACAACCCCTTTCCCTGCTCTGGAGAGAAGTTTACCTAACCATCCCGCCAAGCGGCACTTATGGTTTTCAGCTAAGGATTCAAGCATTTAATTTTGGACCTATGTGTAAAAAGATGGACTCCCAAATATTTGTCATCCAATTTGATTCGATTAACTTTGAGAATTTCGACAATGTCTCTTGCTTTAGAATTCATGACCGATTTGCTGAAGAAAATCCCGGATTTCTCATAGTTTATTAACTGACCAGAGCCAGCACTGAAAGTTTATAGAATTTGCAAGAGACATTTTCCATCCCTCTTGCTCGCCCTAGTGAAAATGAGGCAATCATCCGCAAAAAGGCGGTGAGATGTGGTGATAGAGTTTTTGGAGAAATTTACTCCATTTATCCATTTGTTCTTTTCAGCTTCTAGGAGGACCCTAGATAGACTTTCCATGCAAATTATGAAGAGATAGGGGGACAGAGGATCGCCTTAGCAAATCCCTCTACTGGGTTTGAAGAAACTAGAATGGGAACCATTTATTAGGACAACACTAGACGATGTACTAATGCATTGCATTATTAATCCTATCCATTCAACATAAAAACCTTACTTTTTTCATAACCGCCTCAAGGAAATCCCATTCGACTCTATTAAATGCCTTTGACATGTCTATTTTTAAACCCATATAACCTTTTTTTGTATTTTTGGTTCTCATTGTGTGTATAACTTCATGTGCTATAACTATATTATATGTAATTTTCCTATCAAGGCCAAAAGCCGATTGATAAGGAGAGATGAATTTATCTAGAAAAGGATTTATTCTGTTTGCAAGCAATTTTGATATAATCTTGTAGATGGTGTTACACAAAGATATAGGGCGAAAATCTGCTGGAGTTGTAGGGGCTTCCTTTTTGGGAATAAGGGTTATAAAAGTTGCATTTATCTCCCTTAACAAATTTTTTGATTGAAACAACTGTTGGACCAATTTAGTGACATCCTCTTTGAGGAGGTACCAATTTTTTTAGTAAATGACTGCTGGAAATCCATCCGGGCCCAGGGATTTATCGGGATGCATATCGAAAACAATTAGTTTTATTTCCAGCTCCGTCAGAATCCTTAAAAGTTTAGTATTATCCCCTGCTGAGATTTTTTCGGGGATTAGGTTCAAAATTTGGGCTTGGATATCTGGTTGGGTGGAGGTGGCCATTTTACTAAAGTGTTTAAAGAAAGTATTCAATATCTTTACGATTATGGTACCACTCTCCATTTTCCTTTTGGATAGCCTCTATTCTTAACTTTTTTGCTCTATATTTAGCCGTTGAATGGAAATATCTAGTGTTTTTGTCTCCCAGATTTCAGATTATTATCCGTGGCTTTGATTTTCCAAAATGCCTCCTCAAAATTATATGATCTTTCCAGGTCTTCTTGGATAAGTTGTATCCTAGAGCAATTGTCCGGAAGTTTTAAAATGTTTTTAGCATGTAAGATAGTTTGGTTTATATTTTAATTATTGTTTTGAATATTTCTGAAGTAATCTCTATTCCATATTTTGATGAGCTTTTTAACATTTTTAAGTCTAGAGACAAACTTAAAAGCTTGTGAACCATCCGTTTCTAGGGCCCAGGCTTTTTCGATGACCTTAAATCAAGACGATTCTTGCAGGTAAATGCTAAAAAACTTAAAGGGTTTTGCTCAATATTTCCAACATGGGGGCGTCCTTAGGAGTATTGGGCTATGGATTAACCCTAAAGGCGGAAGGTGATAGACTATTGATCTAGGAAAAGGGTCAAACCATTCCGGGTTTGTAAAAACCCGATCAAGTCTAGCCTCTATGAATTCTTTACCCAATCTTTTATTGGACCAGGTGAACTCATATCCTACGAAACCCATATCCATCAGACCCGCTTTATCGACAAATTGAGAGAAAAATATTTTCTATTCAGGGTACAATTTCTTTCCTCCTCTCTTCTCATCTTCTGTGAGTGCAAAATTCATGTCACCTATTACTAGGAGTGCCAACGGGTCCTATCGGGTCCGGGTAGTGTACTACCCGGAACCGGTAATTTTAGTCGGGTCCGGTTCCTAAATTGATGGACCCGGAACCGGACCCGTTAAAAATCATAATTACCCATCGGGTCCGGGTATTTATCGGGTCCTCTAAAATCACATATATTTTCTGATAATCTATTTTCACATTTTTTTTGTGTGCTTGAAATTTATAAATTTTTATATAAAATTATTATTAAATCTATATATTTGTTCTAATTAACATTAAACATAAGAAAATAAAGGAAAAATAAAAAAAAAATCATGCGGAACCATACAAAATCTTTTCATTTTGTGTAACATTAACAAGTAAAAGATAAATATTCGGGTACCCGATACCCGTTAGGACACGAAAACTTATCGGTTCCTAACGGGTCTACCCGTCGGGTAGTGATTTTGCTAACGGGTCCAATCTTAGGACCTGGAACCGGACCCGATACACTGGTTCGGTTCCGGGTAATCGGGTACCCGTTGGCAGCCCTACCTATAACCATCCATGGGAGGTCTACTGTGGCTACTAATTCTTTGAAGTAATTCTAACTGGGGTATTTTTTAATCTTGTAAGGGCATCCATAAATTGCAGTCATCAGCCATTCGACATTTCTAGATCTATCTGTTACAACTACATCAAATTGATTATCATAGCTATGGATTAATTGGATAGAGATCTTAGAAGACCAAGCTAACACTAACCCTCATGTAGTACCAATTACTCATGTTGGATCGACAACAATCATATCTAGGTATTAAAGTTTTTTGATGATTGGTTCTATGTAAGCTTCATTGTGTTTGGTTTCCTGGAGAAAAAGGATATATGGGTTTTGGGTTTTGTAGGTGTAGGATTGTGTTTTTATTTAAACCTTGGAAATTCCATGATAGTATGTTGAGAGACATAATTGACAATTGACAATAAAAAAAAAATCTGAAGAGAGAGTTAAAATTTGATAGGATCATAGGAATATGATTATTACCTGATTCATCTCCAAGTTGTGTCCCCAATTTCTTAAGCTATTAGTCTATGTTGTTGTAACTGAGTCCACATTCTCCACCCAATTTTCATTTTGTTCCTTGTTGCAGCTTTTCAGGGCATTCATCTGGAGTTGCTCTCTTCTAGGCTCCAAGTTTTTATCCATAGTTGTGGGGTGAAATGATTTGGGTGAAATTAAGCCAACATGACTGATTCTTGGGATGTGAGGTAGCTAGGTGTGGAGTGTGAGAACAATTTGTTTGTGGGCTTACCATGTTGTCTTGTAACTGTTCTATCATGTGAGTGGGTGGGGTGATGAAATTGGGATTGATTGTGCTGATTTTCTTGTGTGGGAACCATTTGGATGTTTGTTTGATCATCTACATTTTTAAGATAAAGTTGATGTGGTATTTGTATATTAGGACTCAATGCAAAATCTATTTTGATTACCTTTTCCTTCACTTTTCTTTGCCTTTTTGCTGTGATTTGTAACATTGCCTTCATCAGGGTCTTCTCATAGTTTGTTTTCATCAGTTTTGTTGGCATTTTCAGTTCTTTTCTTTAGTGTATGTTCTCCTATTGTCATTACTTTGTCTTTCTCAAAAGAGGAATTTTCCTTGTGTTGCTAGCTTGATTTTATTTTTCCTTTTTTCCTGAGATTGAAAGTTTTGAGTTACCATGTCCTGCTTTTGCAATCTTGTATGCTTCAAACTTGTAACTCTTCTTCCCAGTATCCCTCTCAACTATAAGAGTGGTTTTTCCTTTTCTATCATTGCAGAAAGCTACATCAGTTATTTCATCATTGGCCTTCTCCATTCCTTTTTGCTGCTTGACCATCTTAGTTGTAACTCTTCCATGTACCTTTGATAATAAAATTCTTCTTGTTGGTCTTGTATACTGCTTGAAATTTTCAAAACTTGGAGGTGGTTCAAGAAAAGATATTGGGTCTACAAATTTGAAGGCAGAGTTAGGATGTGTTGCAAAATTCACCGCCTCAGGTGGCCCATGAACAAAGCGAAAACTGCTTGATTTTCTTTCTCTCTTCTTGAAAGATCTCCCATTTTTAGTCCCAATTCTTTGTATCTTTTATAGTGGTGTCATTTCTTTTCCATCGGTGATCTATCTTTTTGAGTGTACATCCTCAGTTTCTATCAAAGTCTCTTATAGCAGTACTCCTAACTTAAATTCTGGAGATCGAGGTATATTGGGAGTATGTTCTCTCATTGGAGTGTCCACCTCATCAATTAATTAGTTGGGAATTACTTTATTGTTCAGTCTACCCATTAATAAATTCTCCCTTGTGAAAGTTTTGTGTTCCATGAAGCAAGTATGTTGATGTTGCTTTGAAGGTTGCATTTGTTCTTCTACAAAGGCTTCATCATCTTATTTTTCCTCAAGTTCCTCAATTTGAGTATTTGTTATAGTTTTGTGATGTTGCTGCTGGGGTAAGCATTTTTTTACTTTGTGTGATTTAGTATCCTGCAGTGCTTGCAGAAACCTTTTGGGAGTTTCTCAAAGAACAGGTTGACTTTGATGACTTCATGTTTTCCAGCATTTACTGGAATGTGGTCCCGAAGCCTTTTATTTTCATTTATCTCAACAAGAGCTCTAGGACATGATACATTTTGCTGACTTCTTGATGGTTTTATATACCATGAAACGAGTAGCCATTGAGCTTGCTAGATCATATGGAATTTTTCCATAAGAGATCTCAGGAGGTAGATCCATAACTGGCCCATAAAGTTATTATATCCATGTTGATGGATACAGGTGCTACTCCATACAAGTATTCTTGGACTACCAAAAGAAAAGGGCTAAGACTCCAGAGGTTTTTGGAGAGATCATATAGTACATCACACCTTGTTTTCAGCTTAAAGACAAAAATGTTAGTTTCTTTCCCTCTGAACATCAATGTACTCTCTGGTGCATAATCTAGTTTCCTAACTTGTTGTACAATCTCAATTGCTTTTTCTTTCTTTAGTTTGAACTCACAGTTAATCTTTGAGATGATTTGTAGGTTTGATTCACATCTACTTTCAGCAATTTATTCCTCAAATAAGTTAAAGACTTTGTTTATATCATGTTTTTTGAGCATTTTAGCTGTGTTCTCTGACTGATTCATTAATAAAAAGGATATAGGTAACTTGAGACAGTTTGTAAAGAAGTTGGTGAAAAATATTTTGAGTTTCTTACACCATGAGATGGCTAACATTGTTACTATTACAAACAACCAGATTCGGAATAACCACCAGAGGAAATTTACTCTAGTGTTGACTGAATGTGGGGGAGACTCTTTGCAGATAGACCCTATACTCATGTACCACTACCATAGCTAGATGAGAAGAGCAGTCTGCCCACAGCAGGCCAGAGAGAAGGGAAGTAAATAAGGTAGCTGGGGGGTGAGTTGGTTACTAATAATGCGGGGGATGAACGAGAATTTGAATGAGAATAAGTAAATGCTAAAGTGGGGGTTTAAAGGCGTGAAGGGGTAAGGGGTAGGGAGCAGACCCTGAAAGAAAGTGGTGGGTGAGGTACACAATCAATGAGATATCACTAGGTTTTCCTCAAAGGCCTAACAAAGCAGGTGAGGGGTTAAATGAGTGAACAATGAAATTCAAATAGGACACTCACCATGCAGGGTGTTTCTAGTTTCATAGGTTGAAAGGGATGAATAGTTTATCTATTTTTCTTTTTCTTTTTTTGAAGAGAAAAAAGCTACGATAAATACTGGAGAAGCTTGAGCAACTTCAGTTGAATACCCTGCAAAATCGCAAAAGTATTAGCACAAATAAGATATAGGATGAAGTTTTACCTTACTTTTTCATTGCTACTAGCTCGGGGAGCTTGAGAGAATCAGGTAGAGGGGACTACTCTGCACGCATTTTAAGTCAGGGCAATTTTAGAAATAGTGTATGTTTTTTGGTCAATGAAAGATGATAATTTGTAAATTGAATTGAATGGAACATTCAACCCTATATTTTGACAATGATATTGCGGATATAACCGACAACACAACTATTAAGTACATTACATGGTGTAAAATAAAAAGATTTCCTGGCTTCAACATAGTTTTCAGGTTCTCAAAACCGACGGGTGAAAACTAAGCCTTTTCTTTCATCTCTACAACCCTGACCATGGTCTCAGGGTTAGCTTCTTCTTCACCCATAAAAAAATATAAAAAAGGGTTAGCTTCTTCACAACCTCCTTGTCTTTCAATAGTAAAAGTTTGTGGTCTCGACTCTCATTGATTAAGTATTTTAATTTAAGAGGTCTACTCCACGTGTCGAGATTATTATTCTTTTATCAGGAAAGAATTATTATTTTTGACGAGCGAAGGCAAAACTTATTAAAATGTCAAGATGTCACTAAAACATCGTACAAGGCAGTTGTTTGAGGGTAAAAACTGGTTTTGCTGTTTTTGGTAAATTTGGGTGTGTTGATGAGAAACGAATTAGTACCCTAAACAAATGCACTACACGAGAGTATTTTTAGATTCGAGAGATCAATTTGTAAAACTCTGGCATAAGCCAAGAAATGGCCATTCCAGATTCAATTCGGTCACAAGTAGGAGGAGAAGGGTTGATCTTAGGGAGGAAAGCGAAAAAGGTTATTGAGATCAGAATATTAAATTATGAAGGTATGGTTATTTATGACTTGTATCAGAAAATGGTTTATGGCTACTTGTGTTGTTATTGTCGAAATAGGTTGAAAACCTATTTATACAAGTTATTTGAGCACAACCCTGATCTCATAGGAAGTGGAGAAGATTAAGTAGTGGAGTAGTGGGGTTGTGTAAGAGGTGGTGATCGTGGTCACACCTTCACCCACTACCCTCATCGTTGTTAACCGTTTGTCGTTTCCTGACACGTTCTCGTAATGGGCATGTTGCACGCCGCATGCTGTAAACCGACAGATTAATACCCCAAAAAGTATCCCCCAGTTTGTGACATATTTGATGTCTCGAGTAAGTGGGTCAAGTTGTGGGACTTGCCACAAAGAATAGAATGTGATACTATTAGGTTAAACAACTAAGTTGTTTATGAGGATGATATAAAATACCGTACATATTCGATGCACGTAAAGAAGGTCAAAGTAATAGATCTACTGGAAGCATCGTTGTTTTAAAGCTCGATTAAATCAGTCACGAATTGAGCGTCTTAAAACAACAGCACGACCAACCACCTTTAGATGATCGTTTGAGTGCTATATGGTCGAGCTATCACTTGGTCGATCGCTCCCTGTGGAGGAGTGATGGTCGGTGGTCACATTGCTACCTTGTTGGTTTTATGAGAGTAAATCTACACCATCCAACTAGGCTAGAGAAGTTGGATGGACGATATGATTTGCGGCAGTTGTTTATTGCCGTTGATGAGATTTTAGGGTTTAGTGTTCGTGCCCTAGTTTGGATAAACAATTTGAAGCGATGTGCGCTAGTTCAAGTAGGACGATCATACCTATGCAAAGATGGGGTGCCAGTGAGTGCGCTGACCTCTCTTGGTCCACCTGGAATTGAATCTAAGCCACTTACTTTGGCTGGAAAAGATAGACGATCATGATCGATTTACGGCAGTAACATACTGCCGCAAACACCAATTAGGGTTTCAAAGCAGCGCGTTCACCCTATTTTGGGTGAACGATTCCATATGCTCTGAGCAAGTCGATCACCCGAGGGTGTATCTGGGTCGTCGATGGACACACCAGTTCTTCTTTGATCATTCAATATGTGATCTAAGCCGTCCAATAAGGCCGGCTAAGTTGGACGGATGCGATGAATTTTAAGATTATTTTTGCCGGTCTTAGCTCGTTTGAGATATTTTTAGACAGTGCGATCACCCATGTTTTGGTGATCGTTCAAGGAGGTAGTAGACGATCTAAAGGGATTTCGACCGGCATGGGTGCTTGTGGGCCCGCCGGTGGTCATCATGATGACCTCCTAGTTCCGCTAGGAGTATGCTAGGCCTATTGAACTGTGTTGCCAAATCGTGTGGCCGTGATCATTTTTGAGACTGATATGGATAGTCTATATTTTCCTTAAGGAATTTAAGCACGTTCGATCGTGCTAACTTTTAACTAAAAGGTGTGCAAACACGCTGATCTCTTTGTTAGAGGGTGATGTCGCCTATGTGAGTATTTTCATGCAAATCTCAATACTGACACTTCGGGAGATTCATGATACTCTGTTGAGAGTGAACATTTAATCGTCATGTCATGCCAATATTGAGAGTTCGGCTGGGAACATAACAGGAAAATAATAGGCAAGTCATGTATTAGTGAATAATGCTGGTAGAAAATAGAATTCACAGAATAATTGGGATTGTTGCTACACGCACCATTCTGAGTGAATTTCATACATATATTGAAATGCTCAATGAGCGAAGAGGTTTTTTTTACTCATCAGTTTTAAATGGTTGTATCCCCTTGCAGGGCGACAGCGCATTAAATACAGGGTTTTATAATTTTAGCCCTGAACTAAAAACCACCATCAACACTAAGTCCCATGCTTAGCACGTAATAGTGATACTATTTCAGGGTAAGTACTAGATGGTGACAGTAAAAGAAATTCACTCTTAATAGTTTTAGTGCACGTTACCAGGATAGAGCCTGGCCCTTGAGCAAGATACGTTTCTTTCCAGCCCACGTCAACTATCTTCAGATAAATAGATAAGTATACGTTGGAATTTTATCCTGCATCTGGAGCTTTTATTCACGGAAGGTAGATACTCCTTTACTTCTCGGGATATTGCTGGTTTGTGGAATATAAAGGAAGCGCTTGAGCCCTTCTCTCCACACCGATCATCACAGAGTTATTTTCTTCTTTGTTCCAGGTATTGCTCCATATATCTCATGTAGTTTGACTTTTGATTAATTTTTTTAATTATTGAGATAATCGTGATGCCTTCTTGCAGTATATGATGGGAACTGCTGGTGTTGATTATCCTTCAACTTCTCCTGAGAAGAGCTTTGAAGTTAACAAACCCATGGCTAACGCGTTCGAGGAGGTGATGGCCAAAATAGATTCTCCGTTTCGCGAAGCTGGTCGTGCTATACAGGGTATGTCCCCTGTACACTTATGAGTCTTTCGAGAGCGTGTTCAAGCCTTTATGGCTTCAGTTAGTATGGATGAGAAGTGGATATGTGATGCATCGTCTTATCTGTCGAGTTCCAGGGCTAAAATATTTGCGGCTCGGTTGAAGCGGCGGAGGATTGAGCATAAGCAATCTCCAAGTGGGAATAAGTATGATTACCCTATTCATAACGGGATCATTATTCTCGACTCTGATGTGGATGAACCGGAGCATCCTCAAAAGGATGTTGGGGCAGTTTCTGAAAAGGATGTCGGTGCATCTTCTGAGGAAGAGGTCGAAGTAACTTCTGTAGAGGATATCGAAGCAACTTTTGGAGGGAACGCTGAAGTGGCTACTGGGGAGAACATGTAAACGACATCTACAGATGATGTTGAAGTGTTTCCTGGGAGGAACATTAAAGCATCTACTGAGAGAGGTGTTGAGCAGCGTCCGAAAGGGAAGTCTAGGAATCTTCTGGAGAGGATGTGGGGAAAGTGTTAAAGCAGCTTCCAATGAAGAATCCAGTGAAGGTGTCATTGATCCCCGTGTTAATGCCGATAACTAGATTTCCCACTTTATCATTTCTTTTTATTTTAGCATATTTCTGTAACTTGTAGACACTTTGGTATTCTGTGATTTTTTCTGCTTATGTGATTGGAGCCCGAACCTTATCAAATAGTAGTTATTCTATTCATGTTATCTTGAGACTCTAGTTGTGGTGTTCTCCAGTAGGGTTACAATAGAATCTCCATATTCCATCGAGTTGTGCACGACACATATAAGTGATGATGTGTTTTTATGTGCCCGGGCGCCGCCTCCATGATAATTGCATATAACCTTAATGATATCTTGAAGTAGGGGATGCAATGATAGAAATTAAGGATTGACCACGAACCTGTTCACCTCCAATTCATAGCGTGTTGCAATCTATGTGGTGATTGAGGGTCCACTTCATCGTTGAAGCAGGAATCACTTCAGGGTACAAAAAGCACTTGCCTTAAAAAATCACATATTGATCGACAATTTCCTTTCCCTTTTGTTTCTTCAAGCGTTCTCCTTTTCGGTGTTTCTTGAAAGATATAAGATGTCCTTTCAGGTTGTTTTTTTTTCTGGTTTGAACTGACGGGTAATGATGAGGGTTTAGGCTTGCTCAAAACTTTGGGTCATGATTCAGGAGTAAAGAGATTTCTAGAAGGAAATAGTATTTTGATTAACTGGCAAATTGAAACCCTAATTATGAATGCAAGCAGTGCAATCATTTTGGAGGAATTACAAATATTGCATGAAAGGGGAAATTACGTGAGAAAATACTAAAAAGAACGATGGAGGAAAAGGTAGCACAACTTTTAGGTATTAAAAGGCTTGATCCATCATGAGTGAACTGTCACGCCTTTCACTTTTTCGGCATTGATGATCTTGCAGTAACCGCCTAAGATAACATCTCCCACCAGGTATGGCTTGTCTTCCCTTTCTGTAAGTGAATCAGGTTGGGCGGTCACCTTCACTGTCACATCTCCAACTTGAAACGCGATCACCTTTACTACCATGTCTCCAACTTGAAATGGATTTGGGTATTGTACAACTACTTGATTCTTAGACTCGTTGTATTTAACTGAGACAACTTTTAAATTTTTCATAAAGTGTTTGAAAGGACCAACATCCCATTCACATCTCCTAGTAACGGCTGGTTTGATAATCAGATCGAGTCCCCAAGTTTTGATGGGAGGAGAAGTGATTGGTTGTAGAAAATATTATTCAATAAGACTTACTTATGCTCGAAATCTACGGAGGAACATCGCGGGTCTCTCTCCAGTAAGTTGTGTCACGTTGTCGAGCTGTCGATACGGCAATAGATAATCTTCAGGGTTGGATGGCTTGTTGGGAATCCTCTCAGGTATAGACACTAGTAAAGGACATACTCCCAGCATTTCTTTGTTGCCATGCACCCACGAGCACCCCAGAACCATGTTACAATTTGAGCACTCTTTGACAATATGAAATTTGGCATGCGTTAGTGCATCTCCCACCTTGATTTCGAGATTGATGTATCCGTAGGCATCCTTTGGTTCTCCTTCTGTGCTTTTAATCACATTTAGGCAGTGAACAACTTCCTGCTTTGGAATCTTTGCAGCTTTCAGAGTCTTGACAGTGATAATATTGAAATCAGTGTTTGTAGGTGAAAATGGTTTCTACTGATTTCGGTAATTTCGGGTGTGTGGGTGAGAAAAGAATTTAAACCCTAAACAATGTACTGCAAGGGAGTACTTTAAATTCGAGAGATCAATCTTTACAAGTCCGGCCTAAACCAAGAAATGGTCGTTCTAGACTTGCTTTGGTCACAAAGTGGAGGAGAATGGGTTGGTTTTGGGGAGGGAAGCAAGGAAAGTGATGAGACCAGAATAGTTGATTCTGTAAGAGTAGTTGTGTTACTACGATTTGTATCAGAAAAGTGGAAAGGCTAACAAGTGGTAAGCTAGCAAGTATTTTCTGAGTGTTGTATGCTCCTTACTGAACTTGTTGTTTGGTGGAAATGGGTAAGACCTATTTATACAAGTCGAAGTGAAACGTACTTTGGTCTTATTAAGGAATGGAAAAATGGGTAAGTAAATGAGAGGAGATGGTAACGCGTGGAATTGATATTCCATAAAACCGTTAACACATGGAATTGATATTCCATCAAACCGTTAACGCATGGAATTGATGTCCTATAAAAGAGCGTTTCACCATTAACTCCCTGTATTTACTAACCGCCTCACCCTTATGACACTTTCTTATGACGGGCGTAGTGTACGACGCACGCTGTAAACCACCAAACCAATACCCAAAGTGGATCCCCCAGTTTGTGATATGTGTTGATGTCTCGAATGTTTTTGTGGAAAACATGTAGCATGTTGTTGTTTCCTGAAAAGTCGAGATTGGGAGACTTGTTAGCTTGATGACCTTCGACGGTCGAGATTCTGCATCTTAAGAGGAAAGGTGACCGTTGATCGTTGCACGCTTTCATTTTTTGGTGGACGCATAGGGAAGGCCAGCATGGTGGCACGACTAGGTTGGCATGCTATTGGCGTGGCGTGGTGGCGCGGCTAGGTTGGCATGCCATTGGCGTGGCATGGAGGCGTGGATAGGTTGGCATGCCATTAGCGTGGCATGGCATGGCTTGGCGCGGTTTGGCGTGACCAAACTAGGGTTTTTGGGTCTAAGGTTACCATGTGTTGTATGGTAACCTTGGACGGCTAGGATTTTCTCCTGGGATTGAAGGGAGACCGTCTATTATCGCACGCCTTCGTTTTGGTAGCCGCGTAGGGAAGGCCAGCATGGCGGCGTGGCTAGGTTGGCATGTCATGGTTTTGCGTAGCCAAACTTAGGTTTTCGGGCCAAAGGTTACCAAGCGTCGTCTGGTAACCTTGGATGGCTAGGATTTTCTCCTGGGATTGAAGGGGGACAGTTGATTTTCGCACACCTTAGTTTTGGTAGTTGCGTAGGGAAGGCCAGCATGGTGGCGTGGTTAGGTGTGTTTGGTATGATGGGGCCAAGGGCTTGGCATGCCGTTTGGCACGTGGTGTGGCTGGCATGGCTAGGGCCAAGGCGAGGTGCGGTTTTTCTTGGCATATGGGGCCAAGGGTTTGGAAATCCGTTGGAACATGGTGCGGCTAGCATGGATAGGGCCAAGGCGAGGTGCAGTTTGGCTTGGCATGTGGGGCCAAGGGTTTGGCAAGCCGTTGGCACATGGTGCGGCTAGCATGGCTAGGTCCAAGGGGAGGTGCGGTTTGGCTTGGCATGTGGGGCCAAGGGTTTGGCAAGTCGTTGGCTAAGATCGTGGCCAAGCTAGGTTTTTGGGTCAAAGGTTACCATGTGTTGTCTGGTAACCTTGGACGGCTAATATTTGTGTCTTAGATGGAATGGTGGCCGTTGATTATTGCAGGTCTTTGTTTTGGTAGCCAGCATTGTGCATGGCATGTTGGGATGGCAAGCATGGTTGGCATGCTTCAGAGTGAAGATGTGGCTGGCATGGTTTGCCACTGGCACAGTGGTGCGGCTATCATGGTTGGCATGCCTCGGCGCGGTAGGTATGGCTGGCGTGGTTTGCCATTGGCACAGGGGTACGGCTAGCATGGTTGGCATGCCTTGGAGCGGTAGGTGTGGCTGGCATGGTTTGCCATTGGCACAGTGGTGCGGCTAGCATGGTTGGCATGCCTTAGCGCTGTAGGTGTGACATAGTTTTCCATTGGTACATGCGGTGTGAGAATTAGGGTTTTGGCTTGTTGAAACCCTAATTAGCATTTAAAAATGGTACCACGGTAATTTTCTCGCAGAAAAATTAAAAGGTTCAATAAATGTGATTGGTTTGGACATTATTACTCAAGTTCTGTGACATCACTGTTTGACTAGGGTTTTACGATTTTACCCCTAAGCTAAAAACCACCATCAATAATCAGATGTTGCATCAATCAATGTTTTGTCGAACTCGACACCCCTTAAGTGAGCGGTGGTTAGGAGTCCACAGTTGCATTTATTAGTCACGCTTCCCAGGAAAGATTGGGGCTTGGGAGCAGCTTTCCTGACTGGAAACAGACGCTTGCCTGATATGACACAGTTGAGGTCTCCGAACATATCTTGACGTTGCGCCTTGGAGAAATACAACATTTCACATAAATGCTACATCATAGACTGCACGGTCTTATAGACGGAGTCCCCATAAATCATGCATCTCTTGATATGAAGAGGGTATTTATGAGCTCCTTCATTTCCTAATTGAAGTTCTCATGTATCCATCTTCTCTTTGACAATGCACTTCAACTTGTTGCAGTCGCTGGTCGGATGGTTGACGAGCCTTTGATAGCGACAATACTTGGGATTTGCCATCTCTTCTTCGGTCGATGGTCGCCTGAGAGGAGGTAGTTTGATGGTGTCATCTTGAATCCATGCTTTCATGGTTTCTATGACTTCGTTCATTGGAAATGGGAAATCTGGAGCAACATCCCCAGTTTTTTGTTGTTGCACAAGCGTTTTAGCTGCATCTTTTTGGGATGGAGTTATCTGCGATGGTGCTGCACGCTTGGGTTGTTTTTTAGCTGCTAGATCTTTCCTTTTCCTCCTTCACCCACTACGCTCACAGAAAGACCAGTGTTATATTGCTTATTGATGAGGCGCCTATTTCCTCGAGCTTCACGCGTATCTTCACCTCTGCTAGTCTGGTTCTTTATATCAATGATGGTGCTGTCGTAGCCGACCTCTTAGCAGATTCATGGAGTTCGGAAAATGTCTGGAAATGTAGGTTCTCTAGTAAAGCACAATATATGGGAACCATAACATTAATGCATGACTCCACCATTTGTTGTTAAGTCACATTTGGGTCGTCACAATCCAATGCTTGAATTATGAATCTCTTGACATAATTATTTGGATGCTCGTTGTTTCGTTGAAACATTCTTCCTAAATCTGAGAAAGTGATTTTCTCAGATACGAAGAAATATTTTTTATAGAAAGCGGTGACCATCTCACACCAGTTGGATATGTTGTTTGGTGCAATGTTGTTGTACCAAGTATATACACGCTCTTCCGGTAAGCGACTTTGAAAACTCTTTCAGGCGGAGGACATGATTGTATTTGTGTTCTACCAAGGATTTCAAAAAATGAGAGATGTATTCGTGAGTGTTACCAGTATCATTATAGAGAGAAAATTAAGGAGAAGAGTATCCTCTCGGGAGAAGAATTCTTTGCACATCAGGAGGATAAGGATGTTGGTGCTGGTGCAGGTCCACCGGGTTTTATTTGCTTCGATTTTGGAGAAGACACTCGAGATCCTCACGCGTGATGAAGTTGGATGGTTGATTATTTTGTTGTGAGCAGATTTCAGGGGTCACATGAACTTCCTCATCTATAAAGGTACGCCTTATTGAAGCACTCGCACCAGGAGTGTTAAAAGTACTCCTTATTGGTTCCATGGGTTGACGCGACTCTTGTGGTAGTCGCTCCATAATTATCTTGAGGAAAGTGAGTACCTCTTTCTGAGTTGTTGCCATGTCCCTCTGAGCTTTAGCGAGGACTTATTGTCTTTCCATCAAATCGACAATGGTGATAGGTGGTTGGCTTCTCCTGACTCCTCCAGACTCTCGTCCCGATGAAGAAATGGTGGCAGCCCTGGTGACGATTGGAGGTATCATACTCGAAGGAATATTAGGAGTAGTAGCGGCTCTAGCTCCGGTTATTGGAGGCGTCACGACGGAGGGAATGCTTCCAGTGTTACTGGTGTTGGTGCTAGAGGATGTAACACCATGCGATGTGTTGACTGTGCTGGCAGGCGGTATATTGGTGTTAACGGCAGGAATACTGGCACCAGGAGTGTTATCAACGCCTGAAGTATCAGGGTTGGTAACTGACCTAGACCTAAGATCTATTATCTTGAATTTGAGAAAACTGAAATGAAATTGAAAATTGATCTTGCAACCGAGAGATTAATCTCCACTGTGGTCGCCAGTTGTTTGAGGGTAAAAACTGGTTCTGCTGTTTTTGGTAAATTTGGGTATGTTAATGAGAAACGAATTAGTACCCTAAACAAATTCACTGTACGGGAGTACTTTTAGAATCGAGAGATCAATCTTATTTGTCGCACCACTTGGGCCTTCCGGCGGCTAGAGAGGTTGATTTTCTTTGCCAAACGTATGAGCTGCACAAGGGAGTGAAAGTGGAACGTGGCTTCATTATATTTCATTAGTGGATTGTTCACGCAATGTATATATGATGTTCCTTACCTTTTTTTTTTTTTTTTGATCGGTTGTTCCTTACCTTACTATTTCCATTTCAAGCAGCTGCAAGCAATTAGATTATGAAAGAAGATGGCAACGATAAGAATGGGGAGATTTACAATTAAAGATGAGATCCACAGAGAACTAAAGATGGCTCAAGAGAGGGGGATGATGTTCATGGCTGCCGAAGTTTCTTTCTCTGGTCTAGTTGAAATCATATCTTCAACAAACATCAACAATGTCAACATATTTGGGGATTTTTGGAGTGCAAAGGCATGGGTGGTGATTCAATTGACTTGATTTAGCGCCTGCAGAATGGGTTCGATTGTGAACTGGTGATGCTCAAGGTGTCTCTTCTCAATCGATTTGCTGTAGAAGGGTTCTCGATTTGCTAGTGGTAAACGGATGACGGGATGAGCTCGGGGTGGTCCTTCTGTTAGATAAAGTTGATTTAATATTAAGGTTTGATACAGAAGCATATTTGGGGATTTTGAAGTTAAATGAAATTGGAGTTGTTCTTGGTATTGATTTGGGTTCAGCCATTGGTCGTGGTTGAGTCTGTTGGAGTCGAAGAACAGTGAATACAAGGTACATATTTGGGGGGTTCGTGATTTGTATGAACTGAATTCGAAAATGACACTCGAAGCATTCTTAAATTGTGTTGTACAACGGCAACAGCAGATGGAAGTGGGGTTGTTGTTGTGGCCGGAGTCGGGAAGCGATTCAGTTAAAAGAAGATGCTGGTAGATGGGAGAGTTTACGAGGTAGCAGTGAAACGGAGATATCAACAGCGTCAATAGATTTGGAGCTTGGCATTTCGTTGGATATTGGCTGTATGGAGCTCGGTTTGAAGCTGATTGACCAAGAGATTAGATGGCAATGAAGAAGAAAGGTGTTGATGCCTTGGATTTCAGTGAGAATTTGGGTGCAATAAGATGGGTGATTGATAGGTCAACAAGGAAGTGAAGATGTGTTGGAGTAATTGATTCCACCGCTGTGTGTTTGAGGAGCTGTTTCTATATGCTATTTTGGTTGATAATTTAACAGCAACAACATGAAGGTGTTGGTCGGTCGGTCAAGGACTAGATTAGGAAATCTAGTTGGTTAAGGAAACCAAGCACTTGTGTCCTAAGTATAGCAGTTTAAGAGGTTTGTCTCTTAGAGCTAAGTTAGGAACCCTATATTTGTAGGAAAGTAATCCTTGTTAAAGAATGTGTCCAGTCATATTGATGTGTATAAATAGCTATAGAGGGAATTAGAGAAAACACACCAGAACTAAGTAAGAGCTCTCTTCTTCTCATCTAAAGTTTTGTATATTCCAACCTATATGGTGATATATAAAATTGCTTATTCCTTCCCGAGGATTCAACCTCGTTAAATACTTGTTCTTCTTGTGTGGGTGATTGTGTTCTTGGCAATATTTGAGTACCATTGTAGCAGTGCAACCTAACGCTTCCGCATTCTTTGGCGCAACAATTGGTATCAGAGCATGGAGACGCTCTTGGATATGGGTACTTAGATTGCAGTTGAAGTGAAGGTATTTTTTTGAAGATTTCTTGAGGTAATACTAATCTCAAAGGTTCTGTTTTTTTATCTATATTTGGTTGTTTGAGAACAATGGTTGACGGGGATAAACCAGTTGATCCGAACGGTCCTGAAGGAGAACATTCGGAGTCCACAAATAAAGATAAAGAAACAAAATAAGAAATACTTCATTCACATAGATCACAGCTCAAGGTAGAAAAGTTTACATGAACCAATAACTTTGGTTTATGGAGAACGGACGTAATGGATGCTCTTGTTCATCTTGACCTGGAAGAATCTCTAGAATTTCAGCTAGTGGAGATGTCTGAAAAACAGTAGAACAAGATGAATAAATAATGTCTTGCTTCGATACGAGGGTGTTTAGCAACTGCAGTAAGGGTTAATTATCAGCACGAGACTTCAGCTAAGGATCTTTGGGAAAAGCTAGAGAAGGAATACCTTGTGAAGAACGTGGCAAATATGATACATCTTAAAAGGAATTTGTATCGCTATATAATGAAGAGAGGTGCAACTCTAACCGAGCACCTAGATTCATATAATAAACTTCTTGCTGAGTTGGTTAACTACGATGAGAAGATCATCGACGAGGAACAATCTTTGTGTCAGATAAACTCTCTTCCTGAAAAGTATGAACTTGTGATTAAAGCACTAATGCATGGCAAGGACAAGATGACATAAGCAGAGGTCACTACAGCATTGCGTGGTGAGGAGTTCAGGAAGATGGATCGTGAAGACCTTGCAAGTGAAGATAATAATGACTTGCTTCTTGCAAGAGGTCATTCAACAGACATGAGAAAGAAGAATGGTGGTTATGGTAAAGGTAGAGGACGTTCTAAGACTAGGACGCGACTGTAGAAAGATGAGTGTGCTTGGTGCCATGACTTGAGTCATTAAGCTAAGGATTGTACCAAGCGTAAGGCAAGATAAGGAGATAATAGTAATACCGAGGTGAACATTGCTAAAGGTAATGAAGAATCAGATGATGCTTCTGATTTCTCGCTAACTGTGACACCATTAGCTTGTACTATTACATATGGTACATGGGTATTAGATACTAGAGCAACGTATCATATATGTCCATATCGTGAAAGGTTCTCAAGTTTTGAAGAGATTGACGGAGAAGTACGTATGGGAAACAATCATACCTGCAAGGTGATTGGGATTGGTAGTGTTGGTATCAAGATGCATGATGGTATGGTTAGAGAGCTAAAGGAGGTAAGATTTGTACCTTTCATAAAGAAGAATCTGATTTCGCTCGGAACTTTGGAAGCTAAGGACTACAAGTTAGTTGCTGAAAATGGTGTTCTAAAGGTAATCTCTGGATCTATGGTAATCATGAAGGGCACACGTCATCATAACTTGTATTACTTGATTGGGAGTACAACAACAGGGGATGTGTCTATTTCTGAACACATCGAGAGTACAGCTACCGAGAAGACGAAGTTATGGCATATGAGACTTGCACATCCAGGTGAGAAGTCGTTGCATAGGTTGATTCAACAAGACTTGTTGAAAGTGCTATCGCCTGCAAGTTAGAATTTTTTGAGCATTGTGTTAAGGGAAAGAAAACAAGAACAAGCTTTGGCACATCTATCCACAATACTAGTGGAGTTCTTGACTATGTTCACTCAGATGTTTGGGGTCCTTCCAAGAATGCATCATTGGGAGGGAAACATTGGTTTGTGTTGTTCATTGATGATTATTCTAGGCGCGTATGGGTGTACACCATGAGGCATAAGGATGAAGTCCTAGAAATCTTTATGAGGTGGAAAAAGGCAACTGAGACTCAAACTGGCAGAAATATCAAAGTACTACGTTCGGACAATGGTGGAGAGTACAAGAGTGATCCATTCTTGCAAGTATGTCAGGATGAGGGGATAAAGAGGCACTTCACAGTTAAGAAGACACCGCAACAAAATGGGGTAGCTGAACGCATGAATCGTACTTTGCTGGAGAAGGTACGATGTATGTTATCTAATGCTGGATTAGGTAAGGCATTTTGGGCTGAGGCAGTTACATATACGTGCTTCCTCATTAATAGGTTGCCACCAGCTGCATTAGAAGGTAAGACTCCTATGGAGAAGTGGTTTGGTAAACCAACTTATGATTATGACTCAATTCATATCTTTGGTTGTCCTGCGTGGTATCATGTTAGTGAAAATAAGCTTAATAAACGTGCTATGAAAGGAATCTTTGTGGGTATGAAGAGTGGAGTAAAAGGGTTCAAGATTTGGAATCCAATTGAGAATAAGATAGTCATGAGTAGAGATGTCACATTTGATGAGATGTCTTTGGTAAAGTCTTGGGGTTCTCGGCAGGTGGAGGACATAAGCACCAGTACTAGTGAGCCTTTGCAACATGTGGAGATTGATGCAACTCCACTAATTCCAGCTAAGTCTGTATCTATTCATAATACTTCTGAAGACAGTGGGTCTACAAGAGAGGTAATTACTAAAGTTCCAAATGATAGTGACACTGTTGAGGAAGAGGAACAAGAGTCAGTAGAAGATATAGAAGCTACGGTCACGGAGACCATATCAACCAGCTGTTGATGGTGGATTTTCATTTGAGGGTACAATTGTAAAACCTAAAAATTATACGCCAACATCTTGTAAAAGATAAGGCCATTAATGAGTGATGGATACTCCTTCACTTTATCAATTCACCTAGAATGGAGCATGTGGCAACAATCCCATTCTGTGAATAAAATACACGAAATTCATCCAGGTTGGATCATGTAGCAACAATCCCATATACCCTGTAAATTTCCAGCATTATTAATTAATGCGCAACAGCTTTGTATTTCCTATACTCATTATCAGTGCGGCATGACGACTGAGTGTTTCTCTCAGCAGAGCAACACGAATCTCCAAGCATTATAATGAAAGCATGTACGAAATACCCGTACAGGTTGAACTCTCGGTGTGTTATACTAGCCCGATTGAGCCACTTTCGGTGTGTTATACTAGCCCGATTGAGCATCCGGACTGACCGTATCAGTATGGATATGATCACGACCTTCCAACTCCACCAGCATGATTGGATGGCCCAGATCGATTCCATAACCCCCAAGCAGGTATGGAATATCTGTCGAACCAACGCGGATCCCGTATGGTCGGCATCCCCTTGGCCTAGCTTTCCAAAACGTCCAAACCATAGCAGTATGGATGGAAAACCCTAAATTAGGGTTTGCGGCACATTACATGTGTCGCAAAACAGTCTCAACCATCTATCTTCGCAGGCATAGATGGAGGGTGCATATATAGATTCAAAGGGCATGGAGTATGTCAACACAATCACTATGGGCCCACCTACATACCTGACCAATCGGTCAGGACCAACCATGGTTGGTCATTCCAAATCGTGCGCCTGAATGGAGCATGATGCACGACCTTGAAGCCCAAAATTAGGGTTTTGAATCATGAGCGTCCATTTTCTCCGGCACGAATGGAGGGTCCAAGATCAGATCAAAGAAGGTCCGGTCATACCAACATGACCACCGTGGACCCGTCTGTCCTTTCACCTGATCGGCCAAGTCCGAACTTGGCAATATGCCTCGGTTCGTGTGCCTCCAACATGCATGGTCGCTCCTTCCAAACTGCAAACTAATCTCAACCGCTCGATTTCACCGGACGAATTGAGCGGCTTAGATCATGTTTTCATGGGACGGTAAGGCATAGACGTGAACATTAGCCTGCCATATACATGCTGGAGCCATTGGCCAAGACCGACCAAGCCTGGTCGTCTTGGAACGCCCGCCCGAAGCTGGTACAATATGCAGCTTTTGCGGCACTAATTATCTATCGCAATTCGATCTCGACCACTCAACTTCGCCGAACGAATTGAGTGGCCCAGATCAAGTTTCCGTGGGGCGGTCAGGTATAGGAGCCTACACCGTCATGCCATCTACACACATGTATGATCCGCCAGCCCAAAATAATGTCCTAAGCTTGGATTTGATCAGGGAGAAGAGTGGTGCCTGCGCACCTCCTTCAAAACCCTAATCTCACCAAGTATCGCAGATGAGTGTCTCAAAGATCATCTCATCCGTCCAACTTCACCAGCTTGGTTATATAGCCCTGGTCAGGAGTTAATTGGTCATTGCGGAGTCATGGTGATCGTCATCCACCACTTTACCACACTATGTGGTCGGCCAAGGGAGGACTTGCTTGTGAAACCTCCAAACCATCACATGAAGTCATCTCAAACAACGATGCTTCATACATGCTGAATATACTCGATGTAGTACTTGCATAGTATACACACGATACTTCACAAGTATCCTCTTCCTGAATAACGCAGTTATTCAATCTAGCACAACATGCTACTTTCTGTCGGTCCCACGATCCACACGTTCAAGACATCAATCATGTCACAAAATGGGGGATACATACTGGGGTATTGGTCTGGTGGTTTACAGCGTGCAGCGCACAACGCGCCATCATAAGAACGTGTCAGGAAGTCATGGACGGTTAGTGATGATGGGAGAAGTGGGAAAGTCTAGTCTTGTGACACCAACACACTACTCCACTACTCCATCACTCCACTTTCTCCACTTCCCATGAGTTACGAGGGTTAGGCTAAAAGACTTGTATAAATAGGTTCTCCGCCCTATTTTGCAAAAAGAACAGAACAAGTCCAGACAACACAGGCAAGTGTTGATACAATCGTATTCAAACACCGGAACTGATAGCTTACATCATGCAAGGCAGTTTTACTTTCTGATACATGTCCTGCATAGCCAACACCTTCACATTCTCAACACCTTCTTCGCTTCCCTCCCTAAGATCAACCCCATCTCCTTCATTTTTGTGACCGAAACAAGTCCGGAATGGCCATTTCTTGGTTTAGGCCGGACTTGCACAGATTGATCTCTCGAATCTACAAGCACTCACCGCGCAGTGCATCTGTTTAAGGTTTAGATTCATTCCTCATCCACACCCCAAATTACCAAAATTAGCAGGAATATTTTTCACCCATAAACAATTGGAGACCACAGTGGGAGATTGATCTCTCAGTTGCAATATCAATTTCCAATTCCCAAATTCGTCTTTCAATACCCGATTCAATTTTTGCAATTTCAAAAATGGTAGATCTTAGAACCAATTTAATCATCAATTCATTTCAGGATGGTTGAACTCAGGTCTGGATCAACAATCAATTCTGATGGAGATAGCGTGGATAACACTCCCTGTGTCGGTGTACCTGTCAGTGGAGCTACCATGGTCAATTCATCTCGTGGAGCCGTCACTTCTACCTCCAGCGCCAGCATAGCAGGAGATGTTCCAGTAAGTGTAACACCTCCCATAAACAGAGCCAGAGCAGCCGCAAATCCCGACATCTCCTCAAGTGTAACACCTCCGGTAGTCACCATAGCAACAACTTTCACTCCTTCATCAGGACGAGGAGCCGGAGGGACGAGAGGAGGACCATCTCCCATTACCATTGCAGACTTGATGGAGAAGCAGGAAGTTCTTGCTAAGACTCAAACAGATATGGCCGCAACTCAGAAAGTGGTACTCACTTTTCTTAAGAAATTAACTTATCGATTTCCACAAGAGCCGCAACAGCCCCTGGAGCCTACAAGGAACGCATTCAACACACCGGAGAATGTACTTCAGCTGCGCGGACCTACATGGACCCGATCAAAGAAGCGACATTAGATATGAGCGGTCTTGTCATGGAGACTCCTACATTGGGGACTGATCCTCACAACGATCTTCCTCAAGTCAATAGTCTCACTATGATCCAGAGGCCGGTGGATCAGGAAGCGTTTTCTCTAGTGAAAAGTTTATGCGAACTTTTACACTTCTCGAAGAATCAGCGGGCAGAGACGTTTTGCTGCAATCAACCAGAAGAAAGTCACAACCGGGCGCTACATGTTATTGCACGCATCAAGGATTAAGAGTTCAAGACGACCCTTACCGACATTGGAGAATCTTCGAATGTGATTACTCTCAAGACTCTCAGGACATCCAAGGTTCTCTCAGGAAAGGTCGTACGGAAACCAAACCAGCACATACGGGAGAAGCTTTGTGGAAAGAATGATACAAGTTCGTTGTGTCCCACTCCCCACGTGGGCGTCAATTTAGGAAGAATACCGACTTGAATCATTGAGGTCTATAACCCACGATGCATATTTGCTGACGAAGCATTCTTCTCCATCCTGTAAAGCCACGACCCATGTTCACACAAAGAGGGAACGAACTTTTGTGGTGAGCCATGACCAGAAAGGGAAAACGGTATACCGACGCTGCCATTACCAATTAGCAGGGGATATTGTTACCCAGTCTCTCCACCCAATGGAAAGCTACAACAGCAACAAACCACAAGAACAAGTGCTAGATGATCCACAACAGCTGCAAGATGGCACCAACTTCACAACTGATGAGATTGAAATCGTTGAGGAATGTCCTAGGCCTATCTCCATCAGCTCAACCTTGTGTACGGATAAACGCTCGAAGCTCGTGAAACTTCTCAAAGAGTACCAGGACATATTCGCTTAGAGATATGTAGAAATGCCGGATTTAGATGAAAATTGGTTACCCATCATCTACATGTCATACCTGGATCCAAGTCGGTTAAACAGTTGCAGTTCAGACACGAGGAAAATGGATAGATCATATGCTGCATAGACTTCAGAGACTTGAACAAGTGCTGCTCCAAAAACGATCCTCCTCTACCTAACATCGACATGTTAGTAGATGCAACCAGCGGACACGGCATGTTCTCCTCCATGGATGGATGTAGCGGCTACGACCAGATAAGGATGTACGAGCATAACGCAAGTAAGATAGCTTTTCGAACTCCTCTCATAAATTTTTATTATACCATACTGCCATTTGGTTTAAAGAATGCCGGTGCAACGTATCAACGTTATATGACGACAATCTTCTACTAGAGCCGATACCTCAAGGGAGCATCCTCAAGAAGATAACGATGTCCACGCGTCATATCGAGCAAGAGCCAGGCGAGTCACTCTATCAGACAATGGTCGAACAAGATCCGGGCGAGTCACTTTATCAGACAGTGGTACATGTCTATCATGCTATGTTGGAGAATCTGCGCTTTTGGTCATCCTCTGGAGCTATTGAACGCTCATCTACAACAACATATGCCATGATATAAAGAACCAGGCCTACCGATAATGAAGAGCCTCATAATGTTCGTAGGGGCATATATCTCACCAACAGGCGATACAACCTTCAGCCTTCTGAAAGCAGTTCCCTAAAGCAGTAAGAGGAAAACCACTGAGATACAACATCCTGCGCGTCCGCTAACTCCAACTCCAGTACCACATGCACGACTCCCACAATGATGAAACAACGTCCAAGATATTCCATATCTAGCTCGACAACAACCACTACGAACAAACCATGTAAACCACGCTTGGGGACTGAGGCTCAGCATGAAGTTCCTTCACCGTCGGACAAGGACTTCTTCAACACGAGAGAGATGGTCAGTCAAGAAGCATGGGATTCGCAAGGGTAAATCGAACTGAAGAGGAATCCACTTCAATGCTTCCTCCAGCAGAAGCAACTTCAATGGTCTATTCAAGAGCCGCCTTAACGCTCTCTACGGGACCCGCGTTCGCTTCAGAATCCTGTTTCAACACTCTCTCCAGGATCCACCTCAACGTTCACACCAAAAGCCACTTTAACATCCTCTCGAGCTGTTTCAACACTCAAGCAACATCAATAATATGCGCTCTGGTCAAGTTATCTTTGATGTACTCATTGCTCAACATACGTCTCATCCATCCTTCATGAGGGCGCAGCGGAGCATGAAAAACCTTGAAGTCGATAGGAGAAGGGTTATTCTGTGGAACGGATATTTTCATATAGTTGAAAGGGGCGGTAAACAACTCATCATCAATGTTCTGCATATCTTTGAAGCTGTCAACACCTCCTGACTTGGCACCAGCATTATCCCCAGAAGGCATCTCAATAGGTGTTCTTTTCTTTATTCTACAATAAAAGACAAGAGTCAGTAGTTGTGTAAAAGCGCGTGAGATGTGTAGTCACACATGACAGAATACACATTCACGTTGGAGTACACAAGTACGGTATTGCTCAAGTTTCAAGTCCGATGTTGATCAAGCCACAAGTCCGGATCAATTTTCAAGTCCGGTATTGCTCAAGTTTCTTCAAGTCCGGTATTGATTAAGCCACAAGTCCGGATCAAGTCACAATTCCGGTATTGCTCAAGTTTCAAGTCTGGTTTTGATCAAAGTCACAAGGCTGGTATTCGAATAAAACAGGCGCACGCAGCAGGACCGGTCTTCAGTCGAAATACATGGTCGACGTTCAGTAAGGCACGTGGCGGGTCCCACTTGATCCCATCCCTAGATTGGTCGAAGCAGACACAGCCGTCCCCAATCAAAGCTCTCTCTCCAGAAGAAGGCGTTTCAGCTCCAACACTTCGATGCTTTCTGCAGGACCCACATTTACATTTGAGAACACAAGGTTTATTTTTTAAATAAGCATGCTCACATCGGGTCCCACGTTCGAACGAAACAAATAGCAATGCCGGTGTTTGGTCAAAGCATCAATCCCACATTCGATCAAGCAGGCGTAGTAGCCCCACGAACGAAACAGGCGCAACAGTCCATCGAAGCAGGCAAGACCAACATCATGCTAGAGGAACACTCGCCTGGACGCCTCTTGAACCTGACATGCTCCAAGGACAGGACGACCCGTCTCTCCTGGTAACATCTAACTTTGTCTCATAAGCTTTTTCTTTAACTGTCACCATCTCATGCCTACCCCGCAATAGTGTAACCATTACGTGCTAGGCATGGGACTTAATGTTGATGGTGGATTTTTATTTGAGGGTAAAATTATAAAACCTAAAAATTATGCGCCAACATCTTGTAAAAGATAAGACCATTAATGAGTGATGGATACTCCTTCACTTTATCAATTCACCTAGAATGGAGCATGTGGCAACAATCCCATTCTGTGAATAAAATACACGAAATTCATCCAGGTTGGAGCATGTAGCAACAATCCCATATACCCTGTGAATTTCCAGCATTATTAATTAATGCGCAACATCTTTGTATTTCCTGTACTCATTATCAGTGCGGCATGACGACTGAGTGTTTCTCTCAGCAGAGAAACATGAATCTCCAAGCATTATAATGAAAGCATGTACGAAATACCCGTACAGGCTGAACTCTCGGTGTGTTAAACTAGCCCGATTGATCCACTCTCGGTGTGTTATACTAGCCCGATTGAGCATCCGGACTGACCATATCAGTCTGGATATGATCACGACCATCTAACTCCACCAGCATGATTGGATGGCCCAGATCGATTCCATAACCTCCAAGCAGGTATGGAATATCTTCCGAACCAACGCGGATCCCGCATGGTCGGCATCCCCTTGGCCTAGCTTTCCAAAACGTCCAAACCATAGTAGTATGGATGGAAAACCCCAAATAAAGGTTTGCGGCACATTACATGTGTAGCAAAACAGTCTCTACCATTCATCTTCGCATGCATATATGGAGGGTGCATATATAGATTCAAATGGCACGGAGTATGTCAACACAATCTCCGTGGTCCCACCTACATACCTGACCAATCGGTCAGGACCAACCATGGTTGGTCATTCCAAATCGTGCGCCTGAATGGAGAATGACGCACGACCTTGAAGCCCAAAATTAGGGTTTTGAATCACGAGCGTCCATTTTCTCCGGCACGAATGGAGGGTCCAAGATCAGTTCAAAGCAGGTCCGGTCATACCAACATGACCACCATGGACCCATTTGTCCCTTTACCTGATCGGCCAAGCCCGAACTTGGCAATATGCCTCGGTTTGCGTGCCTCCAAAATGCATGGTCGCTCCTTCAAAACTTCAAACTAATCTTAACTGCTCAATTTCGCCGGACGAATTGAGCGGCTTAGATCATGTTTTCATGGGACGGTAAGGCATAGGCGTGAACATCAGCCTGCCATCTACATGCTGGAGCCATCGGCCAAGACCGACCAAGCCTGGTCGTCTTGGAACGCCCGCCCGAAGCTGGTACGATATGCAGCTTTTGCGGCACTAATTATCTATCGCAATTTGATCTCGACCACTCAACTTTGCCGGACGAATTGAGTGGCCCAGATCACGTTTCCGTGGGGAGGTCAGGTATAGGCGCCTCGACCGTCATGCCATCTACACACATGTATGATCGGCCAGCCCAAAATAATGTCCTAAGCTTGGATTCGATCAGGGAGAAGAGTGGTGCCTGCGCACCTCCTTCAAAACCCTAATCTCACCAAGTGTCGCAGATGAGTGTCTCAAAGATCATCTCATCCGTCCAACTTCACCAGCTTGGTTATATAGCCCTGGTCAGGAGTTAATTGGTCAGTGCAGAGTCATGGTGATCGTCATCCACCACTATACCACACCATGTGGTCGGCCAAGGGAGGACTTGATTGTGAAACCTCCAAACCATCACATGAAGTCAGCTCAAACAGCGATGCTTCATACATGTTGAATATACTCGATGTAGTACTTGCATAGTATACACACGATACTTCACAAGTATCAACTTCCTGAATAACGCAGTTATTCAATCTAGCACAACATGCTAGTTTCTGTCGGTCCCACGATCTACACGTTCAAGACATCAATCATGTCACAAACTGTGGGATACATACTGGGGTATTGGTCTGGCGGTTTACAGCGTGCAGCGCACAACGCGCCATCATAAGAACGTGTTAGGAAGTCATGGACGGTTAGTGATGATGGGAGAAGTGGGAAAGTCTAGTCGTGTGACACCAACACACTACTCCACTACTCCATCACTCCACTTTCTCCACTTCCCATGAGATACGAGGGTTAGGCTAAAAGACTTGTATAAATAGGTTCTCCACCCTATTTTGCAAAATGAACAGAACAAGTCCAGAAAACAGAGGCAAGTGTTGATACAATCGTATTCAAACACCGGAACTGATAGCTTACATCCTGCAAGGCAGTTTAACTTTCTGATACATGTCCTGCATAGCCAAAACCTTCACATTCTCAACACCTTCTTCGCTTCCCTCCCTAAGATCAACCCCATATCCTTCACTTTTGTGACCGAAACAAGTCCGGAATGGCCATTTCTTGGTTTAGGCCGGACTTGCACAGATTGATCTCTCGAATCTACAAGCACTCACCGCGCAGTGCATCTATTTAAGGTTTAGATTCATTCCTCATCCACACCCCAAATTACCAAAATTAGCAGGAATATTTTTCACCCATAAACAATTGGCGACCACAGTGAGAGATTGATCTCTCGGTTGCAATATCAATTTCCAATTCCAAAATTCGTCTTTCAATACCCGATTCAATTTTTGCAATTTCAAAAAGGGTAGATCTTAGAACCAATTCAATCAACAATTCATTTCAGGATGGTTGAACTCAGGTCTGGATCAACAATCAATTCTGATGGAGCTAGCGTGGATAACACTCCCGGTGTCGGTGTACCTGTCAGTGGAGCTACCATGGTCAATACACCTCGTGGAGCCGTCACTTCTACCTCCAGCGCCAGCATAGCAGGAGATGTTCCAGTAAGTGTAACACCTCCCATAAACAGAGCCATAGCAGCCGCAAATCCCGACATCTCCTCAAGTTTAACACCTCCGGTAGTCACCATAGCAACAACTTTCACTCCTTCATCAGGACGAGGAGCCGGAGGGAAGATAGGAGGACCATCTCCCATTACCATTGCAGACTTGATGGAGAAGCAGGAAGTTCTTGCTAAGACTCAAACAGATATGGCCGCAACTCAGAAAGTGGTACTCACTTTTCTTAAGAAATTAACTGATCTATTTCCACAAGAGCCGCAACAGCCCCTGGAGCCTACAAGGAACGCATTCAACACACCGGAGAAGGTACTTCAGCTGCGCGGACCTACATGGACCCGATCAAAGAAGCGACATTAGATATGAGCTGTCCTGTCATGGAGACTCCTACATTGGGGACTGATCCTCACAACGATCTTCCTCAAGTCAATAGTCTCACTATGATCCAGAGGCCGGTGGATCAGGAAGCGTTTTCTCTAATGAAAAGTTTATGCGAACTTTTACACTTCTCGAAGAATCAGTGGGCAGAGACGTTTTGCTGCAATCAATCAGAAGAAAGTCACAACTGGGCGCTACATGTTATTGCACACATCAAGGATTCAGAGTTCAAGACGACCCTTACCGACATTAGAGAATCTTCGAATGTGATTACTCTCAAGACTCTCAGGATATCCAAGGTTCTCTCAGGCAAGGTCGTACGGAAACCAAACCAGAACATACGGGAGAAGCTTCGTGGAGAGAATCATACAAGTTCGTTGTGTCCTACTCCCCATGTGGGCGTCAATTTAGGAAGAATACCGACTTGCATCATTGAGGTATATAACCCACGATGCATATTTGCTGACGAAGCATTCTTCTCCATCCTGTAAAGCCACGACCCATGTTCACACAAAGAGGCAACGAACTTTTGTGGTGAGCCGTGACCAGAAAGGGAAAACGGTATACCGACGCTGCCATTACCAATTAGCGGGGGATATTGTTACCCAGTCTCTCCACCCAATGGAATGCTACAACAGCAACAAACCACAAGAACAAGTGCTAGATGATCCACAACAGCTGCAAGATGGCACCAACTTCACAACTGATGAGATTGAAATCGTTGAGGAATCTCCTAGGCCTATCTCCATCAGCTCAACCTTGTGTACGGATAAACGCACGAAGCTCGTGGAACTTCTCAAAGAGTACCAGGACATATTCGCTTAGAAATATGTAGAAATGCCGGATTTAGATGAAAATTGGTTACCCATATCCTACATGTCATACCTGGATCCAAGTCGGTTAAACAGTTGCAGTTCATACACGAGGAAAATGGATAGATCAGATGCTGCATAGACTTCAGAGACTTGAACAAGTGCTGCTCCAAAAGCGATCCTACTCTACCTAACATCGACATGTTAGTAGATGCAACTAGCGGACACGGCATGTTCTCCTCCATGGATGGATGTAGCGGCTACAACCAGATAAGGATGTACGAGCATGACGCAAGTAAGATAGCTTTTCGAACTCCTCTCATAAATTTTTATTATACCATAGTGCCATTTGGTGTAAAGAATGCCGGTGCAACGTATCAACGCTATATGACGACAATCTTCCACTAGAGCCGATACCTCAAGGGAGCAGCCTCAAGAAGATAACGATGTCCACGCGTCATATCGATCAATATCCAGGCGAGTCACTCTATCAGACAATGGCCGAACAAGATCCGGGCGAGTCATTTTATCAGATAGTGGTACATGTCTATCATGTTATGTTGGAGAATCTGCGCTTTTGGTCATCCTCTGGAGCTATTGAACACTCATCTACAACAACATATGCCATGACATAAAGAACCAGGACTACCGATAATGAAGAGCCTCATAATGTTCGTAGGGGCATATATCTCACCAACATGCGATACAACCTTCAGCCTTCTGAAAGCAATTCCCTAAAGCAGTAAGAGGAAAACCACCGAGATACAACATCCTGCGCGTCCGCTAACTCCAACTCCAGTACCACATGCACGACTCCCACAATGATGAAACAACGTCCAAGATATTCCATATCTAGCTCGACAACAACCACTACGAACAAACCATGTAAACCACGCTTGGGGACTGAGGCTCAGCATGAAGTTCCTTCACCGTCGGACAAGGACTTCTTCAACACGAGAGAGATGGTCAGTCAAGAAGCATGGGATTCGCAAGTCCGGATCAATTTTCAAGTTCGGATCAATTTTCAAGTCTGGTATTGCTCAAGTTTCTTCAAGTTCGATATTGATTAATCCACAAGTCCGGATCAAGTCACAATTCCGGTATTGCTCAAGTTTCAAGTCTGGTATTGATCAAAGTCACAAGGCTGGTATTCGAATAAAACAGGCGCACGCAGCAGGACCGGTCTTCAGTCGAAATACAGGGTCGACGTTCAGTAAGGCATGCGGCGGGTCCCACTTGATCCCAGTCCCATATTGGTCGAAGCAGACACAGCCGTCCCCAATCAAAGCTCTCTCTCCAGTAGAAGGCGTTTCAGCTCCAACACTTCGACGTTTTCTGCAGGACCCACATTTACATTTGAGCACACAAGGTTTATTTTTTAAGTAGGCATGCTCATATCGGGTCCCACGTTCGAGTGAAACAAATAGCAATGCCGGTGTTTGGTCAAAGCATCAATCCCACGTTCGATCAAGCAGGCGTAGTAGCCCCACGAACGAAACAGGCGCAACAGTCCATCGAAGCAGGCAAGACCAACATCATGCTAGGGGAACACTCGCCTGGATGCCTCTTGAACCTGACATGCTCCAAGGACAGGACGACCCGTCTCTCCTGGTAACATCTAACTTTGTCTCATAAGCTTTTTCTTTAACTGTCACCATCTCATGCCTACCCCGCAATAGTGTAACCGCTACGTGCTAGGCAGGGGACTTAATGTTGATGGTGGATTTTCATTTGAGGGTAAAATTATAAAACATAAAAATTATGCGCCAACATCTTGTAAAATATAAGGCCATTAATGAGTGATGGATACTCCTTCACTTTATCAATTCACCTAGAATGGAGCATGTGGCAACAATCCCATTCTGTGAATAAAATACACGAAATTCATCCAGGTTGGAGCATGTAGCAACAATCCCATATACCCTGTGAATTTCCAGCATTATTAATTAATGCGCAACAGCTTTGTATTTCATGTACTCATTATCAGTGCGGCATGACGACTGAGTGTTTCTCTCAGCAGAGCAACACAAATCTCCAAGCATTATAATGAAAGCATGTACGAAATACCCGTATAGGCTGAACTCTCGGTGTGTTATACTAGCCCGATTGAGCCACTCTCGGTGTGTTATACTAGCCCGATTGAGCATCCGGACTGACCGTATCAGTCTGGATATGATCACGACCATCCAAATCCACCAGCATGATTGGATGGCCCAGATCGATTCAATAACCTCCAAGCAGGTATGGAATATCTGCCGAACCAACGCGGATCCCGCATGGTCGGCATCCCCTTGGCCTAGCTTTCCAAAACGTCCAAACCATAGCAGTATGGATGGAAAACCCTAAATTAGGGTTTGCGTCACATTACATGTGTCGCAAAACAGTCTCTACCATCCATCTTCGCATGCATAGATGGAGGGTGCATATATAGATTCAAAGGGCACGGAGTATGTCAACACAATCACCATGGGCCCACCTACATACCTGACCAATCGGTCAGGAACAACCATGGTTGGTCATTCCAAATCGTGCGCCTGAATGGAGAATGACGCACGACCTTGAAGCCAAAATTAGGGTTTTGAATCACGAGCGTCCATTTTCTCCGGCACGAATCGATGGTCCAAGATCAGATCAAAGCAGGTCCGGTCATACCAACATGACCACCGTGGACCTGTCTGTCCCTTTACCTGATCGGCCAAGTCCGAACTTGGCAATATGCCTCAGTTCGCGTGCCTCCAAAATGCATGGTCGCTCCTTCAAAACTGCAAACTAATCTTAACTGCTCGATTTCGCCGGACGAATTGAGCGGCTTAGATCATGTTTTCATGGGACGGTAAGGCATAGGCGTGAACATCAGCCTGCCATCTACATGCTGGAGTCATCGGCCAAGACCGACCAAGCCTGGTCGTCTTGGAACGCCCGCCCGAAGCTGGTACGATATGCAGCTTTTGCGGCACTAATTATCTATCACAATTCGATCTCGACCACTCAACTTTGCCGGACGAATTGAGTGGCCCAGATCACGTTTCCGTGGGGAGGTCAGGTATAGGCGCCTAGACCGTCATGCCATATACACACATGTATGATCGGCCATCCCAAAATAATGTCCTAATCTTGGATTCGATCAGGGAGAAGAGTAGTGCATGCGCACCTCCTTCAAAACCCTAATCTCACCAAGTGTCGCAGATGAGTGTCTCAAAGATCATCTCATCCGTCCAAATTCACCAGCTTGGGGTCAGGAGTTAATTGGTCAGTGCGGATTCATGGTGATCATCATCCACCACTCTACCACACCATGTGGTCGGCCAAGGGAGGAATTGCTTGTGCAACCTCCAAACCATCACATGAAGTCAGCTCAAACAGCGATGCTTCATACATGCTGAATATACTCGATGCAGTACTTGCATAGTATACACACGATACTTCACAAGTATCAACTTCCTGAATAACGCAGTTATTCAATCTAGCACAACATGCTACTTTCTGTGGGTCCCACGATCCACGCGTTCAAGACATCAATCATGTCACAAACTGGGGGATACATACCGGGGTATTGGTCTGGCAGTTTACACCGTGCAGCGTACAATGCGCCATCATAAGAACGTGTTAGGAAGTCATGGACGGTTAGTGATGATGGGAGAAGTGGGCAAGTCTAGTCGTGTGACACCAACACACTACTCCATCACTCCACTTTCTCCACTTCCCATGAGATACGAGGGTTATGCTAAAAGACTTGTATAAATAGGTTCTCCGCCCTATTTTGCAAAAAGAACAGAACAAGTCCAGACAACAGAGGCAAGTGTTGATACAATCGTATTCAAACACCGGAACTGATAGCTTACATCCTGCAAGCCAGTTTAGATTTATGATACATGTCCTGCATAGCCAACACCTTCACATTCTCAACACCTTATTCGCTTCCCTCCCTAAGATCAACCCCATCTCCTTCACTTTTGTGACCGAAACAAGTCCGGAACGGCCATTTCTTGGTTTAGGCCGGACTTGCACAGATTGATCTCTCGAATCTACAAGCACTCACCGCACAGTGCATTTGTTTAAGGTTTAGATTCATTCCTCATCCACACCACAAATTACCAAAATTAACAGGAATAGTTTTCACCCATAAACACCAGCAAACCAAGAAGATCAACCAGGAAGCCTGGTTGGATGAATGATTACATTGCTTATGCATTACTAGTTATATAAGATGGTACTCCTACTTCCTATTTAGAAGTTGTACGTTGCGCAAAGTGTAAAGAATGGGATGGTGCAATTCAGGACGAAATGGAGTCTCTTTATAAGAATGGCACATGGATTCTTATGAAGCTTCCGAACGGTAAGAAGGCCAAATGGGTATATGCTAAGAAATAAGGATCTCAGGTGAATCAAGTACACTACAAGGCAAGGTTAGTTGCAAAAAGTTATGCTCAAAGAGATAGGATTGACTACAATGAGGTGTTCTCTCCAGTTGTGAAGCACTCATCAATCCGAATTTTATTGGCCTTGGTAGCACAATATGATTTAGACCTAGTTTAGCAAGATGTTAAGACATTATTCTTACATGGTGATCTAGAAGAGGAGATCTATATGACTCATCTGAGTAGGTTCAAGGTTGCTGGAAAAGAAGATTGTGTATGTAAACTAAAAAGATCATTGTACGGGCTGAAGCAGTCTCCAAGACAATGGTACAAGCAATTTGATCAGTTTATGATAGGCCAAACATACACAAGAAGTCACTATGACCATTGTGTATACTTTAAGAAGCTACGTGATGGGTATTTCATATATTTTCTCTTGTATGTCGATGATATGTTGATTGCATCGAATAACAAGAAAGAGATCTATAATTTGAAGTGCAAGTTGTCATCAGAGTTTGAGATGAAATATATGGGTTAGGCTAAGAAGATTCTTGGTATGGAGATTCAATGTAACAGAGAGAAGGGTAAGGTTTGTTTGTCTCAGAAGGCATATTTGAAGAAAGTGTTACAAAAGTTTGGTGTCTACGAAGGAAATAAATCTGTAAGTACTCCCCTTGGTGCTCATTTTAAGTTGAATGCTCATATGTCTCCCACTACTGAAGTAGAGCGAAAGTATATGGCTCAAGTCCCATATGCTGAGGCTGTTGGTAGTTTGATGTATATGATGGTATGTACAAGGCCGGACATTTCACATGCAGTTAGTATGGTCATCCGTTATATGCATTGTCCTGGCAAGGAACATTGGCAAGCTGTGAAATGGATTTTGAGGTATCTTTATGGTACAGTTGATGTTGGCTTGGAGTTTGTGAAGGATAAAAGTGACAATCAGTTGTGTGTTGGGTATGTGGATTCTGACTATGCTGGTGATTTGGACAAGAGACGTTCAACTACAGGGTATGTATTTACCATAGCAGGAGCACCAGTAAGTTGGAGATCAATCTTGCAATCTACTATGGCGCTTTCAACTACGGAGGCAGAGTATATGGCAGTTACCAAGGCATTTAAGGAGGCTATATGGTTACAAGGTTTACTAGATGACTTGGGATTTGTGCAAGACCAACTGCATGTGCATTGTGATAGTCTTAGTGCAATTTACTTGGCTAAGAATCAAGTGCATCATGCTAGACGTATGATTTCACTTTGTTAGAGAAATTCTGGAAGAAGAAGACGTTCTACTTGTGAAGATCGATACCGAAGACAATCCAGCTGATATGTTGACTAAAGTAGTTTCTGGGATCAAGTTTCGACATTGTTTGAAATTGATCCACATGCTTCCAGTTTGGTGAAAGACTCTTTTTGGGGTAGAAGTTCTTAAGAACCTGGTGGAGGTCTTCTATTAAGGCCATTTGAGAGAACTACGGTCGGGTTTGATTCTTATTGAGGATACGTAGGAATCCAGTGATGGTTCAATCGACGTTGGAAGATGGAAGTGATTTTATCAATTGATCATCTCATGCATGAATGCATGATCCGAGGTGGAGAATTGTTGGTAGGTCGGTCAAGGACTAGATTAGGAAATCTAGTTGGTTAAGGAAATTAAGTACTTGTGTCCTAAGTTAAGAGGTTTGTCTCTTAGATCTAAGTTAGGAAACCCTATATTTGTAGGAAAGTAATCCTTGTTAAGGAATGTGTCCAGTCCTATTGATGTGTATAAATAGTTATAGAGAGAACTAGAAAAAACACACCAGAACTAAGTAAGAGTTCTCTTCTTCTCATCTAAAGCTTTGTATATTCTAACCTATACGGTGATATTTAAAATTGCTTATTCCTTCCCGAGGATTCAACCTTGTTAAATACTTGTTCTTCTTATGTGAGTGATTGTGTTCTTGGAAATATTGGAGTACCATTGTAGCAGTGCAACCTAATGCTTCTGCAGTCTTTGGCGCAACAGAAGGTGCAACCAGCTGTGGCCGAGATAATGAAGGTTGGGACTTGAGAATGGACGGGGGTCTACTGGGTTAGAAAGGAACTGGTTCTAGTGGCCGAGTATTAAGAGGACATGAAGCAAAAAGTGGTGCAGTGGCCGGACTTGGAAAAGGGCCTGAATTTAGCAACTGGTGTTTACGATTGGACCGGGCTTTGGAAGATGTTGGAAGCAGTCTACGAGGGAATTGAGATACCTATAAGTAAGAAGACACATACTCATATGGGGAGGCCGTAATCATGGAAAAAAACTAGGTTTTGATGTTTCGCTATTTTGTTTTCTTCATATGCTTGGTTTAATATTTTTTTTATCATTTTCAATGGCTTTGAACATAACCATGTCTAGCTAGGCTCCTCATTAGGGTGAAGGATGAACTTGTAGTTATATTACTTGTGTTCTTAAACAATGGTTTCAAAAATAAAAGCTTAATGTATTATTTGTGTTTCTCAAAACTGGGTTGTTTGTTTAATGATTTTTTCATGTCTTATGCCATGTATACTTCATAGTTGAATTCTAGAACAACATCCATATGAAACATTGGTGATTTATGATTATGACAATTCTCTGACTATGTATGCCATGTATGCCTAGTACTTTGGATTTCTACCTTTTAGGTTGAGAACAAACATATTCTTTGATAACTCTTCGAAAAGTCTTAAACGTCATATATTCTATGTATTAATAGCTAGGTTTTCAATTGTGCATGAGTAAAATTAGAGACCTTTGTGAGAGACATAAGTGAAATTTAGCCTGCAAGGGATTCCGTAGCCCTAATACATCCACATCCGTGATTTACAGTCTTTATACAATTGCTTTATTTACCCGTTAATTTATTCTCTTAGTACAACAATCTCTGAAATATTGAATTTTGGTTAGTCAGTCATTGATATTGATTAGTAGTTTTCACACTCCTTGAGGGAACGAACCGTGCTTGATTTTGTGTGATATTTTTGACACCGTGCGCTTGCGGTAAAACAAAGTCGGTCTACCGACCCATCAAGTTTTTGGCACCGCTGCTGGGGAGTGGTTGCAAAACCCCTCTAATTGATATTTAGACTTTCTAGTCAATAGTTTTGGATTTAAGCACGAATCAACTTTTTTGCTTGTGTTTAGTGTATGCAAGATTTTCCAGTCGATTGGGATAGAATCATTTTGCTCGTCTTGTTAGAGTTAACCCGTTATTCATGCCTGGAACCGATGATGAGGGTGAAATCCCTTCAGTTAAGAGTTTGAGAGACTATATGTATCCAATTAGAGTCTCTCAACCTTCTTGCATTGTTTTGCTTGCTACCACAGCAACCTATGAGATTTGTACCAATACCATTCAGGATGTTCCCAATTTTTATGGTAAGGAGAATTAAAATCCTTACTATAATATTAGAGACTTTAAGGAGTTGTGCGGTACGGTTAAAATTAAAAACTTGGCTGATGAATACCTTAAACTTAGGTTGTTTCCTTTCTCATTAAAGGATAAGGCAAAATTTTGGTTAGATGCGTTGGCTCCTTCGTCAGTTAGGTCTTGGGATGATATGAAAAAACTGTTTTTGAACAAATTTTTCCCTAGGCATAAGACTTCTACAATTAGTCAAAAATTGAACAGTTTTGTGCAACAACATGGAGAGTCTCTCAGTGACTACTTAAAGAGATTCCATGATCTTTTGCTACAGTGTCCACACCACGGATTTGATATTACTAGGCTTACATTGATTCTTTACAAAGGATTAGATCACAAAACTATGACTATGGTAAAATCATTTTGTGGTGGTAATTTTAAGGACAAAAGTGCCGATGAGGGGTACAAATTCTTGCAAGAAATATCTGAGAAAACCCAAGAATGGGATTCTAAGGAACCAATAAGATCAATTGCTAATAGCAAAGGAGCGCACAGAGTTTATATTCGATTTGACTCTGACGCTTGTTGATACATGAAAAAAAAAATACCCCTTGACGGGTCTAGGATGCTCCTAAAAGGGCTAGAAAGCTTAGTATAAGATATGGGGACTTGGGGACTAGGCCCAAGTCCAATGGGAATATACCCATGAGATAAGAAGGACAAAGGAGGAATTAATAAATGAGAACAAGGTTATATCAAGGAATGGCATTATAAGTAATTAAGGATGTTTAAGACACGTGTCATGATGTCATAAAAGGAGGGACTTTTGGGAAAGTCTATATAAGGAAGGACAAGGTACAAAGGAAAGGCAACTCTCTCTCTTACCATTCCTAGTAAATTGAGGTCATGAGGTGTGACTAGGACAGGTATAACCAAAACTAAAATCACCTTTCAATATTTGGCAACCACACCCGGAGGCTTGTGCCTAGGTCACCATGACACACATGGGAGAGGCCAGCTCAAGCGCGGCAAAATATCGATTGAACAATCAACCCATCAACATGGATGAAGTAACGATAGATGACGAAGACATCGAGGAAGAAATACTGATCCAGGATATCACCAAGCAATCGGCAAGACGCGGACCCCAAAGCAAGGAGATAAGCGAAACACAAGAGAAGAACATGAAAGCGACCCAACTACCAAAGCCCCCATCCCCAGTCCTGCAAGACATAAAAAAATAGCTAGAAAAGCGTTTACAAAGAAAACAAGAGCTAGAGGACTGGATAGCGAAGTAGTGATAGCAGGCTAAAGCGCCCCCAAAGAACAAAAAAAAAACGAGGGATACAAAAATGTCAAGACAACAACAATATCGCAGTGAGATGTGGCAATGTACTTGGAACAGAATTACCACGTGGTAAAATAAGATAATAATTGCCTTGTAAGCAGCCCGTACCCAACAGATATCCGAGAATATCAATACCCCGAGGATTACACTTCTCCGAAATTCAAAACATATAATGGACAAGGAAACACGCGGGAACACCTTAGACGCTTCCTATCAACAATGAATGATAGGGCCTCCGATGGAAAGCTGTGTCTAAAGGAATTCCCCAAGTCATTAGCAGGCACGACATTCACTTGGTACGAAAATTTGAAGGTGGAAAGTGTGGATTCCTAGCCGACCATGTCCGCGCTTTTTCTTGGGAAATTCTATTCAGCTAAGAGGAAAATCACGACAATGGATCTAAGCAAGAATGGTCAACAAATAGGAAAAGAAATAGGGAAGACATCAACGAATGAGCGCTTGTCGAAATATGCGTACGAGGAGTGATATCGTCCTTTAAAGGAAGTTTGATCAACTTTAGGTTCTAGACCTTCGCCGACCTGAAAGAAGCAGGCAAAAGAATAGTTGATTGTATAGAATAAATACCCATAGATCCCTCCTGGAGATACACGGTTAACATCGTATCCGAAGCACCACGCAATGTAAGGTCTAATACTAACAGGGAAAGAAGAAATCAGACTCAGACATCTACCGGAAGACAAGGGAGAAATGGATGGGAAAGGAAAGACTCAAATCCACCACCTCATATACCCTGCAGCAGAGAGCATGAAATTGAGCTACTAAATCAATGAGTCACTAGAAAGGAAATATAGTTGCCACCAATGGTGGTGGACGTCAACAAGATGGACAAGCACGCAACCAAATACTGCCATTATCATCGGAGATTGGGACACCCGACAGAGGAATGTTTCGCCATAAGGAGCATATTCGAACGAAAGCGCGCCTCTAGAAAACTTGAGGCAAGTAAGCAAGTAATTGAATACGACCCCTTCCCTCGCTATTAAGCCTCAAGGAAATGAGATAACAAGTCAAAAAAGAGAGAGGAGGAGAATATATAAAGATGAACCACTGCTAGCTTGTAAACAATCACTTTTATGGTAAAACCAATTTCTTTTTCTAAAAACTCATGAGAAATACGATGTGAAAAGGCTACAGGAATGCCAAAGGCGCCTGGTCGGCTGACAAATCTACAAAAGGCTACGGGAATGCCAAATGCTCCCAGTCGGCTGACAAATCTACAAAAGGATACGAGAATGCCAAAGGAGCCCGGTCGGCTGACAAATCTACAAAAGGCTACGAGAATTCCAAATGCTCCCGGCCGGCTGACAAATCTACAAAAGGCTACGGGAATGCCAAAGGCACCCGGTCGGCTGACTAATTCACAAAAGGCTACTGGAATGCCAAAGGCACCCAGTCGGCTGACAAATCTACAAAATGCTACGGGAACGCCAAAGGCTCCCGATCGGCTAACAAATCTACGAAAGATCACGGGAAAGCCAAAGGCGCCCAGTTGACTGACAAATCTACAAAAGAGGCTACGGAAATGCCACAAGCGCCTAATTAGCTGAAAAACCAATAAAAAAAAAAGGGGAGTAGGCGCGTTCTATCAACTCTACCCATCCCATCGCATTCTTCTGATAAAAAGGAAAGGGGGAGTAGGCGTGTTATATCAAACGCCCACCCATACCACTGCATTCCGATAAAAAGAGAAGGGGAGTATCGCGTTCTATCAACGCCCGCCATCCCTCCGTATTCTTCTGATAAAAAGGAAAGGGGGAGTAGGCGCGTTTTATCAAATGCCCGCCCATCCCACCACATTTTGATAAAAAGAGAAGGGGGAGTAGGCGCGTTCTATCAACGCCCACCCATCCCACCGCATTCTTTTGATAAAAAGAAAAGAGGGAGAAGGCGCGTTCCATCCAACGTCCACCTAACCCACCGCATTCCAATAAAAAGATAGGGGGAATAGGCGTGTTCTATCAACGTTTACCCAACCCATCGCGTTCTTCTGATAAAAAGGAAAGGGGGAGTAGGCGCATTTTATCAAACTCCCTCCCAACCCACCGCATTTTTCTGATAAAAAGGAAAGGGGAAGTAGGAGCGTTCTATCAACACCCACCCACCCCACCGCATTCTTATAAAAAGGAAAGGGGGAGTAGGCCCGTTCTATCAAAAGCCCACCTATCCCACCATATTCCGATAAAAAGAGAAGGAGGGTAGGCGTTTTCTATCAACGCCCACCCTTTCCACCACATTCTTCTGATAAAAAAAAAGGGAGTAGGCGCGTGCCAAATGCGAATATTAGTAAGCATGCGGAGACAATATATGTACATATATACATACACATAATAAGAAACTAACCTTGGGAATTGCTGAGTCGAAGGGAAGATCAGTAGCCTTACAACGAGATGCGAAAGAACCAGTGGATGATTCAGAGTCACTAGCTGGATCTAAAAAACGAGGAATGAAAGACATTGCGAAGGAAAACTCAGATTTATTAAAAAAAAAAAAAAGAGAAGAAAGAAAAACGAGAAAAACAAAGACATGTATTAAATAGGGGGTTGTGTAAATTACCTTTAGGATCACCAACTGGTGGTACCACGTGAGATGGTGACCCACCAAAAACCGACCAGTTAGTCCCGGTTGGACTCATCGATTGCAAAACGACACTAGGATATATGGGGCTTTACCTCTGGCACGAACGGACTCAACCCGAAGTGGGTGAAATGATGATATGTGAAGGCGCGGGGATACCCAGCCGGTCCCCTCTGGGAGATTAACCCCAAGACTCATCCCCAGGTCTACAAATGAGGAGGTCGGGCTACCACCAGCACCCCTGGGAGGTTGTGACACACTTCTTCGTCGAGCCTGTTGAGGTTGTAGAGACGAAATATTAGCAGAAGAACAAGGATGCATAACAAAAAAAATAGCCTCTTCCCATTTAGCCTTCTTGGCGAGACTCTTCTCGGTCCAATCACTCTCGGGAATGTTCAGGTACTCCTTCATTACGTAAGAAGGGGCCTTCCACCCCACGGGATTGGAGAGAGGAGCTCCCTGAAGATTTAATTCCTGACATTTGTTTAAAAAAAATGAAATGAAATGACGATGAAAAGCGCCAAAAGAAAAGAAGAATAAGCAAGTAGGGAATACCTACACTTCCTGAGGACTAGTGGTCAATCTAAGTATATCCAGTCGAGGAGGCTTACGGTCGGAATATGACTTCGACCCTCTCCTTGGCCTTATGGGATCATGACCTTCAGGAGGGTCCCAAGAAGTCACCAAGAGTTCTAAAGAGTGACCTTTGGTACCCAAACTGAGCCGATGAATGGTGGCCACAACATCATCAAGCTTGATTCTACCATATGCATGAAGCGCCCTAAGATTGTCATAAGACAAATCATGAGGAGGGGAAGATTCACGGAGAAGGAAGATCAAGGCCCGACGAAGCATGAAAAGCTGATATTCATGGGCACCCTCAGTAACATCCAAAGGGCACTCGAGAATAGGTTGTCTAAACGAAAAACTGATTCCCCGATTATTCAGACGAGATGGCCCTTTAAAAATAAAATGATCGAAACTGGCGATGACATCCCTGGTATCGGAGCTTCCCCAAGGAGAAAATCTCAGAGGAATCCCTTGATCGAATCCAACTTGCCTAGCCGTGCGATCGGGATTATATGACATGGTGATAAACTTACCATCATGGAATCCAAGAAGATAACCAGGCAATATCTCTATCACCGAATCATAATTTGACTCTTCCAAGAGCTATGTTGAATCCAGTTCTACGTCAAAAGCTATGGAAAATCGTAATGCGCCAGACCCAACCGACCATCGTGATAAGGGAATGATACAAAATCCTTGGCCACGTCTAGATGTTGATCTATATCGCTCTTAGGCAGGGTTCCCTTGCCTCGCCAAAGGGACATCCGCGGATAGCCATAAGTAACCGGAACTCTCTTAACTGAGCCGTCATCATGTTCGACATCATCTTCGCGATGAACCTCTATATCATTAGGCTCTGGGGCATATGAGGTGACATGCTCCCAAGACCACACTTCCATAAAAGAGGCCGGGATGTAAGGATCAATCTTATGAGCTGAACCCACTGTCTGGAGATCGTGGAAAAACAAATCCAAATGACGGTACAAGCTACCTAAAAACATTAGCGCAAGCGGGAAAGAGTCCCCACGAGACAAAAATACTTCCATCGGCACGAGCTCTTGATTGTATCCTAGGGACTATACTCGAACATATCGTGACAAAGCCAAAATAGAATGTAAGCGGCCAACTCAGCACGAGGGTTCGTCTCTTTTCGTTTAGGAGGGAGAACCTTTACATCCACTAACCGCGGAGACCAATACTTAATCCAGAGAGGAAATGAGGCGTGTCTATTGGTTTTAGTGACCCACTCGGAGTCTGCTTTAGTTGAAGTTGACAATCCATGAATCGCTTCGTGGGCACGGAAAGAACTAACAAGTAAGCGCTCACCCACTGGACGCACTGGAGGAGGCTTCTTCTTCTCCTCAAGCGCTTTGGCCTTCCCTTTGGCGATGAATGATGGTGTATTTTTCTTGCCCACTTTAGTAGTCTTCTCTTCCTTTCCATGTTTTGCAGGCATCTGTTCTTTCTTCACTAACTCACTTAGAGAGGAGTCTTTACATTTTAATAGATAAGCCCACAACACCATGTCTTCCTCAGTCAGCGCCCCAAAAATGGCTTCCTTGTCATACAAATGACTACCATGGATAGGCATCCTTGTGAGGGCGACTATATCCTATAATACTATGGTATCCTCTCCCCACGTGGTAAAAAGAGTGTAGACAGGAGGAGCCCAATGACAAAAAATCATGGTTATATTGCGCTTACACCTTGTCACCTCTCGATTAAGAGATGAATTTCTAGCCTCGTCATTGCCTGCCTTACGAAGAGTCGTCGCATGACCAGGAATGGAACGGATATAGGATGTCCAATGCGGCCATATTGGAGGGGTTTTTGATAAAGAACGAATATTGATGGCAGGGAGGTCATAGTCGCCACGGTGAATGGCCATACGTGGAACCTTCTTGAATGAGAAATCATCCATAGTACAATGTTAGGCTTAGAAACAATAAATACATTTTGTACTAGCTGCAAGTACACAACGTCGAGTCTGTAAACAGGGTAAGTATGAATCAATCCTTGGGGACTTAAAGGGTGTAAAGTTAAAGCTAAGGTCTTACTCAAACTGATTCAAACTGAGAGTAACAAAAGGGTTTTGGTTGTCGATACGACTAAATGGTTGGTATTAACTGAAATAGTTTAAACATAATGATGTAAAGCAATATGCAAATGTAAACACTAATAATGAGGTTACTAGAGCAGTCAAATCCACCACCAACTTAAACAAGGTATTCATCTGATGATACTTCTCTTGTCCTTATGACTGATAATAGGGGGGTTATGTATATCTAAGGTAACTCCGATATGAATAATCCAATCACAACTAAGGCATTTCTCCTAAGCATTAACTGTCTGTTTAAGGAACAACTAATCAAAATATCAATATATGTGGTTAAGCATGAGATGTAGTTCTACAACACATGATTGCTCTAACTACAATGGATGCATGACATACACTGTGATAGTAAAGTGTTGAAGCTCTAAGATTGAATGTTATTCTAAAATATTTAAGCACAACAAGATCACAACCAAAAGCATGAATAACAAAGCATTAATCTAGGGCTTCATCTAAACCTTAGCAAAAGTATTTAGAACATGATAAACAGGATGCAAACATAATTCATATTAAAACTAGATGATCCAGCTAATCTTAGATGATTTGTTTACAAATAAGAAGGCTCTATTTATACACAATTTCCCTAAATTGACCTTCAATTCGATAATTAATTGAAAACCCACTCACCAAAACGCGTTTTTCCTCTTCAATTCATCTCTGCAAGCCTACTCTTCCAGCTGTTAGTGAAGATAACCTTAATTCTATCTCTCTCAAACCTAACCTCTAGGTTTACTGTTCTTGATAAGATGATAAGGCTTGAGAAAGAAATAGAATTAGGAGTTAATGGTGGTGTTAATGATGGCGAAGCTGTGCTCAAAGAGATGGGACGGTGAAGTAATGGTTGATGGTGGTTGAATACATGAGAAGTAAATTGAGAAGAAAGAAATGGTGATTTCTTTTCTTTTCTGGTCGATTAGGAGAAGGGAGGTAGGAGATTAGAATGTTGAGCGGTGGCATCAAGCTTTGATGCAACGGATGTGGATGTTGTTGGATTAAATAGTTGTATCAAATATGACGGTTCGGGTATGAAATGAGTTTGGATATTGGGTTTGGGTTCTCTACGAAGCCCATTGCTGGTATAGCTCTCGCAAGCGGCTTTCGGCACGCGTACAAGCGGATTGTAGCTGCTTTTGCACGATGTTTCTTCCACATTGCTCACAACCTCTTAGCGCAACTCTTTCCTTATGTCTATGGCCACCAAATATCTGCTGTTTTTGCTTCTCAAAACATCCAAGCTTTATTTACTACCTAAAAACATAAAGTTAATTAGTAGAAATATTTATTCTTGAAAACAATGAAAACTCTGAATTTGGAATAAAATAGAGAGTTAGAGCACAAAAGATGAGTTAAATGGCAACAAAAAGGTGTAGAAATATGCAATATTAGGCACTCATCAAATACCCCCAAACCTGAATTTTATTTGTCCTCAAGTGAAACAGAAATTAAGAAATCCTAACTATACCACTGTTGCTGGTCTCTCGAATGCATTTAATGAATGCACTAATCCTTTAAACCCCTAGGTGTCTTTAGTGGATGAGTTGTAGTCTCGTGAGGGTTTACCAGAGGTGTACCCACAAAACCTTCTCCAACTTCAGAGCGTAATAGATTCCCAAGTATCCAAGGAGCTATGAGGACATAGAGTTTCTGCATGCTAGTAACAAGAAGTTAGAAATACCAAAGAAAACATTCTCATCTTTAAGAGCTGAGTGAGAAATAACCACACCATATGAAAGAATTCGGGTTCGAGAGTGATCACAAGCCTCGACTTCTGCCTCACCAATCGGGTTTTATGATAATTACACTCAAAAAGACCGCTTTTTTAGTCTCTCATGTGTGCAGACAGGAATAAAAATATAAATCCGGCACACATTGAATGGTGGGAAGGAAAATCTTCCGAAATAATTTCTGGAGACTCCACAGAATTGTGGACAAAAAGAATCTTTTATTGATGATCTCTAAGAAAGCAAATCAATCATTAGCGAGGATAGGATTACTCACTTACTGTAACACCCCACTTACGAGTGGATATCTGGAAGACCGTCTAGGATGGTGGGTAGACAATGAGACTGATCATCCCCACACGTTGGAAACTGGCCAACGGTGTGCGTTGTCAGGCCCGGATAGCATCCCACTAACGAGTGGCAACCTGGATGACCGTCAGGGATGGTGGGCAACTGGATCCTGTTCCACACAGTACTCCAAATTGTTTACATCTTTCAACTTGTGAAATTTAGGGACTCCTGAGTGTGTAGTATGGGATGCACATTTATGATACCTTGTTGAGATATCCTTTTGGCACTGGCCAATTAAGATTCTTTTTAACGTTGTGGACTCTTTTTGGATTCCTGAGTATGAGGTATGGGACATTTGATCAGAAGGTCTAAATTGATGTTCACGACAACTCGAGGAAACCCGTGATTTTTGGGAAACTGGTATGGGACTTTTTCCCAGGAATCCAAACCGAAGAATTTGTCCACAATAGTTTTTCTTTTTTATTTCGGGGATGAAATTCTTCAAAGGGGGTGAATAATGTAACACCCCGTATTTTTTTAGCATGGCGCATGCTGAAAGATGCTCCATGGCCCGAGATGAAGCTTCATCCATAGCTTCTGTTGCATGGTAAGAAGCATATTGGCTTAATGCCAATACCGCGTCAAAATAGCACATTGTGTTTGGCATTTGGCCAAGAGCCAAATTTTGCATCATCATGATGCATTAGAACAGTTGGGTAGGTGGCCTCAAGATTGCAGCGTAATCATTGCACATTATGGAGGCTATTGGCCTAGAGCCAATATCGCGCAATCATTGTGCATCAGGCTAGAGAGGGCTGGCCGAACGAGTGTTGCGCAATTATTATACGCAATCATTGTGCTAATACGCAATTATTGCGACTGAACGCAATCATTTCACATGAACAATAAAAGTGGGAGTTGATGAATGATTTTTGCTCCCCTAATCAACGTTGTAAAAATTTCAAATAAACATATATATGGAGGGGTAGTTGGTTGAAGGTGCATATGCGAAATATGTACCAAGTAAGCTTCATAACTTAGACGGAAGAGTATAAATGATGCCTAAGGCTCATTTATAGTTGTGTATCCTTACGAAGAGGACATTTGGTGCTTAGGCATCACTATCCCATGTTGCGGACCCGGTGATGCATAATCATTGTGCATATTGACTGAACGGCCTATACGGACCATGCCATTACCATTATTGCTAGGCCACTGCCTCGCAAACTAGTTGGTCTAAGTTTTATATCCCTTCGAGGATGAACTACGGTCTGTGCTTGATCCCTTTAGAGTATGGAAAGGTACGTAGGCATCCGTAATGAGTTGCAGCATTATCAGTCCAGTACTTTGTCGCTTATATCATCTAATTGTGAGATGATTGCGACACTATGGCCTCTCATATCATCTGGCTCGGTAGCTCGATGCAAGAGATGATTGTGGCCAAACTTGATAAGGCAAGTTGCATTCTATTCCTTGGATGCTCATACTTCCTATCAAGGCGTTCGACTTGGGCATGTTATAGCCTATCTGAAGGCTAAAAACCTGATTGTCGTAATTTAGCTCTAGAAGGGTCTAAATTGATTGGAAACGGCCCAACGATCAAGACGTGATACTATTTTTAGCCAAATTCCATCATTTAGGGCCTCAAAAGGCCGTTTTTGCTGTTTTAAGAAAGTTTTTTTTTTTTAATATAAACCCTTTGAAGAACAATGGTAAGTTGAAACAGTGTGGAAGTAACTTAGCTTCATTATGCTCTATGAGAATGCTTGCAAGGGCAATTGAATATGCATTTTACTAGCTTAAAATCCCGAATCGTATCATTATCATGGCGCATCATGGAAGTTATGGCATGCGCGCCCAGGCGCTCCAGGCATAATTTTCCGGTCCTTCACAGTTGGTATCAAAGAAAATTCCGAGATAACTCTAGGGAATGTGTGGAGTGGACTCATCAACGAGTAATTTTCTTACAAAGGAAAACATAAAGTTGGAGAGTAGGCCAACTTTTGCGTGGAAAGGAGTTTGTAACTGCTACGTCCGTTACTATGCGAATCGAGTTGAGCTTGTTTAAGTACTGTTAGTTTTCCTGGCTTAAGCGGCACCTCACTTACGAGTGGATATCCGGAAGACCGTCTGGGACGATGGGTAGACAATGAGACTGATCATCCCCACACGTTGGAAACTGGCCAACGGTGTGCGTTGTCAGGCCCGGCTAGCATCCCACTTACGAGTGTCAACCTGGATGACCATCAGGGACGGTGGACAACTGGATCATGTTCCACATAGTACTGCAAATTGTTGACATCTTTCAACTTGTGAAATTTAGGGACTCCTGAGTGTGTAGTATGGGATGCAAATTTATGATACCTTGTTGAGATATCCTTTTGGCACTGGCCAATTGAGATTCTTGTTAATGTTGTGGACTCTTTTTGGATTCCTGAGTATGAGGTATGGGATGTTTGCTTAAAAGGTATAAATTGATATTTACGACAACTTGTGGAAACCCGTGATTTCTGGGCAACTGGTATGGGACTTTTGCTCAGGAATCCAAACCGAAGAATTTGTCCACAATAGTTTTTGTTTTGAATTTCGATGATGAAATTCTTCAAAGGGGTGATTAATGTAACACCCTGTGTTTTTTTAGCATGGCGCATGCTAAAAGTTGCGCCATGTCCCGAGATGAAGCTTCATCCAAAGCTTCTGTTGTGTGGTAAGAAGCATATTGGCTTAAGGCCAATACCGCATCAAAATGGCGCATTGTGTTTGGAATTTGGGCAAGAGCCAAATTTTACATCATCATGATGCATTAGACCAGTTGGGTAGGTGGCCTCGAGATTGCAGCGTAATCATTGCACATTATGGAGACTATTGGCCTAGAGCCAATATCGCGCAGTCATTGTGCATCAGGCCAGAGAGGGTTAGCCGAACGTGTGTTGCGCAATCATTATACGCAATCATTGTGCTAATACGCAATCATTGCGAAATAACGCAATCATTGTGACTGAACGCAATCATTCCACATGAACAGTAAAAGTGGGAGTTGATAAATTATTTTTGTTCCCTTAATCAAAGTTATGAAAATGTCAAATAAACATATATAGGGAGGGGTAGTTGGTTGAAGGTGCATATGTGGACTATGTACCAAGTAAGCTTCATAGATTAGCCGGAAGAGTATAAATGATGCCTAAGGCTCATTTATAGTTGTGTAGCCTTTAGAAGAGGGCATTTGGTTCTTAGGCATCACTATGCCATGTTGCGAACCCGATGATGCATAATCATTGTGCATCTTGACGGAGTGTCTTATACGGACCATGCCATTACCATTATTGCTAGGCCACGGTCTCGCAAACGAGTTGGTTTAAGTTTTATGTATATTCGAGGATGAACTACGGTATGTGCTTGATCCTTTTAGTGTAAGGAAGGGTACGTAAGCAGCTGAAATAAGTTGCAGCATTTCCGGTCCAGCACCTTTTCACTCATATCATCTAATTGTGATATGATTGCGACACTCTGGCCTCTCATATAATATAGCTCGGTAGCTCGATGTAAGAGATGATTATGGCCAAACTTGATGAGGCAAGTTTCATTCCATTCCTTGGATGCTCATACTTCCTATCAAGGCATTCGACTTAGGCATGTTATAGCCTATCTGAAGGGTAAAAACTCGATTGTCTTAATTTAGCTCTAGACGGGTCTAAATTGATCGGAAACGGCCCAACGATCAAGATGTGTTACTATGTATCACGGTCTTGGATTTTTAGACAAATTCCATCGTTTAGGGCCTCAAAAGGCTGTTTTTGTTGTTTTAAGAAAGTTTTTGGTTTTCTTAATATAAACCCTTTGAGGAACAATAGTAAGTTGAAACGGTGTGGAAGCTAACTTAGCTGCGTCATGCTCCACGATCATGCTTGCAAGGGAAATTAAACGTGCATTTTCCTAGCTTAAAATCCCAGATCGTAGCATTATCATGGCACATGGGGGAAGTTATGGCCTGTGTGCCCAGGCGCTCCAGGCGTAATTTTCTAGTCTGTCACACTTACCTTCACATCCGATCAGCAATCAACATCACTTTCACAACATGTATAGAAACGTCTTTAATCTCCGGTCTTCGGTCTTCAACTATTGATGATGAACTTCGTATAACCTTGACAAAATATGATTTTTCTCTTCTCTTTCCTTGTTGCTTGGAGTTTCCTATTAAATTCTTCTTTTTTACCATGGTGTTATTTAACAAAACTACAAAAATAAACTACAATAATTGAGTTTTTTTTTTTTTGAACAATAAAATATAACCTGGAAATAAAACAACAAAATAAACAATGAAACTACTAAAACCATGGATGAAGGACTTTATCACTTGATTTTTCACAACCTGTATTGTCTTGATTTCGTGAACTTCAATAACTCTCATTTTCTTTGATTTTCTTTGCTCTTGTAAGATAAGTCTTCAATTTTGTATAACGAATTCTGCTCTTTGCATTGCATCTTCACTTTGGATATGGATTGTTACTCTTCCTTGTATTGTTGCATGTAAACCTCAGACTATTTCAATCTTTCTTCATAGAATATGGCGTTGCTCTGCTCGTTAATGATGATGTATTTCTATGGATCTGTTGATGTTATCGGGAGAGAAAGTGTGGTGCTAAATGCAAATCAAACTACAAGAAGGAGTTTTCATCTTTAGACATCATCCTCATGATTGACGAAATTAGCACTCAAGAGATCAAAAATAGTGTTGAAAGTGGTGCGAAGTTGGGTAGCTCACCATTCCTACCCGGAATTTATGTATGGTGACATACACTCTAAAAGGACTTTTTAGATAGTCACAAAAATGGAAGGTCGGTGCCTCGCTTGATGTAAAAATAGGCAGTCTCCACTAAAAGTGATCACAATTCTAATACCAAATATCTTTGTTGCACCTAGTTCGCCCACCCACATGGTTAAATCCAACTTCAACGCTCTAGCAACTAAGAAACCCGATTGTGTTCTCTAGTTCTTCTAAATTCAGTTATTTCGGTCAGACTCTCTATGTAAACATAGTGAGAAGCATGCTAGTGACTCTGAAATCTCTACAAGTTGGAGGTTTTATGCAAATATTTACAAAGATTTTGAAATTTTTGAATCTTTTTTTTTTTTTAAAGATGCAAAAGACTAAAAACTATATATGCAAAATAATCCCCCAAACCTAAATCTAACATTGTCCTCAATGTTTAAACATATGAGCATAATTACAACAACATACAAGGTGAACATCGCAAAGTAGATTTTAAAGGAAAGAGATTACCATATGCAAAAAGGATGGTGCTAAACCAGAAGTGGATGAATGATTTGAAAGCAAATATCAAGATATAGAACGATAAGACAAAAAGTTTGGTTAACACACATAAAAATTATGCAAAAAGAAAATGGAAAAGGAAAAGAGAATGGACTTTTAATCCATATGTATGTACACAGGTGAACCAGTTTAGTCCACATTGATGGGGTTTTCCAAGTCAGTGGTCTCAACTTCTGGTAGAAGATACTCTAGAAATAGTTTCAATCTATGACCATTAACCTTGAAGATCTTTTTGTTTGTTTCCATGGGGGAAAACAGTACGAACCAAGAATGGACCTAACCATCGAGAACGTAATTTTCCTGGAAAAAGATACAAACGAGTGTTGTACAATAAAACTTTTTGACCAGGTGTGAAAGACTTGCGAAAAATGCGTTTGTCATGAAACACTTTCATTCTATTTTTGTACGTTTTGACACTATCATATGCATCATTTCTTAATTCTTCTAACTCATTGAGTTGAAGTTTCATTTGGGTACCATCCTTATCAAGATCAAAGTTCAATTTCTTAACAGCCCAATAAACACGATGTTCCAACTCTACATGTGGATGACAAGCTTTACCATACACAAGTCTATAAGGGGACATGTGAATAAGAGTTTTGTACGCAGTTCTATGGGCCCACAAAGCATCATTTAAACGTAAAGACCAATCTTTCCTAGTAGGATTAACAGTCTTTTCAAGAATATGCTTAATTTCCCTATTAGAAACTTCTACTTGGCCACTGGTCTGAGGATGGTATGGTGTTGCTACCTTATGGGTGATTTTTATACCCGCGCATAAGTGATTCAAAAGGTCTATTGCAAAAATTACTACGACCATCACTGATTATTGCTCTAGGTGTCCCAAAACGAGAGATAATGTTTTCTTTAAGAAAAGAAAGAACTACTTTCTGGTCATTTGTTTTGGAGGCAATGGATTCTACCCACTTAGAGACATAATCAAGAGCAGAAAGAATCTATAACTTACATTTAGAATTAGGAAAGGGACCCATGAAATCAATACCCCATACATCAAACAATTCAACGATCAAAATAGGTTGTAAGGGCATCATGTTTCTTCTTAATATACTCCCTAATTTCTGGCATCGGTCACAAGCAACACATGATGCATGACTATCTTTGAACAATGATGGACAATAGAAACCACTCTGCAAGATCTTTGCAACAGTTTTCTTGGCACTAAAATGGCATCCACATGCATGGTCATGACAGAAAGACATGACATCTCTTTGTTCAGAATTGGGGACACATCTCCTAATGAGTTGGTCAGGGCAGTATTTAAACAAGTATAGGTCATCCCAAAATAAAAATATTTCACTTTAGCCAAGAATTTAGAGCGGTCTTGTCTAGACCAATGCAAGGGAATTCTACCTGTAACAAGGTAGTTTACAATATCAGCAAACCAAGGCATTTCATATACAAGCATTAATTGTTCATCAGGGAATGATTGTCTAATAAACAAGGATTCATCAACAAACTCAACATTCAACCTATACAAGTGATCAGCAACAACATTTTCAGACCCTTTATTATCTCGAATTTCGAGATTGAACCCTTGTAACAACTGTACCCATTGAATTAGACGAGCTTTAGCATCTTTCTTAGATAGAAGATATTTCAATGCAGCATGGTCATAATATATGGTGACTTTGGACCCTATCAAATAAGATTTAAACTTATTCAATGCAAAAACAACATCTAGTAATTCTCTCTCAGTTGTTGAATAATTTAGTTGAGCATCATTAAGTGTTTTACTAGCATAGTAGATCACATAAGGGAGTTTGTCTACTCGCTGACCTAAAACATCTCCTACATCATAGTTATACGCATCACACATAATTTCAAATGGTAAGGTCCAGTTGGGTGGTCTGACTATAGGGGAAGATGTGATAAGAGCTTTCAATTGCTCCCATGCTTCCTTACAAGCGTCATCAAAGACAAATGCAACATATTTTGCAAGAAGACTACACAAGGTTCTTGAAATTTTACTAAAGTCTTTGATGAATCGCGGTAAAAAACGGCATGGCCTAAGAATGATCTTATCTCCCTCATAGAGCGAGGTTGAGGCAAGTGTTGAATGAGATCAACTTTGGTTTTATCTACTTTTATGCCTTTTTCAGAAATAATATGCCCTAGAACGATGCATGAGTTAACCATGAAATGACATTTTTCCTAGTTCAACACCAAATTATTTTCCTTACATCGAATCAGCACAAGAGTAAGATGATGCAAACATTCGTCAAAAGAAGACCCAAAGACAGAAAAATCATCCATAAAAATTTCAAGAAACTTATCTACCATATCGGAAAAAATGCTCATCATGCAACGTTGAAAAGTAGCGGGTGCATTACACAACGCAAAAGGCATACGACGATAAGCAAATGTACCATAAGTATTGGTGAATGTGGTCTTTGGTTGGTCTTCGGGTGCTATGTGAATTTGGTTATAACCCGAATAGTCATCTAAGAAATAATAATGACTATGTCTTGGCAACCTTTCTAGCATTTGGTCAATGAAAGGAAGGGGGAAATGGTATTTCTTTGTTACCGTGTTCAATTTCCAATAGTCAATACAAACTCGCCACTCTGTGGTCACACGAGTGGGGACAAGCTCATTCATTTAATTTTGAACTACAATAATGCCAGACTTTTTGGGTATAACTTGAATGGGACTGACCCACTGTCTATCTGGAATTGGGTATATGATACCCGCATCAAGTAATTTCAAAATCTCACCTTTAACAACATCTCTCGTATCGGGGTTAAGTCTCCTTTGCATTTCCCTAGATGGTTTAGTATTTTCTTCAAGATTTATGTGATGCATGCAAATTGTGGGACTTATACCTTTAAGGTCCAAGATGGTCCAACCTAATTAAGGCCTCTTTATGTTCTTTAAGAACTTCTAAAAGTTTGCTTTCCTTTTCTGTGTCTAAACATGATGCAATAATAACATGCAAAGTATCAGAAGAGACTAGGAAAACATATTTCAAGGTATCGGGAAACGGCTTCAAATCAAGCTTAGGTGGTTCGACAAGAGATGGGGCAGATTTGGAATCAGAGAGTGGTGTAAGTGGTTCCACTACAGTCTGCCATTTATCAATATCCATGAGTGGTACAGATTCAAGCAAAGAGTGTACTTCACTAATGTACTCAGAATCAAAGAGATCTAAGTCAAAGTTACCTAGACATGCTTGCAATGGATCCACGGATATGTCAGGCAATGAGTCTTGAATTAGACTCTCAATCTTGTTAATCTCATGCAATTCAGAATCATCACAATCAATGGGTTGTTGACTAATTTTAAACACATTCAGTTCTGCATGCATGTTACCAAATTCAACACTCCATTACGGAAATTTATGATAGCATTGAACGTCGCTAGGAAAGAACGTCCTAAGATAATCGGAATGTGACAATCTGTATTTTGTACAGGTTGAGTATCTAACACAATGAAGTCCACAGGGAAATAAAAAAAAATTCAACCTTGATTACATCTTCTACAATCCCACGAGGGATTTTCACAGATCTGTCCGCTAATTATAGCGTAACAGGGGTGGGTTTAAGCTCCCCAAGACCTAATTTATCATACACAGAATATGACAAAAGGTTCACACTTGCACCTAAGTCTAGCAAATCCCTATCGATTGTATGGTCGCCTATGGTGCATGAGATTGTTGGACTACCTGGGTCTTTAAACTTAGGTGGTGTTTTGTTTTGAATAATTGAACTCACCTGCTCAGTGAGAAAGGCACACTTATGCACATGAAGCTTTCGCTTTTGTGTGAATAGATCTTTCAAGAATTTAGCATAAGCAGGTATTGCTTGATTGCTTCGAGAAAAATGGATGTTTATATTGACTCTTTTAAACATTTCTAACATCTCATTGTATTGGGTACCTTTCTTCTGTTGTACCAATATTTGAGGAAATTGAGAAACAAGTATATGAGATGGTGCAGGGATATTAACATCAGTGGAATTCTTAGAGTCACTGTCATGCTTAGATTCCTTTTCTACAACGGGTGTTTTCAGTGGAGTTGTATGCAATGGTGAGTCTGATTTAAACTCACTTGAATGTGGTACACCTACATTGTTTTCAACAACTTTTCCACTACGAAGAGTAGTGACAATATTCACATGATCACGTGGAGTCTTATAACAAGTTGAGGTGCTTGCCTGGAATGCACTTTTCTGAATTTGTTCAGGTTAACTAGGGAATTTACCTTTTTCTCTCTCATTTAGTGCATCACATATTTGGCCCAATTTGAGTTCTAAACTTGCAAGCCTCTGGTCATTTAACTTCTGATATTGCAAAAGATCTTGATTCATTTGGTTTACACCATCATCAAAGCTAGGCCTTTTCTCTACATGGTACTGTGTGTATGTACTTGGGGGTTTCTAGGATATGAATATCCTTGGTTATTATTTGTTGTTCCCCCTTGTACATGCCCTTTAGTTTAGACCATGAAAAGTTAGGGTGATTCCTCCACCCTGGGTTGTATGTCTGAGAATAAGGGTTGTTCTCTTGCTTATGATACAAAGCATTGGCTTGTTCAAGTATAGACTCATGAAGTGCTTGTAGGTATGGATAACTATCCACTAGGTGGTCTGAACTGTGGCATACGGCACAAGTGGCCATTTCAATTTGGTCACGGAGAGTAGGGATAGTAGTTTTCACATTCTTCTGCAGCTCTAGCGCTTCTACTCTCCTAGCCAAGGATGCAACATTTGTTTTTTCTTCAAAATCGGACTCGATCCTATGGACATTAGCTACATGGGCGGTCTTTTTGGGTTCACGGATAGACTCCCATTACTGAGTCTTCTCAGCGACTTCAATTAAGAAAATCCAAGTCTCATTAGCATTTTTTTCAATAAATGCACCATTGCACATTGACTCAACTGTGGTTCGGGTTCTGACATCTAAACCTTCATACAAAATTTGCACAAGTTTCCATTTTTCAAAACCATGGTGAGGACATTGGAGCAATAATTCATTGAATCTCTCTAAATATTTTTCTAGAGTCTCTCCATCTAATTGCACAAAACTATTCAGACTTTGACGAATTGTCGCAGTCTTATGGTTAGGGAAAAACTTTTTTATAAGGTAATCTCATGTTCTAATGGAATGTGGTTGTAGGGAATGCAGTCAGGACTTGTATTTTTCTTTCAAAGAGAAAGGAAACAATCTCAGTTTGAGGGACTCTTCCGGCATTTGGTTAAAACGCAGAGTCCCACAGATATCTTCAAAATCTCTTACACAGTGGTAAGGGTTTTCACCATCAACCCCTCTAAACACATGCAACATATGAATTGTGCTTGCTTTCAGTTCAAACTGGCCAACATCGGCTGGTAGAAAGATGTAAGAGGGCTGGCTTTCCCTAGTTGGATACATGTGTTCCTTCATACTACGGTCCTGGTTCAACTCTTCACCCATTATTTCAGATTGATCAGGACTGTCTACTTCAGAACTGGGTATATCGACTACGTCCTCTTGATGAATTCTAACTAGACGATTAGTTTGGTCTCTAAAGGTCACAATCATAGCCTATCACACATATCAATCATGTTATAACACCCATACAGTCACGCAATCACAATTCAGGGAAACAATGCCACGATAATACAAAATCTAAAACTCAGAAGTATGCACACAAAACTAGTATGTTGTACTGGTTAGACGAGCAGCAAATATATAACTCAGAGAATTAAGGACTAATGGAAATAGCAATCAGATTTAGGTAATCAAGGATGCACAAGGAATACAATTCCAGCTAGCAAATATGTCTCCTAAAGTCCTAAGTATCTCAGGAACATGCACACATATGCCGAATATCTCAGAGGTTTAATAATGCTCAGTAGGGTTTTCCAGTGCATTAGATAAACATGTTGTATTACTCACATAATAACAAGTAAAAAGAGGTTCGAGTACGATACTGCCGGTATAACCGGGTTAGGCACGACAATCCAGTTTGCTTTTGTCCTTTTTTTTCTCCTACTTGACTTGCACAACAAAATTTTAGGTACCTAGTTACTTAGAAAACATATTCAGTTCTCGAAAATGGGCAGGTAAAACAAAGAAACTCATAAAGTAGTTGTGTACCACTGATGAACCAACTGATGTATTATCCGACAAACTAGGTGTAGATGGGGAAAAACAGTTCGCTGGTTTTTTAGGAAAATGAAGAGACGGACGTGTTTTCAAGATTACTCAATCGGACAAACTGCTCAACCTCACACATGTGCACTGCAAAGGGAGTGCTTAGATTCGAGAGATAAATTTGTAGGACTCCGGCCTAAACCAAGTTCATGGTCGTTCCAAATTCAATCCGGTCACAAAGAGGGAGATGGGTTGATCTGTAGGAGGGTGTTTATGGGAGAAAACTATTTCTGTTGGTTTTGGTAATTTTGGGTGTGTGGGTGAGAAATGAATCTAACCCTAAAAAAATACACTGCACGGGAGTACTTTTGATTCGAGAGATCAATCTATACAATTCTGGCCTAAACCAAGAAATGGTCGTTCCAGACTTGCTTCGGTCACAAAGTGAAGGAGATGGGGTTGATCTTAGGGAGGGAAGCGAAAAAGGTGTTGAGATTGTGAAGGTGTTGGCTTTTATGACTTGTATCAGAATGGTAGTTTCTGGATACTGATGACAACACTTGGTTTTTTCTGTGATGTTTGGAAATAGGTGAAAGACCTATTTATACAAGTCATTGAGCGCAACCCTCATCTCATAGGAAGTGGAGTAGGTGAAGTGATGGAATAGTGGGGTCATGTAGGAATGTTGATCGTTACACGATCACACCTTTGCCCACTTCCTTCATCACTGTTAACCATCCACTCTTCCTGACATGTTCTTGTAATGGCGCATTACATGCTGCATGTTGTAAACCACCAGACTAATACCCCAGTGAGTATCCCCCAGTTTGTCACATGTTTGATGTCTCGAGTGAGTGGGTGGAGTCGTGGGACCCGCAGGAAATAACACGTGATGCTATTAGGTTAAATAACTAAGTTATTTAGGAAATCGATATTCATGAAATATCGTGTATACTTTATACATGTAATGCATCGAATATAATTAATATGTATGAAGCATCGTTATTTTAAAGCTTAACAGAGTAAGTCGCGGATTAAGCGTCTTAAAATAACTACATGCCCAACCATCTTCGAGTAATCGTTTGGAAACTGCACGGGCGGGACATCCCTTGGCCGATCACTCCTTGTGGTAGAGTGACGGGCGATGATCACTAAGGTGCCTCATTGGCCATTTAACTCTTAGCCTAGGCTGTTCGACCAAGATGGAAAAGTTGGACGGACAAGATGATCTACGGCACTTATCTGCGACCGTTTGATAAAACCTTAGGGTTTAAGAGGTGCGCAAGCATCCTCTTTGGGCTTGACCGAATTCACACATAGTCGCCAATTTTGGTGGGACAGATTGGTCACACATGAAGGAGGCCTATTGTTGTGTACGTCTATACCTCTCTGTCCAATAAAGGCTTGATCTAGGTCACTCAAGTTGACTGGCAAAGATGAGTGGTCGTGATCAATCTACGATACATATACCAAGTTGCAAACCCTAATTAGGGTTTTGGGCCGGTCACGCGCATGAAGCTTTTGCCGATTGGTTTGGCAGGCTATGCTCCTCCTTTGGGGAGGCCGACCATGTGGCTCCCACATTAGGTCGATGGTGAACGTATCCATACCTGTCTCACAGTCCTATATGTGATCTAAGCCATCCAATCATGCTTGCGAAGTTGGATGGTCGTGATCGATTTAAGACACTAGTGGAATTTCCGCGGCCTTTAAAGCATCACGCCAGCCACGTTTCGAGCAAGCATTCATTGCTTCATGGCTTGGTCGTGAGAAAACAGATCGGGCAGGGATAGAATGGGCCCACCAATGTGCATGTTGGCGCCTCCTCCATCTTTCATGGTGCGATCTAAGTCGTCCAATTAGGCCAGTGAAGTTGGACGATCATGATAGTTTTGAGACTATTTTAAGCAGTCTTGCTTGTTTAAGCTTCTTCCAAAAGCAGCGCAGCCACCCTAATTTAGGGCTGGCATTTTGGCACGCTGGGAAGTAAAGTGTAATGTTCGACCGTCTAGGGCATAAATAGGCCCTTTGGTGATCATTAAGGTGATATCTTGATCCTGCTAGGGTTCGTCTAGGCTGGTTAAATCATGCGGCCAACTTGCGTGGCCGTGACCGTTTCTGAGACTAACATGGATAGTCTGGATTTCCCTTATGGAATTAAATATGCTCGATAGAGCTAGTATAAGCACGCCGATACGAGATTCTCTTTGTTAGAGAATGGTATAGCATGTACTGGTATTTCGTGCATGCGTTACTATTGACACTTGGATATTCATGTAACTATGCTGAGAGTAACAATCAGTCATCATGTCGCACCAATAATGAGAGTCCTGCTGAGAACAACACAGGAAATACAAGGCAATTCATGCATTAATCAATAATGTTATAAATTCACAGAATATTGGGATTGTTGCTACATGCACCATTCTGGGTGAATTTTGTATATTTATTGAATTGCTTCGAATAAATGAAGCGAAGAAGTATTCATCACTTGCAGGATGTTAACACACTAAAATTGGTTTTACAATTTTAGCCCTGAACTAAAATCCACCATCAAGAGAGGGTAGCTGAGAATTGTGTGGGATCAATGATGATCAAGGATTGTGGATATGTTGTGGGTTTCTACAAGATTGACGAACTACTGAATGTTGAGTTCGAATAAGTTCTGGTCGATTGATAGAATTTTTGAGAGTGATTGCTAGATTAATTGTTGTTGTTCAATCAGAGATCCAAAGACTTATTTATATTGTTAGAATAGTAAACACATTGGTCCCTGTAAGTGTGACGGTTTCTTGAGTGAAAGAGTGGGAAAGTGGGAGATCGTGGTAAAGTCAGTTCCGTGTCATGTGGAGACTTGATTGATCGTGCACCTACTACTTTGCTAACTCCTTCAAGAGTTTGCACGACTTACTCACATTTCTCGTCGTGGATGAACACACGTGCCATAGGCCGCCAGACCAAAACCCTAAGTGATATCCCCCCATTTGTGACGTGATTGATGTCTCACGAATCATGGAGTCGGTTATAGACTGATTAGACAATGTGTCTAGGTTTTGTTGAATCGAGCATGATTGACGGATGCTCAGTGATTCATGAATGTTAATATTGCTCGTCTGAGCAAATGTTGTAATTTCGATGAATTATTGAATATTAAGTTGCGATTAATATTTGAGTGCCCAGTTGGGCGAGTTACTGAATATAAGTGGATTATTCAAGCAACTGAGCAAGTATTGCTCGATTCAACGAATTACAGATAAATTACTGAATATTGATAATTGGATCAATATTCGACAAATTATGATAAATTACTGAATATTGATAGCTGGATCGGGAAACTGAGCAAGTATTGCTCAATTCGACGAATTATTTATTGGTGACTTGACCCAATAAAATATTAATTAAAATACTGGTAGATTATCGAATATTACATAATTAATACAAATGTGGATTTCTGGATCAACATAAATTTATTAGTGTTTAAACTTGCTCAGAATGATGATTTTGTGGAGCGTTTTTTCGAAACCCTAATTTTGAGCAATTGTTCAACAATTGATGAATTGCTGAAAATAGGCCATGAGTGAGGGAGGGACCGACCACATGGGATGATGGACGACCATGTGATGCCAGAGTGCTCGAGTGAGCGTGCACCAGGGTCCTTGGTTGACCGTTTGGTGAAAGAATGATGATTATATGTCGGTTTTATTATTTATTAAAATAGTGCCCGATTGAGCATTAGATGGTGATTTTCAGTCGATGAGATCGGTGTTTGAACTAGGTCATACAAAGGTATTCTCAGAATCTTCAATTCGCTCCAATGGTGTCATGTACGAGCAAATGCACAGATAAGGACCCTGACAGCGAGATAGAGTGTCATCTCGTGGGTATGGAGAGATGAGACACTGCTGATTTGGGCACCCGGAGGCTTAGTTCTGGTCAGTTTAGGATTTACGGGCCCGAGCCCAAAAAGGAAACCTTTATTTGATTAGGTTTTGGAAATAAAATTGATATTAAAGGTAAAAGACCCTCTTTTTTTTATTAAGTTCAGTTGTTCATGTATGCGTAAGTTTCATGAAAATTTGTTTTAGAAAACATATGCCCGTTCGTTCGTTAGTTTAAGAAACGAGCAATAATCCCTAATATGAAAGAGATACATGAATCCTTGAATAGACATGATTTAGTTATAGTAGATAAAATTTTGTTTATGAGGTTTCATGAAAACCAAAATTTATTTTCAAAGCATGAACTTTCAAAAATACTTTTAGGAACGTAGGTTCGTAGTAGAAGTAATAAATAATGATCCTTAGAGTTAGAGGAATTTTTTGAAAATGCCTGTAGTTCATGATAAAATTTATTTGTGAACTTTCAAAATTTTATTTAGAATATGTGGACATTTGCAAAATAGAAAAGACTCTCGTTTCATAGAAGAATGCTCAATTGAGCAAAATAAGTTTTAAAAAAATAAAATAATAACTCACGTAAAATATATATATATATATATATTTTGTGCGTGAGTAAAAATAAAATAAAATTGGTAAAGAAACCAAATTTTGATTTTTGAGTAATAGTTGAAAGTAAACAATGTTTCTATGAATTTGTGATATTCATAGTGTATGCACACACGGTAGAAAATCAGTGAATGTTTACATGGAGGGTTATGTGAATTATTCATAATTTCGTGAAAAGTCAGTGTCGACTTTTAATAATGAGTTTTTCTCGGCTTTGCAGGCTTGAAGGAGCGAGCAATATTTTCGGAATTTTATGTTATTATCACTAAGTTCGTGAAACCGTAAATAGGTAAGAGTTAAGAGTTACCATTTTGTAGACGATGATGCGAGCATCCTAATTATTGTGTATGGATGTCACAAAAACTTTGCAAGAATGTATGGTTCCCATAATGACACTTCCAAAGATGATACTTCCAGGGATGACATCTCTACAGATGTAGCTTCAAGAAATGGTGCTTTTGGGACCTCTGAGTGATGGTGAGAGATCCTTCATACTGATTCGTACTCCCGATTACTGAATATCAGCAATACATGGGAAGTCTCTGATGGAGGAATATAATATCAATAGAGCAGCTCGACAAATGGGTCCTTGTTCGATTGATATGGATTACTCAGAAATAGCAGTAAGTATTCGGAGTGGATAATCCAGAAATAAGGATCATATAATAATATCGAACACTGTGAAGTCCCCGGCTGTCTCTTTGGTGAGTTGTTAGCGCTCCTTATATCATGACTTTTTCTTATCTGTGCAATTAGGATCATAAAACCAATGTGTGTTACTTTGTTTCAGAACTTTGCTCCATCGAGCCTTGACGGTCTTCAATTCATTGCTGCTGAACAAACAATTTCTGAATCGAGCGTCGAAGAAGAATTCGATGTAAGTACCTCTTCGTACAATCGTCCATAGCACTCTTTGAATGAAATATCACTAATTGTTATTGATGTACCCAAGAGAATATTTCCATGGAATGAGGGAGTACTGATGATGTGCATTCGTCTTTGAAGGATGGTGAAGAATAAAACCCCAGATTTTGAAACCGAATGAAAGAAATGATGTTTCTAATGGTGATGTTGGAAATTCCGACACTTGGAGCACTTTAGGACCACTCCAGTAAGTACCCATCGTATATTTTCTTCATTGAAGTATGAGATTTCTGATTTGTGAATGAATGAACGAGGACCCATATGAAATACGTCACTAGAAAAATCCAGAACTCAGCCTTTCAGTAAAAACGCTGTAGAATCTTCGTACGACGTCGGAATTTCGCGATCTACCCATGCTTTCTCATGCCCAAGAAATTTACAAGATTTATCCCAAAGAATATTTTTGAGTTTTGAGCATGTTTAGGGGCTGAAATCAGCGAAACATTAAACTTCCAGGAGACCTTCAGAAATTTTTCAACTGGCATGTAGTCTAATGTTTCAGCCACATCTCTTTGCTCGTTACTCCAATTGATGTAAATTTTGGATATGTTGTAGAGGACATCCATACTAAGAGAATAGTATATAACCCATTCTTATATTCCTCACCAAATTCTCCCATCTAGCTTATTTGTGCGGGATAATGTAAAATCATCTCAGACGAGGTTGTTGTAAAACACTCATGTTGTGTCTTTAGACCATTCGCTTGTGTCTTGAACCGTTGGTGAAGGATTTTAATGTCATTGATTCATTTAGTAATTGGAACCCTTAATTGATACATGAGCATGGTGGTGCTTGCAGTTCCATCTTCTGTCAGTAGTAGAAATATCACTTTTGAAACCCTGGTCACGGGACCATAACTGAGGTTGGTCTCAAGAGGGGGTGATGTAATGATCATGGTTTCATGTCCTGGTGGTAGCATTAATTTATGATTAATGATTATCACATGAGAGTCTGGTTCCACAGGTCTTGGACTATGAAATTGGTCGTCATGACAGTGGATAGTCAGTCCCCAGTATTTTGTTAAATCTCTCATTTTCATTTTCTGTTCTTCTGGCAAGACTTGGATAGAGGACCCAGGTCTAAAATTTTATGTAAAGACCTAGGGTGGTCGAAGTTGGAGGTACCTTGATGAAATACTTAGTTGAAAGACCCGGTGGACACCGATCGACTGTGGAAGTTATGAATCCCGTCTAAGAATTACTGCTTACATGTTGTATGCTCTGGAAAGTGTAGGAACCTCATACGACGTCATAATTTGATGCTTGACCCCAAACTTTAAAGCTAAGAGACTTAGTTATCACATGAGAAAAGAATTACTCAAGTTGGATTTGTAGAGTTCATACAATGAAGCATTCACATTTGTAATTTGTAATCCCGTACAAAATTTTGAAATTTCATAGACCTGACGGTAAAGGCTATATCTTTAAGCTCACGTGTCCGATTGATGTACCCTTTTGGTATGTTGTAGCAGAGACATAGACGAAAATATTTAGTTGAGGAAGAATTATCCACCCATTGGTACGTTTTTGTAAACCCATGGCCTAAAATGTGTTGTATTTCATTTGTAGAGATGATGAGATCATCTTGTAGAAGACTTTGGCTTGTGCCCACCAGTTGTGCAAGCTTTTGGAAGACGCTCATGTTAACATGTTTTCATATCTATACATCTTGATATGAATCATTAGTGACCGAAGAAGTCTGCTTCATCGAGAAATACCTCAGAGAATGGTTAGTTGATAGAGCCCTATCATGAGGATGTTGCTCCTGAGACCGTTGTTGTTGCTGAGATCAGGATTGAATTTTTTCCAGAAATTCTTGTTGATGCTGAGATAATGGAAGGAGTTTCTACACATATCTTGTTGATGTTGAGACCATGGACGGAGTTCCTCCAGATATCCTTGTTGATGCCGATACTATGGTCGGAGTTTCTTCAGAGACTGAAAAGGTTAGAACCATGATTTATCGACATAGCGTTTGCTCCTCCATCCAGCGAGCCTTTACATTCACGAACTAGTTGGTGGTTTGGGAATACCTAAGATATAGGTATACTGGGAGTACAAACCGAATTCTCCTGATCAGTATGAGTTTATTGTGAACTGGCTTCGTCAGTGAGTCGACGTTGTTGCGGCAGTTCGCATCAGCAGTCTCCATTTATGTCTTGAATCTTGTCCAATAAGATCAAGTCCCCAGTGCATGTTGAATGAATTCGTGCCATCGATGGATGAATGATGTTGCATCTGCTTCAGAAGTCATATCATTGAGATAGTGAAGACTCAGCGATTGTAGTTCAGTTTCACATTGATCGTGTCGGTGGTGAATCATTGTGTCTTCGTCGAGATGTTTTTGCTGAAGCCAGAGGCGCCATTATCAAAGGTGTACTTTTTGATTGGGAGTACAATTTGAAGGCTTCTTAGATGCTTGAGCATTGAAGCGTTATATACCTTAAGCATCGAATATCTCAGCTCAAAAAATGGGTCCTTGTTCGATTGATATGGATTACTCAGAAATAGCAGTAAGTCTTTGGAGTAGAGAATCCAGAAATAAGGATCATGGAATGATATAGAACACTGTAAAGTCCCCGGATATATCTTTGGTGAGTTGTTAGCGCTCCTTATATCATGAATTTTTCTTGTATGTGCAATTAGGATCATAAAACCAATGTTTGTTACTTTGTTTCAGAACTTTGCTCCATCAAGCCTTGGCGGTCTTTAATTCATTGCTGCTGAACAAACAATTTCTGAATCGAGCGTCGAAGAAGAATTCGATGTAAGTACCTCTTCGTACAATCGTCCATAGCACTCCTTGAATGAAATATCACTAATTGTTGTTGATGTACCCAAGAGAAGATTTCCATGGAATGATGGAGTACTGATGATGCGCATTCGTCTTCGAAGGATGGTGAAGAATAAAACCCCAGATTTCGAAACCAAATGAAAGCGATGATGTTTCCAATGGTGATGTTGGCAATTTCGGTCCTTGGAGCACTTTAGGGACCACTCCAATAAGTACCCATCGTATATTTTCTTCATTGAAGTATGAGATTTCTGATTTGTGAATGAATGAACGAGGACCCATATGAAATACGTCACTAGAAAAATCCAGAACTCAGCCTTTCAGTAAAAACGTTGTAGAATCTTCGTCCGACGTCGGAATTTCCTGATCTACCCATGCTTTCTCATGCCCAGGAAATTTCCAAGCTTTATCCCAAAAATATTTTTGAGTTTTGAGCATGTTTAGGGGCAAAAATCGGCGAAACAGTAAACTTCCAGGAGACCTTCAGAAAATTTTCAACTGGCATGTAGTCCAATGTTTCAGCCACATCTCTTTGCTCGTTCCTCCAATTGATGTGAATTTCGGATATGTTGTGTAGGACATCCATACGAAGAGAATAATATATGACCCATCCCTATATTCATCACAAATTTCTCCCAGATCGCTTTTTTGTGCGGGATAGTGTAAAATCATCTCAGACGAGCTTGTTGTAAAACACTCTTGTTTTATCTTTAGACCATTCGCTTGTGTCTTGAACGGTTGGTGAAGTATTTTATTATCATTGATTCATTTGGTATCAGTAACCATTGATTGATACATGAGCATGGTGGTGCTTGCAGTGCCATCTTCTGTCAATAGTAGAAATATCACTTCTGAAACTCTGGTCACGGGACCATAACTGAGGTTGCTCTCAAGAGGGGGTGATGTAATGATCATGGTTTCATGTCCCTGTGGTAGCATTCCTTTATGATGAATGATTACCACATGAGAGTCTGGTGCCACGGGTCTTGGACTATGAAACTGATCGTCATGATCAGTGGACCGTTAGTCCCCAGTATTTTTTTAAATCTCTCATTTTCATTTTCTCTTCTTCTGGCAAGACTTGGATAGAGGACCTAGGTAGAAAAATTGATGTAAAGACCTAGGGTGGTCGAAGTTGGAGGTACCTTGATGAAGTACTTAGTGGAAATACCTGGTGGACACCGATCGATTGTGGAAGTTATGAATCCCGTCTAAGAATTGTTGCTTGCATGTTGTATGCTCTGGAAAGTGTAGGAACCTCATACGACGTCAGAATTCGATGCTTGACCCCAACTATTGAAGCTAAGAGACTGATTTATCACATGAGAAAAGAATCACTCAATTTGGAGTTATAGAGGTCATCCAATGAAGCGTTCACATTTGTAATTTGTAATCCCGTACAAAATTTTGAAATTTCATAGACCTGACGATAAAGGCTATATCTTTCAGCTCACGTGTACGATTGATGTGCCCTTTTGGTATGTTGTAGCAGAGACATATACGAAAATCTTTTGTTGAGGAAGCATTGTCCCATTCCTCACCCATTGGTACGTTTTTGTAAACCCATGGCCTGAAATGTGTTGTATTTCATTTGTAGAGATGATGAGATCATCTTGTAGAAGACTTTGGCTTGTGCCCACCAGTTGTGCAAGCTTTTGGAAGACATTCATGTTAACATGTTTTCACGTCTACAAATATTGATATGAATCATTAGTGACCGAAGAAGTCCGCTTCATCGAGAAATACTTCAAAGAATGGTTAGTTGATAGAGCCATATCATGAGGATGTTGCTCCTGAGACCGTTGTTGATGTTGAGATCACGATTGAATTTTCTCCAGACATTCTTGTTGATGCTGAGACCATGGACGGAGTTCCTACACATATCTTGTTGATGTTGAGACCATGGACGGAGTTCCTCCAGATATCCTTGTTGATGCCAATACTATGGTCGGAGTTTCTTCAGAGACTGAAAAGGTTAGAACCATGATTTATCGACATAGCGTTTGCTCCTCCATCCAGTGAGCCTTTACATTCACGAACTAGTTGGTGGTTTGGGAATCCCTAATATATAGGTATACCGGGAGTACAAACTGAATTATCCTGATCAGTATGACTTTATTGTGAACTGGCTTTGTCAGTGAGTCGACGTTGTTGCGGCAGATTGCATCAGCAGTCTCCATTTATATCTTAAATCTTGTATAATAAGATCAAGTCCCCAGTGCATGTTGAAGGAATTCATGCCATCGATGGATGAATTATATTGCATCTGCTTCAGAAGTCTTGTCATGGAGATAGTGAAGACTCAGCGATTGTAGTTCAGTTTCACTTTGATCATGTCGGTGGTGAATCAGTGTGTCTCCGTCGAGATGTTTGTGCTGAAGCCAGAGGTGCCATTATTGAAGGTGTACTCTTTGATTGGGAGTACAATTTGAAGGCTTATTATATGCTTGAGCGTTGAAGCGTCATATCCCTTAAGCATCAAATATCTATGCTTTGATCGTCTCGGCCCTAAGTATCTTTTGTTGATTCAGCATTCCTTTCATTGCAAGTTGTGGGATACAACACTTTTGTAAACATCAGAGCTTTCTGATTTTTTTGGCACACATGAATGCTCCTACAAGGCTATGGAGAAACGCCCCAAGTGTTTTTTTGCCATGCTTGGACATCATCTCAGTAATGAATACCTCAATTCTCGATTCGGAGAAATGTCAGATTCAACCACTTGGTAAAATACTAATACGGTGAAGCTACCATTCATAACATCTTGCAGAGTTGCTAGTAGAAGTTCCCATGATGGGATAACATGTGAGGAAATAAATGACATAGACATGGAAGAAATGAGACTTTCCTGAGTGCGGAACCTCTTGATGAATGTATATACATATTTTGCAGGTTCTTTCTCCAACCTCGTCAAAGTTCGAAATTCCTCCAAGTATTTTGATGATGGAACATTCGCCAGATCTTCTGGATATGAACTTTATTCGTTGGAGAGATGTGCAACCAAATACGCTTTGTTAGCAGTCATCTTCTCGGCATAAATCCTTATGGTAGGCTCGGAAAGATACCTACTTCTATGTATAAACTGCAAGTGCACAGTGTCGACAAGCAACACAGGGCAAGCACAGGTCGAACCACAGAGACTTGGAGAGTGTAGAAGTTGATTCTAAATCCTGATTTAGAGAGTAACCAAAAGGGGTTTGTTTTTGTCGATACGACGATATGATTTTCAAGTGACTGAAATAATAAAAGTAAAAGATGCAAATAACAAGATATGTAAACAATGATAATATGGATACTAGGGTATTCAAATCCACCAATAACCTATGATATGCATTCAACTTGTAATATTATTCTTGTCCTTATAGTAGATTCAAGTCTACCGTATAACTAAGGTGTTTCTCCAATGGATAATTTAATCACAACTAAATTATTTCTCCAAAGAATTAATTGTCTAATTAAGCACAACTAATCTAAAGATCAATATTTGGTTAAGCATGAGTTGTAGCATAATCAACATAGAGATATTCTAACTACAATGGATACATGGCATACATTGTGAGAGCAAGATGTTGAAAAACTTGGATTAAATTATATCTTTAAACAATTCTAAACTTTCAAGAACAAGATACAAGATATGAATACATACCAATGAGATTAGGGCTTCATCTAAACCCTAGTAAATGAAACTACAACATGAAGAACATTACAACAAAACTTAAATTTGATAAACTAACATGAACAAGCTATTCTTGGATGGTTTTTCAACACAACAACCCTCTCTATTTATACACAAAATTCCCTCAAGCACTTGGATCCGAATTTTGGCACTCATCCACTCAACAAAACATGTTTTCTTAATTGATGGAATGTATTTGGTTGTGGGAAACAAATTGGGAGTGATTGAGTGAGAGAATGGGGGTGAGGTGGATGTTTTGGAAAGAATCCAATGGGGGGTGAGGTGGAAATGGATTTGGGTCTTGGGTTTTGGATCATGGGTTTTGGATCATGGGTTGTTTAATCCCATGAATTTGTAAACAAGTTGCCACTGATGCGCGAGCGGGTTGCAACGCTTCCAACTTTCTTCTCTTTTGTCTTCTCAATTCTTCCAAGCTTTATTTAGTACTTAAAAACACAAAATTAATTAATACAAATATTTATTCTTGAAAATGGTAAAAATGCCGAATTTGGGATAATATATGACTTTGAAGCGCGAAAGATGAGTTAAGTGCCAATGAAAAGGTGTATGAATATGCAATATTTGGCACTCATCAATATCCCTTAAGCATCAAATATCTATGCTTTGATCGTCTCGGCCCTAAGTATCTTTTGTTGATTCAGCATTCCTTTCATTGCAAGTTGTGGGATACAACACTTTTGTAAACATCAGAGCTTTCTGATTTTTTTGGCACACATGAATGCTCCTACAAGGCTATGGAGAAACGCCCCAAGTGTTTTTTTGCCATGCTTGGACATCATCTCAGTAATGAATACCTCAATTCTCGATTCGGAGAAATGTCAGATTCAACCACTTGGTAAAATACTAATACGGTGAAGCTACCATTCATAACATCTTGCAGAGTTGCTAGTAGAAGTTCCCATGATGGGATAACATGTAAGGAAATAAATGACATAGACATGGAAGAAATGAGACTTTCCTGAGTGCGGAACCTCTTGATGAATGTATATACATATTTTGCAGGTTCTTTCTCCAACCTCGTCAAAGTTCGAAATTCCTCCAAGTATTTTGATGATGGAACATTCGCCAGATCTTCTGGATATGAACTTTATTCGTTGGAGAGATGTGCAACCAAATACGCTTTGTTAGCAGTCATCTTCTCGGCATAAATCCACGTCCATCCGAGAATCATGTCATATCTGGGATCTTCCTTGATTATGTGAAACTTGGTTTTCGTCCAGGTTGAGCCAACTTTCATTTTGAGAGTGATGAAACAGTATGCATCTCTGAGCGTTCCTTCATGGTCTCTGATTGAGATAGGAGCATGAGTATCTTCTTGTCGAGTGATGCCTGCGACTCTGAGGGTTTTCATTGGAATGTTGTTGGTGGCGGTGTCAGCATCGATCAATATTCTTCCAAATTCATTTCATCTGAGATGGACTGTGGTAAGCAGTCCCCAGTCGTGCATCTCCTTATTTGTGGATAAAGGTTCAAGGAGTATTTCTAGGATGGACAGATGTCTGACACAATATAATTTGGTGTTGTGAACATGTCCATCATTTGTGTCTTAGACAGATAGAGAAACTTCACATATACGCTCGATCAATGATTGAACTGCTTCTTTGACTGGTTGTTCAGAGAGTGTAAAGGTTCTGACTGGGAGAGGATTCTTGTGTACTCCTTCAGTCCCCAGTTGAATCTATTGTGGATCAACCGTATATTTGAAGATGTGCTTCAAAATATTGCAGTTACTTGTTGGATGATCGACGAACTTATGAAAGAAGTACCTGGGATTCTCCATTTCTTCTTTAGTTGGCTCTCTCCCGATGAAAGAAAATATGATTGCACCATCTTGAACCCAGACTTCCAGTAAATCGATCACTCTTTCATGAGAAGAGAGAAGTTTGAGTATGTATGAAAATTTCCCCGTTCGTTGATGTCGGGTGGAGGTTTGTGCATTTCAGGATTGGTTATCTTTTCTTCGCGCCTTCAGAGGAGCCTGGGATGTTGGAGAAGCGCTCTTATGCTGATGATGTGTCTCGGCTTTATTTTCATTCCTTTCAGCAATAACGTTTTTTAAAGGCTGGAGATTTTACTAATTGTTGACTAGGCGTCGGCTGCTTCAAGGTTCCTCAATCTTGCAAACTTTGCTCTTTCCAGTAAAGCAGGTGCAGTAGTCTCTGATCGTTTGGCTGCTTCATGAAGCTCTGAAAAAGTCTAAAACTGTAGATTTTCCAGCAAGGCTCTATAGACCGGGATCATTCCGTTGATGCAAAAGTCCCCAGTGACATTCATGTCATGACAATCCAAAGTTTGGACTCTGAATCTCTTCACATAATCATTCAGATATTCATTGCTCTTTTAAGACATTCTTCTTAAGTCGGAGAGAGTAATCTATTCTGAGATGAAGAAGTATTTGCATAGAAAGCATTAACCATTTCTCCCAAGCCAGTGACGCTCCCAGGTGCTATGTTGTTGTACTATGTGTATGCTCAACATGTTCGAGATTTCTAGAATTCCTTCAAACAGGCGACATGGTTGTGTTTATGTTCTCCTAGTGCTTCCAGGAATCGAGAGACATGTTCTCGAGCGTTCTCTGTTCCTTGTACAGTGTGAACGTCGGATAGGTGTAACCCCTCGGGAGAGGAATTCTTTGCGTAGAAGCAGGATATAGAGGTTCATGACGGTGGACAGATGGTGTGTTATATTTTTCTCTATCCTCCATGAAGCGTTACAGGCCGTCACGAGTGATGAAGTCAGCAAATTCCTTTGTTGGTTGGTTATTTGCAGCCTTGTGGACTTCATCATCATCTACTACATGGATTGGAGTGACTTCAGGATCAGCAGACGAAGATATTTTTGTGGATTTTCCTTTCTCTTGAGTTTTTTCTGACATCTTGTCAGCGAGAGTCTTGAGATAATTGCATAACTCCTTATGAGTGTTAGCCATATAAATTTGATTTTTGGCAAGAGTTTCTTGCACCTTCATGAGATCACCTATGGTAGGTGGATTTTTTTTCTGATTTCTTCAGGAGACCTTCCGAATAGAGGATTTTCTCAGATGTTGCTTTGCGGAGGAGTGGTATCGCCAGTGCCATTGTTGGAAACAAGAGTAGTTTCTGGAGCACCACCATTGTTGCTAGTGCTAGCGTTATTTGGGTTAGGATTTGTGACTGAACCTGACCTAAGATCAACCATTTTGTGAGAATTTGAGATTGCAAATGAGAGATTGATCTCCCAATATGGTCGCCAATCTGTAGATGGGGAAAAATGGTTCGCTGGTTTTTAAGGAAGGTGAAGAGACGGACGTGTTGTCAAGATTCCTGAACCGGGCAAACTGCTCAACCTCACACAGATGCATTGTAAAGGGAGTGCTTAGATTCGAGAGATCAATATATATGACTCCGGCCTAAACCAAGTTCATGGCCATTCCAGAGTCAATTTGGTCACAGAGAGGGAGATGGGTTTTTTTGTAGGAGGGAAGCTGAGAATTATGTGGGATCAATGATGATAAAGGATCGTGGATGTGTTGTGCGTTTCTACAAGATTGACGAACTGATGAATGTTGAGTTCGAATAAGTTCTGGTCGATTGATAGAATTTTTGAGAGTGATTGCCCGAATAATTATTGTTGTTCAATCGTGGATCTAGAGACTTATTTATATTGTCAGAATATTGAACACATTGATCCATGTAAGTGTGACGGTTTCTTGAGTGAAAGAGTGGGAAAGTGAGAGATCATGGTAAAGTCAGTTCCGTGTCGTGTGGAGACTTGACTGATCATGAACCCACTACTTTGCTATCTCCTTCAACCATTTGCACGACTTACTCACATTTCTCGTCGTGGATGAACACACGTGTCGTAGGCCGCCAGACCAAAACCCTAAGTGATATCCCCCCATTTGTGTCGCGATTGATGTCTCACGAATCGTGGAGTCAGTTGTTAACTGATTAGACAATGTGTCTAGGTTTTGTTGGATCAAGCATGATTGACTGATGCTCAGTGATTCATGAATGTGAATACTGCTCTTCTGAGCAAATGTTGTAATTCTGATGAATATTCGAGTTGCCCAGTTGGGCGAGTTACTAAATATTGATGATTTACTGAATATAAGTGGATTATTCGAGCAACTGAGCGAGTATTGCTCGATTCGACAAATTACAGATAAATTATTGAATATTGATAATTGGATCAATATTCGAGAAATTGAGCAAATATTGCTCAATTCGACAAATTATGATAAATTACTAAATATTGATAGCTGGATCGGGAAACTCAGCAAGTATTGCTCAATTCGATGAATTATTTATTGGTGACGTGACCCAATAAAATACTAATTAAAATACTGGTAGATTACCAAATATTACATAATTAATCCAGATGTTGATCGTTGGATCAATATAAATTTATTAGTGTTTGAACTTGCTCAGAATGATGATTTTGTGGAGCGTTTGTTCGAAACCCTAATTTTGAGCAATTATTCAACAATTGAAGAATTGCTGAAAATAGTCCATGAGTGAGGGAGGGACCGACCACATGGGGTGATGGACGACTATGTGATGCCCGAGTGCTCGAGTGAGCGTGCACCAGGGTCCTTGGTTGACCGGTTGGTGAAAGAACGATGATTATATGTATGTTTCATCATTTATTAAAATAGTGCCCGATTGAGCATTAGGTCATAAAACCTAATTTATGGATATGTGAGGGACCGACCAAGAGGGAATGAAACTGGCCCTTGGTGGTCATGGGACCAGCTAATGGTCGATTGAGCAAATTCTAAGTTGGTTGGAAAGAGCTTGGACCCAATATGAGCAATTGAGCAAATTAGGTCAAAATTGATAATATATATGGGACCGTCTTTGTGTAAGCCTTAGGGCTGGCCTTGGTCGGTCAAGGAAGCATGCCCGTGCCACCATAATGTCCTTGTCTCAATCCTGAGAGTTTTGGCACTTTCTGATGTACGTTTGAGCAATATCTTAGATTTTCAGAAGAGTTCGATCTTTGACTGAAATTATCGATTTTGCTCGAATGAGCGAGTAGAACTTCGCTCGTTTGATCAAAATTTGTAAAATTTGTAAAATAATAATATTTTATTATTTGGCGTGAGTAGCCTAGTCGGTCGTGTGACCATGTTGACTTTTGGCTTTTTTTCATGGTTTGAGCAATATTTGAGAAAACATGGAGAAACCATGATTTTTGCTCAAACGGAGGAGTTTCATGAGACAAAGGAAATAATAATTATGAAATATTAGGGATTGCAAGGTGTGGGACCGGCCACAGCTAGGGCATGGCCGGTCGGTTAAGTTTCTCGGTCCCGCGACACCTTTCCCTATTTTCTATTTTAATTTTTCATGAAACCACGAAAATATGGAGAAACCGTGAGTTTTGCTCAAACAAGGAAAGTTGTTAGAATGGAGGAGTCTTCATTAGTTCATGAAAATACCAAAATAAGAAAAAATAATCGAGGAAGCATGGGACCGGCCACGGCTAAGGCACGACCACGGCTAAAGCACGGCCGGCCGGACGGTGGGCCTGCCCCATGGGCGCTTCTCCATTATTTTAATGTTATAATTTTATCTCTCCTATTTTATGAAGGATTCCTCATTTGTCCACATTTTCGCATGCTCGTTCGTGCATTTGGGGTGCTCGTTCGTGCATCATTATCGAGTACACTTGCACCATTTTATGGGGCTTACTCAGTGGTATTCCAGATGCCCGATTGTTGAGTATTTATTACTAATTTATGAAATTCAGTGAAGAATGATTCATGAAATTGAGTAATAAAAGTAAGTAGATATTTATTATCAATCCAAAGGATTAGCCGTGAATTCGACCATGGATTCAGAATAATAAATGAGCATTACCATTCCATGGGATCGTGGATTCGACCATAGAACTAGAGTAATTAACTATTACCATTCCATGAGATCAGTCGTGGATTCGATCATGAAATCGGAGTAATGAAAGTAGTTATTACCATTCCATGAGATCAGTCATGGATTCGATCATGGAATCAGAGTAATGAGATTATCTATTACCACTCCATGAGATAATATAATTAAAACCTAATCCTAATTAAAACACCAAAAATCAAAACCATTTCATTTTCAATTTCTCTTATCTTCTTCTCAAAAACTCTACAAAACCTCTCAAAAACTCTCCCTTTCTTCTCCACTGATTTATGAAGAAGCTCTAGATGGCAGCAAGATCAAGAGTAACAAGATCCGGCCTATTGAACCCTAATTCTGAAACAGGGCAAGTTATTGATGTTCCTTTTAATGGAGATGTGGTGAACCAATCTGTTCAAACACCTTCGAATCCTCCACAAATGAATCCTACTAGGTAAGAATCGAAAAACCCACCAGTTATTTTGCCATTAGATTAAAAAACTAGGTTCGATTGATAGTTTTAGGGTTTCCAGAAAAGGTTTTCTGAAGCAATTACGGCTGGGAAATCATATCGTCCTGGTCGTAATGGTATAAAACGGTTAGGATGTCAAGAACTCCGGGCCGTTAATGTCTTAAGCGGTTGGGAAAATCTGAAAACCAAACCGTTACTGTATTTTACGGATGGGTATTTCCCAGCCGTAAGTTGTCCTGTATTTGCAAAGTAAAATTTGGTGCTGAGTGTTTCGGTTGGGAGTATCTAACCATAAATTGTATTTCCTAGCCGTTGTTATTTATTTCTATCCGATATTTTGTTTACGGCGAGATAATCCGTATATTTCCAAGCCGAAACTTGTTTTACGGATGGGTTATTTGTTATTTCCAAACCGTAATTGTATCACTCCTTGTGAATTGTTCGTATCTTATGATATGTTTTTCATAATTTTTAGGAGGAACTCTGAAAAGGAGAAAGAACCCCAGGAAATACCAATGTGTGATATTGCTACAATGATGGTACCAATGTGTGATATTCTTTTGTTTTTGTATACGTTGCTCAAATTGTGTACCACTATTAATTGAATGGTGTGAAAACATGTCAAGAGAGCTAAGTGGATTGCCAGGGGACTGATCTGTAACATTGAGGAGGTTCTATATTTGGATTGCGACGAACAAAGAACATTGATTAGGAGGCTTCAGGAGTTACATAATCCATCCAAGGATGATATCTATACTAACGACGACGAGGATGATTGGATCAGTCTTTCCCAAACTCCCGACAGTTTTTCATCATCTTCTGATGAAGTTCCTTCGATTGTTGGTCGTAGTGGATGATTGTAGGTTATGTACTTGTTTAAGTCAGACTTTTAGCATGTTTTAGGTTATGGATTTGGGTGATTTACTTTTCAGACTCACTTTTCATTATGCAGACTTAACTTTGAATGAATGGATACTAGTGTTTTGCTTGTTAATGTATCCGATTGTTGTTTAAGTATAATATGATACTAATTACGGCTAGGATTTACATCCGTAGAACTGACAAAACCCATATTTACGGCTAGGATTCCTGGCCGTTGTTTATTTCATGGTTTGGTTTCTCAGCCGTAAACATCCGTAGAAACTGACAATACCCATCTTTACGGCCGGGATTCCTGGACGTTTTATGTTTCCCGATTTGGTTTCTCAGCCGTAACTATGTATAAAATGAAACTGAAATTACAGGAAGAGTTACGGCCAGGATTATCAGCCGTAGTACTGACAATACCCATAAATACGGCTAGGATTCCTGGACGTTTTCTGTTTCACGGTTTGGTTTCTCAACCGTAACTTTGTATAAAATGAAAATGAAATTCCAAGAAGAGTTACGGCCAGGATTATCAGCCGTAGTACTGACAATACCCAGAAATACGGCTAGGATTCCTGGACGTTTTCTGTTTCACGATTTGGTTTCTCAGCCGAGTTGCAGAAGAATATCCCAGTTGAGTCATTACGGCTAGATAAGGATGGTTGATCAAACTCTCCGAAATAGGATGAGTATGATAACCCGAGACGACTTTATCCATATACCACATTTTTGTATCGGCGTTACATTTAAATTGAAGCTTAAAAGGGCATCCACACTTCTTCGTATTATATACTCCCTTCTTCCTTGTGGTTTTTCGTACATACTCACTACCCTTTTTCCAATGGCTCTCATACTTTCCACTGCACTCGCAAACCATTTCAAAGCGGTCGAATTTAACTTGTTTATTCTGGACTATGATGCACATCTTTTTAAACCCTTGTGCTCGAGCCCACTCCTTTGCATCTTCCTTATCTTCTCACTCATAGTTGTTTGCATAATGAGCACTTGTGTCCTCGGAAACTTGCACAGGTTGGGGTTGATCAATAAACACCTCCTCATCTTCCATACACACCTCTTCATCTTCCATACGCACCTCTTGGTCTTCCACCGGAATGTATGGTACAATCTATGATATAATGACATATGTCACATAATTATTCAAAGAGAAATTTAAACACTCAAAAACGTCTGGGTAAACCAGTGACATTCCAACTGTCATAGGGTAAACGGCTGGGTCGAAAAGTATGATTCTGAACCGTAACTTTGTTACGTCTAGGTATTCCAAGACGTAAATTTTCCTGTAACTGCAACAGTTTACCTACGGCCTAGAAAACGAGACGTATGACAAGTTACTGCCGGTAACCCAACCGCCACCGACGATATAAATGCTTCTCATGCACGTAGAAAAACCTCGCCGTATTTTTTTTTAAACGGCCAGAAATTTTATCGTCCGTACCGTAAGTACTTACTAATGATGGGAGTTCATTATTTCTGGCCGTAAAACATCACAATGGGCGGGAGTTCTTGGTTTCCCAATAGATTTCAACCGATCGGCTTGAAACCTAGGATTTTCGAAGGAAAATATCGAAAAGTCGAGCTTAAAAACTGAAATTGGAGTTAGAAAAGAGGCATACCGTAATCTTCAAAGATTGATCTCTTCTTCTTCTTCTTCTCGCTTCTTGGGTTGGTCCTTCGAAATCATCGTAAGGTTCATAAGGGTTAGGTTGAGTTTGAGATAAAATTTCTTGATTTTCTGAAAAATCAGCCAAGAACTGATCGTTGTTGATGGGTATTAATATGTTGTCATATTTTGAAGATGAAGGCTCACCTACATCAAAAGTCTTGGTTGAATCACTCATTTTCAAAAAAAAATCCCCAATTTTTTTTTCCTCTCCTTCTTCTCCTCCTCTTCCCTCTTATTTTTTTTTTGTTTTTATTTCATCTACACTTAACTTAAACACATAAATTACTCTTAATTCATCTCCTAATCATGATTACAAATGTTAATCATGTTTATTATCATATGGGACACTTTAATCATTATATAAATATTGAATAGCGGTAACCCAATTACTATTTGGTGACCCAAAATAGCCCCAAATTGACCAAGATTTTTGCAGCCCCAATAATAGAGTTCTACAGTATATTATATCGTATTCTTTCCTGTTAATGAAGAAAAACTGAAGCTGAAATGGCGAAAAACACAAAAACAATTTCTAGTTTGTTAATAAGGAATTTGTTATCTTCAAATGAAAGATCAAATTTCAGAAGTGGTTTTTGTTTCAACGGAAGAGAATTCGGGAAACCATGCTTTTTCGCTTCATCTGCTTCTGTTGAGAAGACGATGGTATCAGAAGGAGGATTTAAAGATTATGAGGAGTACCGAAGGTCTTTATATGGTGGTAATATTACTCACAAAGCTCTCCTTGTTGATGCTGTTGGTACTCTTGTTGTTCCTGCTCAACCTATGGCACAAGTAAGTTAGACACAGAGAGAGATATCAGAATTTCTTCGTGTCTTTGTATTGAATTCAATATTGTGGTGGCCTAATTAATTGTGGTTCTTTTTCTTTTGGCTTGTAGATTTATAGACAGATTGGGGAGAAATATGGGGTGGATTATTCAGAAGGTGAAATACTGAATCGTTATAGATGGGCTTATGAAAAACCTTGGGGTAATTCTCGGCTCAGGTTAGTTTTCTGGATCTCAATTATCATTTCGTGCATTCAATTTTTTGAATAGTTATTTGGTTTCATTTGCTCTTACATACATACTCATATTGTCCTCTAAATCATTGTCAGTACCATGAAGTGTTGAAATAAAATAGTATTTATTGAAATCAAAAAGATGAAAAGTGGATGCATAAGTATTTTGCTTAGTGTTTTTCCACCTTTTTCTTCTAAGCTTTTGGACCTTGATCAAAATTTAAATCGTTCAGAATTTCCAAGCTTAGGTATTTTGAAGTGTATTTGGAGTCAGTCATTAGTCTCAGAATCAGATAAAGATTTTCCCCATATGATGACAATAAAATTTAAATTTTTTAAAACTCACACGTGAAATTCACTAATCAGATTCAATTCATTGAGTGTAACTCACCCCGTACAATCTGCTGGAATTGTAAGTTCTTACTCAGGTATTGTCTTAAATGCAGATATGTTGACGATGGAAGACCTTTTTGGCAATATATAGTCAGTCAGTCGACTGGATGTTCAGATCCTCAGTACTTTGAAGAGCTTTATCACTATTATGCAACTGACAAGGTCTGGTTGGTGTACAACATCTCTTTGACTCTTTCGCTGTCTCTGTGATCGGTGTACTGATGATTTTTGTTCTTAACATTTGTTTTACAGGCATGGCGCCTATGTGATCCTGACGCTGAGAGAGTATTTATGGCACTTAGAAAAGCTGGTGTAAAGTTAGCTGTTGTTTCAAACTTTGACACACGACTACGATCGGTTTTACGGGCTTTGAATTGTGATCACTGGTTTGATGCAGTGACTGTGTCCGCTGAAGTGAGTCTTGCTCTGTTTCTGGCCGTTTTACTTTTGCTATCATCAATTGCACTATTGAACCAATTAAACATGTCTGTTGAAAACCAGGTAGCAGCCGAAAAGCCAAATCCAACAATATTTTTGAAGGCTTGTGATTTGCTAGAGGTCAAACCTGAGGATACTCTACATATTGGGGATGATCGTAGGAATGATCTTTGGGGTGCTAGAGATGCCGGTTGTGATGCTTGGCTGTGGGGAAGTGATGTTAACTCTTTTAAGGAGGTAAGAAGAACCCATTTTTGCCCTCAGCTTTATGTAGATCACTGCTACAGTTACAAAACATCTGACCTAGTAAAGAACTAGCTAATTTATTAGTGGTGATAATACGTGTCTTTGTCACTCCTTCAAACCGTATTATTGAAGTGCAGTAGCTTAGTGGCTAGGTTGTTGTAGGTTTTCTATTTGAAAGTTATTCTACATACACATTCAAAATTGAGCAAAGCACAATTTCTGTTTTAAGAGTAACTCTTAGTGTTCTAATTTTTTTTTTGTTTTTAGTTGTGGAAGAAATTGATGCTTTTTACATAATTTGTATGAATGGCAAGGATTGTCAATAAAAGATTTCCTACATACTATTTCACTCTGAAAGTACCAAAGAAACAGATAAAGGATTGTCAGTAAAACTTTTCTTACATTCTATGTTCACCTCGAGTACCAAAGGAAAAGATTCATTATGGAAGATCAACGACCAGTGGTGTTATTATAAATTTTCTATGTGTTTGTTTTATTCCTTCTATTTCTATTTATCGTTTTATTTTTTGTTTTTGTTTTTGAACCCAGTTTAAATTTATACCTCCTGATGGTTATGTTCGTACTTACCCACCATACTTGGTCATGAAAGAACAAAATGTTTTGTGACTCATCTGAATTGTTCTCGTCTTAGGTAGCGGAGAAAATTGGCGTCCAGGTCTGAAGTGGATCAAAGAGATTGCCCCATCACTCCGAGGAATACTCTGTCCTGTACTACTTGTAAATTTTTCTCCTTTGTTGTAATAAATATGTATAGACTAGAATGATTGTAACTAGTAAGAGAGCTTTTACTACTTCCATGTTTCCCATCTCAATGTTCACAGCTGGTTGGATTCATCTTTTTGTTTATGAGTTTAAAGTTCTGTACAACAGTCCAAGATTACAGTGAGGATGCTATTATTGACACAGATATGCCTGCAAGCTTATGCAGTGCAAGATAAACAATTTCAGCTCAGTCTTTCTGTTTCCGTGTTAATGAAGTGTGGTCCACACACTTCTCTTTCTCTTAGTTAAGTCAGTAATACTAATCTGTTAATGATTAGCATTCAAGTCCTGTAATAACTTCTTTGGTTGTTAATGAAAATTTGAGTTTCTCTTTCACCATTTCTATATCTCTGATACATGCACGAGTCTTATCATCGTATTAGGCTGGTAATCAATCCTCCTACTTTCCTGAGATCATCTTCCATCAAGTGTGTTCTTTATCTTCTTCCGCAGTGTTTTGTTGATTCCTGGAGAAGTGTTGGTAAATTGCGAAGATCTTTTTACCGAGGTTTGGTCGAGTTGTGGTTTCATTTGGTTTGTTTTTCAATGTTGTTGTAGATCTCGTTCTTCTCGCTTATTTGATCATACATTTGTGAGTTTTCTACTACTTTGATCTTTCGATTTCATACCTTGATTTCTTGATTTACTTTCTGCTTAATCATGAAACATACTCGAATCTCAAGCTTTGCTCAACACAAACACAATCACAAATATCATCACTTTGAAGTCAAAGGATGATAATGACATGAAAAGCATTGATGCTACCTTTGTTTCACAAATTTCAAGTAATGAAATTTGTCGATGGTTCATTTCCATGTCCTGCTATATATCTTAATAGAGAAGATCAAGTTTATGATATTATCAATCCATTGCATATATCTTAGCAAACTGAAGATTCTACACTTCTTCAGTGGATACAATCAACAATTATTGATACAATAATATGTTATGTAGTTGGTGATTCTACTTCTCATGGTTTGTGATCATCTATCGAATCAAGATTTGCTCAAACTTTATCTACATATGCAATACAGCTACGCACCAAACTCCACAGCATCATGATGGCGGAATCTGTTGCTAATTTTCTTGTTGAGATCAAGAAACTACAAGATCAACTTGCAGCAGCTGGATCTATAACTTTTGATAGTGAAATGGTTGAGTATACTTTCAGGACTTTCATCCGACTCTTCTTCTTTTGCTACATTAATTAGATTTCATACACTTCTTGTGACTAGTCAAGAATTGCATAATCGGCCTTTTAGTGAGGAAATAGTGGCTTCTAACACCAAGATTGATAACAAAGCTAAAACATTTGTTGTTAATACTGGTAACTCTAGATTTTGGTCGACTAGAATTACTATCAATTACTATAGAGGTGTATCAGATTTTCAAATCTCTTATACGTCTCAAAGAAACATTTTTGGTGGGAGTTACTCAGCTATGGACAAGCCTGTTTGTCAAATCTTGCAATATTCCATGCCATGCAGCTATTAGTTACACCATAGGTTGAACTTTTCATACTAAGAAAGAACTCTACCACCAAAACTCAGCGTTATGCTTGTTGTAGATGATATTCTTTATGATCAAGAAACCCGGTAAGCTGATAGTGGTCCAAGCAATCATGTTACTTCTGATTCTACTACTTTGACTACTTCCACTCCTTGTGAAGGTTTAAATGAGATATCCACTACTATGGCCGGAGTATGCACATTACCCATTTTGGAAACTCTTGTAGGTCTATTGATAATCATTCCATTCTTTTAGATGACATTCTACTTGTTCCAGAATCTTCGCATAATTTTTTTGGTGTCCATAAATTTGCCACCGACGTCAATCATTGTGAGTTAATTAATGGTGGGTTTGGTTGCAGAATTTACAATTTCCAAGAATTTGTGATCCCACGGGATTACAAATTCGGGGATTCATGTAAATCCCTCGTATGTTTGGTAGATTGATGGGATTCATAAAATTTTCTTGTGTTAAAGTCCATGTATTGTTTGACATTGCCCTAAGAAGCTAGAAATTATATATATATGGAATTTAGACTAAAAAAAGGTGGGTCCATAAATCCCCTGATAAGTTTCCCAGCAAATCTTAGGGGGGAGGGGTCGGACTCCATATGGAGGATTTGATGGAAAAGTGAATCTCGTCAGAAACGTAATTCCAGGGATTTGGGCAACCAATTGTAGCGAGGGAAACATAATTCCACCAAATCCCATAGACCCATGAATCCCATCTTTAAAGTTCTACATCCAAACCCACCATAACTTTTTCTCTCACTGGTTTTTCAACCTTCATAAATTGGGGCCTATAGGAATTAATTTGGGCCTATCACTACGTGACAAAAAAGAGACATTTTGAAGTAAAATGGATAACCCTTTAACCAATTATTTTTTAATGACAAATTTACCCCTGATTAATTAATGTTAATTTGGATGATTAGTGATAAAATTTCGTGTTAGATGTGAAATTAACTTGTGTTAATGAATCATTTGAATATGAAAAAAAATTGAATTTTTTTGAAGAACACCAACTCTGAATCGGTATATGTTGCCATTGGTATCAACCGATTGTAACTTCAAAAACATACAGAGATTTTCTGAAACTTGCTTCTACCCAGAATCGGTTTATATGGACATGAAAATCAACCGATTATCCAGAATCGGTTTATACGGGCATGAACATAAACCGATTGTGTGTAAATTTTTTATTTTTTATATGCGAATTATGTGTTGTTCAACATCAAATAAAATCAAAATTCATTTTAAACCCTAGTTAATGAGTATGAAATCGAGTATGATTTCAGACTCATTTTATGATCGAGTATTAACTGGAAAAAATGGGTTAACCATAATCGGTTTACACAATACATATGTAAAAACCGATTCCTGACATTGCACAACAGGAATCGGTTTATAAGAATGCTCATGTAATCCGATTCTAACAAAAAAAAGATACAGAAAAATTGAGAACAACAATCGGTTTAGTCGACACACATATAAAATCTGATTCTAACATTATACATCAACAATCGGTTTTTATAAGTGCTAATGTAATCTGATTTTGGTTCAAATCTCTCGAACCAGAATACATATCAAGGACAATCGGCCTTTCTGGGCATGAACATAAACCGTTTCTATTTGCAATCGGATCACAGATACATTAACGTTAACCGATTCTGATAAACCAGGAAAATTTGATTTCAAAATTTTCAATTTTTGAGCAATTTTATGTTACTAAAACCTAGTTTGTAGGATTGGGTTGAGAAGAAAAGAAGAAGAATCAGTTTAAGTGGAGAAGGAAATGAATTTGATTTTGATTTTAGTTTTTATGATTTTAGTTTTATGATTTTGGTTTTGATTTTAGTTTTTAAATTTTATGATTTTAGTTTTATGATTTTGATTTTAGTTTTTACTTTTATGATTAGGATTTGATGAGGACAAAATTAGTAGTATTAATATTTGATAGAGGGTAAAATGGTATTTTCATCAAACTTAGACACCCCTTATCATTTTCTATGGGGTGGATGAAAAAATCCATAGGCCCCAATTAAGTCCTATAGGCCCCAATTTAGGAAGGTTTTTCAAGGACCTAAAGTCTGGGAAGATACTTTTCCAAGGTCCTCATAGGAATGGTCCCTATGCTATTCATTTCAGCTCCCGTCCTCAAGACTTCCATTAATAATAACCGATAAGATCTTCTTCACAAAAGATTTGGCCATCTTTCATTTCAAAGTTTACAAAAATGAACTTAAGATTTCAAATGTTTCAAATAAACCTTTCTTCTATACTAGATCACCGCTGCCACGGTGGGAGGGCCGGCCGAAGAAAATCGAAACACCGTTATGCGTAATGGTGTTATAAGGCTAAAATTGATATGCATTTAATTTATGGTAGTTTACATAAATTTCCCCCATTTTTATGCATCTTTTGTGGTGGTTTGCATCAATTTACCCCATGTGCTATGTAATATTTGTGGTGGTTTGCACCAACTTCTCCATGTATTATGCATCCTTTGTGTTGCTTTGCATAATATGGCTATGCATTAAATTTTAAAAGTCACCATCGATTTTTTTTTTTGTAAAAACACTAAATTTTATATCGTTGTTTGTACTCGTTGTGTAGATTTTTTTAAAATCCTTTCCAATGATATAAAATTTGTAAAATTCTAAGGCACAGATTTTTAGATATGTTATATTAAAGTTTGGTTGACAATTATACTCTTGAAAAAATAGGATGTACAAGGAGTTATAATAATTAGACTAAAAGGATTGACATTTTAGGCTTTTCATGTCTCAAAGACTACCACCAAATTCATTTACAATCTTTTTATCAAATTGAACATTTGTGTTAGGTTTCATTTGGAAAAAAAAAATGGCCATAAAAGGGACTCCCTCCCTACGGGCCCTCCGGTCGGTCGGCCCAAATAGTTGAAAAATATGTAAAGTCAAAATTACCTTTTCAATTGTCTTGTGAAGTTGTTGCATATGGATCTCTTAGCATGTTTCTTATTTTTTTGGTGCATTTTGTTAAGACCATAAGAACAGATGCAGGTTGCGAGTTTGTTAATTCTTTTTGTTTTCTAAACAGTATTATTCATGAGTTATTTTGTCCTCATACACCTGAACAAAATGGTGTTGTTGAGGTCAAGCACAACACACATTTTAAGTGTTGCTAGAACTCTCATTTTCCAACCCCATCTACCTTCAAAGTTTTGGGTTGATGCCTTTGTCACCGCAAACTTCCTCGTTAATAAGCTACCCATAAAATTCACCGGTTCATTTCCCCATTAGAATAAATTTTCACAAAAAGCCAGACTACAGTTCTTTGAAAGTTTTAGATGTTGTTGTTTTTCATGATTACCACTAATAAGTTTGCTTCTAGAAACACTCACTATGTCTTTATTGGCTCTAACTCTTCTCATAAAGGCTATGAATGTCTAGATCCCATAACTGTGATAGTCTATAAATCTACACATATCACTTTTAATGAGAAATAAATTCTATATCCATATTTCTACACTTCCAAACACAACTTCTTCTTCAAAAACTATTGTCTATGAATTATTTTTTTGATAGAGTCACTACTCATCCGGCAAGTCAACCCTCTATTACTGCACCACCTTCAATCCTACTCAATCTAAACCCATAACTTTGACACATAATGATCTCAAAATGACTATAAGGGGTAAAAATGAAATTTTAGTGCCTAAATCATATTTTGTAACCAAGCATCAATTAATTGTTGTTGTTTTTTGTGTGTGCTCATGCACCTACAATTTCAACTTGGTTCAATGCTAATAGAATTCCGCAATGGAGAGGTACTCTGGTGAATGAGTATAATGCTCAAATGAAGGATGACACTTGGTCTCATGTTGATCATGTTGATGCACACGGTATAGTGGGCTGCAAATAAGTGGTCAGGATCAAGTATGAAGATGATAAATCCATTAACATGTACAAGGTTGAATTGGTGGCCAAGGAATTTCATCAACAACCATAACTTGACTATAATGAAACTTTTAGTCTTGTTTCAAAGCCTACAACAATTAGGATTATTTTTTTCTTTGGCAGTTCAGTTCAACTAGAAAATACTTCAGCTTGATGTTAGCGATGCATTCCTTCATGGTGATTTGAAAGAAGTTGTTTAGATGACTCAACCACCAGGCTTTGAGGATCCTACTAAACCTAATCAAGTGTATTTACTTTCACAAATATATTTATGGACCAAGATCCTAGAGCCTCGTATGACAAGCTTAGTCATGTGTTTCTCTCACTGAAATTTACTTCTTCTACAGATGATACTTCTGACATGGCCGTGGACTTGGTTTATATATTCTTTTGATAAGCTTATCTCATACTCTTTTGTAACACTTCATTTCCCAACTTCAATCTCAATTTCCAATCTAGAATTTGGGTGACTTACATTACTTCTTAGGCATTGAGGTAACAAGGGATCATAATACTTTTTTTCTTTAACAAATAAATATGTTGTTGATATACTGAAGAAATTCCAAATGGAGGGAGCTAAACCATGTCAAACTCCTATTGCTACTTCTGCAAAAATGATGGTGATCTACTTGGGAGTCCAATTGAGTTCAAATATCTTATCGGTGATCTTCATTACTTAACTCAAACCATATCAGAGATATCTTTTGCTGCGAATCTTGTTTGTCAGCATATCCAATATCCTAGAATTCCACATATGGTGTCTGCAAAAAAATAATCTAAGATACATTAAGGGAAGTTTGACACATGGTATTTATTTCATTAGTGGAAATTCTTTTATGTTAGGAGATGCTGACTAGGTTGGTAAAATTGCTGACATAAGATCCATCAGAGGTTGCTGCATCTTTCTTGGCTCAAATCTTATCTCATATTCTTCAAAAAGGCAGACAACAATTGCTAGGTCTTGTACATAGGAAGAGTATACGACTATTACTCATAGTGCAGCTGAAACGTTTAGGATTTTCTTTATTATACAAGACTTACACTTTCCTTTGCCTGTAATTCTAAAATTGGGTTGTGATAACATCAAATCCATTTGTCATTGGTATCTAATCATATGCATTCATTCTAGAGCGAAGCATGTTCACGTTGACAATCACTTTATCAGAGAACTTGTTCAATATAAGGCATTGGATGTTTTCTGTATTTCTACTTTGGATCAATTAGGCGATAGTTTCACCAAAGGACTTCATGGCCCTAGATTTACTTCTATTATGTCCAAGATCAATGTTCTACCACCCTTATACTTGAAGCGGGTATTGACACATATATGCTTGCAAACTTATGCAGTGTAGGATAAGCAATTTCAGAATGTAGGTTGACGTGTATCTGAGGAGTCAGAATTTGTATTTATGTATTAATGTAAATATGTGGTTCACTTACTTCTCTTTCGGTTAGTTAAGTCAGTTATGCTAATATGTTAATGACTAACAAGTCTTATAATAACTTCCCTTGTTGTTAATAAAAATATGACTTTCTCATTCACCATTTTTGTATCTCTTATATATCCATGAGTATGATCATCTATACATACACGAGAAATTGATCTATTAACAAAAGAGAAAAAAAATACCTTCTTGGTCCATTTCAAGAAATAGATCAGATCAGTATCTCAGGACGTGTCAAATATTATTGTAGTACAGTGGTAAAGTCATTGGGTGATGATATCAGTGGTCTGAATACGAAATTCGTCAATACCAAATTCTTTACCGATAAAGTTGGGAGTGTTTATAAAGTTGTTTTTAAACTATTGGCCAAGAGACTTAAAGTTATTTTGCCAACTATCATTTTTGATTTTCAAGGTGCATTCGTGCATTAATGATGAGATTCTTATTGCTCTTGAATTGAACGATTCAAAGTCGAGAGAAGAAAAGCCTTGGTATTATTTGTAAAGTAGACTTTGAAAAAGCTTTCGAAAACATCAACTGGAACTGTATTGATACGACTTTGGCCAAGTTTGGGTATGGAAATATTTTTAGGAGATGGATTAAGTGGTGTGTATCTCTACTCCAAGGTTTGTAGTTGTTGTAAAAGGAGAAGCAACAAGGCTACTCAGAAGTGAGAAAGGAATTAGGAAGGGAAACCCCATTTTTCCATTTCTCTTCAGACTCATCGTTGAAATTATTTCTCTACTACTTAAAAAGGCAGCTGATAATGTGCTTCTTTTTGGTTTCAATGTAACTTTTAATGGTATCGTTATCGCGTATTTATAATTTGCCGAACTTAATAGTTTTCCCTTATGATAAGGAGGGACAAGTACAAAACTTGAAAAATGTGTTGCTAGGATTTGATATTATATCTGGGCTAAGAGTCAACTTTATAAATAACACCATTGTAGGTATTGAGAATATGCACAATGGTGAAGTTTTTGCTCAAGTTTAAGATGTAGTCTTCGGTGGTCAATCTAAAATTAAGAAATTCTGGAAGGATGTGATTCAGAAGTTTCAACATAATTTATCCTTAAGGAGAAGAACATATTTGTCTGAGGGAGTGAGATTGATTATGATTAATAGTGCACTCTCTAGCCTTCCCATATATAATTTTTTTTAATTCCAAATGCATACCTTTGTGGTGAAGAAGATGAAGAAGATCACAACGGACTTTCTTTAGACATTTTCAAATTCTAGGAGGAAGAAAAGCTGGGTAACGTGGTCGACATTAATATTTTCAAAATGCAGGGTGAATAATGTATTAAAAATCTTAAGTTGGTCAATAAGGCTTCCCATTCTAAGTATATTTGAAGATATGGTAGTGAGAAGATTGCTTTATGGCGAAAGATTATATATCAGAAATTTGGGGGTGTTTCAAATGTTGTATTTCCTAATGCTGGTAACCTGTTTGTTGGCTCGAGTTTTTGGGCTGGCATCCGTAAATCAAGAGATATAGTTACCAATAACGTTTCTTTTCATATTAAAGATGGCACATGGTATTTTTTTGGATAGATACTTGGATTAAAAATTGTTAGAGCATTGCTCGGTTGAACCCATAAGTTTTGCTATCTCAAGCTTGTTGTCAATGTTAGGTGATCAAAACTATATCCTGATTTCTAGTCTACTAAGTCAAGTTTTGGATAGGTTAGAATTATAGTTGAGTATCAGAGATCACCCTTGAATACTGAAGATTGACAAAGACATTTGGAGAACTTCTGTATCAGGTATATGAAGACTGGATCATTTTATTTTACTCACTATACCATCGTTCCATCTACTGAGACTATGTCGTATGGATTATAGTAGAATTACAAGGAAGAAGTTTCGATCAAACTTGTCTTGTAAAAAATCTCGGAATATGATTTAGCGATAAGATATTCAAAGGTCCTTAACAATATTAGTTATATGAATTAATATGTGGATGAATTGAAAATTGCTCATGCGAATGATTATATCACTTGGAAATGTTTCAAACATCATAAGAGATAAATATGAACTTACTCATATTTCTACTCAAGGTAGGTTGGCGAACCAATTCGCAAACCACAGATATATGAGATATAGAAATATAGGAAGGTTGGCGAACCAGTTCGCAAACCGCAAGTTCATTTGGGAACAATTCACGAACCCGGTTGGCGAACCGTGGTGAACTGAATTTTATAAGTTGATAATAGGCTAGCAGTTGGCGAATCCGGTTCACAAACTGTGGTCAAATTATTTTGGTAGTCTAGTATGGCTGGCGAACCGGGTTCACGAACCGTAATACCCTGACTCATAAACAAGCCTACGGCTGGCAAACCGTTGTACCAACTGTCCCGACAATGTTTAGCAGATGTTGAAAGACTTATTATTTTAATATGTTTAGTATTTATAGAACTCTTTTAAAATTCTAAGACTTCAGTGTTTACTTAAACAATTATGTTTTTGTATCATGATTAATTTTTTAGGTGTTTAAATGAACATCAAATAGCTTTCAGTTCTTTGGCAAACTTTTCAAACCGAACAGTCATTATACACGGTTCGGTAACTGAACCTATGTGTATAATCTTCTATTGTATTTTAAAGACCTAAATTGTTTGCTTGATTCTCTTTGAAAACTAAAAATAGGGATCCCTGTCAACTGGGAAAATTAATCCCCAACACCTTGTATCCTAGTTGATTCTAAAGTCGTCCGCTATTGACTTACGCTTCCTCCGCGAAACATTATAAGGTCTCTGACTAAAATACTTTGCTTTGGGGATTCGTGAAGCCGGGTCCGGCTATCTTTTCCTTGATAGTTCATGAATCCTGATCTTACTTTTTTGTTATCGAGGTTTTCATAATCTCTTTCAGGCAAGATGGATAATAATTGAAAAGTTCATTTTGTCTCGGACTTTGTGATTCCCCGAGATAAATATCTATATAAAGACTAATCTTAGTTGATCTTTCGAATATTGTTCTTGAAATGTGGTTAAGAATCTAGGATGCTCTTCGGGAGTCGTAAGTTCCAGATTTGTGAAATTTGCTAGCTTTGTCTATTGCAAACAGATTCTCACACCCTTATCTTTGATCTAAACGGAAATCAAATAGGCTTACCTATTAAACGAATATTGGTATTAAAAGTCTTCACTTTGGCTAAAGAAACTCTTAGGATGTAATGGAAATCAACTAAGGGAATCAAATGCTTAGAAACCTTGCGAGGTTCAAGAGACGTAAGGAACGAGACTGTAACTGAATCGCTTGGAGGGTGGATTCGGTTTCAACTACATTCCAGTCCGAAGTATGATAGTAGGCTAGTGTCTATAGTGACTTAATACAATGTGGTGTTCAATCTGGACAAGGTCCTAGTTTTTTTCTGCTATTGCGGTTTTCTCGTTAACAAAATTTCTGGTATCTTGTGTTTTTACCTTTCTGCATTATATTGTTTATCTTTATAATTGGATTTATATAGGTTTGTAGGTATTCAACCTAAGTATATGTAGTTGCAGAATAATCTACAACTACACCCTCAATAGAATTAGTAAAAACTCAAGAAGTTCTTGATGGTGAATGATAACTTTATTATTAATTCTCTTAGTTTATTACATAGAATTATCAAAATGGAACTAGAATAGTTACAACTTTTTCTATTATCTTTCCTAAGATAATTTCTTACACTCCTCAAAAGAACCTCTCGAATTTTACATTTGAACTCCTATTTATAGTAAAACTTATACAGCTGTATATGAATTACGAAGTATCGCAATTCATCCTCGCAAAACTTCATATTTCCCCGCACTACTTCTATCATCGTATCATTTTATAACTCTTTCCTCCTTTATTTATTACAATACTCTTGAACTATTATCTTGGGATATTCAGTACCTGCATCTTGCCTCTTCTCATGTCAATTCTACGAAGAAGAAAAGTCATGAGAATCTCTATTCTCGTAAATTTAGTGTAGTTATTACCACCCATCAAGCTCGCAACACGTCTTTTTACTTTTCCCTTACCTTTTTGACACGTTTCTTCGTAACCGTTCTTTTCAACCGTTCACGCTTACTCGTATTAATGAGTTTCTATCTTCATCAAACTCTCTCTATTTATAAATAGGGTTATTTGGTTTTTGGTACTCATGTTTTGACCAAAACCTGGGTTTGGTCTAACATTTGTCCAACCTTTGCGTTTGGTCTAAAGACCAACATTGACCCGCGTTAACTGTCTCAAGTGGTGACATGTATTGTTTTCCATCCACTAAATAGGTAATGACTAAAATATTTTAAACTTTACTAACAATGACAGACTAAGTCCCTAACCTTAGATCGATCTCCAAGAAAATGAGATTAATGGTTGAGATCAGTTCTTCCTTGGATATAAACTAAAGAATTATACCCGTTTCATTTCTTCTCCCGTAGACATGGTTTGTTAAGCATGGTTTTTAGGATTTCTGAAATTTGAAGTATAAGATCATTATAGGTCGATTCAAGAAGGTGATTAGTGTCGTTGTTAGGGTTTATAGCTGAAACTGTGATAAATTTACGAGTTTTGATTAGTCTTTCTTTTTTGGATTGAATAATTAGGGTTTATAAAAGAAATTGGTGATTTTGGATTTGGGTGCTTTTAATATTTCCATAAAGGAAATATATTGTGGGTTTGGTTTGTTTAATTGTGACTTTGTCGAATTTTGTTTGATCGGTGCTGCTCCAAATTAGATCTATGTTTTAGGTCTGTTTGATGGAGTATTTTTTGGGGGTTTTGTTCGATGTGTTCATGTTTCTGTGTGCTGCGGTTTGGTCAGTGAAGGTTCTCGGTTCTTTCTTAAGAACTAGCCATGGGTTTGTTTGCTGCTGCATCATGTTTCTGCCAATGAAATTTTTTGAGCTTAAATCATATTTTATGTGATGCGGTTGCAGTTGGTGGTGATGGTTGTTTTAGTTGGAGGTTTACTCCTTGGGATTTCTAGTTGTACGCTGGTGGATTTTTGGTCTCTTTCTAATTTGGGTTCTTCTCATCGGATGTGGGTGGTGGCTAGCTGAAGTCTTGGTGGTGGTGGTTGATGTATCCTTCGTGGTTGTGCATCTCTTCCTTGGCGGCGCCGCTAGAACATTCCTCTTCAGTGAACTGGCCGTTGGATTCAAAATAAAAATCATTTGTCTGAGATTGAAAATAAAAATCAGTCCGTTGGATTTGTTCAATTAGGACCTTAGATATAAATGTTAGGCATGTGACTTTTTAAGTCACTCACATGATAACGGTGGAACTAACGGTGTTATGTAATTTCGTTTTATTTAAAATTATTAATAATTATGTAACAGAAGCCAAGATTTGAGACAGTCAATGAAGGTCAACGTTGGTCTTTAGACCAAACTCAAAGGTTGGACAAATGTTAGACCAAACCCAGGTTTTGGTCAAAATATAAGTACCAAAAACCAAATAACCCTTATAAATATTATCCTTTGTTTTTGCTTTTTATTCTCTTATCTTATTCATCTTCTTCACCACTTCTGCCTCTGCAATCTCTTTTATCTTTTTTCCTTTCTATTTTCCATATTATATTCAATGGCACCAAAGAAGAAAACTATTGAACAGATTAATGCGGAACTTGCTGATAGGGACCTCATTCTCTGAGATTGAAGGTTATGATAATAAATCTTCTCTCTGTGTGAATCTCTTTACCAACTATGTTTGGGATGATCAGAAAATTTTAATCTCACGAGGTAAAATCCTCACAGGTCTTCCTCTCCCTCTTTATGATGTTAATTTTTTCCTATTCTATGAAATTATCTCCCACCCCAATTTTTCTTGTGCCATTTACCAATTGACTGGTGATTGTATTCGCCTCTTAGTTGAATTCGCAAATCGTGCCGCTTTTGGGAAATCTTTGTATTCAGTTGATCTTAGGAAACCTGGATTTGAAAATATGGAAATTGTTGCTGCGAATTATACAGTTGAGGGTTTCTTCAAAAATTACACACTAATTCCTGCGAGGAAAGAAGATAATCGTTGGGGTGTTTGTCTTCATCGTAAAGCTAATATCGCAGCAGATGATCTTCTCATGCACGATATTGATTATGCCTCAGGAAATAATAAGACACCTCGTCGTTCTAATGATGAAGATTGGTATAAGTACCCTTTAATATTATCGGGTTCTTATATTTCTGAGATAGTAGAACTTCCTGCGAACCTTCGTAACCGCCATTATCAACCTTGGGTTTATAGAAATGTATGTACTTCCATCTCCTTATCTTTTTGTTACCTTTTAATTTCAAATGAGGTAAGAAACACTCTTGTATTTTTCTAAACAATATATTGTTGCCTCTGTTTCTTATCCTTATTTGAATTTGCAGGTTCCACTTCTTCCTGAGATTGCTGCGAGTGAAAATAAGAGTTCTACTTCTTCTAAAAGGTTTACTGCAAGACAACAAACTCTTCGTTCTGCGAAGGTTACCCAAGCTTCTATTAGTCAAGACGATGCTCTTCGCAAAGGGAAAAGGAAACTTCAAGATGTTGTTTACGAGAGGAGGAAAAAGAAGAAACCCTCAACCAAGTCTCATTCCAATGCAATCTCTTCTAATGAGAATATTGAGGAAGATCTTGGTGATGAAGATGATAAATTTCCTGAGAAGAAATTTAGTTCTAATTCCGATACCCTTTCTGACGAAGGAGATGATGATAATGATGTTGATGAAGGTGAAAATGAAGATTGCAGTATCCCAGAAAATTTTGCCTCAGCAATGGTTAACATATCTGAGGCTTTCCTCCATTCTTCTCGTGGGTTAGGAAATTCTCCTACAGCGAAAGCTCGCAAACTTATTGCGAAGGCTTGTAAAGTTCCTACTGTAATTGATAATAACTCCCTCAAAGGCATTTCAAGATTCGTCTCTCCTGCTTCATTATATGCTTTAGGTAGCATGGTAAGTTTCTTCTCTATTCCTTGTTTATTTCCCTTATTTTGTTGATTTCTAATCCCTTTTTTCTTGTTTAGGTTGGAAGAGTTAGTTGTGCAGCTGCTTCTGATTGGGAAAGACGTCATTCTATTGCTGAGAAGAAAACTTTGAATCGTTGTAAGAAGTTAGAGGTTGAAAATTCAAATCTCCATCAGAAAATAGAGGATTTAAGTATTGATAACGCAGAATTAACATCCCGTCACGAAGATAATTCACAATCTGCGAGCATCGCAATTGATAATTCTTCTCTTCTTGAGGAGAATAATCAATTAAAGCTTGAAAATTCTTCTCTTCGTAATGATAAGAAGCAATTAGAAGGTAAATTCTTTGCGATGGTAATTATTTTGATTATTTTTCCTTCGTAATTTGCTAACCAATTCCTTAATTTCTCTCCTTGCTGCAGAAAAATTATGCGAAGATGAATGACGATCTGGAAACTACCCTTGCTAACCGTAATAAGAAAATTTCGATTTGAGATCTCAAAGCTTCTAATTTCCCAGCATAACCATAGTTTATATGTCAAGCGTTTTCGAGCTAAGATGACTCGCAAGATTTGCGAAGATAATGAAATTCCTCTCAAGAAGTACCATATGCTCCTTTCCGAAGAAATTCCTGAAGATACTCCATATCTGGAAATCTCTGATAGTGAAGTTGAAGATGTTATTGAAGTTGAAGAAGAAGATCATTTTGATGGGAATAGATCGCCTGAAAAATAACTTCACTCTTTTTTGTATATCTGTTCTGTAACTTCACTCTTTTTTGTATGTCTGTTCTGTTTCTTTTTAATACGACACTTTCTTTTTGATTGCATTTTTAATCAATCCAACAATTTCTTTTTCAAAGCTTAATTTGAATTAATCTTTCTTTGATTGATTGTTTCCCTTATTCGCATAACTTGATCATGTGGAGAGAAATAATATATCTTAAAGACTTAGCTTAGTATTCCCCTTCCCCTTATTATTGCTCTTCAAATGATCAACTATCGCTGGAAGTATTAGAATATCCTTCTCAATTTATCTTACGAAATTTCGTCTTATTGTGATTATGAATAAAAAGTCCTCCCTTTGAAGTATAATAAATATAAGCCTTTTGCCTTTTGCGGAATGTTGCGAAGTAAATAATAAATCTCCCCTTGAAGTATAAGAAGTATGAAGTATACGAAATATGAAATACCCTTAAGAAGTATAAAATATCTTTGAAGAAGTATTAACAGTATTCAATTTATGAAGAATTGCCCAATATATGAAGAAGTATAAGAATTATTACTCATTGTGTGAAGAAGTATAATAAGTACTTAACCTTCGCAAAATTAAATATCCGTTGAAGATGTATAATAAATATGAGATATTCTTGAAGAATTATAAGAAGTATTCAACTTTTGGAGAAATATTCAATATATGGAGAAGTATAAGAAGTATGTAATTCTCGTAAATTTTTACGAATATGAACTTATTTGTATTTGATTGCTATCAAAATCGCATCTTTTGTTAAGTCTTCGTTAAAATTCTTCAATGATGTTGTCTTCTTTGATAGGACTTCTTGTAAAAATTCTTCAATGATATTGACAGAGCTGTCTTCTCTTCAAAACTTCATGATGTATATTCTTGTAAAATTTCTTCAATGATATCGATTTAAGCTGTCTTCTTTTCAGATCTTCATAATGTATATACTTGTATAATTTCTTCAATGATTTTGATGTAACGAATTTCATTAATTTCTGTGGTCTTATCATGCCTTCCTAAGTAAAGGTCTTATTTTGCCACCTCTTTTGTAGTAAATTTTTGTATTTGCGATAATATGACAAGCCTGAACATTCTTGCGAACATACAACCTCGTGACATTATCGTCTTGCGATGAAATCGCAGGACGTTTTTACACTTTCATGTAATAACCCATTGATCTCATCTTAACTTCTTTGTCTCATTCTGCGAGTTCTTTTTGTATATTTTCCTTCTCTTTTTTTTTTTTTTTTTTTGTTAGAATGCTCGCAGAATTTCATTTGTTGCACAAATATGACAAGCCTTTATGTTTTCGCAAACAAGAAGCCTCGTGACATTTGCGTCTTATAGCACGTATCAGCTCCCTAATGGAGGGCGCTGCCCTTTATCTTCCCCCTGGTTTCCCCTTCAAGGAAGCGTACATCGACCATACAAGGTTAGCTCTTCCCATCCAGTTCTGCCAACAACCAGCTTTTGATCGCAACCTCTTATCCTTTTTGCCTATAGGGCTTATAGTTACGAGGTTGCACCCTATGGGGTATCTTTGGGCCAAGTGCATCATTTGCCAAGACTTTTCAAAAATGGCAGATGTGGTTCAACCTCACCCGGCACTCTTGACTCAACCGTGTACCTCGGCGCCTTGATCGTTTTCTGCACTTCTTAGGAAAGACAGTATGCCTTAGTCGCCCAACCTAAATCCTCTTACATCGCATTTTATATTGCGTAATGTCGCTAGATTAGGTGAGAATCCAAGGTGTCTAACCCGGATAGGTACCCCATTATTGGGTTGTACCCCTAAATTTTTACCATGTACTAAGGGCCCTTGGTGGTGTTCCGGTTACCCTTAGCCACGTTTATAAGTACCCCCTTAAATGACGTACTTTAGGACTTTGCCTCTTACGAAATATAGCTTCGCGAACTAGGGTGTACGCCACAAAGGTTTGTCTGTATAAAATTTTCTACGGCTCTCTTTCTTTTTTGGAGGCTGATCACAGATTGCGGTCTTTTATTCGGAAATTAATGAAAGTTTAATCGCAATATAAATTTTGAAATTCGTAACTTTTCCCAATTTCCTGCGAGCAAACAATATTCGTAAAATTTATCACGAAATAAAATTTTTTGTTTTGTAACATATCTCATTTCCACGAGCAAACATACTGATTACCTTCTTGTCTTATTATTTTCCTTCTTCTTTCTTCGCAAATCACAACCCCTTATTATCATCGTAAATTTCTTGTATGATTATCATCGTAATTTTATTCTCTTTTGCCTTAATCCTCCGCCATTAAATTTTCACTTCTTTTCACAACCTTTGCTCTTTTTCTCCAATTTTCCTTCTCAGTAGTTTTTCCTTCGCAAACTTCTACTTCTGTATCGTAACATTTTGTTCCCTCAGCCCAATCACCCTTGATAATTCCAATACCCTTCATATGAGGAAACTTTATGCACTGATGTAGAGTGGAAGCTACGCCTAGAATTCCATGAAGCCATGGTCTTCCTATCAAAGCATTATATGGTGATTCGACATCAATAACGCAGAACAGCATTTCAGTTCGCATTCCACTTAATGGAATTCGCATGCTCACTACTCCTTTGGGCTTGTTAGCAGTTCCATTAAAACCATAAATTCTGTAAGTAGAAGGTATTAAATCTGCATCTTTCCCCCCCATAGTTTTGTAAGCAGAATAAAAGAGGATATTGACAGAACTTCCCGTATCAATCAAAATCCTATTAAGACCAATTGATTCTTCCTCCATATCATCTTCGTTTTCTTCCATATTCATGTAGATTGGTAATCTTACTACCAATGGATTATCATGTGCTTCACAACCTTCTGGAATTTCAGTGGCTTCAAAAGAAATTTCACGTTTCTGCCAATCTTCAAGTCGTGAAATTTTTGCGATGTTCATTACTTCCTTTCCTTCACCATCCCTCGCATATACCCTGCTTAACACATTATCATGAAAATCCTCTATGGTTTTATATGAATGAACAATGGAATTACAGAAAACATTCCTTGCTTTTGATCCCACTTCTATATGTAGGGTTTCTTCTCCCTTTTCTTGTGATGTGTTCTCCCTGCGAGTTATGGCTGGAGCCTGTGGTAATTGTTGCGACTGTGTCTGCTTAAGTAAAAATTGATTTAGTTTTCCTTGATCAATCATTCGCAAGATTATCCTCTTGATATTATGGAAATTATTTGTAGAATGTCCATGAAAATGATGATATGAACAAAATTCATGACTTCTTGGACCCATTGGTGGTTCCTTTCCCATGTTCCATGGAGTTGGTATATGCTCTACCAGGATAATTGCTTGCCATATCTTTTCTATACTTGTATTCAAAGGTGGAAACTTTATCTCTTCCCTTACCATTCTTTGACCTCCTTGACCGTTGTTATAATTTTGTCTCTGGTTCCCTTGTCCAAAATAATTTTGCCTTTGTCCCCCATAATTTTCTTGTTGCTGATCTAATCTTGGAATTTGGTTATTTCCTATTCGATTATAGAAATTCCTCTCTCTATCATACTCTTCTTGATCTCTACTACCCATTGCTACCATTTTTGGCTGGCTATCATTGATTTTCTTCTCTTCTGAAATTTGCGAAGAAGTTTGTGAGGATGTTTGCGAAGTACCTGCTACTACATTGATTATTTTGGGAAGTAAATTTGCTCCTCCATCTTGATTGCTAGTGTTTGCTACTGGATATGACTCCATACTGTTTTTCTTTTCCTCTAGTGTAATGTATTCTTCTTGCAATTCTCGTAACTCTGTCATCATTATGGAATTCTTTCTTCTGAAGATTTGAACATATAATTGTTCAGTTGCGAACATCGCATTTATGAAGGACAGAATCAAGTATCTCTCATCCACGCGCCCTGCCATATCACTGCACATAGTCTTCCATCGTCTTACCAAATGCTTCAAACTTTCACCCACTCTTTGTTTTAAACCAAATACATCTTCAATACCAAGCCGTGAAGAGTGATTTGTGATATATGCTCCCAGGAAAGTTGCTTGCAAATGACTGAATGACGTAATAGTGTTCTTAGGGAGTCCTTCGAACCACTTTAAAGCTTCCCCTGTTAAACTCGATGCGAAGTACTTGCATAACACAGCATCATGATTTTCCCATTGTAACATGCATCTTATGTATGCTTTAATGTGCTGAATATCACATGAAGTCCCATCAAAGATACTGGTAAGTGTGGGCAAATTGCATTTTGGTGGAATTCCTCCCAATTGTACTTCTCTAGCAAATGGAGTCCTCGCAGCTTCTTCTATTGCTTCATCTAATTGCCTTCTATCTCCTCCTCTTCTATTGTTTATCATCCCTCTCATTTCTGCTAATTCTCGAAAGATCCGTGCATTTGCCTCAGAATTCTCATCCATTGGTCTTTTTAATGCAAATTTCTCTTCTTCTACGTTCTTGCGCTTCCTCCCTTGCGATCCTTCGCATTCTATCATATTCTTCATTAATGTTTTCATTTGCATAATTTTGCAAATATTTTCTTTCTAAATTATCATAATTGTTCAGTCGCAGAGCATCTTGGAATTCTTGTTCTTCCCTTTCTATTCTTCTCATTCTTCTCATGCGAATATCAGGAATTTCTTCTTCTTCATTCCTCCTCCTTCTGTGATTTATTTCTTCTTGATTTGCTTGTACTCTGATTCGAGAGTTTGGTTCATTCCTCTCCACTTCTGTTTGTTGATTTACAATTCTTCTCTTAATTCTTTCATACTCAACATTTTGTTTGTTACGAGCCTCTTCATATCTTCTTACTCCATTCTCGTGATTGTTTTGATGTCTTGCTTGTTGTCTCTCGCTTTCTTCCATAAGTTGTTGTTCTTCCTCTCGATTCTGATTGTTTTCTCTAGGATTTGGCCTTGTTCGTAAATTCTCCATGTTTTGTTCGTGGTTTGGTATTAAAATGAAACGATTCTCTTGATTTCTTTCACCTTGATTCTGCGCTTGTTCTTGCATATTATTTTCATTATTGATTATCGGTGAATTTTGTCCTTCTCTTTCTGTTCTAACATTTGATCTTGCAACACTTTGAGATTTCCTTCTTTGTAGCATCTCATTTTCCATCCTCAATTCTTGATTTTGTCTTGTTAAATTGGCACGTTCTTCAGCTTCGATCATTCGTTCTTTTTGGATTCCTTGTCTCAATGTTTCTAACATCTCCCTTTCTCTTTTCAAGAATTGTTCCTCCCATCAACCTCCCATTTTCTCTAATTTGTGGTTCTCTATCTTCTTCTTCTGGTGTATCAGTTCTCCAAGTGTGTATACTCACTCGATCATGATCTATTATTTGTTGAGCTTGATTTCTTCGATTACTCCTTCTCCTACTAGGTTCTCCTGTTATATTTGCTTCTCTTCCTGCGAGTCTTACACTTCTTCTTACTTCAGTTAATGGTTCTGATGTGTTTCTTCTTCTTGTCATTTTTCTGGTACAGGAATTCTTCAAATCCCTGTTTCTAGCGCCAATTATGTAGTTTCAGAATAATCTACAACTACACCCTCAATAGAATTAGTAAAAACTCAAGAAGTTCTTGATGGTGAATGATAACTTTCTTATTAATTCTCTTAGTTGATTACATAGAATTATCAAAATGAAACTAGAATAGTTACAACTTTTTCTATTCTCTTTCCTAAGATAATTTCTTACACTCCTTAAAAGAACCTCTCGAATTTTACATTTGAACTCCTATTTATAGTAAAACTTATACAGTTGTATATGAATTGCGAAGTATCGCAATTCATCCTCGCAAAACTTCATATTTCCCCGCACTACTTCTATCATCGTATCATTTTATAACTCTTTCCTCCTTTATTTATTACAATACTCTTGAACTATTATCTTGCGATATTCAGTACCTACAGTATATACGTCCACTTAGTTGTAATCGATTAGGAGACTAGTTTCTTGTAGAATCTGTGTCTTGAAAGATAGATAACAAGTTTAATCACTTGGCGGAATTTCGATTGAATTATTTGGATAAGACTAGATTAATCTTAGATATTGATTTTTGAGATCGTCCAAATACTCTTGCTTAACAATCAGGTTCACAGGCCTTGTGCCTATATACATACTGATAGAGTAGAGGTTGAGATATAATTCTATATACATATTTTTAAGGATCATTAAGTTGGTCTACTTGCTATTGTATTAAGTTTTTTCTATACAGGTTGCCGAGCGAAAAAGTTGGGTGTATCTGGTATCCCTTGTGTTTTCAGATACCATTCGCTTAATTATGATTTTTTTTCCTTGTGTAAACTTTTAAAAAATAAGAAGGCAGTAATAAGATATATGCTTGGGATTTCAAAGTCAGCAGAAATTGAACTGAAATATAAGTTGGTGAAGTTATAATATTATTACATCTACTGGGTGACCCATCTATTTTGCTTACATAATGAAAAGATGTCAGATCATTGAATACATGTAAAGATTTCTCAGTGGCTAATATGTATCAATTCTTGGATACATATGGGTTTTTGAGATTTCCACATAAACAACTTTGGAATCCCAAAATACCTCTCAAAATTTTAATTTTTGTTTGGACATGTTGTTTTCAAGGAGTTCCAACAAATGGACTATCTTTATAGAGTTGGTGTTGTGCAAAATCCAGACTGTGTTTCTGCCAAGAAGATACATAATCAAATGCACATTTATTTCTTCACTGCAATTATATTAAGAAAGTTCAGAATTATTTTCTAGACAGTTTCGGTGTAAGGTGGGTACAAACCGAAAAAGAGTTAGAAATGCTTTATGGGAATGTGGCTCAAAAAAAGAAACAAAAGAGCAAGAAAACTTTGGGGTATGGTGCCTTTCGCAATATGGAAGGAGATAAATGAAAGGTGTTTCAATTTCAATAACAAAACTAGAGGTAGTAAGCAACTCATTATTGTTGTAAAATGATTCTTATCTAATTGGTCCTTGTACACAGATTTGTTCAAAGATATCTCACTTTCCGGTTTGATTTGTAATTGGGACGCTGTTGTTGATGGTGGTTTTTAGTTCAGGGATAAAATTGTAAAACCCTATTTTAATACGCTGTCGCCCTGTAAGGGGATAAAGTCATTTAAAAGTGATGAGTGCAAAAAACCTCTTGGCTCATTGATCAATTCAATATATGTATGAAATTCACTCAGAATGGTGCGTGTAGCAACAATCCCAAATACTTTGTGAATTATATTTTCTACCAGCATTATTCACTAATGCATGACTTGCTTGGTATTTTCCTGCTATTTACCCAGCCGAACTCCCAATATTGGCATGACATGAAGATTAAATGTTCACTCTCAGCAGAGTAGCATGAATCTCCCGAAGTGTCAGTATTGAGATCTGTATGAAAATACTCACATAGGCTACATCACCCTCTAACAAAGAGATCAGCATGTTCGCACACCTTTTAGTTAAAATTTAGCGCGATCGAACGTGCTTAAATTCCTTAAGGAAAATATAGACTGTCCATATCAGTCTCAAAAAACGATCACGGCCACACGATTTGGACACGCAATTCAATAGGCCTAGCCTACTCCTAGCGGAACTAGGAGGTCATCATGATGACCACCGGCGGGCCCATAAGCACCCCCTGCCAGTCGAAATCCCTTTATCTCGTCTACTACCTCCTTGAACGATCACCAAAACATGGGTGATCGCGTTGTCTAAAAAATAGCTCAAACGAGCTAAAACCGTCAAAAACGGTCTTAAAATCCATCGCATCCGTCCAACTTAGCCGGCCTTGTTGGACGGCTTAAATCACATTTTGACCGATCAAAGAAGCACTGGTATGTCCACCAACGACCCAGCTACACCCATGGGTGATCGACTTGCTCACGACAAGCCAAGAGCATATGGAATCGTTTACCCAAGCATATGGAATCGTTCACCCAAAGTAGAATGAACGCGCTGCTTTGAGCCCCTAATTGGTGTTTGCGGTAGTAACATACTGCCGCAAATCGATCACGATCATCCATCTTTTCCAGCCAAAGTAAGTGGCTTAGATTCAATTCCAGGCAGACTAAGAGAGGCCAGCGCTCTCAATGGCGCCCCGTCTTTGTATAGGGCCTAGGGGTGGGACTTGGGAGGGTTTGAAGGCTTGGCTGAGGCAGACCCGAGTTAGGAATCCTTTGCCCAGATCGCCCATCGAACCCGTGGAACTCACAGAAGTACTGACCAATCCCGCCCAAGTTATGTTCCTAGGGTTCCTCGGTTTGGCCCAAGTTTCGCTGGACATACGAGTTTGTTAATATAATAATAACAAATTTTAGAAACAATAAGATTTAATTGCTCTATTTATCTCAAACTTCCAAATAACTGAAGATTATTTACAATAATATAAACTTTTATCATATTGAATGATTAATGAGACAAATATAATTTATATTTTCATTATTAGATTTGAAGATAATATCCAAAATTACTCTAAATAAATGATAATACCAATTATAAAAATAGTTCTATATAACTATATCATAGTTCTTCGGGTTGGGCGGGTTACTTGGGTTAGAAATATTTGTGTCCATGCTTGACCAAATTTAACTCGGGTTTATAAAACTTATGCCCAAAGTCTTGAAACACGTTTCCCATGTCCTCCCAATGTTCGGGTTGGGTGGGTTAACCCAACCCAAGTCCCACCCCTAATAGGGTCGATCGGCCTGCTTGAACTAGCGTACAACGCTTCAAATTGTTTAGCCAAACTAGGGTTGGCCGCATGGTCCCTAAACCCTAAAATCTCATCAACGGCAATAAACAACTATCGCAAATCATCTCGTTCATCCAACTTCGCTAGCCTAGTTGGATGGTGTAGATTTATTCTCAGAAAACCAACAAGGTAGCATTGTGACCACCTGTCATCACTCCCCCACAAGGAGTGATCGACCAAGTAATATCTCGACCATAAAGCACTCAAACGATCACCTAAAGGTGGCTGGTCTAAGAAATGCATCGAATACGTACGATATTTTATATCGTCCTCATAAACAACTTAGTTGTTTAACCTAATAACACCGTATGCTATTCTTTGCGGCAAGTCCCATGACTTGACACAATTACTCGAGACATCAAACTTTTCACAAACTGGGGGATACTTATTGGGGTATTGGTCTGGCGGTTTACAGCGTGCGGCGTTCAATGTGCCCATTACGACAACGTGTCAGGAAAGGACGAACGGTTAACAATGATGAGGGTAGTGGGTGAAGGTGTGACCACGATCACCACCTATTACACAACCCCACTACTCTACTACTTAATCTTCTCCACTTCCTATGAGATCAGGGTTACGCTCAAATGACTTATATAAATAGGCTTTCAACCTATTTCGACAACAATAACACAAGTAGCCAGAAACCATTTTCTGATACAAGTCATAAACAACCACACATTCATAATTCAACATTCTGATCTCAAACACCTTCTTCGCTTCCCTCCCTAAGATCAACCCATCTCCTTCGCCTTGTGACCGAATTGAATCTGGAACGACCATTTCTTGGTTTAGGCCAGAGTCTTTGGTAGCCCACTAACTTTTGTGTTTGGTGCCTTGAGTCGTCAACTCCAATATAGATTCTAATTAAGTTATTTATCTTCAGAGTGAGTGGATTTCACTTGTAATTCCTGTGAAGGCTCTAAAATATAGTTATTAACGAGATATCGAAACCTAGCTAGTGTAAATGTGGATATAAAAGTGTCGCACTTGCATGCTTAACATATACCCAAATCTCGCCAGGAAATATAACCCTTTTTTTTTCTTTTTTTTATGCGAAAAATATATATTATTAACCAAGGTTGATATTCAAAGACATCTGACCTTCTAATACACTTGGAGGTTCATCATACCAACTATTGAAAATGTTATACTTCCTACTATATTTTGCAAGCAAATCTGCATTATTACAACTTCTTAAATATAACCCACTTGAATACTAGTATGTGTTTAGATAAATACAATCCAAGTTACTTAAAAAAAGAATTGTATATACAACCCAAACATGCTGATCAATTAATATTTTGTCAATATTTCATTTTTTTAATACGCACCTTAAAATCTTATTTGCTAGCTTTTTCTGCTAATTTAAGGAGTGAAAATTCTTCACGAACACGTATGGTCTCATAACCTCTCGGCGTCCTTGTAAAAATTCATTTAAATAATTAGTCACCACCCAAAACAATAAAAAAATCAAAACCCCAAAGTCATTTCTTCCTCCGCCACTAAGATCATGGTGAATTGCATATGTTTTTATTATTCTTTCTTCCCTTTACAGAAGTGGACACATTTGCATTATCGTTATTAACATGGACATAACTAGGATTTGGAACTAGGGGTGGCTTGGAACAAATTTGTGCATACTTGTAGTTTTCTACCCTGGCTTGACAACAATTTCAGTTGGATTTGCATTGGATTGGGCTAAGCTCGACTACCTATTAAAAAAAAATATATAGGTTGGGGGGTGGCTTAAGCCATCCCTAGTCTGCATGTAGATCCGCCTTTGGTTATCAAAATCCCTAATCAAACTTGATGACTTTATTACTCGATTCATTAAATTAACACCTTAAATATCTGATCAAATGTGATGACTTTATGATCAATATCATAGTAAAAGCTAACTATAACTCTATAGAATGACTACTGACTTGTTTTTACGGTTCTCCTAAAAAAGGGTTAAAACTACAAGTTATGAGTCAATTAGAAGACATAGCAGGTCAAGTCAATCAAAACTATATGCCCTGGTTAGTAATAGGAAACCTTAATGTAATCTTCAATAGTAAAGAAAAACAAGGAGGACTACCTTTTAATAAAAAAGAGTTAGAACCTATCCTAAACTTAATTCACAGACCAGGTTTAGAAGACTTAAGTTTTTCTATAAATATTTTTACTTGGAGTAATAAAAGGGAAAGAACAACAAACATAAAACAAAGATTAGACATGGATATTGCTATTGCGGAATGGAATCTTGAATTCAGTGAAGCTAAGCTTACAAATATGGTAGCAATAGGTTCAGACCATAGTTCCATTTACTTATCCTTAAATCATTCTTTGGTTCACATGCATCATCTCTTCAAGTTTTATGATACTTGGATTAAAGAGTCATCTTGTCTTGAAGTGATTCAGAAAAATTGGAATTAGGATTGTGTCTCTTCAGACTTAGATTTAATAAGCAATCTTCAAAAACAATGAGTTAACTTAAGTTCATGGAATAAGATTGTTTTTGGAAAACCAGCTAAACTGATTAAAAATACCCTAAAACAAATAGAAATTCTATCAACTAAACCTTCAAATGATAAAATTTTACATTTAATGAACTCCAAATTATTAGAGTAAGACAAATTATATGACACAGAAGAATCCATAGCTAAACAACTGTCTAGGAACAATACTATTACTCTTATAGGAAAAAAAAACTAAATTTTTTCATGTAACAACCTTAAAAATGAGAAAAATAAATAACATTGCTTGTATACAAGATAAGAATGATAACCTAGTCACAAAGAAAGTTGAAATATAGTCAGTTTTAGCAGACCACTACAAAGATCTCTTTACCCAACAACCATCTGTTGAAAATGATGAAATTTTCTCTCACATTCCCGTCTCAATTTATTCTCAACAAAACCATGCACTAACCAGCATACCTTATTGTAAAGAGATTTGGTCAGTTGTGAAATAATTGAAACCAAATAAAGCATCGGGACCAGATGGTTTCCTGGTCAATTTTTCAGAAGCAATTAGGAAACTGTAGGCACTCAATTTGTTGGTGTCATCCGAGATTTTTAAAAAAAGCAGAATCCTAAATAAATATCTCAATAAAAAAAAATGTTTTTAATTCCCAAAGGCAAGAATCCAAAACATCCTTTTGATTATTGGCCAATAGGTCTGACTAACACACCATACAAAATAGTCGCAAAGATTCTAGCTAACAGATTCAAAAACTCCATAGAACACATCATACCCCCTCTTCAATCAGCTTTCTTATCTTCGAGAAAAATATCAGACAACATTGTTGTCACTCGTGAGGTTGCCCATTCTATGAAATAAATAAAAAAAGTTGGTAACATAGAGTAGATATGTCAAAGGCCTATGACAAGGTAAATTGGCAGTTCATTATAAAATCTCTAAATGCTTTTAGGTACTGCGATGCTTGGTGTGACTTAATATTCCAAGGCATATCTACTTATTATATTGTTGTTTTGCTTAATGGGTACCCCTGTGAAAGGATATCACCTTACCTGAAATCTACCCTCAAAATTCTTGAAATCTAACACTTGTGTCATAATTAATCAATCCCGACACTCAGAAATGGAATCTTGTTACTATGATTGCTCTCTTTAATAAACCTATAGTCACTGACATCCTTAACATCAGACTTTACACTAGTGCTAATGGCTTGCTGAAACCAGACAGGTTAAGATGAACTCTTACAAAAAAAGTAAATTTCTTTGTGAATTATATGCTAAATTTCAAGATCCAACTAACTTCGTATCTGCAAACTCAAAGAGATTCTGGAACTCTTTGTGGAACACGGATATATTACAAAGGGTGAAACTGATCATTTGGAAATGTGTCCAACATGCTGATGAAATTTTAGATAATGGTAAGAAAGGTTGTCGTTCACTTGGACTTTGTTGAGATTGATTTTAAGAATTTAAAATAGAAAAAACTAAAAATAACAAAATATATACAAATAATGGTAACAATTATCGCTCAATAAAATAACATCGACTTTGATTTTTCCAAGGTAGATTTTCAAAATATTAGTTATAAATCGTATGCATGGGACATCAAACATTTAAGCAAGCATGACCCATCAAATAAAATAATAACTAATTAATCAAAATCATAATTTTATTTAAAATAAGTGCGAAAGTCATAAATTTTTTTTACCCATGTATGAAATTCGGATTCCTCCGTCGACCCAGTGTTGGGTTTAGTTCATCATATTGGAAACACGCTCAAAATTCATCTTTATTGCTCAAAAGGTGTTCACAATAATGAAATAGGAGAAAAATAATAAAAGCTGGGTTTTGTAACGCTTATAATTGTTACAAATAAATGTTACAATGAACGATAAAAAGAAATTGTAACAGTCATTATAGGACAACGACTGTCTTTAATGGTCTTATGTTCTCCGTTCTCTCCTTCAATGGCAGCAGCAGGGGCAAGCTCTGCAACTCTGATTTCTCACCCTATTTCGTCCCCTAACTCTCCATCCCCCTATTTTGCGACTCCATAAGCCCTTAAATACCCAATTGGACCGAGAATAAGAGCTCATAACTCCATATAATCTCGTCATAACTCGATATATTCTTCTCTGCCAAATCACCGAGATTTCTTTCTCTCAATAACTTTTTCAACACCTCTCTGGGTGTAAAAATCTCCCTAAATAATTAGAATATCATCCAGGGAACATTACTTCCTTAAACTGCACAAGACTTCCCAACATGATGCTAACAAAGAGCAATACATAAATATTTCTTCCCTGTTTTAGCTCATCACTCCTCTACAACATCCAACCACCCTCCAAACACGTTGAAAAGTCATCAAATATTGATTCCAGCACACTCCAATCTCATCAATTCTTGGGAAAATGGTAGAAGATCCCACGATTATCTCACTTTTTACACACTCCTCTGTTTTACTTCAACTCAGGTTATCTAGCCAATTGTAGTCGAACCAAAGACCCAAACCAAGCATGTTAGGCTCAATCAAGTCATCACAAAGAGTTTCAGCTGTTGTGTCTCTTTAAAACATCTTCAAATTACGAACCCTGAATTTTGCCATAGCCTGTGAGCTTTTCCCGCCAAAACTGAAAATTCAAATGAAGAAGATGAAGGTGCCCCCAATTCGGGTGCCCCTTCTAAATTGAGGTGCCCTTATCCAAAGTAGGGGTCCGTTTAGCAAATGTCCTCCGGGGGTGCTCCGAGTAATTTTTCGAGCCGATTTTTCCAAAAATGTTTATTTCCCAAAAATACATACATACACACAAAACACCATAATAAGTACAAAATCGAGTACCAACAAAGAGAAAATTGAGGACAACTTAGACACAAAAATGTGACTATCACATGCAATCCCAACAACACACAAGCTATGATTTATCCTAAAAGTAGAAATTGAATGCGTTTTTTGTAAGAATGCAGTATAAACTTCTCAACACCTGTTTTTCTATTATGATTATGTAAAGGAGGTTTGGAATCTAGCACCTTGTGCTTCTCAGGGAGTAATTTCTAACACTGTCAATGCTTCTTCTTTCTTAGATGTTTATAATAAATGGAGATCAGGAAATGAAGATTTAATCTCTATGGCCCTAGCTTATACAAAGTGTTAGTTTATCTGGAAGGAGAGATGCTCCAGAATATGTGATGCCTCAGATATCTAAACCTGCTTAACTGATAGAATTACAACCAAATTGAAGCATCAAATACATATTATCTATTCTAAGAATCATAATTACGTAAACTGATTCCCAAAACAAACCTATACACTTTGCTATTATATAAGTGAAAATCTCTCGAGTGATATGAATATAATAATATGTTATTTTACAGAACATAAAAAGAATCTAATAACAAAGATATAAAACATCTTTAGATTTGATAAAGCTTTAAGCTATGAAAACGGATATCTTCGCGTGCACCATTTCTTCTGACTACTGAAACCGAAGTGGAAACGAGTGAGAACATCATCCTAAAGGGTGCCCAATGGAAACATATAACTTTCAAGTAATCACTAATATGCTTCATAGTTCTAAAGAATAGTAATTAAACATGTCATCGTGCATAACATGTATAAGAGTAAATTCCCCAAATACCTCGATATAATATTGCCTCATCTGAGCTATTAACGACATAAATTTAAATTAGGATATAAAATAAAAAGTAATACTATTGCGCTTTACGCGCTAGATAGCTATATTGCACTTCCCGTGTTATATAATATTGCACTTCCCGTGCTATTTGACTTAGCAAGGAGATGTGTGGAGACCACACAGTCACTCTTGGCGGGGAAATCACACAAACACTCATCAAATTATTCACTCAGCAATCAACAAACATCGCATTATGACATTAATGAAAGAAAGGTCATTCTAATTCCACTTCCTCATATATTGCGTACCATAATAACAATATCCGTAAAATAACACCACCGGATGATCTACAAAAGTAATGGTAGAACAAACCAAATATATATCACTCGGACTTCTCCCTTCTAATGGGAGAAGACGACAGTAAAATAACTCCAGACTCGAATGATAGCGCCATCCACACAGAGTGCCCATACAAACCATGATTCAGGAAACTACCATCGTAAGACCCAAAAGTTTTACATTCAAGCATAATATGCAAACTATCTTTTACCCGACAGTTCATGTTATTTAGATCTTGTTCTTACTGATCTTTGAGTTTCCGGACTATAGATCATGAACTTGATAGATAAAATTCAAAAAGTACTTTTAGTCTTAGACTTTGAGATTCCACAAGATAGGTATCTTAATCACTTTTGGTTTGATGTTTAGATTGTTCTTGTGAGGTAGAATTAATCAGGAATCTCTATAAATTTTGAAGATAAGTTCAACCTAATCTTCATATTCAATTGTACAAATTCCATACTAGTACATCTTATGCAACCAACGACATAAAAATAACTTGAATCACATCTTTATCCATTGTCAATTTGATCAAGCTTTATGGGGAGCCACATGGACAGATGGATATTATATAAATCATATGATGAAGTACCACATGAGTGGATATATAGGAATCCAAATCTGTCGAATCACTCATGTTACGATCTTCCCAAGCCCGGGATGTAGTCATTCCAGCGGAGACGTCGTCACCTCTATTGTGGTGGGCATCATGTGCCTCACAGCTCCCTGTCTTGAATTTTCTCTTTGAATAATAATGTTGCTCATCTCAATATCAAGCAAAACCTTCTTCGACTTTATCAAATAGCTAATACCTTGTGGAAAATTTGGTCAAGCATGTGTCAATAGACCCTATTAACCCCACTGCCTTAATAAGGTCCATCAAGCATTATGAACATTATCGCGACCTTCGGTTTCCGGGAATGATTACCAACCTACCCTTGACAACTAAACAATGACAATCATCACCATTGGGGTATTTTAAACTAAACTTTGATGCATCATTTACACCTTTTATCTTATGTAGTACTAGACCGACTTTGTTTTGCAATACTGAAGATCATTACTTAATATCCAAACTCTCATCACCTATGCAATTACTTCATATCAGACAGAAACATGGGCCATTTTTAGCCGCTCTCAAATGATGTCCTTATCATAACTTTCGACAAGTTTTGTTTGAAATTAACATTAAGTCTCTCTCCTTTTTCATTACTCAATCTACTTTTTCTCCTCGTTATAATATGTTTTTAGTAAGACAATATAGAAACATATTTTATAATCAAGGTCAGCAACAAGCTAAATGATGCATTAGCAAGGCAAGCTAAAATATATTATTATATCGATCATGAATGATGGCATGACCACCTCTATGGCCGAGACCTTAAAAGAAGAAACTTTTCTTATGTGTTTGGGTGAGTCCAAATTTGCGCACATTTCTTAACTAGTGTGCATATAATATTTCAATCAGTACCATTGATTTTAATTTAGGGAGTTATGTAACGAGGGTAGATATTATATACATGGAGGATAATGAGGCCATCATTTAAATAAGGGCACTGTTAGATTGACCGAAAGTGTGCACTTCGTTTTGTCCCGAGCAGTAATGTAGATGTAGAAAATCCTACTACTACATCTAATGATCCATACTACTCACAATATAAAGTAACAAGCAAGGGAACCATTAGAACACAAGATATACGTGGTTCGGTATGATTACCTACGTCCACGGGGTAAAGAGATGATCTTATTATGTGATTCAAGATTACAAGATGAATGCTTCTTTATTTCTCTCGATACTCTAGGTGTGCTCTCTTCCCTCACTCCTTACTTTTTCTTTACCTCTCTACTTGGTCCCTATTTATAGTTATAGGTGATGATGCAACTAGTATTACGATGTTAGACATGATGTAGCTTCCTTGATGATCTTCTCGGGTGATCAGTTGATGCCTCAGCCAACATACCTATTTACTTTGGTCGAGATGTTTAGCCGAGCCGAGTTCCTCCTCTTCTGATATCTCACTACCCGATGTCGCTTGTTTGGTGATGATGATCGATGTTGCCCTTTAGGTCCCCAGCCGAGTCTTACTTTGACCGAGTTCTTATTATCTCTTTACTAACTTTGTCAGAGAATTTATGGTTCTCGTACCCGATGTGCATCACATCAGAGATTTTTTCCTCTTTTCACGTCGACTTCAAGGACTGCTTCGGTTTCTCTTTTCTCGTGCCTACCTCAGATGGGATGATTCAGTGCTTCTTGCTCTATTTCCCTTGGTATGCCACTGCCCAGGATTGTTCCACCTATCCCTATGGATTATTTACACATACATTTATACCCCTTCCTTCACTCGTGTGATCGACACGAGGGAAGAAACCGCCTCGTCTCCCACGTCCCTGGTCATGCCGGGATTCACGCCATGTTGTTCCCCACTATCTTCAATTATGGCGACCTGTTTACCTTTTCCGCCGGTTACAGTTGATGGGGTTTATAAGTCCGACCCTTAAACTTTTAATTTCTCTTTCACTCTTTCCCAAGCAGTTTCATTTTCTTCCTCCTTTGTTTGTACCGCTTCTTCTTCATCGTTATCAACCATTTTTTTGGATAGGTTTTCTTCCTCTTTCTATTTCAATACCTTGATTTATTTCTGATTTGGCTGCCATTCTCCATTGTCGTTGCCACTGTGACCTTGATTTCTGCCGTTTCCTTCCTTTTTTTCGATTGTTCGTCTGTCTACTGCTACCTCCCATGACTTCTTCAACCCCTTCCATGACCGAAAAGAGGTACGTGAGTTACACCTTTTCCGACGAAGATGGTGTTCCGCTTGATTCCCTGTTTGTTGTTGAGAGCCCTTCTAAGCATGATCATCGTGCTTTAAATTCTATCTTTTCTAATAATCCTTCTTCCCTTTCATGCAGGACTGACATGAGGGTTGCTAAGGATTTGACGTATGAACAGTTTATCCAACAACTAAAGGATGAATTTGATCTTCATGGCTATGCTGTCAAGCTCTTGTCGGGCCAGAAAGGTATTTTAAAGAAGGATGATGTCATGAAGTTTCCACACTCGGCCGAGGCGACCATCGTCACCAGGGGTCAGTTAGAACTCGGGCTACGTTTTCATTTGTATGATCCCAGCCATCTGTTTTGGTATGAAGCTCTCTCCAAGATCAGCCCGTATCGTGCTTTGGCCCAATGGAATGGCAACACCTTCCAAATCTTATCCGAGTGGGAGAAGCGCAGTCGAGGCGAGTATACTCCTACTGCTTGGTCTACCTACGATTCTTCTCATGCGGGCGACTGATACTCCTGCCAGTTTTGTTGGTAATTATCGAAGCATGACTGCTACAAATGGTGATCTCGCCAGTTTTGCTGCTAGCACTCATTGCCATAAGACTCTCCCTGAAGGTGTCAAGAAGCTTTTATTGGACGAGGATCCCAAGGGGAAGAGTTCCAATAAACATGCCCGTCATACTAGTGACGCGGCTTGGGACCGAGTTCCGTTGATTATTTCTGGTCCTCTTCTGAGCGGCAAGTTTCCTTCTCCGGCCGAGTCATATCCCTTATGGGTGGTTAATGTTGATCGGGTAAGTTTGTTTGTTTCATGATTTTTGATTTAGTTGATCGGCTCAGGTGATTAGTAGGATAATATTTTAACTTTTGTGTTTAACAACCTAAGTCCAGCGCAGCAGCCGAGGAGGAGACAGAGAAGGTAACAAATATACTGCTTTCTTACTACAGTACATGTACTTGCCCCTATTTGTTGCCTTGACTGATATCGGCTTATATGCAGAAGCTGAGAACTGATAGAGTTGGAGGCGCTGTGCCGAACGATGGTGAGGATCCCGAGGATCGGCTGCCTCTATCCTATTTTCTGAGGAAGTTGCTTCAGAAAACTTCTGATGTTTCGTCTGCCATTGTAGGTGGGAAGTCTAGTGGAAAAGGCAAGGAGGTGAGAGTCGATGAAGCTGCCTCGAGGAAGGCTATGCCCCAACAGTCAACTGGCAAAGGTATTGATCTTGGCGATGGTGTTGTTATTCTATGTTCTGATGATGAGGAAGGTGATGAAGATCTTTTTGGGGAAGATAATAAAATTGGTAGCCAGGAAGAGGTTGTTGATGGTAAAACGGGAGATGGTGGTGACGCGGAAAAGGTTGCTGGCGGGAGTGTAAACAAGATTGCTACTAGGGGAGAGATGTCGGGGAACACGCCTCATGTAGTCACTGCCCCGATCTTAGGTGGTACTACCTTTTTTACCGTCACGGGCCCCTTGTGCAACCCCTTGTGTCGCCCAAATTTTCCTCGTTCTCAGATGAAGACAAGATCAAGGTCGCCTCGTTGTATGATGCTGGTTTAAAGGACACTTTCTATTAGCTGGTAAGTTGTGTTCCTTAGGCTACCTATTCGCGATAAGGGACTGTTGTTGATACTTCTGATGTTTTTAGGATATCAATCGGGCGTTGCTAAATGATGCCATTCAGCGCAAGGAAATGATGGAGAAGGAAGGTCTTCGCCTCTTATTGCAGCAGGAGCGTGAGCGAATCCGGGGGCTGGAGAAGTAGCTGGACAAGGCTCAAGGTACTTGACTAAATCCCCCATAGTTATGATTGATTCTGTAGTGCCAATATCCTGAGTTTAGTATTACCTTCCTGGCCGAAATATCTCGTGTTGACGCCAATGCTGCTATGGAGTATCGTTTGTTGAAGAGAGAGTTTGATATAGAACGAGGTCATGTATCAAATTTGTAACAAAGTATTATCAACAAGAATGATAAAATCGATCGTCAAGAGGCTGAGATTGAAAGTCTCCGAACCCGGCTACATCGTTATGAGACCTTTGAGTACATCCCCAAGGAGGTGAATAATCTTAGGGCGAGCTTGTCTCGATTCCAGAGTATTACTGCCGACAAGATGTTGTTGGCCGATAACTTAGAAAGTCAGTGTGGGCGGTTAAAGCTTGAAGTCCGATATTTGCACGCAGATCGCCTTCAGATTCTTGGAGAGAAGAGTGCTGCAGAAAAGTCCAACCAAGAATCTCTTGAGAAACTTAGGGAGTCCAAGAAAGTTTCAGAGGAATTGGAGTGGGTTCATGCAAATTTATCAGGTCTGCATATTTTCAGCAGAGATCCAACTGGGATGATCATAAAAAATATTGCACCTCCAATGAATACAACGAGCAACGCTATCTAGAACTATCCTCTAAGATATCTTCCCTTTAGTGTAGTTTGTTTGAGTCCGAGGAGACTGTTAAAATAGTCACCCCTTTGCTTGAAGGTGGTGTCCTGCACATAGTGTCTTTGTTGTGTCTGATGTGGCATTGTTGTCATGTTTCTAACCACTTCTGTGTTTTTGTAGTCGAGCAGAAGAAGGTAGGGTTGTTGGAGGCAGAGAATTCTCGGTTGAGGGCGAGGGAAACACAGTTGCTCGGGTAAGTAGCCATTGCTGAGGCGGCATCGTCGCAGCTGACATGTGACCTTGTTGCTGAGAAGGCGAGATTTAATGACGAGCTCGTTACCAGGGTCAAAGCTGGCGTGAAGACGGTTCTTGACAAGAAGCGGGCCGATGCTGCTGCTAAGAAGGTGGGTCCGGGATCGGCTCCCCCCAAGGAGTAATCACCCTTTTTGTAGTGCTGCGTCGCTATTGTGCCCTTTGCATTGGGTTGTAATCCGCTTGAACACCTTTATTTTCTCATACACTTTATCTTAATGGGGTGTTGTGTCGCCAATTCAGTTGTTTTAACTGCTTTCTGACGTTGTTGTTTATGTTGATGCTTTTGCTAGTGTCGTGCCAATGACCTGTGGTTGTTATTTTTATGGCTAATTTGTGTTTATCTGCATAAAAACGAGTAAATTAGTTAAGGTAAACTCCGTTTCTGTTGAACACGCTCAACATGGAGGGTCATCGGGCCCAATGCCATGTTCCGATTGAGGTATCTCATCACCGTCTTATAAGATCTAGTGGTAGGGTACTTGGTCCATCCTAAGTTCTATGGGATCGATATCCCCAAGAGGTTATCAATTAACCATCTTGGGCAAGTGATTCCGACCACTTTCGAGGGGAGCAATGTTGTATGCTTGATTATCGAGTACTCATGCCTCGACAATCGACCACTGGTTTCCAACCACCAGGGCCCTAGGGCTACCTAAGCACTTGCACACTTCCGTCGCCCTGAGTTCGAATAGCCCGTCTTAATATAAGTCGCCCCGGCACTTGCACAATGCCGTCGCCCCGGGTTCGAAACGACCATTTGAGTGTAAGTCGCCCCGACACTTGCACAATGCCATCGCCTCGGGTTCGAAACGACCATTTAGATGCAATTGCCATATTTCCAACCCCGCGTGGCCTTTTAAGGAAATAAATGACAAGATATCATACCTGCTCTCATGGGTGATATAGCTTCGATCGCCTAGCGTTCCACGGTCGTGGTTTGGGTGTTCCATCTGGTTTTAATATCTTGTACGCTCCTTCTCCGACCTTCTCGAAAATACTGTAGGGTCCGCCCCATCGTGGTGCCAGTTTTCCTCCTTTCTTATCACGCTCATAGCTAGGTAGGTCCTTCAGTACCAGTTGTCCCGGCTGGAACTCTCTTGGTCGGACCCGCTTGTTATACTCTCGTTGTACTCTTCGTTGGTAATTTTCCATCTTCTGTAGGGCCATTTCTCTTGTTTCTTCTAGGTCATCGAGTTTGGCCAGGATAAGATCAGCTGAGATGTTTCGTCTCTATGCCTCGGTCCTTGTTGTAGGTATCATTGCCTCAGCTGTAAGGACAGCTTCGGTTCCGTATGTTAACATGAAAGGCGACAATCCGGTTGCCTCTCTACGAGTTGTCATGAAGGCCCATAAGACATTGTAGAGCTCTTCACACCATTCCCAATATGCTCTGTCAAGCTTCTTCTTTAGGTTGTCGGCGATGGGTTTGTTTGTGATTTCGGTTTGCCCGTTACTCTGAGGGTAAAGGGGTGTAGACTCGCTCTTTCGAATTTGTAGGTGTTAAATAACAGGTCGATATTTTTACCCTGTAGATGTTTTCCATTGTCCGAGACTATCGTCGTTGGTACTCCAAAATGACAGATGATGTACTCTCATATGAATCGAAAAACATCTCTATCCCGAATATATTTTAGTGGTCCAGCCTCTACCCACTTAGTAAAGTAGTCAGTAGCCACTATTAAGTATTTTCTCTGCCCTGATCCAACATGTAATGGTCCCACGATGTCGATTCCCCATTTGGCGAAGGGTTAGGGGCTGATTACTGAGTTTAACGTTACCGCTAGTGCGTGTATCTTTTTTTCGAACTTTAGGCATTCGTCACAGATGAACGCCATATGCTTTGTGTCCTCGTTCATGTAAGGCCAGAAATACCCCATAGTCTTGGCTCGAGCCGCCAGAATACGGCCTGAGCTGTGATTGCCTGCGGCCCCATAATGTAATTCGTTCAGAATGGTGTGCCCCTTTTCCTTGCTTAAACATCTTAACAACGGCCCTAGATATGATTTTCTGTACAAAATGCCATCTCGGAGTTCATAGGCAGCTGCTTTTCTTTTGACTTTTTTGATCTCAGGTCGCCCTCTGGGCAATTGTCCTGTCTCCAAATATTTGTGAATAGGTTTTCGCCAATCATCGGCTTTATACTGATCGGCCGTAGTTACTGCCACATACGCGCTGGTGCCCACTGTCTCAGGTATCGACGGCATTAAGATCCTCATAACTATGATGCCTTCAACACTTGCATCCGTTAGCATGGAGGCGATGTATGCTAGGGCGTCCGAGTAGCGATTATCCTTCCTGAAGATATGTCGGAACTTGATGTTTGGTATCTGGCCGATGTAAAATTGGGCGAGTTCCCAATATTTTTGTAGCAAAGGGTCATGTATAGCGTACTGCCCATTGATCTGTCTGATGGCTAGCTTGGAGTCACTTGTTAGTCTCACATCTTGAATCCCCATCTCCATTATCAACCGCATTGCGTGTATTACGGCATCGTACTCCGTGACGTTATTTGTTGCCTTAAATTCAAGTCTAAACGAGTAGACCATCTTTTTTCCTTTTGGCGTAGTGAAGACCAATCCAAGACCCGATCCATCTCTATTGGATGATCCATCCATAAAAATTCCCCATCGCGTCGGGCTATAGGTCTCGAGTAAGTCGGACGGATCCTCTTAGTCTTCCTCCATCCCAGGGATGTCCTCTACTTCATCTTCATCGCTCAAGGGAAAGTCTGCCACTGCCTGTGCTTTTACGGCTGTTCTCATTTCGTAGAAAATGTCGAACTGCTTGATTTGTGCACTCCACTTGGAGATCCGCCCTGACCTGGCCGCGTTGTCGAGTATTGATTCTATGGAGTATTTCGTAAGCACCTGAATTCTGTGGGTTTGGAAATACATTCGAAGTTTTTGTGTTGCAAATACCAAAGCTAATATCAGTTGCTCGACCCTGGTGTAGTTCTTCTCTACTGGGTTCATGGTTTTTCTTATGAAATACACCGGCTTTTCCTCTCCTCCTACGTTCTTGACTAAGACGACACTAATGGCGTAACTGGTCGCCCTGAGATACAGGGTCAGCACTTCCTCGGGCTCGGGTCTTTGTAATACTGGCAGGCTCGCGAGGTGTTGCTTGATTTTCTGAAAAGCCTCTTCACACTCCTCGGTCCATTTGAATTTTTCCCCTTTTCTTAATGTCTCGAAGAAGTCCTTGCACTTGTCCGATGATCGAGAAATAAATCGCCCCAGGGATGCCAAGTTTCCGTTTAGCCGTTGTACATCTTTGATTGTCACGGGTGATGGCATCTCTACGACGGCCATGATCTTATCTGGGTCGAATTCGATACCTTTGTAAGTAATTATGTACCCTAGGAACTTACTCGAGGTAACCAGAAAGTGCACTTGGACGGGTTCACCCTCATCTTGTATTTTCTCATGGTTTGAAATATCTCTCGGAGGTCATCGATGTGGTTTGAGGCCACCTTGCTTTTGACCATCATATCGTCTACACACACCTCAATGGTGTTGTGTATCTTGTCTTCAAACATATCCCCCACTAATCTTTGATAGGTGGCGCCTGCGTTTCTTAGCCCAAATGGCATTTTGGTATAGAAATATAACCCTCTGGGTGTGAAGAAAGATGTGTTCTCTTGGTCCTCGGGGGCTAGGGGGATCTAATTGTACCCCGAGTACCCATCCACGAGTATTATTGCCTTGTACCCAACTATGGATTCCACTAGCTGATCGATGCTGGGGAGGGAGAAGCTATCCTTCGGGCAAGCTTTGTTTAAGTCACTAAAGTCGATGCAGACCCCGACCCCGACCCCTCCATTCCTTTTAGGTATCACCATGTTAGATATCCATTGTGGGTATTGAGCCTTTCAAATAATTCCTGCCACTTGTAGCTTCTTTAACTCGGCCTCCACCGCTACTTGTAGGTGCGATTCTTCTCATCTTTTGTCGGATTGACTTGAATTTGGGATATATTCTCAAGTGATGTGAGCATACTTCTGGGTCGATTCCCTCCATATCGTGCATTTGCCAGGCGAATATGTCCATGTGTTTTTTTAAAAGAGTTATCAACTGTTGTGTTTGCTCATCCATCAGCAGAGTCCCTATTCTCACCATTTTAGATTTTTCCTCAGTGCCTAAGTTGATTTTTCGGGTAGATTCTAAGGCCGAGAAGCTGGACTTCGGCTCGTCGACTACTGTCGGATACTTTGATTGCTATAAGATCTCATTCTCGCCCGCCTCATAGGCTGTGATGGCTTGTGATATCACTTTTTCTAGTTCTTCTCCCTCCTTTGTATCCTTAGCTTTGTTCCTTTCTTGGCGTTTTCTCGACCGTCTTTCTTCATTCTGTTGGATATCTATCTGCACGCATTGTCGTGCTGCCTGGGGGTCTCCCAACACCTCCACTACTCCGCGGTAAGATGGGAACCGCAGTCTTTGGTGGTATGCTGATGCTACTCCATTGATTCCTGCGAGCCAGGGTCTACCAAGAATTGCTTCGTAAGGCGACACGACATCGACCACACAAAAGGTGGTGAGTGTGTCTAAATACCCCTCTCCGTCCGAGACTCTGAGGGTGACTTCTCTCTTTGGTACCGTCATCGTACCGTTGAAGCCATAGATTCGATAGGTTGATGGGATTAAGATGTCATCAGATAACTCCATCCTTTTGAAGGTATCATAAAAAAGGACTTCGATGAACTCCCACTGTCCATTAGTATTCTTTTGACATCCCATTCTTCAATAAGTAAAGTTACCACTAGGGGGTCTCCATGGGCTTGTCCATTTGACGGGACGTCTTTAGCTGAAAAAGTGATCGGCTGCATTATCCAAGGTTCCATGGGCAAAGTTTTAGCCACACTGAAGATTTTCTTTCCCACTCGATCTCTTTTATGAATCCTTGAAGTGATACTCGTACCAAAATCGAACCCTTGAGTTGCCGAGTGCGAGATAGTATTGTAGGCGAACTAGGTACCACGATTGATTCTTATTTGATGTACTGGAACGCCGGGTTGAACTGGTGTCGGCGATGTCTTGACAAAATGTCGTAAGTACCCATCTCGGATCAGATGGTGGGTGACATCTTTTACCTCCCGACAATCATTAGTCGAATGGCCATGATATCGATGGTAATGACAAAACTCGGGATGGTTCCTTCTTTCATCATATTGGATTCCCCTCGTCTTGGGGTATCTGATATCGCTTCTCTTTTCTACTTCCTTGAATATTTCCTCCAACGGTGCATTTAGTGGAGTGTAAGCTCTAGATTCGTGGCGAGGCTTCTTTCCTTTATCGACCCAACCTTTCTTGTTCGACTATTGATTTGGTGTGCTCGGCCTTTTTTCTGATCGCTTTGGATCTTCTCGTGGGATCGCCTCTACCACAGTACTTGCTTCTTGTATCCCCCTACCTTGTGCTCCTTCCTGTATTTCTTCTAGGGCGATGTAGTGTTCTTGCATCTTCTTGATTTCCCTTAACGTTTGCGGTTTATCGGTGTACATTTCTATCCAAATAGGGTCTGATTTACCCAGTGAATTTTCGAACACGAAGATTTGTTGATTGACAGATACCTTCCCAATGTCGGTGCACATCTTTCTCCACCTTTCGGTTAGTGACCGTAGGGGTTCCCTAAATCTTCATGCTAGTGAAAAGAGTTTATTGATCCTGGGCCGAGAAATATTGTTGTGCATGTACATCTCCAGGAAGGTTTATACCAAGAAAACGTAATTGCCAATAGACTCATCGGGCAAAGTGTAAAACCAGTTCTTTGCCTCGCCTTCCAGACTCGCCGGAAAGAATTTTCACATGACCACGTCGTAATTCGTCTATTGTAACAAAGACATGCTATATATTTTGACATGTTCTCCTGCGTCACCCGTGCCGTCGAACCTGGATGTGAAGGTCGGAAATGTACACTTTAGCGGGAATGGGGTACGCTCCAGCTCCTTAGTAAATGGTGTTTTCTGTGCTTCTCTAATCACTTCTGCTAACTTGTCATCCTCAGCATTCCCTATCAGCTTTTTGACCATCTGCTCAAGTTGCTCGAGTTTCTGCTTGGTCGCCGCGTCCGATCTTTCGTTCGTCGCTTCTTCCTCGGTTAAGGAGTCCTCGGGTGGGCCATACCCTCTCCTCAGGCGATTTGGGTCGGGCACACGTTCTCGGTCCAAGGATGGGGTTGGGGTGTGCCTTAACTGGGTGCCACTGCTAGAAGCGCCTCGGCTCGACGATCCGGCTCTCTGGTTACGGAGCTGGTAGTTTTCATGCTATAGGGCTAGATTCCTTCTCTGCAGCTCTCTCATAAGATCTTACTGCCTTCTTTGGCTTGCTAGGATTGCAAGTAACATCGGGTCAGTGCTCTCATGGCTAGAGTGGACATTTAATTGGTTTCCTGCCGCATTAGAGGATGCGGCTGGTGGGATAACGGGGGGAAGGATTAGAGCTACGGGAGGATCGGTTGTTACTGGTGGAATATCTCGAGTAAGGTTGCCCATTCCCATGCGCACTTGTCTAAGCCTTTCTCATTCTTGCTCTAGCGCAAGTTGATACTCCACATGTTGCCTTTCTCGCCTCTGTTCTTCCTGCATCATTTGCACTTCCTCGTCTTCCTCAGTATCTGATGCAGTTCTTCCATCTTCCATGTCCCTCTGTCTCATCTGACTCGGGTTAATCCTCAGGGTTATTGGTGGGAGATCATCTTCTCGGCCTATATCGATCTCTTCATCGACAGTTGCCATGCCTCCGCCTGGTGCCCGAGACTCGCCTTGATGGTTTTGTCGGCTGCTCTCCTGTCGGGAATCTGTCAGTCCTTCTTGCGCACTAGATCCCGCTATGGCCCGATTTTTGAGAATCCTACTCGTCCTGGAAGTGCTTGCCATCGCCTCGGTGTTGCTTTTGTGCCTCAGCTCACCCGTCCCTACCTACGTCAGCAAATTAAGTACACAGTACTTACTTCGAACTATTTTCGAAAAGGTTAAGGATGAAATACATCAGTTCTGCTGTTCAGAGTGGAAAAAGTTTTTCATAGTACACTTCAATTTACGCTAGCGTGCTGATCTCATCAAACAAGTGGTTTTGACCAAAAAAGACAAACTTTGAAAAGTCGTTTCGATACATCTCTTTTGGTACTTTCTCTATGCATTAATCATTATTTGTCCTAACATTCATGGAGCCAGAAATCATTAATCATCCGTACGTTAGGTCGGAGAATTTCTTCCTTAGCTATGGTTGATAATAACGATAACCTTCACCAGCTGTTTCCTCGACGGTTCACCTGCGCCGGTTACCAGAATTCCTCAAGGACAACTTCACCATGGGATTCTTTTGGTTTTCTACTAATGCTGTGAGGCTCTTACTGTAGGATCAAGATGAGACTTATTAACGAAGCACTCACTATACTCCTTCTAGCCATAACTTTTGGATATCCAAACTCGATGACTTCGAGTTAGTCTTACCTTACTACTATTGTGCTTTGCGTAACTTATAAAAAAGATTTAACCGGTGAAACATCGTTTCAGTCTAGCTTCTACCGATTATCAAAGATGATCTGCTCGAGAGCTTTGAGGTATTAAAACGGTTTATTTCAGCCGTTCAGATCGAAGATAAGACGATCTTCAATCAAGACGCTTAACTCAACGGAAGACAATTACTCATGTTTTTTCGACAGAATGCAATTAACTCGTAAGATAAGAGACCTTTTTTGACACTTACTCGACAGAAGCAAGACGATGAGGATAATTAACCAAGTTTTTTCTTCTCAAGCTAAAATTTTGTGAGTTTCTTGAAGACGATGAGGATAATTAACCAAGTTTTTTATTCTCAAGCTAAAATTTTGTGAGTTTCTTGACGATCATGCAAGTAACAATAAACGTAAGGAAATCGAGCTTTATAACAAAAAAGGAAAACTTTAGACGATAGATTTAGCAACCTATGCGTTCCAGCCATTAGAGTCTTTCACTTAGCATCAACTACCATCAATAGGTGTTTTTAGGAGCTGCTGAGTCTCTCTTTCAATGGCGTTTTGGCAAGGTATCTAAATGATGTTACACGGTCCCCTTAGTCGGCGCCAGAAGGTATCTAAAGGAAAACTACGACTACTACTACTACTACTACTACTACTACTACCACTACTACTACTACTACTACTACTACTACTACTACTACTACTACTACTACTACTACTACTACTACTACTACTACTACTACTACTACTACTACTACTACCACTACTACCACTACTACCACTACTACCACTACTACCACTACTACCACTACTACCACTACTACCACTACTACATCCAATGATCCACACTACTCACAACATAAAGTAACAAGGAAGGGAACATTAGAACACAAGATATACGTGGTTCGGTATGATTACCTACGTCCACGGGGTAAAGAGATGATCTTATTATGTGATTCAAGATTACAAGATGAATGCTTCTTTCTTTCTCTCGATACTCTAGGTGTGCTCTCTTCCCTCACTCCTTACTTTTTCTTTACCTCTCTACGTGGTCCCTATTTATAGCTACAAGTGATGATACAACTAGTATTACGATGTTAGACATGATGTAGCTTCCTTGATGATATTCTCGGGCGATCAGTTGATGCCTCAGCCGACATACCTATTTACTTTAGTCGAGATGTTTAGCCGAGCCGAATGACGTCCTCTTCTGATATCTCATTACCCGATGTCGCTTGTTTGGTGATGATGATCGATGTTGCCCTTTAGGTCCCCAGCCGAGTCTTACTTTGACCGGGTTGTTCTTATCTCTTCACCAACTTTGTCAGAGCATTTATGGTTCTCGTACCCGATGTGCATCGCATCAGAGCTTTTTTCCTCTTTTCACGTCGATTTCAAGGACTGCTTCGGTTTCTCTTTTCTCGTGCTTACCTCAGATGGGATGATTCAGTGCTTCTTGCGCTATTTCCCTTGGTACGCCACTGCCTAGAATTGTTCCACCTGTCCCTGTGGATTATTTACACCTACAAGTAATACAGATGATGGGGCCCGTCACCGCTGGAGTTTAGCAGGAGCCCAGTGCTATTAGAGCACGGTACCCATGGAAGTGCAAATCTTCGGTGGATCTATCATTTTTGTTTAAATAATTAACCAACCAGAAAAATATCTTAAATGTGGAGTGCCAACAAAGTTGGACTCGTGTCTGGTCCAGTCCAGTGCAAAATGATTCTAGAAAAAGCGTGACTTGGCATTTGACAACTTAGAGCTTCTCCAACGGTGAATGTGGTTTTTTCATATGTGGCATCACTTTTAAGACATCCTCTGGGTATAAATTCCTATATATTAGGAGAAAATAAATTTTATCTCCAACCCATAAAATGTTGTATCATCCTTTTGCTTAATTGTAGGCATATGATTGGTTAAAATTATTGACTTTTTTGTTTTTAATGATTTTTATTAACAAAAATGTGACTAGGATGGGAAGACATCCTCTAAGTGAATGTCTAAAACTAGAGGTTGACTTAGAGGATGTCTAACTTTTTTTTTGCCACATCATCTTCATATCAATGGGTTGGAGACTATTTTTTATAAAAGTTGTTGTGTATCCTATGTGGATGAAGACTTTTCTCTTCATACACATTCCATTGGAGAAGCTCTTAGGCGCTTGTCCGAGTTAGCTCTTAATCCCCAGATAAAACGGAGTTGAACACGTTCCATCATTATTTTCCCGCCCAGTAACAGGCGTCAAACCCACGCTTCAAAGGTTTTGGCGCGATTCTCTTTCCTCAAGTCTTTTCCTCGTCAGTCGGGTACTCGGGTATACTAGTAGTCTGTCTAGTACTCAAAAGACAGGTCTTCTCATTTGGTGCGATTTCTCCCTCCTCTCTCTTCTGTTCATACAAACCCTAACTTCTTGATCCCTCCATTTTATTCAACCCTTGCATACAAAAAGTATGTTCTTCCATAAACCCTAACTTTTGCTATCTCGAACCACTCCATTAGGGTTTTGACAAAATCTCTCCCTGATATCAAGACCTTAGATTCTCCTGTCATGGAGGAACCCTTGGCTAAGCGGTTTAAGAGGTATATAACTTTCAGTTAGTTTTTATTCCGATCTCAGTTATTTTTCATTTTTAGGGTTTATTAAAGAAATGGTTATGTACTTACTATCGATTTTGTGTTGTTTGAATGTTTCAGAAGCGAGGATGATTACTTACCAGGAAACATTACTATGATTGAGCTTCATAACTTCATGACATTTGATTATGTAACATGTAAACCTTTTCCTCGTCTCAACATTGTTGTTGGACCCAATGGATCTGGAAAGAGTTCCCTTGTTTGTGCTATTGCCCTAGGTCTTGGTGGAGAGCCCCAGGTTTGACTCTCAATTTCGGTCATGTATATTTTGTAACTAATTGTATATTTTAACAGTTAAACTAACAGTTTTTTTTTTCCTCTCCTAGCTTCTTGGAAGAGCTGGACAGATTGGGGCTTTTGTGAAACGTGGGGAGGCATCTGGTTTTATTAAGATAACACTTAAAAGTGATCGTAATGGGGAATCTATAATCATTACGAGGAAGATAAACACAGAGAACAAGTCCGAATGGCTGTTCAATGGTTAAATCTTGTTCATAATTACCACTCTTGCAGTCTGTTTTTCCTAGCATCTGTTTGAAGTTCTTTTTGTTGACTGAAGTTAGTTCCCTCCAAAGTAATATATCTTGGCAATGAGCATAAAGTCCTAATTTTAGATTGTATCCCAAAGTCTTAGTTTTAATAGGATAAAGTTTTCGCTAGCCACATGTGTTCGCCATTTTTACTCAAATTGCAACTGCGGTCAGTGCATTTAGAGGATCTTGCATTGCTGTTTATTCTTTGAGAGCTTCTCAATGAGCAAAATCATTTTCTGTTACTTGCATGATCTTTGGTTACCAACTCAAAGAGCCTATTGGCTCAAGAGTGAGATCAGGGGTTTCAGAAGTCAACCAATAGCTCTTTCCTATACAATTGTATCCCTGGGTCTGTTTGACACCGTACTCTTTGATTAGATTGGTTCATGTTTGCTTAAAATACTGCCTTACTTTGGAGGTTATTGATTTAAAAAACAAAATAAATTATCATATTTAAGTTGACAGCTAATATCAATTCTCAATTTTCTTTCCAGATAAAGTAGTGCCCAAAAGAGAAGTGTTAGAAATAATTCAAAAGTTCAATATCCAAGTTAACAATTTGACGCAGGTATGATACTTAACCCAGCCTATTCTCTGGTCCCTACCAAAACGGAGAAAAGATCAATTATGCAAACATCTTATCAATACTTATCTTATTTGCTCTGATCAATATGCAGCTTTGTATCACCTTTTGAGTTATTTTTTGATAGTTGCATTTGGTTGCTTAGTAAAGTGTTTAAGATATTACATTGAAGGCTCAAATCTCACAGTACCTTGACTTTTAGTTTAACTTATGTGAAAGTGTTCGTTAAGTTTGTCTTAGAGAGACTTCTATTGTCGTAGCTAAGGAAATTGTATCTTAATTTCATATGTTTGTACTTTCTTAGATTTTTTGGTCATTTTTTTTCTAGTAGGCTGTTCATTAATATTCTTACCATTTCTTACGAGACAAAGATGCAGATAGTGAACTATTTATAGAATGCCTAATATAGTAAATCTATTTATGAACTTATAGTAAACGGTAGAAATGTAAAACTTTTTTTACATTCAAGTTGGTTTGTAGAGCTCTAAAATCCCAATTCTCTCCAAAACACACCTTCCTGACTGTGTAAGCAAGGTGTTCTTCCTTGGTTGACACATAGCTGGTGAATATTACTCTTTTAACTGGAGCAAGATGACATTTATCTTATATGTATCAATTTGTTCCGTGTTTGTGATTCCGGATTCTCAGCAAAACAGGGAGTGGCTTTTCATCGCACTGAAACATGCTCATGCTTTAAACATAACAAACCAAAATGGTGGATAAATAGTTGTAAACCTATCAATTTCGCTGGTAGTAAGTCGTTACGAACTATCTTGAAAATTTAGCTTCTTTAATTAGATGACCAAGTGTGGTGGCTGTTCTCTTCTCTTGTCTAAGTATGTCACTGGAATTGCACTGAAAATTCCAATTAGTTCCCATAGAACAGAAGTTACACTTTTTCTACTATTGTATATGTATTCTTTGCATTCTTTTGTTTCAGACGAATTCAATGGAAATGATTTACAGAGTTGATGTGAATATCTTGCAGTCCTTTGAGTTCAAATCTCTTTTTCCATGCAGTTTTTACCTCAAGATCGGGTATGTGAGTTTGCTAAGTTAACTCCTGTACAACTTCTTGAAGAAACTGAGAAAGCTGTTGGTGATCCACAACTCCCAGTTCTACATCGGACTCTCGTGACTAAAAGTTCCGAATTTAAGAAACTTGAAGTGGTGAGTTTCTAAGTGAATACTCACCTGCCTTGTGATTGTATGAATTCTTCATATGGCTGGGGAAATACATTTTAGTATGTTTTGGTATCGCCAATCAATACATTTTTTCATTGGTTTAATCAGGTTTCACTGAAAATATGCTCTTGATTTTCATCGCATTTTCTTTTGATTCATGTTTATGAGTTTGTTATGGACTTTATGTGGACTTAACAACCGCTTAGGGGTTAGTCTTCTCGTCATAGTTCTCAAATTTTGTTTTTCCATGGAGTTGGAGTATATGTTGAAACATGGTTTGATTGGTACTCTCCATCTCATTCAGAGGTTTATGTAATCAAGAGTGACCATTTATGTTTCGTATGACTGACATAATAAATATCTCATTGTGGATGTTCTTATGGTGTTAATGATGCTTTTGATTCTCTTATAGGCTGTCAAGCAAAATGGAGATACTTTGAATCAATTGAAGGCGCTCAATGCTGAGCAAGAAAAAGATGTAGAGCGTGTTCGTCTAAGAGATGAACTTCTGGCAAAGGTTTGTTATTGAGTTGTAATGACCATTCTTCTTTTATTGCAGCATCCCTTATGCTTTTTCTTGTCAACAGGTTGAATCTATGAAAAAGAAGTTACCGTGGCTCAAATACGACCAAAAAAAGAGTGAGTATATGGATCGAAAAAAGGAGGAAACTGCTGCCGCGGGACATTTGGAAGAAGCTGCTAAGGTTCTAAGTAATCTCCAAAGACCCATAGAGTACGTTCACTTGTTTTATGAATGCTCTCTTTCTCTCTTCCTCTCCCTCACCCTCAACTTTGGAGTCTGGACCTTACTAGACATCAGTCACAAAATTGATATTCATCATCTGTGCCATAGGTCTTGTAGTTCACCTTATGTGGGTGTTATGTTCTCTGCTTCTGAGCTGGACTCCTAATCAAATGCTTTTGACTTGTTTAAGAGCATCTGAAGCTTCTCTAGGAAACTAATGGACCTGCTGGTTTGCTTAGTGAATCAGTTTATGTGATATCTACGCCCCTTTATCTGACCGGTGTTTATATCATAATAGTGTACGGATATTGAATAAGTGTAAATTTATTTTTGATCTCTGGACTTGGCTTTCGATTTGAATGACCACTACCAAATGTTTGCAAGTATATACTGTTTTGATCATAGTCTTGCTCAGGCCTCCATGTTACTATCCCATTTATTTTGTTTGAGGCAACCTCAACTTGCTCTTCGTGAGTGGTTCTACCTCGGGGTAACATTTTGGACTTGAACCTTCTGACCTTAACGTCCTTTTAGCTGGGTACTTCCAGTTGTCAATCATGATAATAAATGGAACTTCTTGAAAAACAATAAACTTCACCATAAAAAGATACAGTATGTGATCCTTAAATTTGATTCACTTCAATGTCAGTAATAAGATCAAACCTGAACTTAATTCAATGAGGAATTTAGTTGGTAGAGCAATAGAGGTTCACTGAATAGCGGTCGTCAGAGAAGAGGTTGCTCTTTGGTGATCTATTTCTAGCCTTGCCTACTTTTGTCCTAGTAAGTTTTGCAGAGACAGCTAAGAATTCAGCTCAAGTAAAAGAAAAACTAACCTTATGTCCATTCACCTGATGAACTTATTGTGTCAGTCTGAAACCTATCTTGTAAGTCAGAGAAACCCTTCTGGAGCAATTATTTGTAATGTATGTGCAGTATGTGCCTTGGAAAATATGTTCTTTAGAGGAAGCAAGTAAGAAATTTAAGATCAAATATCAGCATAGCCCTCCATCAAAATGGCTTCAGTAGAGCTACTTAGAAAGGTGACCAAGTACCAAAGCTCCAGCATAGCAACTGCAATTATGAAAAAAACAGTCCAGAATGTTAGTGGACACTGAGTACAATGCTGTGGAATTTTACTCTCTTTGCTTGTCTTGCATGCGGAGTTTGATTTGTAACAATGTTGGTGCTGCAGAGAACAGAAGAAAGCTAAAGCAGCACAAGATGCCGAGTGTAAGAAAATAAGCAATCTCATAGCCAACAATTCTACGAACCGTACCGAAATGTTGGATAAAGAAAGTCGTTTGGTGGGTAAACTCTTTTATTCTTCGCGCTTGTAGTATTTAGGTTATGTCAACAGATTGCATTTGTTATAATTTGGCTGTTAATGTTTGTTCTTGATAATACTTGTGATAGGCGGTGCAAGTTCGGGGAAATTATGACGAAATGGAAGAGCTAAGGAGGCAAGAGGAATCTCGTCAACATAGGATCTCAAGAGCCAAAGAAGAACTTGCAGAAGCTGAACAAGCACTTGAGAATTTACCCATTTACGAACCTCCTACGGACGAGCTTGTATGTAAATCTTTAATGCTTTCATACTTTTTGTTGTTTATGTCTCTGGCGTATTATATTACCTTAGGCTTTAAGTACGGTTACACTCCCATCACTCAAGGGACTCGACAATTTCTGTTACACCTTAACCAAGAAGGATCGGATTATAATTAGCATTCTTATGTAGCGAGTTAATTGGGACTTCTTTTATCCTTTTTGTTTCCTAATTAGTTAAGATTCATTTGTGAGTCCATTGTCATGCTAAGGATTTATCTCTTCCCCTGGAGTAATTTCGTGGCACTTGGTCACTCTTTTGAAGAAAGTACAAGTCAATCTCAACAGTAGTATGTTTTACACCTTTATAGGAACGCCCCCCCCCCCAATGGATGACTCTTCAATGTATTCATCTTAGAGTTGGATGCTGGGAATGGGGAACCTCATTCTGATGGGATTATATGATACTGTGTCGTACCTGTAAACTATATCTTGTTTTTTGAAGGGCTTGTTATTACGGGGAGGATAGTTATATCCATGCTCATATGGTAATTTGTTCTGGCGTGATAAGATTTTGGAACAGTAGCTTGGTGAAAACAGAACTTAATATGAATAAACCAATGAATTTAGGCTTTTGGATACTACTATTATGTCAATTTTACAGAAAATTTCTCTCCTTGTATTTTTCTCTGCCTTTGTATTGCGGAGGTTCTTAATGACTAGGTCAGGTGAGAGGGCACAAATTATCATGATAGAGAAAAGCACCTAGCAACCTTCATTGCATGCTCTGTTGTAGCTAATGATACCGTTGCTGGTTGTTTTCTCTATTAATTTATTTTGAACATCTTCTGACCTGGTCAGCATCTTCTTGGTTTTGGTGTTTTTGGTTGCTTTAGTCTCAGCGTAAAACAATTTGCATCCTCTATTAACAGGAAGCGTTACGCAAACAAATAGTGGAGTTAGAAAATTCTACGAAGGACAAGAGGTTCCAGAAGTCTGAAAAGGAAAATCTTCTAAACCAGAAGAAATATAATCTAAACCGGTGTTCAGACAGGTTAAACTCTTACGTTGACTTCTTTTACAATAAAAGTTGAAGAGTGAATTATGCTCTACATACTTGTCAACTGTAGTCTTATAATGTTCTCACATTGGAACTCTGGTGTTTGACTTACAGCCTTAGGGTTATGGAACAAGCGAATAATAAGCTTCTGCAAGCATTGAAAAGTTCTGGAGCTGACAAAATATACGAGGCTTATCACTGGTTACAAGAACATCGGCATGAGTTTAAAAAAGAAGTGTATGGTCCTGTCCTCCTCGAGGTACATCTATCAAAGTTTGTACATCTTGTATGAATGATTATCTGTAGATCTTGGCTAACTGGTTCCATGTCAGGTCACTCTTCCCAATCGAGATCATGCAATTTATTTAGAAGGTCAAGTTGCAAAATATATATGGAAGGTATCTAATAAAGCTTATTTATAGAAAGCTGTTACGTGTCCAATACTGAACATCAATGCTTATTAGTTTGTGTTTTGCAGTCCATCGTATGTCAGGATCCAGATGATAGAGATTTCTTGGTCAGCGGCCTTAAGCCATTTGGTGTTCCTGTTCTAAATTATACAGAAGACAGAGGAAATAATAGAAGACCTTTCGACCCTTCAGCAGAGGTATTATTTTTCACTTGACCGAGTCGGCACCCCATTCTATTTATTCCATTTGTAATTTTAGTCTCATGTAATATTGTTTTCTGCAGATGCGCAAGCTTGGCATCTATTCCAGGCTTGACGAAATTTTTGATGGACCTAGCGCTGTTAAGGAGGTTCTGATTAGCCAGTCTGGACTGGATTCTTCAGTAAGTGTGTTTGCTCTTGCGCCTATGTTATCCTTATAATTATTGATGCATTTAATTTGCTTGTGGCTCGCCCTGTTTTTTTTTCTTTCTTTTCGGAAACTAATAATTTTCCAACTATCAACACTTGACATCTCTGTATGTTCTTTTTCAGTATATCGGGAATAAGGAAACTGATAGACAGGCTGACCGGGTCAACCAACTTGGTATTCAGGATCTTTGGACTCCAGAGAACCACTACCGATGGACCAAATCTAGATATGGTGGACATGTATCCGCAAGTGTTGATTCATTGTCTCCTTCACGTCTTCTTTTGTCTAGTATGTATCTGAAAGCTTTCTGTGTGCAGTAGTCCTGTCTAATAGCTGTTTGAGACCTCTTATGTGCTTCATCTTTTTCTCTCAGGTGTAGATGCTGGTGAAATTGAAAAACTTAGGTCAAGTAAAAGAGAGCTGGAAGACGCTATTACTGATCTGGAAGCACTCTGTAGAACACTTCAGAGTGAGCAAAACCAATTAGAGAATGAAGCAGCTAAATTTCGAAGGCAGCGTGTATGTTATAATGAATCTACAGAAGCAATTAAACCTACTTGTGATTGCTTCTGCTCCTCTGATTCATTTTATCTATTTATTTTGTAGGAAGGTATTCACAACACGATTCAGCAAGAGAAAAGGAAACGTCGCGAATTGGAGAACCGTATCAGTAAGTCACCTTAACTGAAACTGCAGCTAGTCTTATAATTTTCATTATTTGGATCATAAGTTCATTTATTCTTTTCTGTGTTTTCTTGGACTATATAGATCAAAAAAGATTGAAAGTAGACTCTATCTCTAGGGAGGATGACTTGGAGTCTAACCTTAAAAAGCTTGTTGATGAAGCTGCCAAATTGAACACGCAGCGGTTCCGTCTTGCAGTTGACATGAAGGTAAATAGCAGCTTGACTTGAGTTTCTCCCACGTTTTATCGTATCTGGATATTTGTTGGGTATAGGATTTTGGGTCTTTTCTGTAGTTCATGTTCACTTGAAATTTGATGTGCATGATGACAACTTATGTCGTGGGCGGCAAGTGTGGCTTCCCCCCCCCCAATGTATTACTCTCTTTTGTACATTATTTGTTCCTTTTCCTTCCTAGAAAACGCTCGTAGAGGCTGTTTCTTTTAAACGGAGCTTTGCTGAAAATCACCTGAGGTGCATTGAGCTTGAAGCCAAGGTGTGTATCAAATTTATTATGTTATCAAGTCTTAGAAACGCGAGGAGCCTTTTATTATCTCAAGCTAGAGTAAATTAATACTCTTTTGGTTTCGTTTATTTTTTTTTAATCCAGATCAGGGAGATGGAACGCAATATCAAGGAACAAGAGAAGGCTGCTAAAGAGGCATCCTTGCATTTTGAGACTTGTATGTGCTTATTTATGTCAGAGCTGTCTACTTCGCTGAATTGCGTTTTATGATTTTCAAGTTAGGCTTTGCTTAGGGACTTCGTTATCCTGAATTGCGTCTTTTAGAACCTTGCAATCTTTCTTGACTCGATATTCTATTTCCATTTTGAAGAGACACTATTTAGAAAAAGGATTTCATTAACCTAGATGACAATGGGGCAAAAATTTATCCATCTAGGATATTTCGATCTCCTTATATGAAGTCACTTTATCGCCATCCTGATGTTTTTGCTTGCCAATTACATTAGTATTGTGTTAATATAGATATGGGTACAGACATAGGATATCTGAAGGCAATCAAGATATTACAGAAAAAAGATTCCATTAACCCAGATGATAATGGGGCAAAAATTTATCTATCTAGGATATTTCCACCTCCTTATATGAAGTCACTTTATTGCCATCCTGATGTTTTTGCGTGCCAATTACACTAGTATTGTGCTAATATAAATATGGGTACATATATAGGATAATCTGAAGGCAATCAAAAGAGATATTACATAATCTTTTACAAGGCTTTCCACCCAGGTTTAAGTGAACCTATATGTTGTATGATCTGATATGCTTAACTAAGATCAGGTATAAATTTCGTTTGGTTAACAAAACTGAATCTTTTAAAAACCAGTAAGGAACCTATACAAGTTGTGCACTTAGAATTAGTGCTTGATTAGTAAAACTTTAATCTAGGTGTTTCACTCATTCCAACACATATGGGTCATGTTATTTTTTTGGCTTAATTTGTTTCGTTTGTTTTTCTGTTTGTGATTGCTATTTAACTCATCTTAAAATGATGAGGTAGCCTGCATATTTGGATGACTTATATCAAGTTTGTTTCGCCAACATTCTTGTCTGTGTTTCTGGTTCTGTACAAGTTTGACAATTCCGTACTGATTACTTTTACAGGTAAGCAGGCAACAGAGAGGAGCAGAGAACAACTCTCTGCTGCCAAGAAACATGCTGAATCAATTGCCAAGATCACTCGCGAACTGTCACAGGAATTTCTTGAGGTTGTTCTCTTGATTTCTTAATATTGAGTTTGAATTGTAAACACATGTAGTTATTTCTTTGCCAAATGTCAGCCACCAAAGACAGAAAATGTTTTTGTGAACAAGTACTTATAAGAAAGATGTTGCAGTTTGCAACTTAGTGTATTTTACTAACTAGATTGCTTATCAAGGTTGTGGTTGTTTGTCTACCCTTTCATACGTTTAACAGGAAACTTGGAATATTTCCATTGTATCTTCTATAGCTACAAATGCCTGTTCATGCATATTTCCGTGTTTGATATAATACACAGTATCAGATTTAGTTTTTACGTAATTGCTACTATCTTCTTTTGGAGGAATTTTTCTTAAAGTTGTTTTTTTTTGGATCACTACCTAGTAATATTTTGAACGAATACATCCTTGATCAATACTAATGCAAGTTTTCAACATAGATGCCTGCTACGATCGAGGATTTGGAAGCTGCAATTCAAGATAATATTTCTCAAGCAAATTCCATTCTATTTCTGAACCACAATATTCTGGAAGAATATGAAAGCCGCCAGCAAAAGGTTATTTAACTCTTTTTACTTTCTTTCCATTCCTCTTTTATCATGCCTGATTCTGTAAATTTCTTTGAATTACAGATAGAAGCCATTGCTAAGAAGCTGGAAGCTGACGAGGAGGAGCTAAAGAGGTGTGTGGCTGAAATAGACACCTTGAAGGTAAGTGAAGACAGTTGAATCGTCTCCTCTCTTGGATTCATTCTGATTATATACGTCAGAGACTTATCCTTATTCTTAAACTATTAACTAAATCAAAAATCTGCTTGGGTTTATGTTGTTATGTATTGCACTTATATAGGTTTTGGTACATCATAGACAATTTATAATTATAGCGCGCTTGTGCAGGAAAGATGGCTCCCGACGCTAAGAAATCTTGTAGCTCAAATAAATAAGACATTTAGTCAAAACTTTCAAGAGATGGCTGTTGCAGGAGAAGTTTCATTGGGTACTCAGCTACTACCTTCAGCTGTTAAAGTAAAGTTCAGGTTAGTTTTAATGACTAACAAACCGACTAACCTATCTTGTTATATGTTTTAATGATTTATTTCAGACGAGCGTGATATGGAGTTCGATAAATTTGGGATACTTATCAAAGTAAAGTTCAGGTTAGTTTGAGAAAGATACTTTTCAGAGCATATTTGATAAGATTGTCCTCATCTGAAGTATCTTTCACTCTTTCTGATTATGTTTTCATTATAATCAGACAAGCTGGACAGCTTCAAGTCCTAAGTGCTCATCATCAATCAGGAGGGGTATTCACCATGTCCATATCACTATTATCTTCCATGCTTTTGTTATCTTCTAATCAACTATAAGTTTGTAACGAATTTTGTTTTGTAGGAGCGCTCTGTTTCTACTATTCTTTATCTGGTTTCTCTTCAAGACCTTACAAATTGTCCTTTTCGTGTGGTTGATGAGATCAATCAAGGTAAATGTACAGATTGACCTTATAGAAGTCTTTTTTCTTTCAAAAGGTTAATGTTTTGGTTCATTCGTAATGTTTTGCTTCTTGTCTCATCAGGGATGGACCCTATCAATGAACGGAAGATGTTCCAGCAGCTAGTGAGAGCAGCCAGCCAGCTCAATACACCACAGTAAGGACATAATGTCTTCTTGTATAAAATTGATAAAGAAACCGAAGTCCACCTCATTGATGACCTAGCAAGTTCATTTTGGACACTTGTCCCTGATTCACTCTATGGTGGTACATATTTCATTCATGTTTAGGACTCTAGTTCATTGTGACTATATTTTCACATTAAGTTTGTAAATTCTGATCCAAATTCACTACTGGATTATCTTTCAATAGCCCCTCACAGCTTGGCCCCTCCGGATTTTGCCTAGCGTTCAAGTCTTTGAAAAAGCCTAGTAAGCTGGTTTGTTAGGTTATTGGGTTCATAGGTTTTCGCATGGCATGATAGGTTCGTCATCCCAACTATCATGTATGAAAGGAGGTTCTAAGATATGGTCTGCTTTGTTAGTTTGGCCCGGGAAGAACTTGATTCTTTGTGTTTGCCCGTGTGTGTGGGGTGTTGGAAATTGTTGTGGGTATTGTTAAGTGTATAACATTGGACAACCTTCTATTGCAATTTTCAAGGAGGATCCATTGGATTAGACAGTTTTGTTTTTAACAATGTTATTATGACAGGTGTTTCTTGCTAACACCAAAGTTGCTGCCGGATTTGGTATACAGTGAAGCATGTAGCCTGTTAACCATCATGAATGGCCCTTGGATCGATGATGTTAAGAAAGGTACCTTATTAGCATTGGTTGATATCTCATCTGTGAAGCGGTGCTTTGTTTTTCACTCTCCTTTTGATTTATTGGATTGTTTTGTGGCATTTTTGTTGTTCCAAATTGTTCAGCATGGAGCGGGGGTGATAGTTGGGGAACCGTAATGGGATTGGCTGGAGAGGGATTACATTGAATGACAAAGATGTCTCTGGTTAGAAGACACCATCTGAAGAGTAACTGGTAACAGAAGGACGGTTCTTATCATTGAAAATCTGTAGACAAGGAACTCTAGTTCTGTGTTTTTTGCAATTCTTGATAAACTGTTGAAGAAAATTCAGAATCTTTTTGATAGAATTGTAGAACGGAGTGGCATGTCATATTTTTATACCCTCATTTTGTGTGTACATAATATTGTGGGTATCAGGGTATGTGTCCGACATGCAGTATTAACTACTGTTTGTAGAGTTAGTCAAGTAAGATTGTGGATAAACTCAATTGAGTCCAACTCCAGTGTGCGGACACTTATATTTTGACGTTTATGAGAATCTGGCTATTTAACTTCATGTGTACTGGGATTACTTCCAATAAACAGGCACTTCAAACATATATGTAAAGATTAAATTAAGAAAATGAGGTGATACCAGTAAGGGCTGGAAGAACCCGACTCGACCCGCCTAGGTGTGGGTCGACTATGACATCAAAACCCTCCATATGTTGGGTCGGGTGCGGGTAGTCCCTCGAGAATTTTGCTGTTTGGTCAACAAAACCCGTTTAACTTTATCTTGTTGTCCGGCGCCAAAAAGTAGGGTTTAAACTAAATACCACCCACAGTTTTCCTAGGTACCACCCACAATCTAAAGACATAATAATTGTAGACCTAATCTAAAGTGGGTGATAAAAATGTGTCTTCTTCTTTAACAATTAGCCACCATTAAACAACCAATCTGCAGATACAAAACCCATGAACATCCTCTTAATGCAGGCAGACGAAAATCTATCACCACCTTATTGTTTCAACCGTCGATAACAACCAAACACCATTCTCTTTCTAACCCTATATTGTTTCTCAAATTGCTACTTCAACTGATGATAATTTAAACCACAAATGAATCCCCAATTAGATCAAATTTGAATCCACAGTACTAATGTTTTTGTGAGCCATAAATTGACCCGAATCTCCATTACTTATCCTCCTTTAGCAAATGGGTTGTGCCCAATTTCAGTCACCACTAGCAATATCGCATCCATCTCCATTCATGGCTAGCAACACCAATTTCACTCCAAAACAGGAACTCACAGTAATAACCACAAACACCACTATACGTTCTTATCCTTGCCGAATCTAGCCAGGGTATCAATTCCTCTTTTCTGATCTTCTCAGCTACCATCTATAATAGCTGCGGCGTTCTCCGCCGTCACCACTACCACCCTTCAATTTAACATCATTAAGATCTCAACCTTTTTCAAATTAATCTTAATATTAATTACGATTTTAAGTTTAGAGATAAATTTAATCTTAATTCTGGTGGAAGTTTCATAAAATTACTTCAAATCCATTGTAGTAACAAACATTAACGGCTTTCTGATTTGATGGGTATAATACAGAATCTCTATGTCTAAGATCCATGGAATATGGGGACCGAGGGGTGGTGGTGACGATGCGACTGTTGTTAGTGGCAATGGTAATAACGGTTCTGTATTAGGGTGGTAACAGAGAAGAGTATGTTTTTTATCACTCACGTTAGATTAGATCCACAATTATTATGTGTTTAGACTATGGGTGGTATTTAGGAAAAGTGTAGGTGGTATTTAGTTAAAACCAAAAGTAGTTTAGCGGAGGTCCAAAAAAGTTATAAAATGGTTAAAATTAATAGCCTATCCTCACCACTCGCGTGTGGACTTAACTGTCTCCTACTCTCCTCTATGCTTCAAAAAAAAAAAAAAAACTGTCTCCTCTATTTTTATCTTTTTTCTTCGACATTACCCCTAACTCCATTTTCAACAGCAACTCTAAACCGTTCTAGTAATTTTTAATCTGAAAAAAAATGGTTACCAAATGGGAAATCAAACGAACAATTAGAGAAGTAATTGTAAAAGAATCTCCTTCACCGGCAAAAACAATAAAGAAAACTGTCGTTGATTCACCAACAACAAAAATTAAAGAAAAAAACTCTGCAAATTCACCAACAACAAGAAGTATGACAAAATCTTCTCAATTGTTCGCTAACTTATAAGTAGTTCTTAATTTACATTTTGTTGGTATTTTTGTTGCATTTTTTTGGCATTTCGACCCCCGTAAAATCAGTACATTGATTTATGTTATAGTATACTGCTATATGAGTATACTACTATTGATATTACATGTCAGTATATCTACTACATATTAATATGTAGTTGAAGATCCTTACGCTACAATACTGGCCGTCAATATACTACTACATAGCTATATGTACTGGAAGATGCTTACACTACAATACTGACATGTAATACCAGTATCTACTACTACATGTAGTGATAGATACTTACACTACATAAATGATTTTACATATAATATCGGCCCCCGTAGATGGTGAATGACACTTAACGACATATTTCATTATTCGAAAGATCAATATCACTACATATTGGAAAACCAAAGAAGTTCTCAGAAACAACAAAAACAGTATATTCATACACTTATAATGTTTATACTGTAAAGAAACCGTTCTTAACCAAATTCAGTTGGTATCGACGAATCAAAACATTGCAAAGTAGACTTGTCGTGGTGAGATTTTCAAATAATAGCTGGTGGAAAGAATGGCAACGTCATCGGTATAATGCATTTCACATTCTGCTGCACGTTCAAGCCTGTGATAAAAGAAAAGAGAAATCAAAACACTACTTACTTAAAAACACATTGTACTGTATCATCCTACCCCAAGACATATCTTTAATATGTACTGCTTGAAACACATACTTGTCGCAAATCATTCTCCAGAAACTTCATACTGACGGATAAGAGTGCATGTTTCCTTGTTGTGATGAGTTTTCAAATTACAGTTTGAACACTTAACAGATTATCTACTATTCTCCCATGTACTTTTAATACGCTTTCCCCTTTTCCTTCATGGTGGAGCCCTAATTACAGTTGGTGGGAGAACAATATCTTCTATGTGATACTCATCAGGCCTGTGAGAAAAATACAGAATCGTAACTACACAACAATATGTACACAATATATTTTTCCTTAAAAACACATACTTGATGTGGTTAGGAACAGGTCTAATAGCTATTTAAATATAGCTCACGATAACAGGTAACTTTGAAGTAATCTTCGACGTAATCAAGCATCCTTCCTCCAGATATAACAATAGCTGCAGTAGCGTGCGAACATGGAAAACCATATACACGCCATCGTTGGCAAGTACAAGTTTTTTTCTCTAGATCTACCATATCAGACCTGCACACACAAAACACACCATATTATCTACCGAATATCTACATAATACATATTCATATGTTATCTGCAGTACACCTAAGATACTAGTTTGGTGGATATCACATCACAGAGCATGATACTTAAAAATAAAAAATAATAACTAAAATTCAGATGATAGAGATTAGGGGTAAATGCTAACCTTGGAGAATGCACTTCAAAGAGGTTAGCATCTGACTGGCTAACTTTCCAGGGAGGGCCAATTTGACTGTGTAGTTCAAGCAAGGCTTGATACACATGAGTTAACAGTTCTGGGTTCATTAAGACACTCTCTTCACGATGTTTTGATATCAACTCCATAATAGGTAGCCTACACGACAAGGAAACATCAAGTCTATTATTCTACATTATACGTAGATTAAAATAACATACATGCTTGTACCATTACAAAGAAACTAATAAAATCTTAACACTACATATGAGCTTGTACTGTGACTAAGGAAACTGATACAAACCTGATCTTGTCAACCAACGCACATGCATGTAACTTATTCTCGCAGTTAATCTAATTACTGAACGATTCGACAATGCTTGAAGAAGTCTGACCATACCTACATCCCTTGAAGAACGCACTGGACCACTTTTCCCTTGGAATGTTGCGGCAGTAGTCAACAACCCAAGGCCTTCCCAAATTAACCATTTCTTTAAAAGCTTCCTCGTATCTTGTATGGGAAAGCGCATATGTTTCCTTTTGGAAAGAATCAATCACTTCTTTATACTTTTCATCAGACTTTGTGATAGGTAAGTTTTTTCCCAAGTGAAAGTAGCAATATCTTTGATGAGAATTAGGGAACACTTCGGGAATATATTTAACCAACCCTTCACCTTTGTCAGTCATAAAAGTGACAGGGCGATCAGCATCCAAAGCTTCCTTCAGATTCTTGAAAAACCATTCCGAATTGTCATTAGTTTCACCAGAAACTAATGCATATGCGAGAGGATAAAAACCTACAAAAGGAATTATTAGTTATGTTAAGCAACTGCTAAAAGGAAAACCCCGAGTATGTGAAAAGCTGATACTATATATTGACATGCAGTATGGTTTACCTTATACTCAGTAAGGTCAATATGTAGTAGTATACTCATTGTCAATATTGTAGTAAACGAGTAATCTAACTACCAGACACCACATATCAACATGTAGTCCTTGTTCTATACTACTTTTTTAAAGCATAGACAATACTAGTTGTACTAGTTATATATGTCCTTGTATTGTTACATAAATAGACAGTACATATTAATACATGTTGTCGCCATGAAAGGAAAAAAAAAACAGTTACCTTGATTGCCATTAAGACATGTTGTCGCCATGAGACCTCCTCTAAAATTCCCAGTAAGAAATGTACAATCACAGAATATCATCGGATGACCGAATCTATAGCCCTCTCTACAAGCTCCAAAGCAAATAAAAAGTCTATTAAATCTCTGTGTTGCATCATTGTAGTCGAAATCAATATATGACTCGGTGTTTGTTTCCCTAACTACATTCACCAACCACGCAAGATCAATGTACGACTTGACATCATCTCCAAAAATATGTTGATGCAACAACTCAAGTGCATGGTATGCGTGGTGATATTTTATGTTGATTCCGCCATCAACTTTAAGATAATCTACAATCTCTGCTGGATTTATGAGAGGGTTGTGCCTGACACACTCATGAATTAAATTGTTCATAAGCTTTCTCAAATTTTTTGGATCCTTCAACATATAACCACCACCACAGGTGTGCCTCCCCACATATTCCTTTATCTTAAAAACATCAGTAGAACTACCAATGTCAGTTGCATGGAGCTTCCATGAACAACCTCTCTCGCTGCATATGTATGTGAATCTCTCAAGGTCATTCTTCAACCTTATATCCAGTTCTGGTGCATTATTTTTGGCACGCTATACGTACAACATCAACACCGGAACCTCTTTACCATCTTTCAAAAAACTGTTTTTTGCACTAACAACTAAGTCTGCGTTGCTGTCAACATCCATACGCCTAGAAGAACTAGATCCTCCAGCTGAAATAGCATCCACCTGCAAATCAAAGAAAGATGATTTCTTTGCAAAATGTAATGCAGCAAGACTTTGGAGCAATACATCGTCAAGAATAGGAACTATCACTTCATTCTCGACATAGTTAACGACAATAGTCGATGGAGTCAACCATCTCCACGTATTAAAGATGGCAAATTCCTATAAAGTCGAAGACGATATAACCAAATATCCAAAATGGTATTGCTTGTGGTATACATGAGAGTAGCAAGCAATATCTGAATCGTGAGCAACGTCAGACATGTTGATCCTGTAAAAAATGATCCAAAAATTAACAACCCCCCCCCCCCCCAAAATAACTATTAATAATATACATATTGATATGATACGAAATGATATGTATAGAGTCTGTGAATGTATATGCCCTATACACTTCGATATGTATTGACATGTACTACAATCTAAAAAAGAGTCTCTGAATGGATATATGTTATATCATTTTGATATGTATTGACATGTTCTATGCAGTACGTATTGATATGTACTGAGTCTCTGAATGGATACACACTATACATTTTGATATATATGTATTGTATTGCATCATGAAAAGGAGCATGCTATATGCAGTACGTATTGGTATGTAATGTAGGATAGGAAAAATAACAAACATTGTAATACATATCAATATGTACCGTGTCTATGAATGAATATGTTTCATATATTTTGAGACACATGATCATATAAAAAAAACATGCTAATGAACTTCAGCTATATCAAAAGAAAAAAAAATTACTACAAGTTCTGTCTAATGTACAAACATATCTCAAAAAAAAATAAAAAAAAATCATATTACAAGAAACTAGCAGTGCAGCAATAGAAAAAGATGATTATAGTAAGTACCTTGTTCGAATCTGAGAAACCTAATTTGAATTTGAGATAAACCTAATTGAAATACACAAAAATCACTAAACAATTACTTACAAATCGAACGGAAACTGTAAATTGAAATGATACAGAAATTTGACAATGTACATCATAGACAACTATTTCTGATAGAAATCGGATCAGGATAAACCTAATTATTCATCATGACTTCAAGAAAAAAAACATAGAACATCAGTAGAGAAAGATGATTATACTAAAATACCTTGTTCGAATATGAGATAAACCTAATTCGAATCTGACATGAACCTAATTGAAAGACACTACCAGCAGCAGAGAGCGAGAGACACAAAAACGCAGTAGCAGGAAAGCGAGAGACTCGATCTAAGATGAAGAAAAAAAAGAAAAAAATTGAGCTGGAATTGATTTCTTGGTTATATACAGTTGCAGAAGGGTACGTTTGGTATATGTAAAATACAGTCTGATTTCAATCGCACGTGTGCTGGACGAGAAAATAAAAAATCTTGTCAAAAAACATATATTTGGACCAGCGATTAATTGTTTTCTGGTGTCGGACTACACAATAACCGGTTTTTCCTATAGTGGATTAACCAGTAATTCCTAGTGTGAAAAATACTAGAATCCCCATACTATATGGGTTCAACATTTACAAGCCCCGCAAAATGGATCTTCCACCCTGAACTCCATACTTTTAAATTTTCATATTTCTAGGCCCAGAACTTTTATTTTTGGGGCAAGGTTTTAAAAATTCTCGGATTGCTAACGTCATTAATATTTTTAATAAATCAGAAAATACCCAAAATAACCTCCAGTATTTATAGACGTTTTATACCTAACAGAAACTGAAAATCAAATCAATTTTTTTCTCCAGCTCTCTCTTCTTCTCGCTCTCGTTCTGAAACAGCATTGGAGATTTTTTGTGGGACGAATCTTTTCATTGAAGTTAGTTTGATAGTGAACGAGAAGAAGAACAATAATTCGTTAATTTTGTCTCAATTTTATTCATCTTAATTCACCAGTTTTCAGATCTGACGAGTTTCTGAAGATGCATTGATGAACATCAAATAGGTTTGTTCTGTTATATATTTTCTGTTTCTATCAAATACGTTTGATTCAATAGTTTTTTGATCGATTTTTTGTTTTCGATCTTCTACTGATTTCCGTTTTTTTATTTTATTTTTATTTTGTTGAATCTGAGAAGAGGTTGAAGACAAGTTGGAATAGAAGAAGCTCAAATATAGGTACGAATCTGATGTTTTTTGAGCTTATTGATTTCGATTTTTCTTAATTTTTTTCCTTTTTCTTAAGATTTTATTATTTTGATCTTACTGATTTTTGGATTTCGATTTGATTATTAGAAGAGGAAGTATAACCAACATTTGTTTCTGAAGAAGAAGATCAACAATCTAGGTATGAATTTTGTTGTTTGTTTGATTTCAATTTTGTTTTCAATTTTTTCAATTTTGCATGTCCGATCTGGGAATATAGTTAGCATTTGTTGATAATCTGTTGTTGACATTGAGAAGACGATGATGAAACAACATTGTTTCAGAAGATCAACTACAATTTTAGGTAGAGATGCTGTTTTTTTTTAATGTGTAATTTAAGGTTACACAGTAGAATGTGTAACTTGAAGTTACACATATATGTCCTGTAGCATGTGTATTTGTAAACAGTTATAGCAGCTGCATCCTTTAAGACACATTGTATCTCTTGTTTTCCTTTTTGTTGAGTATGTTGATTGCTCCTTTGATTTTTAGCTTGCCGCATAGAATATACTTCTCACGAGGGGGCAACGCTCCCGAGTGAATTGCGTTCGTTTAAAATTTTCATATTGTTATTATGTGTTTGTTAATTTTCATATTGTTATTATGTGTTTGTTAATTGCGTTCGTTTAAAATTTTCATATTGTTATTATGTGTTTGTTCGTTAGGTTGATAGGAAGAAAACAAGAAGAAGAACAACATATTGTTAATTTTCTCTCGATTCGTTGAGCTGTATTCATCTATTTTTCAGATTTGACGAGATTGTGAAGGTGCATTGATGAACAACAAATAAGTTTATTCGATTTTATATTTTTTGTTGCTTGATTCACTAGTTTTTTGATCAATTTTTTGATTTTGATCTTCCACTGATTTGGATTTTTGTTCTGTTTCCAATTTGTTGAGTATGAGAAGAGGAAGAAGACAGTTGGGAATACAGAAATCAACGTAGGTACGAATTGCGATTTCGATTTAGTTTTCAATTCAATTGATTTTGATTCTTACCATTTCGATCTAGTTTTTTCACTTTTTTTATTTGGTTTTGATACTGAGTATGTTTTTGTTGATGCTTACACATGTTTGATACAAAGAAGAGGAACAAAAGAAACATTGCTTCAGAAGAAATAAAACAACAAATCTAGGTAAGAATGTTATGTTGTTTTGATTTCAGATCTGTTTTCATTTTTTTTTTGAATTATTTGTTGTTCTTTCATGTCCGATCTGTTTAATTTGTTGTTTTACTTTTTTGTTCATACTAAGAGGAGTATGAAGAAACAATTTTGTTTCAGTAGAACAAAATTCAATTTGATTTGTTGGACATGCTATTTTTTTGTTACAGGATGTGTAACTTTAGGTTACACATATATATCATGTTGTATTTTTAAGCATGTGTAAGGAAGATGCAAATGTTTTTTAGTTGTAGCATGTGTAATTTTAGTTTACACACATTTATCCTGTTTGTATTTCTAAGTATGTGTGAGGAAGATGCTCATGTTTTTTAGTTGTAGCGTGTGTAATTTTAGTTTACACATATGTATCATGTTGTATTTTAAGCATGTGTAAGTTGAAGTTACACATATATGTCCTGTAATATGTTTATGTGTAAATAGTTGTATCATCTGTATATTTTACTCATATTTAGCTTGCCGCATAGAATATACTTCTCACGAGGGGGAAACGCCCCCGAGTGAATTGCGTTCGTTTTAAAATTTTGATATTGTTATCGTGTGTTTTGATATTTTTCAGGTTGTAATGGATTCTGTTAGTTGCATTGTTGTTAGTTGCATTGCTGTTGTTCACTACTTTTCAGATTTTATTACCCTGCATGTTAATACTGATATCATACTTGAAGAGTTTAAGGAACAAGTTTGTCGGGAATGGAAGCAGTTTACTCCTCTTGGTATTACTTTCTTCTTTCGAGAAAGTGGGAAAGATTTCCCGCTTGACTGTGATTTTTCGTTGCAAGCTCTTATATCCATCACAAATAGTAAACAGAAGACCAGTGTTGATATTTTCTTGCAAAATATTCCTCATGTGGCATCTTCCTCCAGCTATAGGGCAGATTATTCTATTTCTAATGAGCCTAGTAGTATGTCTTCGTCTAGAAACAATATTATTGTTGCAATGTATTTGGAAGATAAAAGCAAGCCTGCGAAACCTTTGTTATCAGATCGTTGGCCCAAGGTTCTTGGTGAGATTGGGCATGTGTTTGTTGAAGGAGTTAAGCAAGTCAGGGTTGCTTTCACAAAGTATCGTATTCGCACTGGTTTTCAAATGATTGTAACTCACAATGAGGGTTCTAGGTTCACGGCTAAGTGTGCAGATGAAAAATGCGGCTGGAAATTCCGTGTTCTGTCATCTAATGCTTAGCATATGTTATGTTTTGTTACAGTATGTGTAACTTTGGTTTACACATGATGTTTTTTTGCACCATATTATTTTCTGGTTGAATTTTTCACTTTATATTTTGTATGAACCTCTTCAGGTCAGGTCTTATAACCCTGAGCACATTTGTGGTGCTGGTGGGGGCAACTTGAACCAAACTTACTCCACCAGCTTCTCGTCTACTTTGATTGAGGAAGAAGTTCGCAAAAATCCTCACAAGAAGCCCAAGCAAATTGCTGCTGATTTCCAGACCAATTACGGGATTAACATGGAGTACTATCAGGCCTATAATGCTAGGGAAAAGGTTTATGAGACGATTTACGGCGATGATGTCAAGTCCTACTCGCACTTGGTATAGTATATTGATGATATAAGGGAAATCAACCCTGGTAGCATGATAAAGTTTGAACGTGAAAATAAACAGTTCAAAAGGATTTTCATCGCATTTTCTGCATGCATCAAAGGGTACCGGTTTTGTCGTCCAATGGTATACTTGGATACTACTTTCCTTACTGGTACATTCAAAGGTTGCTTGATGGCATCTACTGGGATCAATGGTGGTAAAGGTATGTTTTTTTTATATGTTTTTTTTCTTTTTTTTTTTTGATATTAAAAGTTTTACTTTCATTTAATTTCCAAATTCAGACAAGAAACTAGTCGGAAGCCTAGCAACAAGCTGGGCTCCAACTCCTTTTTGAACTACCACACTTAACCTATGAAAAAGGAAATCACCTACACGCACGTTAGCATCATGACTATCAATATAGTTGCGGAGCCGCTGAACGAAGTCTGTTGTTCCGTCCCCAAATTCACCTAGAGTAGTGAAAGCCAAAGCACCAAATCCATATCCTTGTGCGGTGCATTTTTCTAAATACTTGGTATTTTTGCGACTGACAGCATCCTTGATAGCCTGCCCCCTTCCAAAGTACGACCATTACTCCCAGCAAAGGGCGACACAATCGTAACATCGAAGCAAACGTCCCGACCATTGTCCCAATTGAGCACAATAACATCTGCCGGTCTCAAAGAAGTACCGTTGTTCGCAAGCATACCCAAGTCCACCTCTTTCCGTGCAGCCACCCCAACTCGATAACAGATGTCTGCAATCGTGTCGCGTACTAAATCATGTCGAAATTTTAAACCAACTTCATTTGTACAGTGCACTGCATGGTCACCAAAAGCATCCATCTCTCTCTTGCAGAAGGGGCACAAACTACGTGGTTCAAACTACCAAGTCTATAACATAATACCGCACTAAACTGCCTCGAACCAATTTGCTGATTTAAACCAGGGATGGGGATAGCCATTAAGAAATCCAGGGCATGCTTCATTTGGTTGCTCTGCCATAGGAATGAATCACGTTCAGACAACTTGAATTGGGAAGTCAAGTTCTTCTTTACCGCATCAAAATAAACAATTGCGGAGTTGACATAGAATGGTTGGCAGTGTTATCGACGCATATAGGAGAAACAGGACTACACACAGAGTTGAAAGAAGTCTGAGACGCTCAAGATGGGAGCTAAAACCACTGATGCCGGTGTGCCTCAATATGACAGATTGCAGTTCTAGTGTTTCCAAGCACGACGCCAAATAACAGATAGTGTCTTGCATCGAGTAAACACCAAAACCACCTAGTCTGAGGGGCAGCGTGGAAAATCGCATTTGCAAGGGGCCGAACCCTGGACCATCTCATGTTATTATATGTTGTAGGAACTTGTAGAAACGAGAGTCAAACAAATCTTGAGCCGCAAAAGTGCAGTCTGGAAAGGTAGTGCGTAAAGAAAAATATAAGCGAGAAACTCCAGCACAATTTCTAAACAAAAGAAGCTCACACTGTGGATCTTCAAGTTTTTCCACTGAATCAATGAGCTCTATAGTTTTTTTCACTCTTTTAACAACCAGATCCGCATTAAATTGGGCATCAAGGCTAACAGGAGCACCTAGCAGCTTAACTCCCTTCTCTGGCCTACAAATATCAGGTGGAAACATACCTGCAACGGCTGTCCTGGGGTCTTTTTTTTAACAACTTCAGTTGACAAATAACTGAGGGTTACACATGTGTATAACTCTCAGTTACACATTACTTTACTCAGTGTGTAACTAAGAAAATAACATATGTAACCTTAAGTTACACATTTGTTTTAGCATGTGTAACTTGTATTTACACATTGTTTTCTGTTTGTGTTAAACTTATTATTCTTTCGATTCTGCACAATTTTTTTTGTAGGATTTTCCCCCCTTGCTTTTGCACTAGTCGATTCTGAGACTGTTGACAACTGGGAGTGGTTTTTGAGGAATTTGACTGAAGTTTTTGGTGATGGGAGGCCAATCACCTTCCTTTCGGATCGCCATGAAGGACTCTTGCAGGGTGTTCCACTTGTGTATCCAGATGGGTTCCACAGCTTCTGCTACTATCATTTGATGAAAAATATACCTATCAATGCAACATATCCTAGGTACTCTCTTGTGATGGACCATTTCCGAGAGGCGACATACGCACTCTCACCTGAAAACCATGTGAAATCCATACAGAAGATTAGAGACTTGAACTGCGATTGGGTGGATGATTACATCGATACCATCCCACCTGAAGCATATGCGAATGCCTATTTCAAAGGTTGTCGGTATGGACGAACATCTAGTACTCTAGCATAATCAGTCGATAGCTGGGTTCTTGTTCACAAGAAGATGCCTGCATCTGCTCTTCTTGATCAGGTTAATTGAATGTGTATATTTTTAGTTGTTTTGTTGTATTTTTATTTCTTGTTTTGTCACTTTATGTATTCATAAGTTTTTTTTCCTTTTCAGATTAGGAGGAAAATAATGTGTTTGATGGCAGAGCGTCGTGAAATTGGCGCTAATATGATGACTCCATTAACCCCTGAGTACGAGGAAAAGCTTGTGGCTCTTCAAGATGAAGGTTTGGCTTGGTTGCTAGTCCTATCGTGTTTGAAGTTATTAGCGAAAGGTCTCACATGGTGGACCTCGAACACGAGACTTGCACCTGTCAAAGGTTTGGGTTCTTATGCTTTTTCTTCTCTCTGTATGTTTTTTTTCTTCCTTTTTTGATTATATATATGCATGTGTAAATACTAGTTACACATCTATTTTACAAGTGTAACTTAAAGATACACATCCTGTATATGCACCTGTAACTAGCTAATTTTGAGTGTTTTATGATTTGTATGTGCAACTAACTGATTTTTTGCTTGTTTTTGTTTTTTTCAAGGTGGCGCGTATATGGTTTTCCTTGTGCTCATGCTCTTGCAGCCATACGGAAGATTAAACGTGAGGCTATTGATTTCATTTAACCGTATTTTACAAGCTACTATTTTAGGAAGACTTATATGCATGCCATCCAGCCGATTCCCAACTACAACAGGACTGCTGAATATCATCCAGACGACATCGTCATCCCGCCTACCGTGAAGAAGCAACCAGGTAGACCCCCAGGAAAGAGGATTATAAGTAAACGTGAGAAAAATGTGAAGAGAAAAGTTCGTTGCAACAACTGCAAGGAAACAGGTCACAACAAGGCAGGTTGCACGAATCCTCGGAAGTTTACACCTCACTAGCTTGAGCCTACCAAAGTTCATTTCTGATAGTAATGATTTGATGTGTGGATTCTTATTTGTCTTTGATTATTTGTTTTTTAGTTTTCTTCATGTTGATTTTCATGGACCAAACGCTTTTATTTTTCTGCAACGTTGATTATGTGCAGGGATCATTCATTCATATATTATAATATTAAGTTTTTATATTTTTGTGAGTTCATAGGTGAAATGTGTTTCTATTCAGAAGGGAAATGCATGTGTAACTTTGGTTTACACTTATAAAATATGGATGTGTAACTATTGCTTACACATTGTTATTTTTACATATTTTTTTTGATTTAGCTTTGTCTTAATTGCATGTGTAACTATGATTTACTTAACCTATGTTTCAACATTTGACCTTGTTATACATTCTACTATATAATGCCTTTACATGTTGTCTAGAAACAATTATTTTTAAACATGTGTAACCAGAAGTTACACTGATGTGAATGCATGTGTAATACTAAGTTACACATGATAAATTCATATGTAAACTCTGGTTACACATTCTGCGTCAAGTTAAGATGTGTAGTTACTTAACTTGTTGCATACTTTATGAAACCTGTACACACAACAGTAAAAGTTCTAACAAGATAAAAGTTTTTAATTCAAAGAATTTCAATCCAAAAATATTTTCAAAACCAAGAACTGCTAAAATCTACTAACTGATGAAATTTAAAAGTTTCTAACAACATATTTTCCAAGTCTAACATCTGCTTGTGTCTAACAACATATTTGCAAGTAATAGAATCTTTTCCTAATCCTAACGACTGGTTTACACATTTGCGGATGGATCTGAAAGGATCTTGTAAAGCATGCTTCCTCTCATCTTGTTCACCTTGTCAGTCCACCATAACACCATAGTTGATGAGTATTTTTTGTCCATCTGTCTACCCTTCATCCTCATCTTCATGTAATTGCATACAAATAAAAGACAGTCAGGAATGGAACCTTGTGGGGGAGAAGCGAGGTACTTGGATTTTTCATTCATCCCAAGAGCTAAATGACAGTTCTCTACTTATTGCAAATGCATATTTCCTGGCATCGATTAAGTGTTGACCCCTGAGTTCCTTAACATTTGATGAGTTCATGTACGATCAAGGATCAGAGCTCCTCAAGTCATACTCCAGCAGTGTGAAGTGTGTGTTGTTGTTGAACATTGGGGCGAAAAGTCTGACTGCACTGTCCTTGTACTTTTCATACTCCTTAGCAAGCCTTGAAATCCAAAATCTATTGAATTCAGCATAATCCTCCAAGTAAGCTTTCTGCAAAAACCATTTGGAATGTCAAACTCACATTTTAAATCAAAAGTTACAAATGAACAAGTGATTATGTAAGCACAAGTTACATATAAGGTCTTGGATTATACAAAAGAAAAACAAGTATGTGTAACTTCAGGTTACACATTATAAATGCATATGTAATTTCAGGTTACACATGAAAAAAACTCTGAGCACGTTATCATAGTCTTACAACACCCACTACACATTATTAATGCAATAAAATTTTAAATATTTCGAAGTACTTACGTATGCTTTTGGCGAGAGGAATATCGCTTTCTCATATTTGCTATTTGAGTTCATCTTTGTTTTCAACCTGCTTTTGTAGAAATCAATGAACTCTGACTCCAAGTAGGCTTCTTTGTTGGCAAGTTGGAGCATTAATTCTCCACTTATATCACAGAACGGGTTGCGGTCGTCGTTGTACACTATCCAAGCAATGTGTCTACATTAGAAAGAAGGAAACAATTAAATAGCATAACAGAATCAAATAGTAAGATACAACGAATCTACATTTAAACAACAATAACAAAGTAAATCATGAGTTTTGGTTATAGGTATTTTACGGTTGGGGATGAGTGTTGAAATATTCAAGCACTTTCTTATTTTGATCGCCATTAAGCCTTTCAATAACTTCAGAATCTTTGACATCCTTTCTCATTGTGTCGTCATCTTATTCAGCAGCCTGAGCCATGTTTTCTACTTGTACTTCTGGAACTGCGTCCATTCTTCCTTCTTCTACTTATGGAACTGCGACTATTGTTTTTTCATTTACAGTCTTCTTACTCTTCTTTGGCTTCCTTTCATACTGCTTCAGATGATCTTGATCTATTGTTCTATTCCTCAAAACACGTTTCTGGGCTTGCTTGACTAGTTCTCCAACTGGTTTCGGAGTGTTATCAAGTCCAAGGCTAAAATTTACTCCAGCACTACCAATGTTCTCCTGAGTTTGAGCTGTGCAACAACAAAAATAAGCATCCTCAAAAAAAAAAAGTTTCGCACATGCTTCACTTGTGTAACCTGAAGTTACACTTGCCTTGCATAGCATGTGTAACAGAAAGCAACACTTGCATAATATTGCTACACATTCCTTTTACAATGTGTAACCTTAAGTTACACTTGCATTATAAACAAAACATAAATGAAAAAAAAATCACAATAATTTACACAAGTAAGAGTGGTTACCACTTGAGCTAGGTTGTGCATTCTCCATCATTTGATCACTATCAAAGTTCAGCTGATTTTGAGCTGTGAAATAACAAAAATTTGGAATCATCAAAAAGAAAATTGCACATGGTAATAATTGTGTAACCTGAAGTTACACTTGCCTTGCATAGCATGTGTAACTTCAAATTACACTTGCATTACAAACAAAACATAAATGGAAAAAATAAAGGAAAAAGAGAATAAAGTTACACAAGGAAGAGTGGTTACCGCTAGAGCTAGCTTCTGCATTATCCATCACTGCAGTTTCATGTTGGCTTTTGTTGATGTTGCAGACAATTTCATTTAGCATTTCAAAATCTTCAACATTTGTCATATCAGCAGGGTTAGCTCCTAGTTGCACCAACCTGTAGGTCTCAGCAATTTCACACGAAGTTGGCGGTGTTGTAGCAGTTATCACCGCAGATTCCTCAAACTGTGTTGAAGCGAAACTGTCTTCAAAAGTTCCCGGTGTTGGCTGAGTTGGAGAAGTGATAACCAAACCGTCACCAACAGTTGCAGGTATCTCCTCGTTCACTTTTGCAGTTACATCATCACCCGCGGCTTTCTCCTACGCCCTATCCATAACTCCACATTCTGCAGCTTTCTTCTGCGCATCATCCGTAACAGTTGTCTCTTCACCAGCTTTCATTTGCGCCTCATCAACTAGATTTGAAGGAATGGGCTTTTCCTTTGAAATGGGCCTTTTGCGCTATGGAGGAGTCTTGCATGTTGTGACATACTTCATACTCGAACTGTATGTCCTTAGGGCCTTTTTGAGATCCTCTGCAGCAGTTTGAGCTAGCATAATTTTTGGTGTATTTCCAGCTGCTAGACTGACACATGGAACTGCACAAGGATTGAATTGATGATGTTAAATTTTTTTAAAACAATTTCAAGAAGAATATATCATGTGTAATCGATAGCTACACATGCATATTACTTGGATACCTAGCATGTGTAACTAGTGTAACCAGAAGTTACACATGCATATAACATGTGTAACTGGGGATTACACATCCATATCATCTGTGTACTCAAAAATTACTAAGTCTAATTTGGTACCTATGCACATGTCAACTAATATATAATTATCACTATCAAGTTAAAGCATATAATAAATGAACAAGTTACTTACATTCATCATGGAAGGAAGTTTGCGTGTCATCTTTCTCTTTCTCTTACTCATTCTCTTTCCCAGACTCTTCTTTTTCATGCTCAACAGCTCCATGCTCAGTACCTCCATCTCCACCATCTCCCTGCTCAGTAGGTCCATGCTCAGTACCTCCATGTACACCATCTTCATGTTACATAAACTATTCATGTGTCACTTCGTAAGGTTCAGTACCCATTGCTCTCATAATTCTGCAGCTAAAATTGTGAATCTTGAATTCTTGTGTTCCTTCAAGGTTCCCTTGTGATATCCCTTCTCTGGCAATTCCATACACTTCTTTGGACATTGATTGCTTTTTTTGCAGTTAGCCATTCTCCATTGTTTGGGCTTTCAGCTAGCTTTGCAGGTTGTCCTTGCTGGGTACCACGTTTGATATACCTAGCTGCTTCTCAAGCTGTGAAAACTCAGCCACAAAGCTAGGAGTTGGCTGCAATTAACAAATGTAGAGGTTAAAAAGAGATAGCAAAAACAGTTGAACATTCTAAATATACAAATTTTCAGTTGTATGTGTAACTTAAAGTTACATAAGCACATTTTATATGTGTAACCCATAGTTACACATATTGAATTCACTGGTGTCATGTTTGCATGTGTAACTATAGGTTACACAAGCACATTTAAATGTGTAACTTATAGCTACACATGACAATTCTGGTTACATCAAAGTTATATCTAAATTATATTGATATTACCCTAAATTTACAAAACATAAACCAACTAACACTTACGTAAAAATCGTGTCATGTCTGTTATTGAAATGTAATCCGAAATCTGGTATATATCCCACCTTCCAACCCGTGGGATATCTTCTTCGTGGTTTGAAACTTTCGGGATTGAGCCTTCTGGTGCATGTTCAGCAAACAATATCTGCAACATATATAAATTTTAATTAGTCAAGCAATTAATATTAAAATATACTGAACGTAACACTAAAAGTGTTGGAATAGAAATTACACACAAGCTTTACCAGTAAGTACTGCACATAAGCCTTCACATTTTCTAAGCAATCAATATTATTATGAATTTATTCAAACAAGTGCTCGTGTATTAAGTCAGGCCAAGACACCTTGAGCATCGTCTCATATGTTTCAACAATACTAAGATATTTCAACTTCACTCCATTAGCATTCATGTCGCCAAAAAATAATACACAGCAAAGATAAAAACCTATCAAACAAACTAGATCATTCTCATCAATTTTCTTTCTTTTCCCACTTTTGCTCCTTTTGGTCATAAGTTGTTTTATCTTCTCTAATTTTTTTGTCTTAGTCACTGTTGTCTGATGTGTTGTAGACTTAATGTCGGTGAAGAACTTGCTGTATAAAACATTGTCATTCAAATCCTTATGAGAAAAGTTATTTAATAGATTTTGACCCTTTCTACTGCCAATCCTTTGCATGTAAAATAAACCAGCCAGCTTTGCCGGTGTAGACTCTATAAACTTATCATCACCAAACTTGAAAGAACAAGGTGCGTCACAATCCAGATCAAAGTAGTTCAAAAGCTTCAAGACGCCGCTTTTGTTGGTAGTGATTTGTTTTGTTGTACTTGGTACATCTGGATCATACTCATCGTAATACCTCATTACTAGCTTACCGTAAGCAACTTTCAAAAGATATTGTTGAGCCCTATCACTCAGTCCTATAGGTTTTATCACCTTTACCAAATCCTTAACGGCATTCAAGGATTTCCTTAATTTTCCTGTACACATCACACACAAAAATAACATTAGTCAGTATTTTGTGTACTTATCAAATACACTCCTTTATAACTGCAAAATCAGAATCATGTCACAAACTATTTGTATTTGCCAAGTACACAAACTGAGCCATTCTGTTATGTGTTGTGTAACCTCAAGTTACACATGTATATGAATCTGTATTTGCTGTGTAACTATAAGTTAATCACACCACAAGGCAAGTCAGTGGTGAGATTTTGAATGTGTAGCTTGTAGTTACACAGTCAATCAATATATAAACCATTGTAGAGTCATTGGTGAGAATTTTTTAAAGTGTAACTTATAGTTACACATGCCCTTAGCAAGTCATTGGTGAGATTGTTTAAAGTGTAACTTATAGTTACACATGCCCTTAGCAAGTCGGTGGTGAGATTTTTTATATGTAACTTATAGTTACAAATCTAGGCTCAGTTCTATAAGATTTTTAATGTGTAACTATAAGTTACACAATCAATATACAAACCATGCTCTGTTTCTATAAGATTTTGAATGTGTAACTCTTATTTACACACTCTTTATTCCTATGAAAATTTACAAGCATATCATGAGATCAAGTTTAGTTCATGACATCATCACAAGCAAAATTCAGAAGAATCAAATTTAGTTCATGACGAGATTTTCCAAGTGTAACTATAAGTTATACAGTCAATTTGCAAGTTAATGTTGAGATTTTCAATGTGTAAATTATAGTTACACATACAAAGGCATTACATATGATCAAAACATGAGATTCCAAATGTGTAAATTATAGTTACACAACTCCTTGGTAACTCAGTGTCGACATCTTGAATGTGTAACTTACAGTTATATAGGCTTATTTGTATGTGTAACTTCAAGTTACACACTCAATATACATACCACAATACAGTCAGTGGTTAGATTTTGAATGTGTAACTTAAAGTTACACATGGCCTTGTTTGTATAGTTAAACATTCAAAGACATTTTCACTAGCATGATACCATAACAACACATATACTCAGATAATTTCACATGTAAGTACCTCTTAAAGCATCTGCTTCAGGGGGATTCCTTTTTCCTTGCGCCATTTTAGTTCACAAAATGTAAATTGAATCTGAATCTGCAGTTTAAACAGTAAGAAAACATCAATTTACACATCCTAAACACAACCAATTGAATCTGAATATGCAGTTTAAACAGTAAGTAAACATCAATTTTATCACACCTCTATTGTATCATCTTTTCCAGGGGGATTCATTTTTCCTTAGAGTTTCTAGGGTTTTCAAACAGTAACATCTCATAAATGAATTCTACTAAATCAAATTACAATCAGTTATATCACATCCATGACTTACCTTTGTTTCTATTCAATCAATTATTTTCTATTCAATCTGCACAAATGATTGTTCTTCTTCTCCGATCTGTAAAATTATCAGTCAGAATGAGTTATGTTAGTTGTAATCTCATTACAAAGCCTAGTTCAGAAAATTTTGACACACGAATTAGTAACAACAGGAATCAAACTAACAGATTCAAATCAAAACATACCTCTGTTCGTCTTCTTCTTCTTTCTTCGTCTTCTTCTTTGATCAAAAAAGGACTGAATCAAACAACGAATGAAGCAAAAAACAGATCGAATACACTGAGATTTAGTTTCTGAATCTAAAAATGATTAGTGTTTAGGTTTTGAATCCGAAACTGTTTCCAAAACTAAATCATAGGAAAGGAAAAGATCGAAGATAGATTCAAACCTGTCTTTCTTCTTTCTTCGTCTTCTTCTTCAACTGTCGAATTTTCTAGGGTTTTTGGATCTGAATTTTTTTTTCTCTCTGCAACTCTCTCTCTCTCACTAAAACTGTCGAATGTGGTGGTTGGGAGGAAAAAGATAGGTCTGGTCATATAAATACGAAAGGTTATTCTGGTCATTTCGACCTATATTAAAATTTATTTTTAATTCGGGGCCTGGTTTTAAAATTCTTTTTAACTAAGGACCTCATATTATGGGTTATCCATGGGTGGGGCTTTAGCCTAATTTTCTCATTCCTAGTAGACCCTTCTCTCCCCCGACTCAACCCGGCCACCCTCCCAAACTATCCCTTGGATAGTTAGAATTATCTCCCATCTTAGACGTTGGATTCTCATATATAAACCAGAAATCTAAGTCGCAGCTCTTTCTCTTCTCTGAGACTCTCAGTTTTTACCGAGAAAAAGAAAAACTCTTCTCTCGGTTTCTAATTTCTATCATCTTCCTTCTTCTCTTCTGCAGAATCACCTCCACTATTGTTCAGTACCCCCGTCAAATCACCGTAAGGTAATTTCATTACATGATTCAATCTGATTGTTTGATGATTCTTAGGGTTTATGTAATTTTGTTCTTTGATTTGAATTTTATTGTTAGGGTTTATAGTCTTTATTTTGAATCTGATTGTTTGATGTACTTCGATTGAAATTGTTTCCTTTTTTCATTTGATGTATTGGGTTTATATTTGTTCTTTAATTCATTTGCATTTTTTTTTTCTGTTTTTGTTTCATTAAAAAGGGTGGTAAATCCTAACAGACTCCTGTAAATTCATTGTCATCAACTTTATGGCCTCGTACACATCAAGCCATTACCATCTGCAAACTCCAGCTCTAACAACAACATCTTCATCACTAACTCAACTTCAACCATAAGTCTTGTCTCATCAAGTCATCATTCAATTCAGACAAACTTTATATTTCATTCCCAAAACCAGTTCAGATTACAGACAACAGTTATACAACCACCTCTACCAATGTCTTCACCATAGTATCAACCAATTTACATCATTGTAACACAACCAACTCAAACCCATCTTGCAACTCATCTCCTTTATCTGGAACTGGCACAAGTGTTAAGGGTTCACAAATGAATTTTTTGCTTTTCTTCTGTTCTTGTTTGTTCTTTCTTCTGCATTTGACATAGTAAATCCACCAATAACTGGTCCATAAGTTATGTTTGTAACAATATCTGTTATTCTTATTGTGATGTAAAAAAGGAACTGCCGTTACATATGGAGTTCAGTAGAATAGTATCAGAAACACACAGTAGCAAGAACCACTAGGAAATTAGAACCCAGTCGAGCTTTAGATTCGGTAGTAAACCACTTTAACTAGATATCTGGCTCGGTGTTATCTATTTGGGGTATGAATTAAAAAGCCAAAATTCAAATATTATTGGAATATGTGGCCAGCCCAACCCAAGTCCCACCCCTATGATTCATTACATGACTTGCGTTATCATCACATGCAATGTTATGGATAAAGTATTCATCACAAATTCTAAATGTGTGTGCATTTCTAAACTTGTTTCTGCATTTAGCCTTTATTTTTCCTCATTGGTCATTATCATTTCTTTTTTGGGTCTTGATTTCAAAAAAATAAAATAAAATGCACACCAAACCTGTTTCTCGGTCTGAAAGAAAATGAAAGCAAAAGATAAATGCTGTTTTCAAGAATGTTAGGAAACAGAATTGGGAAACAGTTTTCAAAATCTAAGCCAATCAGGCTCTTATTTGTCCGGGGTATTAAATACATTTTTCCCTAATAATTTAAAAAGGTTTGAGGATATTTTTGTATACAATTGCATAACATGTCTTGGTTTCTCTGAATTTGTAGGCAAAAGGTGTTGAATATTTAGCCTATGATATTTTAGGGGAAAGGGAGTGAGAATCGCTGCTTTTATTTATTATCACTTCATCTCATGAAAAGTTGATTTCCCCTTTTTTATTACCATGAAGCTCATTTCATTTCTCCGAACTACTCGTATCCCTTCCAGTCTCCTGGAAAAAATTGGTCTGCCGCAATGTCGTTTCATCCATAAGTACGTTCCCAGAGATCCAAAGGATAAGCCAAAGATTTATAGATACCCAGCTTCCTATGATCCATATGGCCCTAGACCCCCACCATCTGACTGTTGGAATTAATTACAATAATCGAATGCAAATGGGAAATAATACTTAGATTACACCGATAGTAGTAACAAATAACTCAATAAACTTAGTAGAGGCACGTATGAGATACGCTGAGCTAAAGGTAATATTGCCTGCTACTCCTCTGAGATGCTATAACAATTAACAAATTACCTCCAGGATACAACTACTGTTAGTTCTCCTCTATGTGTAGCATACACGAGAGAACCCTTAGAACTTGGCGTGAAAATGAAAAAAAAACAAAAATACAAGTCGAAACTCAAACAGTTTAGAGAAATGTAAAACTAATTTATGTTTCTCAAACTATGATTGTTTCTAAAACAAAGAAATAGTATTACAAAATTATGTTTCGTAAACTACAACTTGTTTTAGTGAAGAACTCAACTTTTCTGTGATATAAAAGAAACGTAAAATAAGAACTTAATTATTTCAAAGCAAGAGAGAAGAAGAAGAAAGAGAACAAAAAAAATGTTTGTTCTGATGCAAGTTCAGAACGAAAAATTCATCTCGTATTTATAGCACAAGAAAAGAATATTTGAAACGTTCGAAAACAATTCGAATCCAATGCACGACAAGATCCGTGAAACACGCGTCTCGAACGTTACAAAAGGTAAGGTAAAAAATCGCGTTAAAAGAACAGTGCAAACGCGTTCAAAATTTTCGAGATTCTTCTCGAGGAAAACAGTATGTACAGGTGTCAAGAACACCGTGTGACACGCGTGGAAAAAGATGCTTCTCGAGGCTGTCGGATATCCAAAACCGAGAAGGCAAAGAATACATGTGTGGGAGAAACGAGTGGAAATTTTCAGTAAAAAGAAAGGGTCGGATAAACCCACTCCCACTCCCACTCCCACTCCCACTCCCACGCCCTCGCCCGAGCGTGCTTCTGTGCGAAGCACCGCGCGAACGGGAAAGGCAATAAGAAATGCAATAAGGTTTAGGCAACCTTGCCATAGTCTAGGGCTTTCCCTATACACAAAGGTCTAAAGACCCAAAGGGCCATGCCCTTAAGGCTAAACCAATGCTATTTAAGTCTAAAACTCTTAGTGTTTTAGTCTATATGGGACTAATGTTTTATTCATTCACATGAAAAAACATCTAGGGAGCAATAGGTCTTGGGATCAAAACATGGTCCATGCATTTTTTGATTAAAACAAAACATTGTTTTTTCTAACACTGACAAGATCATGCAGCTTGCTGAACGTATGACTGCCTTACCTCCCGAAGAACTGGCACAGATTGGTCCCACTCTAAGAAACAAGATACAACATCCTAAAATGCAACTAATTGACTCGGAATGTACGGACCTTGGTTCTCAAGGAGGGGCTTCTGTTGGTTCTGCGAAGGTAGAAGAGAAGAAGGTAGAGAAAACAGCATTCGATGTTAAGCTTGAGAAATTTGATGCGGCCTCAAAGATCAAGGTTATCAAAGAGGTTAGAGAATTTACTAGTCTAGGATTGAAGGAGGCTAAGAGCAACTGCAGTCATACGACTATAAACCAAAGACTAAAGACTAAAAAACTAAAATAATTTGGTTTAGTCCGTCGAACGACGCTACCGTGCAAGAGTAAATATGGTGGAGCGGATGTATAAGAGTTCGCCTGATACGGGGCGGTGTTATAGGTTGCGCTCGAATGGGACGTAACTTTAAATTACGCCTGATATCGGGCGTAACCTGCGATTACGTTTGTCGCGGGACGTAATATATAAAACCGCCCGATGAAGAGGCGTAGTTTGAAATTACGCCTGATGGGGCGCTGTTTATAATTACGCCTGATGAGGCGCAATTGCAATATTCCGCCCGATGGGGCGTAGCCAGTGTACACCGCTTGATGGGGCGTAACCCAGTACAAGCAAACCCAATTACGCCCGATGGGGCGTAATACTTAACTGCCACTAGTAATTACGCCTGGTTGGGCGTAGCCTTTAAATTCCGCCTGTTACTTCGTTTATATGACTTGATATCAACGTGCTTATATACCTAAAAGCTAAAAGTCTTATTAGACCGACATGGATTAATGAAGGGAAGAGTGCAGAGTGCACAACATTTATATCAACAAAGGCAAGTCACCAAGAACTTCTGTTTGCTCAACAGAGAAATCCAAAGGTTACATATACCTGTGTTGAATGAAAATACTGCACTATAATTTGTACATGAATCCCCAGAAACATCTTCAAAATACTCGACATCACTGGGACTGATCTGCCCTGTTAATTCATGACTAGTATCACTCTGAACAGTGGTGGAATCATCCATGCAGGGCCATGTTCCAGCTCCTTGGCAGTTGAATACGCCCAGAACTCCAGAGTAATTATTCAGGTTCCAAATCTTCAGAAGACTTTCGTCATGAACCCGAACAAAAACTAAGTAGTTACTTTTAATTGTATAGTGTAGGTGCAAAGTGTATTGTAAGCTACAAAGTTCAAGGAGAAAGCATTACCTCTTTCCATCCATAACTGGGTCAGTGAACAAACAATCTCGGGTTGGCCATGTTACAAACTTTCCAACGTTCAATTTTACCAACGGTATTCTTATAAATTCAAAATTTCAAAGAAAACATGGAATTACATATTTGAAATTTTGAAAAACATACGTTAACTGGGTGAAAAATGGGGCGTAAATTTAAATTACGCCCCATCAGTATCAGGCGTAGACACAGGTTGCACCCCACTATGAATCAGGCGTAATTCATAGTTACGCCTGGACCCGGGCGGTTTGTTTTGATTACGCCCAATCAGGCGTATCCTTTAGTTACGCCCCAATGGGGCGTAATTGATTTATTCCGCCTGCTATCAGGCGTACCTTTGAGTTGCGTCCCGTTGGGCGTAACTTATGCTCCCGCCCCAACCAGGCGCAAATATTATCTCCGCCTAATACTGAGGCGTAACGTGCGAGTCCGTCCCAAACAGGCGTAGGCGTGAATTACGCTCGACTATAACTAAACCAAAGACTAAATATAGTCCGTTTTTTAGTTTTAGTCTGTCATTTACTCTTTAGTCTGCCCCGTAGTGATTGATTTTTCGACTATATTTTTAGTTTTAGTCGAACGCTGTGGTTGCTCTAAGGAACTAGTGGAGAAGGCCCCAGTTATAATGAAGCAAGGAGTTACCAAGGAGGAGGCTGACGGTATCATAGAGAAACTCAAAGCGATCGGGGGAGTCGCAGTGATGGAGTGAAGTGCTGGACTTCTGTGACTTACGTAAGTTTAAATGGGTTTTGTGCAGGCGTGATGTATGATCTCTTAGGCACGCATTTAGGGAACTAAAAATGCACAAATTTCCCCAAGTTGAATGAGTTTTCATTCACCCACTAACTCAACATTGAATAATAATTTTGTAGAGCTGATTTCAGGCATACTGTAGTTTGTAGGACTGCAATCCTAGAAACTTAGGCATCTGGAGAGAAGAATTTATGTTGTCTTTTTATATTCTCCTTATGATGACAATTTATAATTTGGGGAGTTCAACTTGGTAGTCTGTCAGCCTACATTCATTTTATGAACTGTAGTTTCTACTTTTGGTATGGTGCCATATAGGGCTGCACATGGGTCGGTTTTGGCCTCACCCATCACCCAACCCACTGATGGAGGGTAACCAAAGTTGTCACCCGTAACCAACCCACCATTACAATGGGTCGGTTTTCATCCGACCCACAATATGGCGGGTTGGGTCGGGTGGGTGGCGGGTTAACCCGTCATAAAATTCAATGAACTGTATGAACTAAAAGTGCAGACAATTAGCATCATAAGTTACTTAAAACTAAAAGTGTTTACAAAATAAAAATGAATTCAAGTTCTAAAAGTTCAAAACGTGAATTACTAGCCTACTGGCTACTCTACTGTACTGAATCTAATAGCTGTAGAAAATAAAGATCATGTGATGTGATTCGTATCAAGCGACCAACTTCCTCCATTGGAAAATATAGACGTTTAACCCCTGAAAGCCTGAAATCAATCATCTATGATGATGGAAGAAGTAGCAAGGTCACCAGATAGATCTGCAAGGGAAATGATTCAAATGAACAATTAGAATGAAAGTTGATGTTAGTAATCAAAGCACCGACAATGGGGTTTAATTCTTCTATGCCATATCACAAATTATAAGATGACAAAAGAACCAGTCCCCCCACCACACACACACCGTATGCCATATCACAAATTATAAATAAGCTTCAAAACAAAGATAAATAGAGAAATGCATGAACTAGCAAAATCATACAAGCAGGAATGTTAAGAAGAAACAAATGCTACCGACCTAGTGCAATTACAGGTTAGCCAAAAAAAAGGATGCTATCAAATTGAGATTGATGACATAAAACAAACAAGCAGTAAGGTTTATATCAAAATGTTATCAATTATAGAGTTAGAAGATCTTATGAGTATGCTATGATATTGATTAAGACAAGGTAAACAAGTATCAGGCGGATGTTAATATTAATGCAATATTGAGAGCAGGAAAACTGAAAAACCATTTAGGAAATGAAAATATAGACATACCAAACTCAGCCATATCAATCTCAGCCTCCTCGACGCCAAGGATAGAAGAATCCATGTCCATTGGTATACGTAACCAATTCTGCAACAAAATTAAGGCCTCAAGCGTCCTAGGTTTTAAGGAACTTCGAAAGGGATCCAAAATCCTTTTTCCGGTACTAAATGCTGATTCTGAAGCAACGGAAGAAACCGGAATAGCAAATATGTCCTTCGCCATGAGTGGAAAAACCTCAAATCTCGCAGCGTTCACCTTCCACCATTGTAATATATCAAAAGCAACATTGTCTTTGGTGGGGGTGTATAATGGTTCATCCAAGTACCTTTCAACCTCGGATCTCCCATGGTCCTCCACATTACTTAGTTGATACTTACGTTTATTTCTCCCCGCCATGTACTTGTCCTTGCTAGAAATGGAACTGCCAGAATTTGAAGAACTTGTACATGTAGAAATAGTCTCGCCCACAGATTAAGAGGAAGATACGGCACTTCCAGCAATTAGGTATTCTGCTTTATATGCTGCAAACAGCTCCCCAAAATGTTTCAGAACTTCTTCAACCCATTTGTCCACAATTCTTTTCTTCATCTCAGGGTCATAATGCACTACCAAATCTTCAACAGTCACAAATAATCCATGTTCTTTCTCCCGTGGATCTAGTAGTACAGCCATAAACATTAATGAGTTCATTTTTCTAAGATGCTCCCCAATATTTGTTGTACTTCAGAGAGATTACCTCACCCATGTGGCTCAAGAAAGGATCATCATGTGTATTCTTCCAATCGTCTAATTCTTGACGAACAGTCCCGAGTTCCAATAAGAAAGTATGGGAAGTAACATAAGTAGAAGCTGAAAACGCAACAGTTGCTTCATAAAATACTTTTAGAAACTTAATCATAACTCTCGCGTTGCACCAATCGTATCGTTCCGGAGCATGCACTTTTGGCCTGTTCTTTTTCTTGGATTTTCTAACAACAGCAGCATCTTCTTCTTCAGTAGGATCAAGTTCTTCTTCATTCTCTGATTCCAGATCATAATCAGCATCAAGATCAACAGTCTCATCACCATCACCCATAATATTATCTGGTACTGGAATATAAAAGCAAAACTCCTCCCAAAATCCCTTATCCATCTCACGTAGCCTTTCAAATTCCTTTTCATATCTCTCGGCAGCAACAAGCATTAAGTACGTAGAATTCCAACGCGTTCTCACATCTAATATCAGACCCTTTTTACAATCTATTCTTTCCGACTCAGCAACATCCGTAAACCTTTTATATCTTGCGGGAGATTTCGTCACATATTTGACCACTGCCCTAATCCTAAGAAGTGATGTATGATACTTCTTCATACCATCCTTCACAACAAGTGCAAGTACATGCGCCGCACATCTTACATGCAGATGTTTAGCTCCGAGTAATGAAAAACCCCAACTCTTAACTCTTCTCCTCAAGTAATCAATAGCAACTTTATTTGCAGATGCATTATCAAGCGTCAGAGTGAAAACCTTCTCAAGTCCCCAGTCTAGCAAACATTTCTCCAAAGCCGTTCCAATTTTTTGACCTTCATGGCTATCAATCAAGCAAAAACATATGATTCTTTTATGTAGTTTCCAGTTATGATCAACGAAATGCGCCGTCACGACCATATAATTATAATTCTGCGATGACGTCCAAGTGTCAGTAGTAAGGCACACTCTTACCTTGTTTGCTTTGAAATAATTTTTCAGATTAGCCTTCTCTGTCAAATACAGCTTGCACACATCACGATATACTGTCATACGACTTGGAAGCTTAAATCGAGGCTCGAGATACTTACAAAAAGCTTTAAACCCTTCACCTTCAACTATTCTGAAAGCCATTTCATCGGTAATGATAAATTTAATCAGCGCTCTCCTGCACCCATCTTGAGAAAAAGACACCCCCACCAATTGTGGTTCCTCTCCAGGCTTGCAAGGCTGGAAGTTAAGTGTTTGTTGTCCCGCGGCTCTAGCTTCCTTATCCTTTTCCTTCTGATACAGAGTACACTTATCCAAATGATTACGGAGGTTAGAAGTCCCATGTTTCTTACCACCAATCTTGTAATTAGATATTTCACAATGTTTACACTTCGCTCTCTCACCATTTTGATAAATATTGTAGTGTGCTCATACCCATGATCTTTGCACACCAACTTCAGGCCTATTAGATACACCTTCATCTCCTGCACAAGTTTGTGAAGGTTGAGAAGATGGTGCAGATGAGCCAGCTGTACTACCTGGACGCGGTGGACGTGGAGGGGGAGGTCCCATTTGTGATACCACTCCATGTACAACTGGAAGATTAGAAGCTGAATCAGCTTCTGAGATTTCAACCATGGTAACAACCTGCACAAAAGAAACAAGTTACAAGTTACAACAATCAACAAAATACAAAATGGTACTACTGTTGGTGAAGAGTGAAGACTGAAAAACATAAATGGTCATCAAATTGAATGTATCAATTAAATGAACAAATTAAACTTTACATTTCATATAAATGTTACTGCTGTACTGATCTAGCATAGTTAGGTAGCACGGCATCTGCACCAACATTGACTAATGACTGACGTAGTAGGGTATAGTAGGGTAGAATGCAACAGGCTGCCAAAGAAAATCCCTACAAGGCTACAACTGATCAAATACCCATACGCCCACACACCAGCTAGCATTAATACCCTGAAGTTGAGATTAAGATATTGAAATAAAGAATATGGACCCATTCTGTAAGATTAGTCTCATTACTTACAAGTTTGATCCTTAAAACACTGCATTAAGGATGAAGGATCTAGTAAGCAACATAAACTATTTCTTCTAGTCACGATCTTCTTAATAACATCTATAAAATTATCTTGTTCCCCTTTTAGACTTCTTAGTGAGGACACATACTACAGAATACCTACTTAACCAACTCATGCTTCCACATTAGGCAACAACAGTGTAGTCACTCTTCTGTAGGCCAATAATCATTTAATTTGGCTTTGTGGCTTCGTTAGTTCGATATACCATACCAAGGATGTGCACGGACAGGGATTTGTAGCTTTGTGTATACTATGTCACATTAGGTAACTAGGGTGTGCCAATTTCTTTGTCATGTTTTACTACTACTTCATTTCCATGATCTGACAAGGCTAAAATCTATAAAATTAATCACATAATCCATTTCTTTGAAGATTTTTAACAAACACAACTTGAGCAAAAGTATCACAACAGAGGTTAACCCTAGCTCAACCCCTAACCCCACAAATCACATAATCTACCTATACATTATTATTCAATTAGTAGTAAACAGAAGAAATTACCGAAGTTTAAAGGGTCAAAGACTCAAAGAAAGCTAAGCTAAATTGTTAAGAAATTAGGAGCATCTTAGCATTTGTATCTACATTTCATTTCCCCAACTATCTTTACTCTAAAAGAATCAACCAATTTTCCACCAATTTGTTTTCAGATATTTACATGAATCATACCAATCAATTTACTAAATGTAAACTATCAATTGCAATATCAATTAATCAAAGATTATAACAGAAATAGATAAACCCCAAATTGAAAAAAAAAAAAAAAAAACCCTAAACAGATACCCCAAATTCAAAATCAATAAAATCACATGATCAATTAGTCTGTCTTACGAGTTACGACTCTTACCTTTCGTTATTGGATTTCTGGAATGGTGATGTGAGTTGAGAATTTATGGAATTCACAGACCGAGCGAAGAAGAGAAGAATAGATGATGAACTTCAGCCGCTGAAGAGGAGTGAAGAGAAAAGAGGTGCGTGCGAACTGCGAATGAATAGGGTTAGGCAATATATATGGTCCTTTCTGTGGCTGAGATTCATCCTATGATAGATAATCTAAGGGTTAGGGAATTCTGGCGGGTGGGCGGGTTGGGTCGGGTGATGGAAGTTTCTACCCGCAACCGACCCAACATATGGCGGGTTCTGGCGTGCTCACCCATAATCAACCCACTCCTAAGTGGGTTGGGTCGGGTACGGGTTAATCTTGGTGGGTGCGGGTTGGGTCGGCGGGTTGGATCGGTTATGTGCAGCCCTAGTGCCATAATTGCTAATATTTTTATTTTCTTGGAAGAAATGTTTACAAATTCGCAAAGGGAACAATCAGAAATATAGTTTTTGTTTAAGTAGGTGGAATTAGTTCTCTCTCTTCGGCTATATTGTCTCAAGAGTTGGATTGTGGTGACTGGTGAGCATGGTAATATAGAGGATTCTGCTGCTCCATCAGCTACATTTCTTATCATGATCACCATATGTTTACATAGTTTTTTTTTTTTGAACTACTTACAACATTTCGTTTTAGTAACTATCAACCCAGGCATTAAGCACCAGCTCTAATCCAGTTAAACTAAATCCATTTTAACTGAACGTTAAACCAAAGAAAAGAAGCCCTCAAAATTTTCTTCAGTGACCACCACACCCAGTTTGTGTCTCTGTATGGCCGCTGATTTATCCTCAAACTCTGAGCTGCTAGGGATGCAAATATACTCGTCTAGGTTGTGCACAGTTCCATCTGCATCAGGTATTACGATACACACATGAAAATCCAACATACAGAAGTGATGCGTGGAAAGGAAACTGGTAACATCACCAACTCCGAAAGTAAATGGTCTTGATAATTTACCTTCAGCTACAATGGGCTCATGCAAAGGAGGTTGAGAAATCCAATTTCCAGTTGGATCCTTCATGTGTCTCCTGTCAGTTGCAAAGCAACGAAGGAAAATTGGAGCATGCACAACCCTGAATAACCTGAAATAATCACAAACACAATTTCGTCAACTAAGATCTTTTTTTTTTTTTGGCAACTCGCACAAAAGTCAAAATAGCTCCCTTTTTATTCAGTTACAGCAAGAATTGAACATAAAAACTTTGCAAGTAAGTACCTTTGATACCCACTGTACAGCTGAAATGAAGGTTGAATAGCTTCCGCAACATAGTGGGCTAAAGGGCTAGGGAAAGGAAGACTGGAATCTAGATCCCACACTTGATGAGTATCGTCTTTTCCATTTCTCTGTGATTTTCATAATGATTTTGGATTCTCGTCATTAAAGGAATATGCTGTGTTGCAACGATACGGATACGGTATCGGATACAAGATACCAATACGTTACTATGATACACCAACTTGAAAAACTAAAATACGGTGATACGGCATACTCAATATTGATCAGTAGTTCATAAATATATTATATATAAGATAGAAACTTAACAAAATAAATACATGTGTTTGCATGATTAAAATATAATATGTATGATTAACTTCACTGAGAAGAGAAAAAGTCTGGATAAGAAGGAAGAAAGTCTAGAGCAAGATCAGTGGACAGATTCAGAACTAATATTTTGTCACTATAGTTAAAACTTCTCATAGAATCTAGTAAAATATCTAAATTTTCTAATATTTAGTCAAAGTTTTCTAACTGAGTTGTATATTGAAGTATTGGAAGTATTAGTACGCGTATCCGTGTAAATACGTATCGATACGGCTAATTATTTTTTTTAGGTGTATCCTTGTAACACAGGGAATATGAAATAACCAAGTCAAATGCATTTAGTATTCTAAACCTCTAATGTTCGAAATAACCAAGTGACAACTCCAGTTTGTTGACTGCTACATTGTTATATTGGTATTATAACTGGAGTATGCTAAATAACACTGGAACTCACCTGAATACAAATGACATGATAATCCCAAAGAACCAACCCATCGCCTCTTTTGCTAGCCTTTTGGTGCCACAATGGAACCTAGATAATTTTGATACAGAACAGTCAAGCTAACATATATAGTAAGAAGAAGAACTAACATACAGAAACAAAACAAGAAATGATAATCCAAAACTAGGAAAAGACATTAGTTCGTTGGGTTCAAATAATCACACTTAAGACTCATCAGAGACTGTTTCATCCTTGCTGCCAAGACGATTACCACTCGTTTCATTTTCTTTGCTGCTTTAAAAGGTTGATGTCAGTAATGTTGTTTGGCTTTTCCCTAAAGTCTAAATCACCATGTCACTCAAGCATCATGAATCATGATACAATAAATGTGTATCTGTTAAAGAAATTTTGTGTACAATCTCTGAAGCAGTCTATCGACAATTTGACACCTATTCTAATCCGTTAACAACAACTAACACTCAATTTAAATTCCATAATCGATATCACAAGTAAATCAACTTTTGTTCTTTTGCCATTTTTTTGCGGCAACCTAAGTTTGCCTATTTCAACACCACTTGTTCTAACTCAATTTATTATTACCTCCAATAACAGGATAGAACCTTTGAATTATGTTTCCCAATTCCGCTATAAATTAATCTCATTGAAACACCTGAACAAAAATCATGGGCAGTTTGTATTTATACAATTCTAATAGTTAATAAGAAACCCCAGGTATGAATTTATAGTTAAAAAAAAATTGATCACACAAAAAACAAACACCAGTCACCAAATACAAAATACCAATAAGAATTTAGAGAAGCAAAGGTTATGGAATTAAGTATGGGATAGGAGGGAGGGAAGGAGTACGACATACCTGTTTGTCCTTATTGGAAATAAAGACGACAAAAAGGTCTTTTCCATCTTCATCTGCTAACCCTAACTTGATTAATTTTTTACATAGTCTGTATACATTCTCCTCACTTCAATCCAAAAACATCATCATGATTCAGTTATCAAAACAACATATAAAGACATAAAGAGAGATTGTTAGTTAGTTACCAGTAACAAGGGGTGTGATCAAATGAGGACAAATCTAGGGTAGAGTTATTCGGAGAGGAGGAGGAAGAGGTTATGATCGAGGGGAACTCCATTCTTGAAGAAGATATCAATCAGGTTTTCTCTGCTCATCACAAGAATATATATTTTGTTGACCACCGTTTAACCAAGGACTGTATGACCGTACCATGTGATTGGTAGCTCTTAACATCGTTACCGTTTCCGTGTGAAACTGTTAGTGTGTAACATGTCCCACCAAACACATGGGTGGATATTCTAGAGGTACATATAACGTGGGTGTATTCATCCACTTACATATATTCCCCAAATGAATTAACCTTTATGCAGAAAGGATGTCTATATGTGCCTGTGTGCACTTCGTACTCACAAATTTCGTATGTACTTGATTTCCTTTCTTTAGACTAAGTCTTATGGGCTAGATTGGAGGTACTAGATTAGTATATAAGTGTTGCAATTCTAAAAAAAAAGTGTACCAAAAAATTTAACACTAGTTCTCTTTCCTAACAGTTGATAGCATGTGAAGTAGCATGCTAGATTGGTACGCAGAATGATGCAGCGTTAGGAAAAGTAACTTTTCGCGGAATGGTTCAGCGCTGAGAGATTTATTTTTGATCTGACGGTTGAGATTGGTTGCGCGAAACCATTCTGCGCGTTGACGCGCTGACGTGGAGTGCTAATCTAGCAGCTAGATTAGCACTCCCATAAAATTCAGGAGGTAATCCTGACTGCTAATCTAGCTGCTAGACTAGCTGTTTTAAGTTTATTCCTTGGGGAACTTGATTTAGTAGAGTTAACTTTCTTTAAATCTCTTTTATCATACCATAGTACCATTATTCATCTTGTAGTGTCTGTCCGCATTTGGCTTTTTTTGGTTCCATGCCCGTGCATATCAGTGTGATTCCCTACTAGTTCTCATGCATCTAAACGGATGAAAGGGCAAAAAGCTCGCCGTTAGTAAGCCTTGTGATTAAACTGCCTTTCTTATCAACGATGAGCCCTTCTTCGCCTATATATTCATTAGAAACACAAGATAATATCTACGTTCGTGCACAGAGGTGGCTAGTTGAGTTATCGGTTCTCCTGATTTGTCGAGAGACTTCCTCACCAACCCGATGTCATATCCATCAGTTATGGCTTCTTTTCTTTAGCCTGTTTTGGGAACCTCAAAAGATGTGTTTCTGACGTGGAAAGTAGTCCATCAAACAGTAAATATTATAATTATCCTTTTTTTTTTTTATTCGATAGAATTATACTCTACTATTTTCAACTCTCCCTAATTTTAGAAATGAAAATCCTAATAATAATAATAATAATAATAATAAAAAAGAAAAAAAGAAAATCCACATCATATCGTCACTTCAATTTTGGCCGGTGTGCGACCGTGGATTCTTTTTGGTTTTGGATCATCCCTGGAGTGCCGCCTAACTTGTTGTTTCCATAACTTAACGTTTCCCTTTTCCGTTTCTTCAATTCAATTCATAATCCAAATCAATTAGTAGAATTCAATTAAAATCAAACCAAACCAAACATAAAGTTAATTTTATTTTTTTTGGACAGAGAAAAAGAAAGCAATTATTCACTTTCTCAAGTATCCATCCATCTCCTTTGCCAGCTCTACAGCTTTTTCTTCTCCATCTCCTCTTTCTCATTTTCAATTCTCTCTTTCTATTTCTCTTTTTCCGAATAGTATAATACCCATAACTCAATCACTCACTCCCATCATCATATTCAATTCTTACACCAATTAATCTTTTCGACTCAAGATCTTAATAAGGTAAGATCCAGCTTTATTTTTCTCTTATATCATCTTTCTGTTGTTATTATTCTGCTTGATCATTGATTCATTTCGTTTTCTAGCTGATCTCTGGTTTGATTGAGTATGTGTCATTGCATATCGTGTTGATCTGAGCGTCTAATTGACCAATTCTGGGTAATTCCGTTTATTAACCTTTTGTGAGTGTTTATTTGTGTAATTTGATCGATTCCATTTCGCTGATCTATTTTATAGATTTTGATGAGTAATAACTTATAGGAATTACAGTATGCTATATTGATTGATGATTTTGAAATGAAATGAAATGGTTTGAATTTTAATTTTAATTTTAACATTTTATTTCAACAATAGTATGCTAAACCACAAAAAGGTATGTGTGGACAGAGAAGCTGAGTTTGATCTCTTGGTTACCAGTTTCCAGAAAGGGTGGAACGTTTTTTTGTTTTCTTCCCCACTAATTGGATTACGAGGATTCTAACATTGCATTTGTATGGTGTTACGTGGAAATCTATTGGGATTTTTGACATCTGTAGCCCAGTCGATGAAAAGCTTTGTACAAATTAAGTACACGTTGGATGGAAATGACACTTGTTGTCTCTTGTCCTGAATGTAAATTGGTGTTAGGATTGATTTTTCAGTCTTTATGTTTCTTATGTTTTTATATGGGTCTTGGTAATCGGTAAAACAAGACTGCAAATAAGGATAGTGGATGTGATGTTGAACTCCATCATGTTGGCGCCTGAGAAATTAGAATATCTGCACATTGTTAATTAAATGTGCTGAAGCATGTCTACAATGAGTAGTAGTCCCTGTTAACTCACCTGATGGTTAGTACATGTAATAGGGCTTGTTGTTGCTTGTGTATAACTACTTTGAGAGTTCAATAAGCTAGTATTTCGTTGTGTGCATTTCGATAGTTGATATATTTAAGAAAAATGTGTACCGTTAAGTTGTTGATCCATGTAAACTTATTTCTTCATGTTCCTGAGTTTTTTTAGTTTCTTTAACTCTCGTGTTTAGAATTTTCTTTTCTTTATCTTCTACTTATCATTGTTGTTTATTAATGGAATTTTAGGCATTGTATCAAGTTATAAAAGTGCTTCAGTATTTCGTTTAAGAAAGGAAATAAGAAGGTTGCTACAGAATGGCCAGCAATACAAAGGTTCTGGATCCTGCATTTCAGGGAGCAGGGCAGAAATTGTATCCTTTTTTATAGATCATGCACTCAAAACATACTTGATGCCTCCTTGTTTTTTTCTGCATCCCTCATACTGAAATGTTTGCTGCTATATTTTTTTTCGCTTCTATTTTTAAAACATTTGGTAATGAGGTGGTAATGCAGTAGATTGCCTAGCATTTTATACTTTAAACTTTGTTGAGGTATGAGTTGTTATTGCCTAGCAGAAATTGTATCCTTTTTTATAGAGCATGCACTCAAAACACACTTGATGCCTCCTTGGTTTCTTCTGCATCCCTCATACTGAAATGTTTGCTGCTATAATTTTTTTATTTATTTTTTTCGCTTCTTTTTTTAAAACATTTGGTAATGCTGTAAGTTATTGCCTAGCATTTTATACTTTAAACTTTGTTGAGGTCTGAGTAGATTCCTTCTCTGTTTTGACTCGAATTTAAACTTCGATATTATTATGTTTTTATGAGTTGTCTGGTTTTTATCCTTGACATTTCTTAGAGGAACTGAAATTTGGAGAATTGAAAACTTTGAGCCAGTTCCATTGCCGAAGTCTGAACATGGTAAATTCTACATGGGGGATTCATACATTGTTTTGCAGGTACTTGCATATTGTACTTTCCATTCAAGTTTCCCTAATGCTCTGAAGGATTGGACTTTTTTTAAGCTCATTTGTGAATAAGATACCGAATGCACCTTTTATTTTTTACTCCCTATCATTTTATCTTTGGCGCCATAGTTATTCTTTCTTTTATTTGTATGACTTGTTGTGTCAGTGCCTATTGTTACTGACCAAATAAATAATTAAATACTGCAGACTTCTCCTGGCAAGGGAGGTGCCTATCTATTTGATATCCATTACTGGATAGGAAAGGATACGAGTCAGGTGTGCCCCATTTACTATTTTCTGGCAAACAACGCGAATTACCTAAGTGTTCACTCCCTCTTGATGTTATAGTTGCTAAATTTGGTATCAGGATGAAGCTGGAACAGCAGCAATCAAGACAATCGAGCTTGATACAGCTCTTGGAGGTCGTGCTGTGCAGTACAGGGAACTCCAAGGCCACGAGTCTGACAAGTTTATTTCATACTTTAAACCATGCATTATTCCATTGGAGGGGGGTGTTGCTACAGGATTCAAGAAAGTTGAAGAAGAAAAGTTTGTGACTCGTCTGTATGTTTGCAAAGGAAAACGAGCTGTCAAGCTGAAGCAAGTAAGAGGCCTATAACTTTGTTAGTTTATTATGAAATGGTGCACGGTAGTAGATATAAACCTCCAAATTGTTCACGCAGGTTCCTAATGCTCGCTCTTCACTGAACCATGACGATGTCTTTATCTTGGATACCGAAAATAAAATTTATCAATTTAATGGTGAAAACTCCAACATTCAAGAAAGAGCAAAGGCTCTTGAAGTAATTCAATTTTTCAAGGAAAAGTACCATGATGGAACCTGTGAAGTTGCAATTGTTGGTGAGCATTTTCCCTTTACAATTCTACTGCTATGGTGTGGTGAACAAAGAGATGGAATTTTCCCATTGGGGTTACCAAGTAGAATTTTTAGAGTTTGCTTTATCTTGCTAGGAAAGTGAATACTATCTCAATGCTGATTGTCATACGCTTTTGCTTGCTTGAGTTAGCTTTGCTTAAGATGGATATGGAGAGAGACCATTTATAGTTGAATATACAATATAGATGCTTTCAAGATATCTTATGTTGGCAGGGGTTTATCAACGAATTGCTCTAAGCATTATTTATTTTCTCACCCAGACCCTTTGTATCAACCAAAGAGCTAAATATTTAGTCTGGACATCATCTTACATATGTTGATGTTTGTACTAGATGATGGAAACCTACGAACAGAGTCAGACTCGGGAGAATTCTGGCTTCTATTTGGGGGGTTTGCACCAATTGGCAAAAAAATCGCAAGTGATGACGATATTACTTTGGAGAGAACTCCTGGGAAGCTTTATAGGTACTATTTCTCACTCAGTTACTTTGTGAATGAGGAGTACATCAGCCTTGTCTCGATCATGTCGTGCTTTCTTTTTTACATAAATTGTTGTAGGATCAATTTGATTAAACTCTTATAGCACTTTTCTGATACCTAGCAATACAAAATGCATATTTGTGCTTACTTTCATTAAGTAGTTGGTGGTTCTTCTGATGACAGAGTTGTTACCAGATTTTTATGCATAATATGTTTATTGATTCTCACTTTATTTAGTGTAAGCTGGTAAATCAATTTTCCTTAAACAGTTGCACATTATAGTATTAGTTGTTTTGGTGAATAGCTATTTCTCAGCAAAAGCAGCATTTTGCTCAATGTCATATGTACCCTTAAAGAACCGTACATCGCTATGTGTAAAATCTAATGAAATGAATGTGTCTAATTAAAAACAATGTTTATATTTAGGCCTTCAACAAATTTTAGAGTACTGAGCAAGACATAGCCACGTAGTATATAGCTTCACATTACATTTCAACTCAACGTTTATGTATTCACTAACTTGCATCACCGGTTTTCCACAGCATTACTGATGGTCAAGTGGCACTGATAGAAGGTTCATTATCTAAAGGCATGTTGGAGAACTACAAATGCTATTTACTGGATTGTGGTGCTGAGGTTTTTATTTGGGTTGGTCGGGTTACTCAAGTGGAGGAAAGAAAAGCCGCCAGTCAAGCTGCTGAGGTAGGCAGTTGCATCACATTTCCCTTTGCAGATCATATTGTCAGGGAACTTATTTGTGCAAATCTGCTATCAGGAATTTATTTCTAGCGAAAACAGGCCACGTTCAACTCGCATAACTCGAGTCATTCAAGGGTATGAGACGCATGCATTCAAGTCCAATTTTGAGTCCTGGCCTGCAGGTGCAATAGCTTCTAGTACTGCTGAGGATGGAAGAGGAAAAGTAGCAGGTATTAATCACATCTCTCAATTATTGATGAAGTTGGAACTCTTACTGGGCAGTATTTTTAACAATAGAGCCATTTTGGATTTGTTTAGCTTTGCTCAAGCAACAAGCACTTGGTGCTAAAGGAACTGCAAAAGCTACTGCTGTAAATGAAGAAGTTCCACCTTTGCTTGAAAATGGCGGGAAACTTGAGGTACTTGTGTCACCACTTCTGTTTCCACGCTTTTTAATTTTGGTTGATTTTGGTTTAATGACATGTGATCTTTAGAAGCCTCTAAAAGTTGATATGATTGATTACCCTTCACCTTTTTCAGGTATGGCGTATTAATGGAAGTGCCAAGACTCCAGTTCCTAAGGAGGAGATCGGTAAATTTTACAGTGGAGATTGCTATATTGTCCTATATACGTACCACGCAGGCGACAAGAAAGAGGACTACTTTTTGTCATGTTGGATAGGAAAGGATAGCATTCAGGTTTGTTATTAAATTCCGGGCCATGGTTTAAACTTATAGATTTTGAGCTCGTGCAGTCACATATATACATCTGAATATTTAATTTGTTTGTCTGTTGACAAGTTGTATCCATAATTTTGAAACAGTGAATTGACTGATAAAAAATACATGTAACAACTGTTTATATCGACTTATTTTCAGGAGGAACAAATGATGGCTTCTCGATTAGCTAACACGATGTCTAATTCATTTAAAGGCAGGCCTGTTCAGGTATTACGGCGTTCCATCTTCCAATTAGTTGGGGTGTGATTTATATAACATCGGAATTTACAAGGATTTCCTGCAGGGTCGTGTCTTTCAAGGAAAGGAGCCACCACAGTTTGTTGCGATATTTCAGCCTATGGTTGTTCTCAAGGTAATGATAGTAATATATAAGGGAAACTCTAATTTTCATAGTAATGTCTTACACGAGAATCATCAGTTTGCATTCATACTTAATGATAGCCTGTGCTGTTTCTGTTTTAGGGTGGGATAAGCTCTGGTTATAGAAAGTCTATAGAAGACAAAGGTGTAAATGATGATAGTTATTCCACTGATGGTGTTGCACTCATTCGGATTGCTGGGACATCTCTGCATAATAATAAAGCAGTGCAAGTTGATACGGTACATTGTTGTGTTAGCTTTGCTGCCATTTTATGCATGTGTATGTATCCTTTGGGTTTTCAATGGAAGTAGTAATATACTTATAAGGGTTTTATCTGATGTGCTTACGATCCCTGACTTCTCTATCAATTGACTTTAAAATCATTTTGGTTTTATCCTATTATTGCTATTCTACTTGGCTAGTAAACATTTTTAGTGAGATAACCTTAGAAACTGTTCCTAGATCCTGTGATAAACCGTGCTACCTTTTGGAGTGTGTAGTTTACTAGTTTCGGTGGTCGACAGTCAGTAAGCTGGCAGTTTGTCTCATTCGATTTTGATGCCGGTTGTTTACTTGTGTTTTTAAGTAGCCAAGTTGTGATTCCGAAGGTGTGTAGCGCATGAGTGTCAGTGTGTTAACCTTTCTTCATCCATTCATTGCATCCATTATATCTCATTGGTTGATGTACTTTCCTGGGAATTTCTTGTGTTAGGATAATATACCCTTCTTACCATACAACTTTTTGACACTAACATATTTGGGTATACATGTTTTTAGGTGGCATCATCCTTGAACTCCAATGACTGCTTCCTTTTGCAAACTGGATCATCACTATTCACATGGCATGGAAACCAGAGTACCGCTGAGCAGCAACAATTAACTGCAAAAATTGCAGAATTCTTAAAAGTAGGCTTTAAGGAATTATATGTTTGGGTTTGGCCTTTTTCTTTTCCTGCTTTGTGATCTTTTACTGATTTTCATTCCTATAAAAATTCAGCCAGATGTTGCTATGAAATACACAAAGGAAGGAACCGAGAGTTCAGCATTTTGGCATGCACTGGGAGGGAAGCAAAGTTACACAAGCAAGCAGGAATCGCAAGAGATTGTTAGAGATCCTCACTTATACACTTACTCATTCAATAAAGGTCGTTACTTATTCTCAGGCATTTGTATATTTTCTTCTAGAATATATTCCCTTGGATTATCAAACCACTCTATGTTCATGTTCGCAAATTAATGGCAGAAGCTGACGATTTTCCTTTTTTTATATCTTTTCAATATTTTGTTTCTTTCGCGGTGTTGGTCAGCAGGGAAGTTCGAGGTGCGCTCTTATGACCTTTTCACTTTTTGGATTGAGCTAAAATATATTTTTGGGCCTATTTTTCTTTATAAAGAATGCACTGTTTAATTTGCATCATGGTTAAATAAATATATAAATAAGAAGTTTAGTAAAGATTAACAAAAGAAAACTGTGTTCAGTAAGAAGTTTATATTAGGTGTTTGCTTACCTCACCATCTTGTTTCCTAATTGAGCAGGTAACAGAAATATACAACTTCTCTCAGGATGACCTGTTGACTGAGGATATGTTGATACTCAACACACTTGCGGAGGTGTTTGTGTGGGTTGGTCAGTCTGTTGACTCCAAAGAAAAGCAAAAGGCATTTGAGATTGGGCAGGTATTATTTCTTACATAGTAGCTTATAATTTCTAGCTATTGTGTATATTTGTCTCATGCATCATTGAAAATTTTCAGACGTACATCGAGTTGGCATCAGCTTTGGATGGGTTATCTCCTGATGTAGCATTGTACAAAGTGACAGAAGGGAATGAACCATGCTTTTTCACAACATACTTCTCGTGGGATTTCGCAAAAGCCACTGTATGTTTTCACTCATTGCAAATTTTCCAGTTTTTTACTTTCCGACCCTATTGTATCCGCAATACGTAGAACATTTGAATTGAGAAATCATCAGAGTTTGTTAATTTGCTTACGCTAACCTAATCTTGTACCAACTTTATTTTTCATTTTTTCTTTCGTTCTCATTAATCCTCTTGTGAAATTAAAGGTTCAAGGGAACTCATTTCAAAAGAAGCTAGCTTCACTCTTCGGGGGAGGACATGCTGTGGAGGTAAATGATTTGTTTATTAGTTGTTCCAGTCACCATGCATAAGTAATTAGGCAGAAGAATCTCAAAGTGCCCTCTCAATTAAGTTTTTGATGCTTACCAAGTCATTGCAAAACCAGGATAAATCTAATGGTTCGAACAGTGGAGGACCAACTCAAAGGGCTTCAGCTTTAGCTGCCTTAAATTCTGCATTCAGTCCATCCTCTGGTGGCACAAAAACTGCAGTTTCACGGCCTTCCTCTTCAACCCGGGGATCATCACAAAGGGCAGCTGCTATAGCAGCCCTTTCTGGTGTTCTAACTGCGGAACAGAAGAAGCCATCACCTGATGTCTCTCCATCTCGAGCAAGAGGAAGTCCAGTCAGGAAGGCCCGCGATCCTGGTTAGCAACTTAATATAATCCTACTCCTTCAAATTTGTTTTCTAGTTTTTTTTTTTTTAATTATTATTGATAGGAAAGAAGGAATGCATTAATTTCTTAATAAAAGATTACATGAGCTGAAGGAAAATAAGGTAGAATGGCCATCCGTTCACCAGAAAAATTTGTTATTTAGTTATATCTGAATAAGATTATGGTGGTTGAGTTAAATAAGATATCTGTTTCCTTTTATGGATTGAAGGAAAAGAAAAAGAGAAAAATTCAGAGGCTGAGGTGTTTCCCAACCAAAAGGAGAAATAGCACTCAACCTTTATACACCTCCTTATTTATCTGCTTGACTAATGGTGGTTGAGTTAAATAAGATATCTGTTTCCTTTTATGGATTGAAGGAAAAGAAAAAGAGAAAAATTCAGAGGCTGAGGTGTTTCCCAACCAAAAGGAGAAATAGCACTCAACCTTTATACACCTCCTTATTTATCTGCTTGACTAATGGAAGTCACACGGCTGTGCATTCTTATATTGAATCTCATGCTTTATTTTGTATGCTAAATTCATTTTGGAGTTGTAGATAGTCTAAATATTGTATATATTGCAGAGGAAAAGAGTGAGAGTACTATTTCAGAGGTCGAAGCTCCTCCAGAAGTTTCAGAAGTAGCAGAGGAAGTAAAGGAAACAGTAGAGGAAGTAAAGGAAACTGTAGAAGATGAAGTAGAGTCAGTATCAATATCCGAAAACAATGGAGAAGACACTGAGGAAAAGCAAGAGGAACCACAGGCAGATGAGATTGCTGCTGGAAGTACTACATTCAGTTATGATCAATTAAGGTCCAAGTCAACTGATCCTGCTCAGGGAATTGACTTTAAACAAAGAGAGGTATGGAAAATCAAAATAACTACTGTAACTAAGTACTTCTGCCGGGTTAACTCTTCTTTTCATAGTCCCATTTACCTTTTCTATTCCATATCTGCGAAATATATATATAATTCATATTTGGCATAAACATTTTCATTTTCTTAAAATTCTCAGGCCTATTTGTCTGACGAAGAGTTCCAGACAGTACTTGGGATGACGAAAGAAGCTTTTTATAAGCAGCCTAAGTGGAAGCAAGACATGCAGAAGAAGAAGGTGGAACTCTTTTAAGTGGAAATTGCCAAACTAAAAAACGAAAAGTTGATTTATTTTTTCTCAACTCTTATTTTTCCGATTATTTGCTTCTCATCTAGTTGTCTACATTCCCATTTGGAAAAAAAAGGGGTGTGATTTAAAAGAACAGAAAGGTGTGTATCACACCGAATTTGCTATATCTAGGGTGTTGTGTGATTTCCCAGTTGAGGAAGATAGCTGCTTCTAGTAAGTCACCAGTGTTAACAACCACAGGATGCACTACTACTTGGGTATTTATATTTTTCGGGTTGTTCCCTGCCGTTTGAGGTCTGGGATTGTATTTTTAGGGCATCTATGATGGCAGTTGTGACCGTAGGTGAAATTCTTTTATTTGTAAAAGTTGGGGGGTTGTTTGTTAATTCCCCGTTCTGGTTTGAGATCTTATTAGTGGGACTTTAGAAAGAGAAAGACAGATGGTTTGCTGAAGTTGTTATGTATGTATTGTCATTTGATGTTGATTACGATTGATTCTTCTTCAATTTTAGTGATTTTACAAAATAACACTGTACTTAATCCTGTACCTTATTGCGGTTGGACTTCAAACTTGTTACTGTATCGTTGGCACAAATGTCTGTTTCACACGATTTTTCAGATGTTTCAGCAGTCGAAATAAAACTTCAAACTTGTTACTGTATCGTTGGCACAAATGTCTGTTTCACACGATTTTTCAGACGTTTCAGCAGTCGAAATAAAACCACTTTTAGGGTGTGGATGGACATGATCCAAATCAACTTGCAAATGAGGCGTGGTTAAAGATTAAAAAACAGCAAAGTTGACTACCATTTTAACATATAGGTAGCTGTAAATGCGAAGCCATAAAAAAGATAATTAGCTGAATGACAACCAATCCTCGTTAGAGACTACTATCACTAGAAATCTACCATCCCTTCTAGTTCAAAACATATAACCATTTAGTGTTGGGCGTTCCTGTTTGTACCCCAAGATTTACTATCAGTACCCCCTTTAACTAACGGAGCTAGATTGGTACAATTGGTGGTAGGGTCATATTCAATATTTCAAGAGATACCGCACAGGTTTTACTTTTTCTATTGGTTCTGATCCATGGAATTCAATATAATACCCACCCGGTTCCCGAGAGCATACATACAAATTGGATTCCTTCATTGTGTGATACAAAATGAACTTGACCTTAACAGAGTTGGCGCGCCAGAATCCTTTTTATATTCTATTAAAACCACCTCTTTATTTTCTAGCTCCTATTTTTGGGAACCTCAATTCCTAATTGGAAACAATCTATCTATCTCACTTCCATACTTAATTTCGGATATGATATATGTTCCGGTTTCAATCCAAGGAAAGAAGCTTCTTTTAATAAAAGAGAGATCAAAGAAAGATGAAAGATCTGCCCTACTCCGCTTAATAAGGAAATGAATAATATTTCTTCTCCTGTTTTTTCTTTGATGAAGGAGTCCTATTGAAGCAAGAGTAAACTCCAAAAAAGTACATTTATAAAAAAACGAGATCTTTTCTACCCTAATCCAACTTTATCACACCTCTTTGTCTTCCAAGAAATTTAGATCATAACAAACTTAATTAGTTTCGAACTTCAACTTTTTTCCATTTCATTTCAACTGTTTGGGTTTGTGACCAATTGAAACGGAAGACGGGTCAGATGATACCTCATCAGATGGTTGGAAAGACGGTAGGTTATAGAAAAGAATAAAAAAAAGGGGATTCTTTGTTGTATCAAGAATCCCCTTTTTTTAATTCGTTATGGATAAAAGATCCTCCTATGTTATACTATTCAATTCTCGACAATGAATCGATCTGAAAGCTCAGATATTGTTATTCATGATATTGATCCGATTAAATATCAAATAACATTGGGATGCAATTCATTTCATTGAATTTAGAGAAGAAGATTTATCATCTCTATGGGATTAGATCCCGAGTTATTGTGAAGTAAAAAACGATGGGATTATGGAAGTAAATATTCTTGCATTTATTGCTACTGCGCTGTTCATTCTAGTTCCTACTGCTTTTTTACTTATCATCTACGTAAAAACAGTCAGTCAAAATAATTGATTCGAATGAAGCTTGACTTCTTTTTTATTATCAATGATTGAAGAAATAAAAGGGATTTTCATTCCACGTCTTAAATGAAATGAGCGGACTAGAATCAGCAGTATATGAGATCTGGTAGTATGGTAGAAAGATATCAATTTCTTTCTACCATACTTTCTATTATTGTATTGTCTAAAGTTGTACTGGTACTGTATAAAGAGGTATAGGCTTCATCTAGATTAATCTACAAGATGTATCTTGTATCTTCATATATGTACATATCTATAAATTTCATATATGTGATGTACATCATGTAACTAACACCCCAATTCTAGTTCTTCCTTGCATCTATTTTCTTTGTTTGATTGAAAGATTCTTTTTAATATAGTCCATTACTGTAATCCAATATAATTTTGAAATGGATATTTAATATTTCAAATCCCTTTGCAGAACGATATATGAAAAAATGGCTACAGTTTGATTACTCAACTAAATTAGTAGTGCTTTTAGAGTCCACTTCTTCCCCATACTACAAGTGAAAGGGAAAATGTAAAGACTACCATTAAAGCGGCCCAAGCAAGACTTACTATATCCATGTGAATTATGTCCCCTATCTCTATGAATATGAAGGAATTAGTCCATTATTGATCACTAATAATAGTGGAATCTATGGTGCAGAGTCAAAAAGGGATTATGACCAAACGCTATGGATCAAACTATCCAAAAAATCCACCCACAACAAGTTCCTATATGATTTATGGTAGAATAGGGAAGGATTCACCACAAGCAAGATACATAACACAGGGATTTTCTTTGTATTATCAAGGAAATCTTTTTTAATGGAAGATGTAGGAATAGTAAGGCCTATTGTTTAGTTTCTTTTGTTGCCCTTCAGAAGCAAAAAGCATAAAATATACAATCCAGGTAGATCACTACCTACCCCATATCTCTCCAAAATAATGTTTTTACTTTTGGTTTCCTCTAGAATCTATTGTTTCTGCTGAGCAAAAAAATAAAGTATTTCTCTTTTTTGTAGATGAGGCGGCACCCGGATTTGAACTGGGGTAAAAGGATTTGCAGTCCCCCGCCTTACCACTCGGCCATGCCGCCAAACAAACGGATATAAAATAGAGGGAACGCTCTCTTCTTTATTATTTCTTGAATCTCATTGTCTTTCTCCCTTTCCTAAACCCCCCCAACCCTTTTTTTTTGAACCCAGTTGATTCCCTTTGATTGATTGTATGGTATCTCAACTCTCAAAATAAACAACACCTAAAAACTTCCCCCTTTTTTATATTTCAAAAGCAAATGTGCTTTTTCAGTTACAGAATGAAAAATGCAGGGCAAATTGGAACCATTAACTATTGACTTGAATCCATGAGGAGTTCTTGGATCTCAAATTTCGTTTCCTTAAAAACGGCATCAAAAGAAAGTTGATACACAACTTATACTTATAAGTATCAATTCTTTTTCAATTAAATTTACATTATAACAACAATTATATATATATGTAAACCCCGGAACAGAAATTGTTACAAAGATATCCTAATTAGGTATCTTAGCCATATATGTCTATAAGGAACTTCCCTTTTTTTTTAATCTAAAATAGAAATTATGATATAGCACTTCCTGTGTTGCCCCAAGTATAGCTGGGATAGGAAATATCCGGATGGATAGGTTGCTATAGCTATAGGTAAAAGTGCTTCGCAAAAAAGAAGAAACTCTATACTATTCCTTATTTTTCTGTTTTTCTCTCATTCATAGAGAACAGATCAAACCTTGAATCATTTCTTTTTTGGGTACCCAACCGGATTGTAATATCATAATAATAGGTAGAAATTGGATTACTTTTGATATTTTATACAAGACTCTAAAAAGTATAATCGGAATAATTATGATTCCAGGAATGTTTTATCCTGTTGCAAATTCGAATTTGAATATAAAATTATCCTTATTGCTCTGCTCAATGGTATGAAGTTGGGTAAAATTTCATGTGATTCAGTAAACAGAATATACATTCCATCATTGCTAGATCGATCCATATGGTTCGATGAAGAATGAACCAATAATGGGATTTTGCTATAAATGGGAAGCTTAAGATGCTCCGGGATGGAAATGAGGGAATGTCTACAATACCTGGGTTTAGTCAGATACAATTTGAGGGGTTTTGTAGGTTCATTGATCAGGGCTTGATGGAAGAACTTTATAAATTTCCAAAAATAGAAGATATAGATCAAGAAATTGAATTTCAATTATTTGTGGAAACTTATCAATTGGTAGAACCCTTGATAAAAGAAAGAGATGTTGTGTATGAATCACTGACATATTCTTCTGAATTATATGTACCTGCGGGATTAATTTGGAAAACTGGTAGGGATATACAAGAACAAACCATATTTATTGGAAACATTCCTCTAATGAATTCCCTGGGAACCTTTATAGTAAATGGAATATACAGAATTGTAATCAATCAAATATTGCAAAGCCCCGGTATTTATTACCGTTCAGAATTGGACCATAACGGAATTTCGGTCTATACCGCCACCATAATATCCGATTGGGGAGGAAGATCAGAATTAGAGATTTTGGGGATAAGAAAAACGTATCCCCAAAATCTTAGCTTCAAATACGGTATCGTTTGGTTTTTATTCACAAAAAAGACATGCAAAATGTGAGATAATGTAACAATAGTCATGTAAAGGGATCCTTCCTCCTAACTATAATAACTAACTAAAATTCCTTTAATACAAAAAGTTTAATTTTCTCAATTTTTTTTATATACGTACCCCCTTCCTTATAAAATGGAAAATTGATTGATATTACCGTAAATTAGAAAAAGAGATCCATAAATAGAACAATCCTTAAATGGCAGAGTAAATCTCCCATATCTTTTGCTGTATAGTTAGGCCATTAATCATACCATTAAAATCATTTTAGTTTTTGATGAGATTGCATTGTTATACGAAAATTAACCCTAAGTAAACGGAATAAATCAATCGAAAAAAATGAAATAATGAATCGATCAAAAACTCTTTTATATTTAATCTCAACACCTAATAACTTGTATTCTTGTAATTAACAACTTCAATAAAACAAAACCATTCATAAGCAGCAATAGCTGATCGATCAAACAACCCTCAATTTCTTTTTTCTTGTTAAACCCTATTATAGCTTGCAACTTTTGGAAGTCGTGTAATTGGAACCCATGATCACATCCACCACCAATAGATAGACAAAGAAACAAATCCAAAGAGCTCTTGCTTTTTGAATGTTTAATTTTAAAATCCTGACTTATTACATGAGAATGATTTAGAGAGATAAGAAAACTAAAAAATTTAAACCCTAATATAGACTATTAATCCGATCAAAAAAATATATATATGATCATCCATCATAAAATAAAAAAATACTCTCTACGTTCCGTTTTACTTGATGTTTTAGGATTTTTTTTTTGTTCCAAATTAGATGAGAGTTTAAGTTCTTTCCCCTAATTCTCACTGATTTTCTCTTGCTTTGGAATCACACCATACTATTAATTCTCATCGTAATCAGGAGATACATAATTAATCTAATATTTAAATCTATTCTAGGGAGGATATACACTCTTGGATGGAATATTTGGTTTATCCCAAGTAAATTATATTGGGATTGGTAATTTATATTAAATCTAGGAACTAAAAATTAGGAGTTTTAAATTTTTAGGAAACTATTAATATGGGTAGATTTGGAAAAAAATTAGTCTATCTGTTGTTTCTTAATCTGCGTGAAAAACTCTATAACGTCAAGTAAAACGGAACGGAGGGAGTATACGAAAGCATTAGAGAGAGATTTATTGTTACAGAATGAAACATTAATGCCATGATTAATCGTAGGGTTCGTCTCTCTTTCTTTCTGTACAGGGGTATAGACAATTTTATATTTTGATGGGGTAAGAAGATAAAGTTAGTGGGTAGAGAGATAAAGGGGTACCACTAGTAATTTAGGGGGTATATACAAGAACACCCTTAGTGTTTTGGGTCCAAATATCAAATGTGGAATTTAAGTGTTTGACCCTCCCCTAACTTTCTCTTACTCAAATGACTTTTGATTTAAAACTCAATTTTAAATAAATTAATCAACTTTATTGAAATGACCCTAAAAAAATGAGGGTCATTTGGATAAAGATGTTTGATGATATTATCAAATGATAAACTATATCTTTTAAGGGTATAATCGTCATGTCAACTTTAATATAACATGTCTCACGAATCATACGTAAGAATTCGACAAAATTTATATATTTGGAAAGCTTTTTGAAAGATTTACACAACGAGCGTAAATACAACTATCAAATTTTCATTTCGTACAATTTTTTTTATTTTTTAAGTTATTTTTATATTTTCTTCATATTTTATAGTGAGCAGAAAATATGCACATTGATTTCTGTACATAATTCTTTTAAATTTCTTCATATTTTATAGTGTGAAAGAAATATGCACACTGATTTTTGTAAACAATTTTCTTCATATTTTATAGTGTGAAGAAAATATGCACACTGATTTTATGTGCATACAATATGCACACCGGTTATAATATTCCAGGACCACTAGAATAATTTGTAAATTTTATTAAATAACCCCAAGGCCAAAAGAGTAAAACTTATAATTTACAGGGTCATAAGAATAAGTTTCTCATATCAAATTAATAAAAATTATCCACTTTTCAAGTCTTCGTCACCTTTATCATTAAGTATATAATATTTGCTAATTGTCTTATTCTAGACTCTAACCTTTCAATAATGAAGGATTTGTCCAGAAAATACTCTCCAATGTAGCCTATAGGTGTCCAAATTAAAGGAGTGGTCATGGAAATGCAACTGAGTTGGAATAACTCCAATAGAAAGGTTGGTCAGTATTAATGTTTAATTTTGAATGATAATTAGAGGCAGAAAACCCCAGACTACTAGTTGTAAATATAATGCACATTTCATTACATATCACAAATTTTTATCTGAAAAATTTATGATAAGAATTTTCTGGTAATCTCGGAAATGGGTAACAAGCTTGAACAATGACCGGAAGAGAAAGCCTTATTGGTACGTTCTAACGAAATTGACCGTATGCATCTGGGATTAGATGGTTTGTCCGCTACACCGAGCTTTAAACGTACATGTGTCACGCAAGAAAACGTATTTGAAGGGTCATTATTCCGTAGAGTAGAAAGTAGAACAGTAGGAATCGTAAATAAGCAGAAAGAGGAAAACAACGACATGGTCAGTCCTATTATATTATAGTAGTAGACCTGAGCACATGGGATTATAATTATTGAATGCGGTCGTGATTCTCTACGCTCTTCTCCTGTCCTGCCTGTAAAACAGTTTGTTACTTTTATCGGTTTTTCACATTCCCTTCATGACTATTTTCCTCTTTTTCCCAAGAAAAACTCAGATCGTTCACAGTCTTTCACATTACTCAAGTCAGATTCAAGACTTTAAAATCTTTAAACAGCTCATTGGGAAGAAGAAAGTGAAAACGTATTTCTTAGGGTAATGTGCTCCGTAGATCTTATCTTAAGGGGAGGGGGAGGGAGTCCATTTTACTGTAGGCAGTCGGCCGATGATCATTATAATCTACATTAAATCTTGGGACCCACATTGATATTTTGATGGTTAAACACTTAAACCTTGATAGGACTGGAAATTTGGAACATCACGACAAGAAAAATTTGGTTTTAAAATATGAGATGGTTAAACTTTCCTTTCAAAACATGGGTTTCTTGAGGAATTTTCATTAAATTTTCTGAGGAATTTTCATTAAATTTTCTGCAATTTTTTTTTACTACATTACTTAATTTGGTTTACGTTCATGGAACTATAGGAGTACGATAACACAGGAAAGAAAATCCCTTTCTTTTCAGAATTTTATCCCGTAATAACACATTAAAAAAGAGGAATTTATCTCATACAAGTAAAGCTAGAAGAGAATCTCTGCCTGTTTGACAACCCGTAAAGAGGTGATTTTACCCATACATACGCGGATACGGCTAGGTAAGTCTTGGCTGTAGTAGATTTTACTACATGGATTTTAAGGATTATCATGGAGCGCAGAAGTGACACGGGTTCATGGAACTATAGGAGTCTAAGGAAATTTGTACTCTATATCGGTCGCCATATTAGTAGTAAGTTGAATTATACCACTGGTGATGACAGGTGAAGGTCAACCGTCGACAAGAGACGACATTATTGAACACTTCCTAATGCAATTTTGTTGTACATTGTAAAATATCATAGTCGACACGAGATTCTTTTCAGCTTATTTCAATTTTATCCCGTAATAACACATTAAAAAAGAGGAATTTATCTCATACAAGCAACTTATACTCATTTTTTTATGGCCAACAATAATTGGTAAAGCTAGTCTGGATTGTAACATGTTACATGCTGTACTATTTCTATTTGTGCATGACTGCATTCATATTGTACATAACAAATTGCACTGTGCCAGGTACCAAAGTACTTTAATGATTGACCATTGACATATACAAGTGGTTACTAGAAAACGTCACTGTAACTCTCAAAATTTCAAGGCTAGTTAGTCGTATTAGTTTAGGGCAATACTCTTTTTTATTATAGACAGGAGCAGAATACTGCGAAGAATGTAGGTCGGTCAGGTAATTTGTCGTCAAGAACCAAATATCTTCTTTTCTTCTTCTTCTGCTTATCAAGAAAGAAGAAAGGATATTTTATTTTTCTCTGTAATTAGGTCAGGGCAACATAAATACAAATTGCTACGACTACGCAGATCATTTATAAACACTCTGAATCAGAAACCCCACAGTATTTACTTAATACTGTTCCACCAACAAATCCATTAACACCACCACGAACGACAATCAGCTCACATTCACATCTTTAGAACCCTAGGTTAGGTTCTACGTACCCCACGTTTTACATAAGCAACCATGTCCTTTAGGATCGATCCCCTCTTGACTCTTCAGTCCCGCCCTGGCAGTAAAAAAAAAAAAGAAAAAAGATTGCACTAATATGCGAGCATTTTTAGCAGCATCCATCGGAAATACACGACTTGCTACTACTATTGTATAAATAATCGATGGGCAAATCAAAAGAGATATGATTCAATATATTATTTTGTTTCCCAATATGAACAAAGAAAATTTTGATAGATTACAAGTAGGACAGAATTTGAGAGAAAAGAAAGAAAGAAAAACAAATAAATTTTCACTATTTTTTTCTTTTACTGCATGTCTAATTTAACAATCACTATAAACTAAAGAATCTACTGGAGAAGAACATATTTCTCTCAAAAGTATAGAATTGAGATCAACATTTCTATTACCTCGGTGAACAATATTCTGATGCTGATGGTGGTGGTGATGATGAGTCAAACCCGAGTTTCTTTTACTATTCACGAGTGAACTCGTGTCAGGAATAGCTGATTCAGTTGTCACTGATACTTCTATATGCTTCAGTAACGATTCATTGTGGATGAGTTGACTCAATATTCCTGAATCAGAAATCGTGTTAGTTTTGCCCTTGTGCTTCATTGTAGCTCTGACAATTTCATTCAACATTGCATTCGATAATCTTCTAATACCTCTCATTCCACCCATGATCAAATCTGCAGTCAAGGGTTGCTTAGATTGATCCTTTTTGTTATGGGATTGGGTGGTTTTATCCAACAAGTTTTTATTCATCATCCATAAATGAACTGATTCAGCACTCCGACTCCTGACTCGGGACATTGAGTCACCAAGAAGAACCACGTCTTTCACATTTACTAACATAATGTGCTTGAAATTCCGCCGCACCCGACCTAATAGCATTGGATAACAAGCCCATCTTCTCAATCGAATCGATGGTGGATCGTTAAAGAAACCAGATAATGAGTCTTCGGGGTCTAATTCTGCCGTTTCAAAACCTACCATGGATCCAATACTCAACTCATTAATATCTTCTTCTGCTGAGTTGTTATTATTGGTGTGATTACTATTCGTACGAATTCGTTTCCCCCAGAGAGATTCACCTTTATTATCAGATTTAGAAAACTGTGTCACATCGAAACTGTTGATCATCGTCTTCAATTTCTTGGCCACATTAATTGCTGAACCGTTGAGTTGATTCGTTTTGTGGTGGTGAACGAGTTTCAAAAACGACTCATTTTCTTGATGAATTACAGAAGTAAGATTTGGAGACAATGAAGAAGAATAGATGAACACAACATCCGATTTAGCTGTAACTGAAGATCTATGAAGAGTTCTGAGAAACAATTGAAGTTCAGAATCCGTAATATCTTCAGCCAAATGAGCAACGATAAGATCATTCATCGGCTTAGTCCCTCTTCTAAACAAAGTACCCATTCCTTGTAATGCAAAGTTATTAACAGAGTATGAAATTTGAGATTTTTTGATGTGGGTTTTGTCTAAATGACTGTAATTGATCTTCTCAGGAAGCCAACGACGAGGAAATTTAGTAGCAGCAGAAGTAGAAGAATGAATGGTGGGTTCGAAAGTAGAAAGAGTAAAAACAAATAGAGTAAAGAAAACAAGGAGAGCACAAATTGAAATAGTTGATTGAGCTTTACTAATAAGTAGCTTATTGTTGTTAAAGAAACTAGGAGTATTACTCCTACCACTACTCGGTGAAGATTTGAAAGGAGATGAACTTGCTAAATTCTTCTTCTTACTCTCATTGTATTTCTGATTATTTTGCTGTTGATGATGATCTTCATTGTTCTCATCATCAAGAAAAAATACTAATAACAAACCCAATCCCCAACTTTCATTGTTGCCGCTCTTGGTTTTCCCATACAAACCCATATCTCCCTGTCAAGTGTGAAGCTAGTTGTCTGTGTTTCTTTCTGTGATGATATTTTGTTTTAAGAGGTAAGGGGTGGACTTGAAGAAGAGAGAAGGAGAGAGGGAGGTCAAGAACCAAGCATTGGTTAAGATTTCTTGAGAATTCACTCTTGCTGCCTTAAAAATTGCTTGCTTGCTTTACTTTACTTTACTTTCTCTCTCTGTAGAAAATATACAGAGGAGCGCAGTGTGTGTAAGGTAAACGAGGAAAGGAAAAGGAAAATGAAACCGCGTGGAAGTCGAGTGATGAAAGAAAGAAATATGGGGGAGTGAATAAAGGGGAAAAGATGGTGTATATTAGGGAGTTAGATAGGTTATATTACGATATCCCTCACTCCCCTCCCATGTGATTAAAAGATGATGGTCGTAATAATGTCATAATTGTGGCGCAATCATATCCTAACAATCAAAATTTGCTGTCTTTCCTCCATCATAATTAATACTTCTGCTTATTTGGGTTCAACATCTGCTAAATATATATGCACCATCAAAATGACAAAAATTTCTATAAATTTTAATTACTTCCATTTCGGTTCTAATTTAAGTCTTAAAATAGAAGCAAATCGTTCGGATATGAATATTTGGGGATTCTTCGAATGACAAAAAAAAAAAAAAAAAAAAAAAAAAAAGGTTACATGTTTTTGTCTTGTACTAGAATTTTAATGGCTCAATACACACTGCAACCCATTTGTTCTCTAACGTATTATTAGTATTGTTTTCTCTAAACGTTTTACAATACAAAAAAAAAAAAACTCCTTGGCGGTGGAACTAGAACATGTTCTGTGGTCCTAGTATGGAGTTTGGTTAAATAGAGGAATCATTCGACTCTTCTTCAAGTGGAGAATCCAAACCATAATTTTCTACCCAGGATAGAATAAAGAGAAATTGCAAGTTTAACAGTATTTGCCGAATCTTGCAGCAGTTACTACATGATTATTGAGTGGAAATCTAGGAATACTTGGCCGTGGGGAGGTTAGCTTGTAGTTATCAAATGGGTCGGATATATATATATGGATGGACCCTAGTTTAGTGAGTGACACTCGAATCATTCGTATAATTGAAGTGCTTCATTTGGTACTGTTTTACCTTTAAAAAAAAAAACCTTTTTGATTTTTTTTTTTTTTTTTTTGACAAAAAACTTTTTGATTTCAATCCACAAGTTATTGAGTTTCTCATTTCTTCTCCTATCAAAAAACAAAAGTAGTCCAATTCGTGCACCAAGGATCTTAAAGGGCCTTTCGTTAGATTTGACACAGTATGAGTATCCTACCCAATCATAATTCAATTTGTATTTTGTGCTACTAAAGGCCCCTTGAGTTTTGGAAGTGGGGCAGGCAGATTCACTCTAGTCAGTTATTGCCTACCAGGACCGACACCTATAGTTTTAATTTTGTCATGGACCATTTAAGATTTATTTGACTTAATGGCCTCCAGGGCCGGGCGGGAAAGGTAAGCAGGACAAGTGGGGCTTTGGGGCAATAAGGGGGCAACCAAATATATCTTTTATATTTGGAATTCTTTGTATAATAAATAATTATTGGTACTTGCATATAATTTACATAAATATAAGGAAAAAAATAGGCTAATTATGAATCAAATAGTTATACTCCGACCTGATTTGATTGCGATCTTTTGTTTGCACTTTTTAGTTTTTCTTTATAAATTATTATTTTCTGATTATAATTGAATAATTTTAAAAAAATAATTTTTTTTTTATGAAACATTATTTTTATATGGTTGACTGATTTTAGATAATCGAAATTTTAATTTACAAATAATTGAATTGAATCCGTCTAGAAAATTGCATACATAGTCTTATTTCCTGTTTAGAAAAACATATATAATTTACTGCATTTTTGTTAGCATACATGATGCTTTGGTGATTTTTTTTAGGTTATAAATAATTTTTCATATCCTTACGATTTAGTTAGCCGTTTGTGCAGTATAAGATTACTAAACAATACGTAATTAATAGTTGTCGTTAAAGGAAAATAAATAAATTAGAGTGGCCTTCGGCCGCCTAGTTTGATTTTTGTAACAACCTTGTATATAAAAAATTATTCGTTGGATACTAAAGCACTTTGAAAAAACTCATTTTGAAGCTATTGAAAACATATGTGATAATGATAGTGAATCACAATGGTAAAATGATATGAATGTGATCAAGTTTCTGCTTAATATTCTCTTTAGCGGGGCAAAACATAACATATTAGCTTTGGGGCAAAAAATTCCCAGGAACGGCCCTAATGGCCTCTTATGGAAACAAGGACATACGTATGCACCTACTACAAAGAACGTGGCAGTGTTAGTGTAGGTTTTAATTTTTTTAACTGCAACGTCGCATATCGACTTAATAGAAGAGTAATCTTATTTTCCCGGAAAGGAAAAGAAAAATCGGGAACTCTGGAGGACCTCCAAATATTAGGGCATGGCCGCATGGGTAGATACTAGATAACCAAGTGCCAGGGCATGGACCTCCAAATAATGATGGTTGCTACTTTGTCCTTCGTTTTATCTTCTTTCACATTCAAACAGTGATCATGCTTTTGGGTTTTTTCATAGACTTTCTCTCGAGCAAACAAATTGCATGTATGAGTCATCTCATTTAGGTACACCACCATAAAATATGGTGTCTCTTGATTCTCTTCGAAGCATGATAACATTTTCTAAAAGAGTTTTTTTTTTTTCTTATTTTTTTTTAACTGGGAAACTCCCAAGATACAATAGGAATCCCAAACAAACAACGCTTACAAGTTACAACTAGCCTGAATCCCGTAATCAGAATCTCCGTAACCATAATCTCTACCGGACCATCAAAATATAACCGTTGAACTCCAACGCTCACCTTTACGAGAGAACTTGAATCGGTGAAGCTAGATTCACAACTCAGAAGAACAACTTTTTTAATAAACAGGAGATAGAGCACTCTTCCGAAAGAAGAGACATTCCGTTGGTACAAAGAAAGTTCGTCGGAGAACCTGGCGGTGCTTTATTTCCCGCTGGAAAAGATTAAACAACACTACTCTTGAGGGTAAACAAACATCACAAACCAACTAACAAACTCATAGATCCGATCCAAAAGAAAGATCACAAGATCAAAAGTTACAAGTACAAAGCATTGAAAGATAAAAAATAGTGTAAGCCTAGATCTCTCTACCGAGAATAAATAAAACCGATCAGCACCATTAAAAGACAAATTTCCAGAATGAAAGGGTGAAGATGATGCCGAGGATATAACAGTAGTTGTTGTTACTGTTTGCTTGAATAATGGTGCTGAAATTGATGATATGCAAAGATTTCTTTGGAGCCAAAGAACACAACTCTTCACTGCAAAGAGAAAATAATCATCCAAAACAAAAATCCTGCTTCCCAAGATACAAATAGATCTTACGGATCTTCAATACCAAGGACCTGCTGGAGAAGCTCGCCATGAAAAGAAATATCGTTGCAAATCACATAACTTTCACGCTCCCAAACCCTATTCAAACAAACCTAAAAAGCAAAACAACAAAAACTAAATCTATTACGTGAATAATAAAAATTAAAACACCTTTCAAAGTAAAACTAATGCTAAAATCAAAGATAATAAGTTGTAGGAGATCAAACGAGTAACATGGCTGCTCAGATCTGCTCCAAAGGAGCCGATCTGAGCAAGACGCGACCGATGAGGTAAGGGTTTTCGTTTAGAGCAGAAGAGAGAAAAAAAGGTAAGGGTTTTTATTTTGTTTTCTAAAAGAGTTAGTCCAAGGTATTCTGCTACCCAAAATAAAATTGGTTTGAGATCAAAGTTATACAAAATTAATAGGAAAATACGAAGAAAATATTGTTGGAACTCAATTGAAGTTTATTGTCGGTTGGTTTATATTTTGAGTGATTATACTTAAATTATGTTATAGGAACCTCCTTCGATCTATAATAAAGTGACTTCTTTTAATGACACACATGAGGTGGAAAATTTAGATGCACGAAACCTTGTGATTGAGTTGTAAAAACATCATCAGATAAGAGTCCATGGAGGAAGACATTGGCTCGATTGATATCCCGATGGTTAATGGTTAGTTACAATTAATGTGAAAAACTATTGTAACTATCATGGATTTGATCATGACTAAATGTTTTATTATAATGAATTTAGTATTGTTGATCATGTAACAAGTCTAGACTTAAATCATTTATAAAAACATCGAATTTAAGCCTAAGTTTGTAAACCCATTTGTAACCAACAATATTCATATGAGGTTCTGATGGTTTTCATTGTTAATCATTGATCTTAGCTAAAGCATCAAATTTATCTTATATAGTTGAAACCTGTTAAATATCTTTACATGCAGTTTTATAACAATGGCTAACATAGATGGGAAGGTAGAATGAAGATGATGCTTGATAAAAACAGAAAAGGCTTGGTTTGTGAAGTCCTTGTAAAAACCCAATAACAATTTTGCTAACTGGAACGGGCTCAATTTGAGGCGAAGGAAAAACAGACTCAACATGAGGTAAAACATTAGTTGAAATAATAAGAAAAGAATCATATCTGTAAAAGGAGCATCAGATGTTTTATAAGTTGAGTAAAGAAAATAAAATTCATTAAAAATTACCATGCCTACAGAACATGTGAAAATATTTATACCCATAGTGCTAAGGACTATAACAAGACTATAATATTAGAGAATGTGAAGTTTTCTAAAGACGTATGAAAACATTTATACCCTTAGTGTGAAGGACTATAATAATGGAGACACATTAACATAATTTAGGTGAAAGCTTATCTGGTCTAGAATGACCCAAAAAAGAAAGACATACTAACCCAAACACTTTCAAGAAAGAATAATCCAACACAAAATAGAACAAGACTTCACGCAAAATATTTAAATTGAAAAAGTTTAGTTGGAGTTCTATTTATAAAATACGTCGCAGTTAGTAAAAGCATCATACCAAAAAATCTAAGGATAAAAAGAGTGATAAAGGAATGAATGACCAATTTTAGTGATGTATCTATGTTTCCTTTATGATCAATTATTATGTTTTAGAGTATTTGAACAAAAAATTCTGAAACAAATACCGCTAAAATAAAAAAAATTATTTAAACGGATCTTTACCAAGTCCAAAAGCGCAATTTGTTTGAAATCAGAGTATCTTTATTGAAAATAAGTTTTGAATGAGAGTTTTAATATAATAGACACAATTGACAACATTTGTTTTCAACTTTATCCAATGAAATCTACTAATATCATCAATAAAAATAATATAGTACATATACCCACAAGAAAAAGCACTGGACCTGGACCATAACATTACATAGGGTTAAAGCTAAAGGTTCGGACTCACGCCGAAGTAAAAGATAAAATGAAAGCTTATTACTCTCCATATTTTTTCAAGGATGATAAATAAATTCAAGAGACTCAAAAGTAAAATTAATACAAATTGTAGTTAATTAAATTGAAGTGATTAATTATTTTTTTAATGGATAACCTAGTATATTAGGCAAAGGCTCAGAGAAGCAATGATTGAAGCACTAAAGTTGAATTGGCAGAGTAAAAATTTGAAGATTGGTCATGGGATACGAATCATCAACCATGTATCCTCGAGTCATAAATCGGGCTTGCAAGTCTCTAGCTTCATAAGCTCGAGGATCAAACACAAAATAACAACAATTGTACGTGGTTTGCAAACATAATAACATATAGTACGTTATGTTTGATTTTTCACATCTTATATATATATACTAATATAAAGAAAAGAGCTCTTTTTGGTAGGAGACCCCCTAAATTACTTAGTTGTCCCTATTTTTTACATATTCAAATAAATACCATCGTTTTAAAAATAAATCAAAATATTTAAAAACTTAATATCTTTTAAAATATACACCAGATTTTTTTAAATTTATATATTTGAAAAACTTTTTCAATTATCTAGGTAACGAGTACAAATAAGAATACTAAATTTTTGTTTTAGGAAAAAATTTCATGATTTTTAAATTTAGTATTGTTGGATGAGTAAAAATTCAAGCATGCGCATCACACATGTGTCCTTACTAGTATATATAACATTATCTGACATTTTAATACGTTAGGTGTTTGTAAAGTAGATGTATTCATCAAAGAAATAGAAAAAAAATCTAACCATTTTCCACTATAATCTTGTCATGTCCATCATAAGATTCTTTTAAAAGGTTCGTATCGCCAGTGTCTAGAGGCTTATTGGACTTGCCGAACAATTTGGAAAAAAAAGTATAAAAAAAAATGAGAAGTATTCTTCAGCAATGTACATCAGAAAAAACACTTACTAGCATAATGATCCATTGTTTTAAAACTCAGACATTCTATATTTGAAAAATAAATAAAAGATTTCTTTGAACGACCATAACAAAAATCTCCACTAGCACTTATAAAACCATTTTATCCATGAAAGGTCACTTCCAATGATCCACGAAGGTGAGGCTAGAAAAAATTAAAATATGTTATATTGACCTATCTCTACTCATTGGAAAAGACAATGCTAGAATAACTCCAGTCTCAAATGATAACACTATCCATATGAAGGCCCATACAAATTATGATTCTAAAAACTACCATTAATTCTTGAAGATTTAACAATCAAGCACAATATGTATACGACCAATAACATAATATATAAATATCATGTTGCACAACATCACGTATTGTATGTATGCCCTTCCGCACCTATAAATATTCTTCACAAGTCAACTTAGCAAGGGTATTTGTAGAACACGGATACCCCCCGTGGAGAAATTAGACAATGCCTATTATACAAAGTACACATCCAAGATACACCAAACATGATCGTAGGTAATAAAGCACATCATGCTCGCAGATAATATAATAAACTAGAGTAAATCAGTGGTCGGTCATAGATTTTGGTACGTCTTTGTGTTTGGGTCCTAAGTTTGTTCGTTATAGTGTTTGGGTCGTTGACTCGTTAGTCAATCAGGTCAACCAACGGTTTTGGTCAAACTGTTAGCTATAATTAACTTTGGTTAGTTAGCACACCATCATCACCTTTAACTAGATTACTCTTTTTAAGATGCTGCTTTTTCTTCTTGATTTTCTAAGCAAATTCATTCTCCTCTTTTGACCATTTCTATTAGATTATGACAATGCTATTAATTATTTTGCATCTTAAACTTGTGTTAATGCATATGTTATTAAGTATCTTGTAATCTCAAGAAACCAATGTCAATTCTTGCTTTTAACCTAAGACGTATATTCAGTAAAAGTTATATAAAAACATAATGAAATCCTTAAATCTTTATATGAAGCGTGGTATTAAAGACACCAGATCCCAATTTAGTTTGTGTTTTGAAGTTCAGCGGATTATAAAGAGAAGAATTGACGAGGTTTTTTCTCAAACAGTGGGTGTGCAGTCTTCGTTGTGTAAAGAGGCATTGGTCGCGGATGTTTGGATTCTTTTATAGCTTGTTCTTCCCATGCAAATTCGAATTGGACTAATAGATTATATTCTTAATATTACCAGGACTCCAAAACACGTCTTAATCTTCACCATTCAACAATAAAAATCAATAGTGTCATAAATTTCAGTTCCATCTTCTCACTGGTTCCTCATTCAACTATTTACAAAATCTCTCCAAATCCAAAAAGAAATTCTTCTAACAAATTATATAGTGTTCATGATTTATATGAACCTCCAAACCACCCTCTTAAATCTTATATTTAATCCACAAACTCACATCATTAACATACTTTTTTTTCTGTTATACAATTCAAAAATTATAAACTGATTTTAAGCTTTCTAAGTCTTACCACCATCAGAGGAAAAACTCAAAGTGATTGATCCACTTTAGAAAATCCCATGTAAGTTTACTGTGGTTCAAAGTTCTTTGAATTTTAAACGGGAAGCAGAAGATAAACAAAATCAAAAACATAATAAAATGAATTATATACTCATCTATGGAGTACTCTGATCGTCCATTTATTGACGTGGAACACTATTAGCCGTTTCTTTCAAATTCATAAAGGTTTTAACGGGAGTGGCAAACTTCGTAAATGCTAAAACTAATTGTCATTAACTATTATAATAGCTTGAAAAAAATCTTTGGTTGACTTCGTTTGACTAACAGATCAATGTCCCAAACACTATAAAGGACAAACTTAGGACCCAAACACAAAGATGTACCAAAATCTAGGACTCAAACACTAATTTACTCAATAAACTATTTAATGAATACAAGAAGGCTATAAACATTCCACATCTTTTGATGACAAGCCATACATACCTCGAGATCTACAATCTACTTGATCATCCTTTGAATCGGTCATTGTTAATATAGACTAATTGTTAATCATACAAGCACTCTAAGAATCTAGACAATATGCTCACACAATTTTCATAGCATAATATCATACAAGTTCATAATTAATAGCTAAGTGAAATAACTAATTTTATTAATGGTTCTATAACCCATTATTCACTAATTACGGCGTAAATAAAAATTTACTTATCCAAATTGGGTGATCTTATATGACATTCGAAAGGTTTGCGAAGATCTACAACTTTGATGAAGACTGAAAGGGTCCAAAACAACAAAATAAGATAACACTTCTTCTTCATCTGTTTTCAAATGAATTGATATTATTTAAACAATAATATGGTTTTATGATTTTTGTTATAGGGAAAGCTAAAATTGTTTGACCATGGTATATTTTATTTGACTTTGGATCATTCAAGGGGAGGAGTAAAGAAAATGTCTTTCCCCTTAACAACACACTGAGTTACTATTCTGTCCTCTACTATTTTTTTTAATCGGTTTTAACCTAATCTTATATTGGATCTACTACATAACATGCATGATTAACCCCAAATCATTTCCATGATTGAATTCCATCATTTTTCTGTCCAAAAAGTTTTCACAAAAAATAACATGAGTGATGAAGATTCCAATTGGAACGATACTGGTAAAGGAGAACAACGAATTCCTATACACAGAACAACAAAACAGTAGTCTCTTGTCGTCTCTATCTCAGTTGCTTCCTAGGATGGTGATGAGGATGAATAGCCCAATCATTAAATTTTAATATCTAATTTAGTGGTAGATATAGGTAATCTAACATTTTAGACAAAAATCCACTCATGGAAATATGTGAGACATTTGATCAAACACCCGTCGTGCATGCAAAGAAAACTTCACATCCATTATGGATGATACATATGAATTCCAAAAGGCAAAAACTAAAATTTTCTTCTAACTCATCGTTCAATATACGTTTATGTTGATTAAATTCGAGTGAATTCAGAAACATAGTTGGTTTTGTTACCTCGCAGATGAGATCAGAGTATACTAAAATAATTATTTGATTGCAAAAATTGATATTCATTTGATTGCAACATTTGCTATAAAACAGATATAAAGATCACATGAGATTTAAGCCATCAGACATCATGAGAAAATTTTAAGGCGGGCACATCCAAAAGAATATATGTGTTTTTCTTCTTCTTTGAGCGTAATGATTCTTTACTCGGCTGCTATGATCTGTTAGGATATGGGTTTTGTCGGAGGGTAAACCGGTAATACGAGATAATTTCTAAAAGTCAAATATGTTAAATGCTTCCCCCTATACACATCTCAATAATATTAGCCTTCCCCTTAAAATGCTTCCCCCCTAAACAAATCATCTTTCCCTATAACAAAAATCGGTTTTAATTGATAGTGATTACTAAAGGGTTATAGTTTTATGTATTACCATATATGATATTATTACATCATGCTTACACCTACAGTGATTAAGCTAGGTTATTAAATTATTATTTAATAATCAACGCTGAAATAACGTTACGCTAAAAATTGTTCAAACCCGAAATCAATATGAATTGACTTAAGTCTACCTTGTTGACTTCCGAGTGTCATATCTTTCCCGTCTGATACACGAATTCCGTGTTCAAGTTGTCCATTTCGCATAACTATTCGAGATCTGTACACTGTAATATTAGTTTGATATAACTAACGCTCAAATTAAATTAATTCATTATGCAGTGTAATTGTCATTTGATAAGTCAAACTGGATTGACCTGGTTTTGGGTCCTTACAGATTACTTCAAAAGACATTGCCCAATATATCTTCAAATTGTCTCTAAGAAGTGACTAAATTTTTTTTTGAAAAAACTACAATGAATAAAGAGATGATAAGCAGTTTCTTATTCTCTGTTGTATAAGACACAACTGTAAAAGACGCAACAGATGTTATCAACATTTACACCTCTACTACGTAACAAACTTCTCAACACGATAGCATTATGAAGTGTGAGCAATGAAAAGAACCTTAGTCATAACTTGCTTAAATCTTAAAACTCAGCTCGTCAAAGTCTGCAACAATTTGATCCATGCATAGAGTCACATAAAGCTTTTTTGCAATTAATTCACCTTCCAAGTAATCATCTTCGTCTGTCTGGATGTTCACTGAATTAGGTTTATCTCTTAGTTCTAACATATTAATTATTTTGGCAAAATTCAATGTCCTCTTGAAAGTTTAGAAGCAAAGACGAACCCATCACCTCTGCCCCACTAAAATCTTTTTGAAGGCTTAATTTTAGTAATCTAGGAAGTTTTTCTTTCGGTGATTTATTGTTATCCACCAGTCATGCCACAATATAATATATTTTCCACAAACAACTCTTAATTTAAAATTATTATGAAACTCAATCCTAACCCGCAAAATCACCAACCACATGCTTCTATCAGTGGGAGTATATGAATCTAAAGGAACTAAAAAAAAATCATCAGAACCATTCTTCCCACATGATTCTTTTCCAGAAAGCATGTTTTTCTTTCGCATACCTTTAATGCCACTTTGTCAGCAAAAAGACTTGTTCACAAACCTTAGATTCCTTATACCTAATCCACCTTGAGCTTTTGGTTTACCAACCCTTTTCCATTAAAACTTGTGTATAATAGAATTAAGTTTCTTCTCTATGGATGCAGGAAGATGTAGTAGAGAAGTGCATTAGATTGGTAAACTTTCCAATGAAATTTTAATAAGGGTGGTTCTACCTACCTTATTAAGAAATTTCCTCTTGGCTAGCTTCCTCTTTACTATATCAATAAGCACGTCCAGCACGACTGCATATCTTCTTGAAGTACCCACTAGTACACCAAGATATACTAAAGGAAGTTTAGAATCGCATACCTAAGTTCCAAAACCAACTCTTCAACCACATCATCTGTGACAATGCTAGTAATAGAGCTCTTCTACAAATTTAACTCAAGTTCTGATTCAAAGAAAAGAAGAAAAACATGTAACCTTTAACTTCATGCTTACCTGCATTAAGAAAGATAATAATATCATCTGCAATTAAATTATATTTCTTGGCAAAATTACATGTCCCCTATTTTGTTTTCCTCTCTCAAAAAACTTCTAACGTTAACTCTAATCTATTGAGCGTCGTTCTTCTCAGATTGGATTCTTTGGAGCTGATCTGAGCAGATCAATCTCACCAATCTTCTTCTCTACCCTTGCTTTACTTTCCTGCTGATTTAGTAATTTTATGGGATTTTTAGGGTACTGTTCTTCTTGCTTTTTTCTAGTTTTGTGTATTAGATGTGTGAATGATTATGCAGGGTTGATTTCTGATCTTGTGGGAAGAAGCAATCAGTACTTTTCCTCGATCTATTATATGAGCAAGATAAAGCAGCACCATCTCTACCTTCGGCATGGTCACCATCTTCTCTGTTTAGTAGTTGGGGCTTCTTCACTAATGATAGTGTCCATCGGTATTTACTGGGTATTGTTTTAATTATATGTAATCTTCGTTTTGGGATTTTGTTGATTGGGTTATTGTCTATTATTTTTCTTTATTCACTTGAAGACATGTTCAAGTGAAAAAACATGGTTATCTATGGAAAACCAGTAGCTACAAAAACATCATCAGCTTCAACGAAGGAAACAAAGACACTAACAAGATCATGATTATTTACAAGTTCATCAATTAGAGCAATTGTTACAAAGACTCCTATGCTGATTCAGAAGACTCCCGTTACTGTGATTCCTGTTACTTTAGATTTTGTAGATACCGGTATTTTAAACACTTTCAATCATGTTACTTAAATGTACATGCATGTTCGTGAGGTCATGGGGTTGGTTCTGATCCAACCACTGCTTTATGCAATCAATCATATTAGTTTTGTTTCAAAACTATTTTTGCCCTGTGATATGATTTGGTCTCTTTGGAACTATGAAATGGTGGTTAAGTCTGGGAAATTGGATGGTTAGTCAAGAACCGGGGGAGATATTATGAATCCGATGATTGTGTAATGAAATTGAAACATTTTGTAATTGTTTTCCGATACCCAAATCGGTTATGTTAATGTATTTTCTCGAGGATTTTTCCTCTTTTATTTATGGAAAAAAAAGAAGAAGAAGAAGAAGTAATTCATTGATTCTTCCTTCTCTATTTGCATCTTCCAAAAGTTTGCTTAAGATCTCTACCACTGAAATGAATATAAAATGTGACAAGCGATCACCTTGCCTTATCCCTTCGATATATCTTATCCTATCTGTAGCTACACCATTGACAAGTACAGAGGATTGTGTTTTTGTTTCTCACCAGGTCATCCATTCGTCACTAAAGCCACCGCTCTTCAAAATATATTATGAAGAAGGAATTCCAGATGATATAATCAAAAGCCTTTTCCATATATTTTGCAAAAAGTATTAAGATTTTTTTGTTTCAATCTACTGTCAATGCAATCTTTAGCTATCAAGATACCATCCAGTATCTGCTTATCTTTAGTAAATGCACCATGAGCATGTGAAATAAAACTTGGTATCACCATTCTCATTTTGTTTGCCAATTTTTCTTTAAAATTGCTACTTGTCCAGGGATTCACCTACCAACCATGAGAAAAAGGATGAACAAACATAAATAACAACAATTTTACAATGATAATTCTTCCATCAGCTTTGGTTATGTTGCCAAACTTACTTATTGACTTTTTTGCTTAAAAGTCATGCAATTGTCAAACTAACTTATCTACTTTTTAGCTTATGAGAAGTACTCCCAAGAAGTTCAGAAGCACTTCTAACTTCTACTTCTGCATCCAAACAAGCTATTATAGGCCTAAAATTCTACTTAGAAACTACTTGTAAAGCTTATAGGCCTAAAATTCTTGATTGTAGCTGAATCTTCCTTTTTAGGAATGAGTTTAATATAATAAAATACATATCTAACCTGCCGTCCATTTTCCCTTTATCATAAAATTCTGGCTGTAGCTGCTACTCAGAATTAAAAACGGTTTACTAACTAACTAGTATTTCATGCTATGATGCAAATCTACCATCTCACATTCTCTCATTCTTTATATGAAAGAAAGTAAACATATACTCCCTCTGTCCCGCTATTAAGTGACCTATTTGATTTTAAATTTTGTCCCACTAATAAGTGACCTATATCACTAAACAAGGAGATATTTCTAAAATTATCCTTATAGTTAATTATAAGAAATATGCATAATTTGATAGGCATGTTTATATTCGTTACGTATGTGTTTTAAAATGCTTTTCAATGGTATGAAGTTTGCGAACATCCGTGGAGTAGTTTGAGAGATAAATCATTTCTAAATTTCACTAGTTATTTTTCATAAGGGTATAATTGTAAAAAATGTTTAAAAGTACTCTTTTCTTTGATTGCCTTAAAAATTGTGCAAATTTAAACTAGGTCACTTAATGTTTAAAAGTACTCCATCCGTCCCACTATTAAGTGACCTATTTGATTTTAGATTTTGTCCCACTAATAAGTGACATATATCACTAAACAAGGAGATATTTCTAAAATTACCCTTTTAGTTAATTATAAAAAAATATAAGAAATATGCATAATTTGATAGGCATGTTTACATTCGTTACGTAGGTGTTTTAAAATGTTTTTCAATGATATGAAGTTTGCGAACATCCGTGGAATAGTAAATCATTTCTAAATTTCGATAGTAATTATCTATAAGGGTATAATTGTAAAAAATGCTTAAAAATACTATTTTTCTTGATTGCCTTAAAAATTGTGCAAACTTAAACTAGGTCACTTAATAGTGGAACGGATCGAGTACTAAAATTTACTCCTTCCGTCCCTAATATATAGGCGGAGAAGATGAAATCTCTTCAATTAAGAAAAATTTTGGTTTTCATAAATTTTCATGTTTTTTCCTGTTTTTACCCTTTGTTTTATTCTCACTACAATTTTCCATACATCATAAATAAGGGTATTTATGTCAAAAATCTTATTGGAATTGGAAATCCTCCTATATAGTGGGACTAGAAAAATTCTATATTACGATTATATAATAGGGATAGAGGGGGTATAACTATTCTTCTTATGAAGTTTTGAAGAGAAAAAATAGTAATGAGTCCAACAGCCAACTTTAATTGTGACTTTGGAACCCAAGAATGACCAGCAGGAGTAGAGAAAACAGCTCAGTGTAAAATTTCCACGTGATGTCTAAAAGAAAACGAACCCTGAGACCACCCTGACCACCACCACCACCACTTCCTGCCTCCTTTTCTTCCTTAGAGCTCAATAAACAATTCATACAACCAGTTAGGAACAACATAGAAAGGTGTAGATGAAACTTTATGGCTTTTCCCCCCTTACTCTGTCCTCTTTATTTTGTTTTGCCAAGAACTTTATGGTTATATATGTCTTCTCACTTTAACTTACCTACCTTAGAACCTCAAACCTTTTTTTTTTTTTTTTTTTTTTGCTACTAAGCAAATTGGATGCGCTACTTGTTGCACAACTAAGAGTCATATATGATCATGACGAGTGATCCACTACTATCAACATCATATCAAGAAAAGAATGTAAAAGATGATTTTTATTATGAAACTATAATGTCATAATTTTCATTGGTTCGACGGAAATGATTTAGGATGACTAGTGGACCACAACATCTTTTTATATGGATGGAGTTAATTTTGGGTTAAAACACTGTTCACATGCTGCACCATGTGTGTTCAGGGAAAAGTAAAATAAAATCGAAGCTTATATTCTTTCTTTTTAAGATTAGTTTTTTAATACATTCCCGCTGTTACCATTACCTTCTAATTATGACAAATTTTGTTCTTGCAGGGAATAAAAACCAACTTCCATTCTTGCAGGATTTTTTTCCTCTTCAAAATGATTTCTCTATTTCACTGTCATTGACCTTTTCTAATCACCTATTAAAAGTTTAAAACACATAAGTGGTGTTCACCCAAAATTATAAGCAAGGGTGCACAATATGCTACCACAAAGAACCTAGTCGGAAAATAACATTCGTTACTGGAAACTGGAATTTCCTAAATGTTACAGCCAGACTAAGCTCTGATAGACGTGAACTTGAGAAAAACAGAAGCATTTTATATTTTCAAGTTCCAAAATATTTACATTTTCGCCTTTACAACTTCTGCTTTATATACATTTGAATGAGCATCAACAAATCGCTCTACAGTAACAAATTGATTCTGCATAGAGATTCTTGGACCGTTTTTTCTGCAACAAAGAGAAATGCAAAAAATATAAAATTCTCGTCAACTATTTAGGTAACTAAATAAGAGTCATAATCACAGACTATAAGATTCACGTATGCATAGTTCAGGATCTGTCAAACATCATAATTGGTCGCTTTATATTAATTAAGTTAGGACATCAACAGATTATGATACCATTTAAAGCCTCCAACATGTACTCCGGAAATGCCTTATTGGAGTTCTTTTATATTTTTGATTTTTTTTCAGTTATGTTAGGGAAGAGAATAACCTACCTCCAGATCGATGGTCGGAAAAACAGCAGTCCGACCTGTTTGTTGAATATATTTCACCTTCGTTTTGCTAAGTATGAAGGCAACTTGATCAGGGGTAGCTGCGGCACATGTTATTCTATGTCCACTCCTCCATCTTCGTTGTATTCCTTCACTCGGATATTGAAAATCAAGCTCCAGAACCTTTTTTTATTAGGGTATTGAACAATGCATGTAAGAGATACACATAATCAGTATATGACTATGTATCATGCAAATAACTGGCAAACATTTGGTAAAAGGAAGAAGATACACCATTAGGAAATTCTGAAGTCGAATTGATTACCTGGTCAGAAAGACCAGTGTTCTTGGACATTACGATACACCAGCAGTTGCCAGAGGTAGCCATGGATGTCACTTGGTAGTCTTCTTTCCATTTTGTATTAATCCATTTGATAGGAAACGAATTATCCACTTGGTAGCACTGGTTGGTGTAAGAGGTTCCTACAAAAAAGAAATATCACGCGAAATATGTAAAAGAACATTCAACATTTCAAAGAAAAAAAGAGTTCCACAGTCACTTTGGGAACAATAATCTCCACAGCCTAGAAAGATATAACAACAAATATTAAAAATACAGAAGATGAAAACCAAAGGGATATAACTAAACCTTGCGACATAACTACCAAAGATTTTCCATTGGCTGCACCAGAAAGGGATGTGATGAAGAATTTCTTTTTCCATTGATTTGTTATATATTCCTGACGAGTACCAAAAATGGAATATCATCATAATTTGCAATTGGAAATAACCCACTCAATATGTATGCATCTGCATAATGTAAGAAGACAAACCTGATGCAAAAACTTATCTGACAGGAGATGAACCTGGTCACTGAATCCTGTTCCTGCATTCATGATAACAGCCCATTGATTTGGTCCATCCGAAGCCACACAACTGATGTATAAACCATTATCGGTTACGCCCTCATCTATAAGACGGCCAAGACGCAAGTCTGATACATTATAGTGGCATCTGCACAAAAAAATAAAATTAGTTGGGTTTTTTTGTTCTGTTTTTTCCTTTTACCTTTTCCCAGTTGGTTCTTCACTTTCTGTTATTCAAAAGATACGGATTAGCGCAATCCAAAGTTCACAAGCAGGAGCAATATTGACTAAAGATACACTCGAAGTTCGCAGACGTTTTTATATATGTAGTATATAATCAGATTCAAACAGTGTGATATATAAATCATACATAAGCTTACCTTTGCTTCATAGGAAGCCGTGGATTATAAACTAATATCCATTGGGAAGCCGGATCCCCTAATCGTAATTTCTTCTTTGGCTGCTCGTTGTCCTCAAAATTTACAGTAGACCTTCTGCGCTTTTGTACAACCTACGTAAAAGCAAAAGTCACAAAAAAGTTAAAAAAAGATCATGAATACATTTACGTCCAAAATAATTAAGCCAGCAGTAATCATTTGTGACAGTCACGTTACTTACCTTTAGTGCTCCATCAACACTGATTGGCAGCACGGGGTTGCAAGGCTCAATAAGGCATTTGAAAAGAGAAACAAGTTCTGAGTAATTTGGTACTTCATCAAAATTCATATTCACAACGATCTCAACAAATTGTTTAAACGCAGGAGGGCAGCCAAAGCACAATGACTTTGGAGAAGTGGACATCTTCTCTCTGCAAACATGGAAACTTTTTGTGTCTCCCTATACGAAATTAGAATTTAGAAAAGAGAGCCTCGGGTGAGATACCCACATATAGAAGGAACTTCTAAAGCGATGGTAAACGAGTAAAGGTAATTCATGTACCTCACGCCCTTGCCAGGGTAATCCTCCTATCAGAAGATACACTAACGTGTATGCTAGAGACTCCAAGTCATCCCTTCTACTCAACGTACGACCTAAATGTGCATGTACACTCGCATATCTTACCGTCCCCCTGTTAAGAAGAGTCTTAAAATACAGGTAATGAACAAATGAGTAGGAGAATTGAAAACTAACAAACCTGAAGATGTCTGGCTTCTGATCATAGTCAACATGCTGATTAGATGAGGTTCCCTTCCACCTAGATGCTAAATCACGTCATATTAGAGACTACAGCAACATTCAACGGGGAAATTGGGGTTTTTGGCCCCATTGCTTATTTTATTAAGACAAGAGGTTTAAAATGACTTCCATGTTTTTTCCTTGAGGTTAATATAAGATGGCATACCCAAACCAAGGTCTACGAGGAATAACTTTTTTTCATCAGGAGTTCCAGGTCGACCAAGTACAAAATTTTCTGGTTTCACATCTCCGTGTACAAACCTAGGAAAGAACCAAAAGAAAACAGTTTAAAACCTTGTAACAAGAAACATGTGGCCCCATTTTGAGCAATTTATATGAAATTTAAGTGAGAAAGTTAAGGAAATACCCTTTCAAGTGTATTCTCTCAAGAATAGCTATCGCCTCCATGGAAATGCACGCCACCTTAGTTAGAGGCATCCTGAAAAAGACAAAACAGTAAAAGTTGCAGCGAATATGAGAGGAAAAACAAAATTTCCCAAACGAATAATAAGAAAAAGAAAGAAGACAACAAAGTTTCAGTTTTTTACGTCCTGCCATCCGAACACCAAGCATCCCAAAGATTAGGCCCAAGCATGTCCATTACCTAAAGGATGTTTACAAATTTTTATGAGCTAAAATAAGTAAGACCTGTCATATATTTAGAGAACCTATATTCAAACTCACCATAACATAATAATCTCCGTGGCGACCCTTGTGGTGGACAGATGGCAATCCATAGCAGCCTTTGAGTGAGCTTCATGATCAATCAAATACAAAGTTTGAGATAATTCAAATTCAGAACTGTACCATTAATTTACGAATTTCAGCAGTGGCAAAAATATTACTTGTAGGCTTGCCACTCAGAAGGCGGGCCGTCAGTGCAACCTTTACTCTTAAAATGTTCAAACTTCACTGCAACCTAAAAGAACACAAATCTTGTTATATAGTCAAATCTATTTTTATAGATCTACCAAATCAAATATTATCCTACACCAGTGCGTTAAAATAAGAGAGCAAAACAACATGATATAAATTGCTCAACAGTACCTCAGAGGCATTTGAACCAGTGCGGGTTGTACAACCAGATACCCTTCTACCTACAAACACTTGACCGAATCCACCTTTACCCAACATCCTCCCTATTCTATATACAGGGGATCTGCCTACTTTAACCTGTAAGCAGCCATGGGAATAAGGTGAGTACATTCAACTCAAGACTAATGTCTGGCTACTACCCTATGATCTGTGGAAACGTCAGCAGAACAATAATAATAGCGACGATGAGAAACATCAAAGTATTATGTTGCTTAACCAATTCGATTTAAGATTATCGAGTAGCACTATCAATAAATCTTACTGGAAACATCAGTTGAGTCATGAAGGATGTCACAGAAAGTGCAGTCCTCCTTATTTCCTGATAATGAACATAAGTAAGCAGAGATTAAAAAGTACACATACTGACTCTGGTATTCCACCTGTGCTTGCTTCTGCTACTTTAACCCCCACAGGTTTCTCCACAACTTTCCTTTCAGCCACTAGATTCTTGTTGGCTGAAGGCTCTTTATTAACTTCCTTATTTGTGCACACATTTCCTTTTGCAACACCTAATTTGTCTCTCTTATGAGCAATCAAATCATTCTCTTTTACTTTATTCAAGTGTCTGAGTTGAGGATTTAATTCAGCAAGCTGCTTGCTTTCTAATCGAACTTTACAGGCTGCACTCCGCAACTCTGGCATTCTACCCCCATGAAAAATGTACACACATTAAACTTTTATTTCAACATCAAATTCTTTCAAATACATTTTCAAATAAGGATTCAACAAAAAGACGAAAAAGAAAAAAAAAGTTCTTCATATGTATAAAGAAAGGTGTGTTTTTTTTTTTATAGAGCATTGAATCTTTGGGTTCGAAAAGACCAAATCGAACTCTACCGAAACCTAATTAGCATGGTTAAAGAAACTAATGAACTGAAATAAGAGTGATCGGACTGTTAAAAAATCCGAACCAGGAGTCAAATCGCTTGCAGAAATCATAAATGACTTTCAATGAAGATTAATTACTTAGGGATTTTAGAAGAATACCTGCAGAACTAAAAATGAAGGGTCAGTAATGATGAAAAAAATGCAGAACGATTGAAATTTTTTTGATCGGCAACGTTTGAAATTCCAGGGACTAAATAGACATGATTTCTTACTCTGGAGACTAGGAAGAAAACATTTACATTGAGGGTGAGATAATTACGGAGGCACTTTGGTCACGATTGAGAGTGATGGTGGTGAGAGATAACGAAGATTTAGGAGATGGATTTGAGCATGCAAACCAAATGTAGCCTATTTTAGCTTCTTTTAATATTCTACTGCCATATATTGTCACCACGTGTGACACAATTTTGAATCCACGAGATGTAATTACTCCTAGGGCAATTCTTATCGGAAATTACCTTAGAGCTAGCACTATGGGAAGGGTCATACCTTCCCTATCCTTAATTTTTTTCAAAAACCCAAAAAAACTACTATGGTCTCTCATATCCTTATATGGCTGAACAGATCTGATCACTCGTATAGGGAAGGGAAATCACACGGATACTCAGTACCCGTATTATTTTACGCTTTTTGCGTACTAAAGACGTTGATACGCGTAGCTTTCTGTACGCGTACTGAGTACCCGTTTCGTGAAATAATATTTGTTTGACCTTTTTTAGTTAACACCTCTCTCACACCCGATCCTAACCATCCATCACTAATAACGGCTCTATTTTCTACGTCGTCGTATCCCAACGGCCATTTTTTCAAAATCCCCTATAAATACCACTCTAATTCTCTACTCAAACCACACCGAATCAATTTCTTCTTTCTACATCAATTGATTTCTTCACTAAAATCTTTCAATTTTATTATTGTTTAAGTAATAATTTTAAATTTAGTTTTGGTCATCAATGGATGAGACTCAAAGCCAAAAAAGGAAACACAGAACGAGATTTAGTGTTTTGGAAAATCATCACCTTATTACTCAGTACCTTGTTGTTGGTTATAGCAGTTATGTAGATAAGGAACTGTTTTGGGAGGTGCTTTTTAATAAATTTGTCGAAGCTTGTGGTGGAAATCGAAACGGTCGTACTTCAAAAAGCGTTCGTAATCGGTTTAGCAAAATGAAGAGTGAAGTGGATAACTTTTCCGGTTGTGTTGCAAGAGCTACAGTCGCTAATCCGGGCATTGACTCAATTAACCGGGTATGTTATTTATTTATTTATTTTATAGTTTTTGTATATGTTGTTTGTAAACATTTTAATTTACTAATATCTTATTATTTACGGTATCTTTACATTGATGTAGATCGTAATTGCGAAAAGCTTATATGTTGAAATATAAGAAAAAGCTTTTGAACGAGATGTTGAGTATGAAATGCTTAAAGATGTTCCAATTGTACCATTCGGTGTAACTGAAGATATGGAACAAGATTTTAATCCTCCTTCATCTCAAATGAATGCAAATTTCTCTATTATGTTTAATTCCTCACCCTCTAGTTCCCAAAATCCACCCTCAAGCCAGTTCGTGGAAAATCCATTTGCAAATCCATTTCAAATAATATCCCTAGCGGTATCCCTTTTGCATCAGGATCTACCCCTACTACGAGCCCAATGACTATACCTGGAACATCGTCTGGTGGATTTACAGGAGATAATTAACCAAACATCTCAAATTTCATATAAATCAAATTCAAATAAAATTTAAAACCCTAACACTCTAATCACTAACCTTTGATGTTTTTGTGGACGAAATTCAAAATTGATTGAGGGATTACTTTCCCCTTCGTGTTACCAACAAACCCTTTTGATCTTACTAACTGAATCGACCGGAATAAACACAAAAATCGAATGGGGGAGCTGCAAAAGGGAAGAAGGGTTTTAGTGAAGAAGATGAAATGGGCGACAGAAACAAGTTCTGTTAACTTAAACCTATGAAACGGGTACTCAGTACGCGTATTTAGTCAAGTCAACGAGTTGACTAATACGCGTACTGAGTACCCGTTTGGCACTATTCATACGCGTACTGAGTACCCGTATAGTATATGGAAGGGATAGCAGAGCACCATAGAAACCTTGCCTATCATGTGCCATCCCTTCCCTTTATTTGAGGGATAGGTAAGGGATAGCTAGCATCATAGTGCTAGCTCTTATATATCAAATAATTCATTGTTGCTAATGGGGTACCGGATTCCACCTGAGGGTATCAAATGCATATACGATAGAGGTTTTTTTTATTTGTCCCATGTGTATTTTGGTACCTTCCTGTGGAATCCAGTACCCCCATTAGCAATGTTGAAATAATTTGGTAAACCATGTGGATAGGCAAATTTTTCACTATGGTAAAAAGAAATGGGGACTAAAATCAGACGCGCGAATAGACAAAATCCACGTGAATAAACTTAAACCCCTGGTAATTTTTCCTGATCGCGAACGGTTACATTTATAATGATCATGGGAACGGCTAGTTTCCACCTCAATATATACTACCCGATTTCATCCTTCAAATTCATAAAAACTTTCATCAAATCAATCTTTTATCTGATTTTCAATCATTTTTAATTTTCAACCATGAAACCTGATTTGGTTTTTCTGAGGAAGATATGAAAGTGAATGAGACCTTGTATGCGGAGAAGGAAGAAATGTATGTAGAGATAATGCGCCAAACAGATGAAGACACAATTGAGGATAGAAGGCGGCGAAATTTTATGTTGCAATTACATTCAGGATGATACCAAGGCTTTTAGATCCACGACAAGTTATGACTAGAAGATGTATGTGGCGAGATCAACATTTTTACCAGGATAAGATGATGCATGATTATTTTAATGATGGATATATGTATTCTTATGCAGATTTTTAGCGTCGATTCTGAATGGACAGCAATTTAACGCAAAAAATTATTGCCGAACTTTGTCAGGTACAACATTTATTTAATTATCAGTTTGATGCATGACATGTACGAGGATTTAGTCCTGAACAAAAGGTCGTTGTAGCTCTTCGTATATTATGTTATGGAGTATCAGTGAATTCCACATATGAATACATGCGTATGGGAAAAACAACTACATTTAGGTATATCATAATGTTTTACGAAACAATAGTCGACCATTTTGGTCCAACTTTCATAAGAAAACCTGCGCAAGTAGATGTTGATAGAATCACTGCTGAAAAAACAAAGAGGGGTTTTCCATGAATGTTATGTAGTCTTGATTGCATGCACTGGATGTGGCATTCATGTCCTGTTGAATGAGTCGGTCAATATAAGGGTCACTATCCAAAACCAATTGTGATTTTGGAAGCTTCGGCTACTTATGATTGTTGGTTTTGAGATGTTTTTTTTTGGACTTCTGGGATCACAAAATGATATCAATGTATTGTATAAGTCATCATTGTTTGAAGATCTTAGGCATGATATCACGCCACACTATAATTTCACTATCAACGGTCATGACTATACTCAAGGGTATTATATTGCTGACGGGATGTATCCAAAATGGTCAACTTTGGTTCAAGCTTATAGTCAGACTGGCTTTGGACCAACAACTGCAAAGGATATGAAGTACTTTAATGGCCAGCAAATGAGCGCGAGAAAGGATGTTGAACGCGTTTTTGGAATTTTGAAAAGGAAGTTCGCCAGTATAGCTTGGTGGACACGCTTATTTGATCTTCAAGAAATGAACAAAATTATGCTAACTTTCATTATTCTCCATAACATGGTCATTGAGGAAATTAGACGTGACCCCAACCTGGACTAGTTTTCCAGACAAAGATTTGAGGTCGGGGATTGTTGTGCACCATGGTCGTTCGGTAAGAGAATACAGACTGGCCACTGACAAAAATCAAAATTCTAGTCCTCTACGGATAACTATAGGAAGATCTAGCTAAGCACCTTTGGGATACAAAAGGAGCAGGAGGAGTGGTCAAAATTGGATCAGATAGATATTTTTTAAATTAAATGTATTTATTTTAATTATGTTTTAGGTATTTTATGCAGTTTGAAGTAATGTGTAACACAGTGGGACTATTTAAATTAATTGATAAGTTAAAGGCAATTACATTAACATTAATTTAGACTAAACCATTTGTGGATGGGGAAAAATGATTTGCTGGTTTTTATGGAAATGAAGAGACGAGCGTGTCGTCGAGACTCCTCGACCAAGCAAACTACTGAACCTCACACAGATGCACTTCAAAGGGAGTGCTTAGATTCGAGAGATCAATCTGTAGGACTCCGGCCTAAACCAAGTCAATGGCCGTTCCAGAGTCAATTCAGGGAAAAATAGGGAGATGGGTTGATCTGTAAGAGGGAAGCTGAGAATTGTGTGGGATCAATGATGATCAAGGATTGAGGATGTGTTGAAGGTTTCTGCTAATTGAATAACTGTTGAATGTGAGTTCTGTGAATAAGTTTTAATCGAGTTGTTGACGGATGATGATAATGATCTGTTGTCCTCGATTTTGACTTATTTATATTGCAAGAATGATGAACCATTGATCCCTGTAAGTGTGACGGTTTCTCGAGTGAAATAGTGGGAAAGTGGAAAAACATGGTGAAACCAGTTCCAGGTCGTGCGGAGACTTGTTTAACCGTCCACCCACTACTTTTATAACTTCTTCAACCGTTGCACGACTTACTCACATTCTCATCGTGGATGAATCCACGTGCCGTAGGCCGCCAGACCAAAACGCTATTTGATATCCCCCCATGTGACGTGATTGATGTCTCACAAATCATGGAGTGTGTTTAGTCAGTCAGTTGTTGACTGATTTAGACAATGTGTCTAGGTTTTGTTGAATCGAGCATGATTGATGAATGCGCGGGGATTCATGAATGTTAATATTGCTCGTTGAGCAAATGTTGTAAATTAGATGAGTTGTTGAATATTGAGTTGCGACTAATATTTGAGTTACCCAGTTGGGAGAGTTACTGAATATTGATGAGTTACTAAATATAAGTGATTATTCGAGCAACTGAGAAAGTATTGATCCATTCAACAAATTACTAATAAATTACTGAATATTGATAATTTGGTCAATATTCGAGCAACTGAGCAAGTATTGCTCAATTCAACAAATTATGATAAATTACCAATTCGACGAATTATTGGTAACGTGGCCCTATAAAATATTAATTAAAAATACTGGTAGCCTAACAGATATTATGTAATTAATCCATATATTGATTGCTAGACCAACATAAATTTATTAGTGTTTGAACTTGCCCAGAATAATGATTTCGTGGAGGTTCGTTAGAAACCCTAATGTTTGAGAAATTGCTCGACAATTGATGAATTGCTGAAAATAGGTCATGAGTGAGGGAGGGACCAACCACATGGGACTATGGACATCCATGTGATGCCCAATTACTCGAGTTAGCGTACACAAGGGTCCCGAGTTGACCAGTTGGTTGGTTGGTGAAGGAATGACGATTAAATGCTGGTTTCATAATTTATTGAAATAATGCTGGATTGAGCATTAGGTGATAAAAACTAATTATAGAAAAGTGAGGGACCGACCAAGGTGGCATGAGACTGGACCTTGGTGGTCTTGGGACCGCTGATGGGCGTTTTCACAAACTCTGAGTTGGTTGTGAAGAGTTTGGACCCAATATGAGCGATTGCGCAAATTAGGTCAAAAGTGTGAAAACGTGTGGGACCGGCTTTGTGAAAGCCCTAGGGATGACCTTGGTCGGTCAAAAGGGCATGCACGTGTTACCATGATATCCTTGTTTCCGAACTGAGAGTTTTAGTATTTTCTGATGCGCGTTTGAACAACATTGTGAATTTTCAGAAGAGTTTCATCTTGACTGAAATTCTTGATTTTGTCGAAATGAGCATGTATGCTCAATTGATCAATATTTTATAAATATTAAAGTAAGAGTATTTTAACATCTAAAATTAACGTGAGAGGCTAGCCGGTCATGTGACCATGTTGGCTTTTGGATTTTCATTATTTGAGCAAAATTTGAGAAATTATGACGAAATCATGATTTTTGCTCAAACCAAGGATTTTCATGAATGGAGGAAAATAATAATTATAAAAGACTAGGGATTGCAAGTTGAGGGACCGGCCACGTCTAGGGCATGGTCGTCCGGCTATGTTTCCCGGTCCCACAACACTTTCCCTAATTTTATATTATTATTTTTCATGAATCCGTGATGTTATGGAGAATTCATGAGTTTTTGTTGAAACGGAGGAGTTTCATGATATGAGAGAAATAACAATTTATGAAAGATTAGGGATTGTGGGACCGTCCACGGCTAGGGAATGGTCGGCGGCTAAGTTTCCCGGTCCCGCAACACCTTTCCAGATTTTATATTATTATTTCGTGAAACCACGAAAATATGGAGAAATCATGAAAATATGGAGAAACCATGAGTTTTGCTCAAACAAGGAAAGTTGTTAGAATGGAGGAGTCTTCAAGAGTTCATGAAAATAACAAAATAAGGAAAATAATGGAGGAAGCTTGGGACCGTCCACGACTAAGGAACAGCCGGCCGGTGGGCGCGGCCTATGGGCGCTTCTCCACTATATTAATGTTATTATTTTCTCTCTCCTATTTTATGCAGGATTCCTCATTTGTCCATATTTCCGCATGCTCGTTCGTGCATCATTGTCGAGTACACTTGCACTATTTTACGGGGTTTACTCAGTGATAGTCCAGATGCTCGATTGTTGAGTATTTATTACTAATTTATGAAATTCAGTGGAGAATGATTCATCAAACTGAGTAATAAAAGTGAGTGGTTGTTTATTATCAATCGATAGGATCAGCCGTGGATTCGACCATGAATTTAGAATAATAGAACGAACATTACCATTCCATGGGATCGTGGATTCGACCACATAATCGGAGTAATAGGATTATTACCATTCCATGAGATCAGTCGTGGATTCGATCATGAAATCGGAGTAATGAGATTATTACCATTCCATGAGATCAGTTGTGGATTCGATCATGAAATCAGAGTAATGAGATTATACATTACCATTCCATGAGATTAGTCGTGGATTCTATCATGAAATCGGAGCAATGAGATAAAATAGATTATTTTCTAGGAATTCAGTGGTGAATGTCGCGGTAGAATTAATCGATTACATAAGGGATATTAGCCAGTTAAAGCGTCACACCCGTTCTGAAAGGTGCATATTCAGGAAACAACGAGTATTGCCGAAGTCCTAAAGGCGTTATTGCTCTCAATCTTACGGAGAACCGCCAGGATCTATACACGATCTCTCTACATAGTCAGGGAACAGTGAGTATCACCGACTTCCTAAAGGCGTTATTGCTCTCAATCTTATGGAGAACCTCCCAATTGTTCTTCTATGTAGAGGTGGGTCTCTCTCATGTATTCAGGGAACAGTGAGTGTCACCGACGTCCTGAAGGCATTATTTCTCTCAATCTTACGGAAAAACGCCCAATTATGTTATTCTACATAGAGGTCACGATGAAATGCAAGGTGTTGAACGCTCAGCTAGTGGAGGCTTTTCGAGAACATGCTCATCATGGCTTCGTAAAATATGAATCGTCACATGCCGGAAGCCTGCAGTATCATGATTTTACGGTTTTGTCCTTTGTTGAAAATCCACCATCAACATTAATTCCCCTGCTTAGTAAGGGACAGTCATGTTTCGCAGTAAGCATTAGATGGTGATCTTCAGTCGAAGAGATCGGTGGTTGATCTCAGTCATACAAAGGTAGTCTCAGAATCCTTAATTTGCTCCAATGATGTCATGTACGATCAAATGCGCAGATAAGGACTCTGATAGCAAGATAGATTGTTATCTCGTAAGACTAAGTCTTATGGGCTAGATTGGAGGTGCTAGATTAGCACATAAGTGTTGCAATTCAAAAAAAAGTGTAGCAAAAAATTTAACACTAGTTCTCTTTCCTACCAGTTGCTAGCTTGTGAAGTAGCATGCTAGATTGATACGCAGAATGATTCAGCGCTAGAAAAACTACCTTTTCGCGGAATGATTCAGCGTTGAGGGATTTATTTTTGATCTGACTTAATGAGATTGGTTGCGCTGAACCATTTAGCTAAGGCACCGAATGGTTCAAATCATTGGTTCGACGTGGACTGCTAATCTAGCTGCTAGATTAGCACTCCCATAAGACTTAGGAGGTATTCATGACTGCTAATCTAGGTGCTATACTAGCACACCATAAGACTTAGTCTAAGCGTAGAGAGATGAGGCACTGCTAATTTGGGCGTTCAGAAGCCTAGTTATGGTCGGCTTAGGATTTATGAAGAAATTGTTTCGAAAACGTATATGTTCGTTCGTCTGTTAGTTTATGAAACGAGCAGTAATCCCTAATATGAAAGAGATACATGAATCCTTGAATAAATATGACTTAGTTGCAGCAGATAAAATTTTGTTTTATGAGGTTTCATGAAAACCAAAATTTATTTTCTAAGCATGAACTTTCACAAATACTTTTAGGAACGTAGGTTCGTTCGTAGTTAAAGTAATAATGATTCTTAGAGTTAGAGGAATTTTTTGAAAAGACATGTAGTTCATGATAAAATTTATATGTGAACTTTCAAAATTTTATTTGGAATATGTGGACTTTTGCAAAAATAGAAAAGACCCTCGTTTCATAGACGAATGCTCGTTTTAGCAAAAATAAGGTTTTTTTTTTTTAATTAACTCACGTAAAAAAGGGAAATATATATATATATATATATTTTAAACATAAGTGAGTTTTTTCTTTCCGATAAAAAACAAAAATAGCAATTTTGAATGATTGTTAGAGATAAACAATTGTATTTTATGATTTGATGATGTTTGCGGCATAAAATCATGGAACGTTCACATGAAGAGTTTATGTGAATTGTTCATGGTTTCGTGAAAAGTCATTGTCGACTCTTAAATGATAGATTTTGCTCGTCTTCGCAGGTTTTAAGGAGTGAGCAAGTTTTCAAAGTTTTACGTTATTATCACTAAGTTCATGAAACCGTAAATAGGTAAGAGTTAAGGATTACCATTTTTGTGGACGCTAATGTGAGCATCATAATTATCCAGTTGCTTTAATTCCATTACTTTGATAAAATCTGTATCTACGGATGTTGTATGGACGTCACGGCAGCTTTGCAAAAATGACTGGTTCCCATAATGACACTTCCAGAGATGACATCCCTACAGATGCAACTTCAAGAAATGGTGCTTATGGGACCTCTGAGTGATGGTGAGAGATCCTTCATACTGAGTTGTATTCCTGGTTACGTAGTATCAATAATGCACGGGAAGTCTCTGATGGAGGAATATAACATCGCATCTCGGCAAATGAGTCCTTGTTCGATTGATGTGGACTACTCAGAGATAACAATAAGTCTTCGGAGTGGAAAATCCATAAATAAGGATCATAGAATGATATCGAACACTGTAAAGTCCCCGGTTGTATCTTTGGTGAGTTTTTAGCGCTCCTTATATCATGAATTTTTCTTATTTGTGCAATTAGGATCATGAAACCAATGTTTGTTACTTTGTTTCAGAACTTTGCTCCATCGAGCCTTGGCGGTCTTCAATTCATTGATGCTGAACAAACAATTTCTGAATCGAGCGTCGAAGAAGAATTCGATGTAAGTACCTCTTCGTACAATCGTCTATAGCACTCCTTGAATAAAATATCACTAATTGTTGTTGATGTACCCAAGAGAATATTTCCATGGAATGAGGGAGTACTGATGATGCGCATTCGTCTTCGAAGGATGGTGAAGAATAAAACCCCAGATTTCGAAACCGAATGAAAGCGATGATGTTTCCAATGGTGATGTTGGCAATTCCGGTCCTTGGAGCACTTTAGGGACCACTCCAGTAAGTACCCATCGTATATTTTCTTCATTGAAGTATGAGATTCTGATTTGTGAATGAATGAACGAGGACCCATATGAAATACGTCACTAGAAGAATCCATAACTCAGCCTTTCAGTAAAAACGCTGTAAAAATCTTCGCCCGACGTCGGAATTTCACAATCTACCCATGCTTTCTCATGCCCAGGAAATTTCCAAGCTTTATCCCAAAAATATTTTTGAGTTTTGAGCATGTTTAGGGGCTGAAATCAGCGAAACAGTAAACTTCCAGGAGACCTTCAGAAAATTTTCAACTGGCATGTAGTCCAATGTTTCAGCCACATCTCTTTACTCGTTCCTCCAATTGATGTGAATTTCGGATATGTTGTAGAGGACATCCATATGAAGAGAATAATATATGACCCATCACTAGATTCCTCACCAACTTCTCCCAGATCGCTTCTTTGTGCGGAACAGTGTAAAATCATCTCAGACGAGCTTGTTGTAAAACACTCCTGTTGTGTTTTTAGACCATTCGCTTCTGTCTTAAACGGTTAGTGAAGGATTTCAATGTCATTGATTCATTTGAGATCAGGAACCTTGATTGATACATGGTCATGGTGGTGCTTGCAGTGCCATCTTTTGTTAGTAGTAGAAACATCACTTCTGAAACCCTGGTCACGGGACCATAACTGAGTCTGCTTTTAAGAGGGGGTGATGTAATGACCATGGTTTCATGTCCCGGTGGTAGCATTCCTTTTATGATGAATGATTATCACATGAGAGTCTGGTGCCACATGTCTTAGACTGTGAAACTGATCGTCGTGATCAGTGGACTGTCATTCCATATTATTTTGTTAAATCTCTCCTTTTCGTTTTCTCTTCTTCTGGCAAGACTTGGATAGAGGACCCAGGTAGAAAAATTGATGTAAAGACCTAGGTGGTCAAATTTGGAGGTATCTTGATGAAGTACTTAATGGAAATACCTGGTGGACACCGATCGATTGTGGAAGTTATGAATCCCGACTAAGAATTGTTGCTTGCATATTGTACGCTCTGGAAGCTGTAGGAACCTCATACGACGTAGGAATTCGATGCTTGACCCAAAATTTTGAAGCTAAGAGACTGAGTTATCACATGAGGAAAGAATCACTCAATTTGGAGTTGCATATGTCATCCAACGAAGCATGCACATTTGTAATTTTTAATCCAGTACAAATTTTTTAGATTTCATAAACCTGACGGTAAAGACAATATATTTCAGTTCGTATGTCCGATTTATGCGCCCTTTTGGTATGTTGTAGAATAAACATAGACGAACATCTTTCATTGAGGAATAATTGTCCCATTCCTCACCCATTGGTACTTTTTTGTAAACCCATGGCCTGAAGTGTGTGTATCTCATTTGTATAGGTGATGAGAACATCTTGTAGAAGTCTTTGGCTTGTGCCCATCAGTCGTGCAAGCTTTGGGAATACTTTCATGTGAACATATTTTTCATGTCTACACATCTTGACACGAATCATTAATGCTTGGAGAAGTCCACTTCATCGAGCAATGCTTCAGAGAATGGTTAGTTTATGAAGCCGAAAGTTGCACCTAAGACTGTTGTTGGTGCTGAGATCACGATTGAATTCTCTACAGAAATTTTTGTTGATGTTGAGACCATGAATGGAGTTCCTCCACATATCCTTGTTGATTTCGATACTATAGTCGGAGTTGCTTCAGAGACTGAAAAGGTTAGAACCCTGATTTATCGACATAGCCTTTACTCTCCATCCAGTAAGCCTTTACATTCACGGACTAGTTGGTGGTTTGCGCATCCCTAAAATGTAGGTGTATTGGGAGTACAACCGAATTTTCCTGAACAATATGACTTTACTGTGAAATGGCTTCATCAGTGAGTCGACGTTGTTGCGGCAGATTGCATCAGCAGTCTCTATTCTGGGTGTGATTTGCTATGTCTTGAATCTTGTCCAATAAGATCAAGTCCCCAGTGCATGTTGAAGGAATTCGTGATATCGGTCATGCATCTCCTTGTCTGAGGATGAAGTTTCAAGGAGTATTTCTGGGATGGACATACATCTGACACAATGTAATTCGGTGTTGTGAACATGTCTTTCCTTTGAGCTCTTGACAGATAAAGCAATTCGCAGATGTGCTCGATCAATGACTGAACTACTTCTTTTACTGGTTGTTCAGGGAGTGTGAAGGTTCTGATTGAGATAGGATTCTTGTGTACTCCTCCAGTCCCTGGTTCTCCTGAATTGGCATTTTCTTCTAATATACATTTCAAAGTTTTGCAATCACTTGTTGGATGACTGACATACCTATGAAAGCGGCGGTATAGAGGATTTTCCATTTCTCCCCTGGTGAATGGAAATTTGATTGCACCATCTTGAATCTAGATTTCCATTAACTCGATCACTTCTTCGGTGAGAAGAGGGAGGTTTGAGTCTGTCTGATCATTTCCCCATTTGTTGATGCAGGGTTGAAGTTTGTGCATTTCAGGATTGCTCATCCTCTTTTTGCGTTTCCGGAGGAACCTGAGAGATTGGAGAAGCATGCTTGTGCTGTGGTGGCTCGGCTTTCCTTTTGCTTCCTTCAACAACAAAGTTCATGGAAGGTTGGAGGTTGTATTGTATGTTAAAGAGATGTTGAGTATCACGAGGTTGTCAGTCTAGGTTCGGCTCTTTCTAGTAAGGCAGGCGCAGTAGTCGCTGATCGTTTGGCTGCTTCATGAAGCTCTGAGAAATTCTGGAACTGAAGATTTTCCAGCAAGGCTATGTAGACCTAGATCATTTCGTTGATGCACAAGTCCACCAGTTGTTATTCAATGACATTTGGGTCATGACAATCCAAAGTTTGGACTCTGAACCTCTTCACATAATCGTTCGGATTTTCATTGTTCTTCTGAGGCATTCTTCCTAAATCAGAGAGAGTGATATGCTCTAAGACGAAGAAGTATTTCCTGTAGAAGGCATCAACTATTTTTCCCTATCCAGTTATGCTCCCTGGTGCAATGTTGTTGTACCAAGTATATACTCGGCCTGCCAGAGACTTTGAGAACTCCCTCAAACGGATGACATAATTATGTTCATGTTCTCCTAGTGCTTCCAAGAATCGAGAGATGTGTTCTCGAGCGTTCCCTATTCTGTTGTATAGTGTGAACATTGGGGAAGTGTAGCTCTTCAAGAAAGGAATTCTTTGCATAGCAGCAGGATATGGAGGTTGATGACGATGAACATATGATTCTTTGTGTTTTCATCGATCCTCCATGAAGCGTTCCAGGTCCTCACGAGTGATGAAGCTTGTATGTTCCTTCGTTGGTGGGTTATTTGCAGCTTTGTGCACCTCATCATCATCTACTACATGGATCGGAGTGACTTCAGGATCAACATCCAGAGATATTTTTTTTGGCTTTTCCCTTCTCCTGAGTTTTCTCGGCCATCTTGTCAGTGAGAGTTTTGAGATAATTGCATAACTCCTTCTGAGTATTAGCCAGGTCAATCTGATTCTTAGCAAGAGATTCTTGCAACTTCATGAGATCACCTATGGTAGGTGGGTTTTCTATGATTTCACCGGGAGACCGGCCGAAGAGAGGATTGTCTCCAATGTTGGTTTGCGGAGGAGTGGTATCAACATCACCGGTGTTGGAAGCAGGAGTAGTTTATGGAGTACCACCGTTGTTGCTAGTGCTAGCATTATTTGTGTTAGGATTTGTAACTGAACCTGACCTAATATCAACCATCTTGTGAAAATTTGAGATTGCAACCGAGAGATTAATCTCCCACTGTGGTCGCCAATCTGTGGATGGGTAAAAACGGTTTTCTAATTTTTATGAAAATGAAGAGACGAGCATGTCGTCGAGACTCCTCGACCAAGTAAAATGCTGAACCTCACACAGATGCACTGCAAAGGGAGTGCTTTGATTTGAGAGATCAATCTGTAGGAATTCGGCCTAAACAAAGTCAATGGTCGTTCCAGAGTCAATTCGGTCACAAATAGGGAGATGTGTTGATTTGTAGGAGGTAAGCTGAGAATTCTGTGGGATCAATGATGATCAAGGATTATGGATGTGTTGAAGGTTTTTGCTAATTAAAGAACTGCAGAATGTGAGTTCTATGAATAAGTTTTAATCGAGTTGTTGACGGATGATGATAATGATCTGTTGTCCTCGATTCGACTAATTGATACTGCAAGAATGATAAACCATTGATCCTTGTAAGTGTGACGGTTTCTCGAGTGAAAGATTAGGAAAGTGGAAAAACTTGGTGAAACCAGTTCCAGGTCATGCGGAGACTTGTTTAACCATCCACCCACTACTTTGCTAACTCCTTTAATCATTGCACGACTTACTCACATTCTCATCGTGGATGAATCCACGTGCCGTAGGCCGCCAGACCAAAACCCTATTTTATATCCCCCTATGTGACGTGATTGATGTCTCACGAATTATGGAGTCTGCAAGACAGACGTGTGTTTAGTCAGGCAGTTCTTGACTGATTTAGACAATGTGTCTAAGTTTTGTTGAATCGGGCACGATTGATGAATGCTCAGGGATTCATGAATGTTAATATTGCTCGTAGAGCAAATGTTGTAAATTCGATGAGTTGTTGAATATTGAGTTGCGACTAATATTCGAGTTACCCAGTTAGGCGAGTTACTGAATATTGATGAGTTACTTAATATAAGTGATTATTTGAGCAACTGAGCAAGTATTTCTCCATTCAACAAATTACTAATAAATTACTGAATATTGATAATTTGGTCAATATTCGAGCAACTGAGCAAGTATTGCTCAATTCGACGAATTATTGGTAACGTGATCCAATAAAATATTAATTAAAAATAATGGTATCCTAGCAGAATGATGATTTCGTGGAGGTTCGTTCGAAACCCTAATATTTGAGCAATTGCTCGACAATTGATGAATTGCTAAAAATAGGTCATGAGTGAGGGAGGGACCAACCACATGGGACTATGGACATCCATGTGATGCCCAATTACTCGAGTTAGCGTACACAAGGGTCCCGAGTTGACCAGTTGGTTGGTTGGTGAAGGAATGACGATTAAATGCTGGTTTCATAATTTATTGAAATAATGCTGGATTGAGCATTAGGTGATAAAACCTAATTATAGAAAAGTGAGGGACCGACCAAGGTGGCATGAGACTGGACCTCGGTGGTCGTGGGACCGCTGATGGGCGTTTGCACAAACTCTGAGTTGGTTGTGAAGAGTTTGGACCCAATATGAGCGATTGCGCAAATTAGGTAAAAAGTGTGAAAACATGTGGGACCGGCTTTGTGCAAGCCCTATGGGTGACCTTGGTCGATCAAAAAGGCATGCACTTGTTACCATGATATCCGTGTTTCTGTACTGAGAGTTTAAGTATTTTCTGATGCGCGTTTGAACAACATTGTGAATTTTCAGAAGAGTTTTATCTTGACTGAAATTCTTGATTTTGTCGGAATGAGCATGTATGCTCAATTGATCAATATTTTGTAAATATTAAAGTAAGAGTATTTTAACATCTAAAATTTCCATAAGAGGCTAGCCGGTCGTGTGACCATGTAGGCTTTTGGATTTTCATGATTTGAGCAAATTTTGAGAAATTATGACGAAATCATGATTTTTGCTCAAACCATGGTGTTTCATGAATGGAGGAAAATAATAATTATAAAAGACTAGGGATTTCAAGGTATGGGACTGGCCATGGCTAGGGCATGTCCTCTCGGCTATGTTGTCTGGTCCCACAACACTTTCCCTAATTTTATATTATTATTTTTCATGAAACCGTGATGTTATGGGGAATCCATGGGTTTTTGTTGAAACGGAGGAGTTTCATGAGATGAGAGAAACAATAATTTATGAAAGATTATGGATTGCAAGATGTGGGACCGGACACATCTAGGGCATGGCCGGCGGCTAAGTTACCCGATCCTGTAACACCTTTCCCTATTTTATATTATTATTTCGTGAAACCACGAAAATATGGAGAAATCATGAAAATATGGAGAAACCATGAGTTTTGCTCAAACAAAGAAAGTTGTTAGAATGGAGGAGTCTTCATGAGTTCATGAAAATAACAAAATAAGGAAAATAATGGAGGAAGCATGGGACCGGCCGACGGGCCCGGTCCATGAGCGCTTCTCCACTATTTTAATGTTATTATTTTCTCTATCCTATTTTATAAAGGATTCCTCATTTGTCCATATTTCCGCATGCTCGTTCGTGCATTTGGGTGCCCGTTCGTGCATCATTGTCGAGTACACTTGCACTATTTTATATGGCTTACTCAGTGATAGTCCAGATGCCCGATTGTTGAGTATTTATTACTAATTTATGAAATTCAGTGGAGAATGATTCATGAAACTGAGTAATAAAAGTGAGTAGTTGTTTATTATCAATCCATAGGATCAGCCATGGATTCGACCATGAATTCGGAATAATAGAACGAGTATTTCCATTCCATGGGATCGTGGATTCGACTACATAATCAGATTAATGGGATTATTACCATTCCATGAGATCAGCCATGGATCCGATCATGAAATCGGAGTAATGAGATTATTACCATTCCATGAGATCAGCTGTGGATTCGATCATGAAATCGGAGTAATGAGATTATCCATTACCATTCCATGAGATCAGTCGTGGATTCGATCATGAAATTGGAGCAATGAGATAAAATAGATTATTTTCTAGGAATTCGGTGGTGAATGTCACAGTATAATTAATCTATTACAGAAGGGATATTAGCCAGTTAAAGCGTCACACCCATTCTGAAAGGTGCATAGTCAGGAAACAGCGAGTGTTTCCGAAGTCCTGAAGGCGTTATTGCTCTCAATCTTATGGAAAACCGTATGGATCTATACACTGTCTCTCTACATATTCAGGGAACAGTGAGTATCACCGACGTCTGAAGGCGTTATTTCTCTCAATCTTGCGGAGAACCGCCACTACACCAAATTCCTGGATTAGTAACAGGAATTCGTAACGGCTTATGAGCCATTACAAAATACCCGTTACAAATCGACGTTACAAAAATTTCGTAACAAGCATAAGCCGTTACTAAACTTTTAAAAAATAGTAACAGGTTCTAGCCGTTACTAATTTTTTTAGGCCGTTAATAATTTTTTTATAAACGTGCGAGTCACACGCTTGGTCACACTTGGGTAGTAACACCTTGAGTATGTGCGTGTGCCATTCACATACGTGGTATTATGTTTCATCTACACCGTGTATTCCTAAACTAATATCTATACCCTTCATTCTAGTCTCGAGATGCACCTCAATCATAAAACCCTAAACTAATATCTCTACCATATTTATTCTTCTCTCTCTATTTTTATTTCTGTTTATCTCCGACTCATCTTGCCTCTTCCTCTCTCTCTCGATCTCTCTACACAGGAAGAAAAAATAAATACTCAAAATCCTGAAAAAACAAGATAGAAGAGAATCAGTAAAGCATCGATTAGATTTCATACCTTTCTTCATGAAACAAGGTTTGGTAACCTTGGAGTTCTAGACCTAGGTTTTCAAAATTTTCAAGACGGTGATTTTCAAGTGAAATCGAGTGAAATAGTAGTAGATCGAGTGTAATAGTGATAGATCGAGTGGATTTTAAGTGTTTTTGGAGATGATTAGATATTATTGAAGGAAGAACACGAATTTCAGAGAAGTTGAGTTTTTTTCTCCATCAAAGGTGCTTAAATAAAGATCATGGTGATTCAAAACGGTAATTTATTTAAACCCAATTCCATTTTTCATTGTATGATCACATCTATGTTGTTTAATTTTTGTTTAATCGCAATATTGAATTTAGGATTTCTGTAAAATTGAATTTTTAATTTTAGGGTTTTGAGAATTGGGAATTCTATTTGAAACATGAAATTTTTGGGTCAATCAACACGTTAGTAACATATTTCAGTTGAAACACTTTGTGATTAATCTAGGGTTACGAATTTATCACTTGTAGAATCTAGGGATAGGGCAGGTGTGTAAATATATCTGTTAAAGTAGAGCATGTGGACTCTCAGTTCTAATGTATATACATTTCAGAGTTTATTCTTTGATTTCAGGTTAATATCTCATTTCAGAGTTTCTAAGGTTTGATTTTACAAACAAGATCAGGTGAGTTAGGGTTTCAGTTTAATTTTTTTTTGTTTTTTTATCATTGGGTTTTAATCTTTTTTTTGTTTATTTGTTGAGTTCAGGTGGATCTCTCAATTACTTATGAGTTTGAGCACGAATTTCAGAGAAGTTGAGTTTTTTTTCTCCATCAAAGGTGCTTAAATAAAGATCATGGTGATTCAAAACGATAATTTATTTAAACCCAATTCCATTTTTCATTGTATGATCACATCTATGTTGTTTAATTTTTGTTTAATCGCAATATTGAATTTAGGATTTCTGTAAAATTGAATTTTTAATTTTAGGGTTTTGAGAATTGGGAATTCTATTTGAAACATGAAATTTTTGGGTCAATCAACACGTTAGTAACATATTTCAGTTGAAACACTTTGTGATTAATCTAGGGTTACGAATTTATCACTTGTAGAATCTAGGGATAGGGCAGGTGTGTAAATATATTTGTTAAAGTAGAGCATGTGGACTCTCAGTTCTAATGTATATACATTTCAGAGTTTATTCTTTGATTTCAGGTTAATATCTCATTTCAGAGTTTCTAAGGTTTGATTTTACAAACAAGATCAGGTGAGTTAGGGTTTCAGTTTAATTTTTTTTTTGTTTTTTTATCATTGGGTTTTAATCTTTTTTTTGTTTATTTGTTGAGTTCAGGTGGATCTCTCAATTACTTATGAGTTTGATTTTACAAATATCAGGTACAGTTGATGTCAACAGTTGAGTAGGATATGATAATTATTTTGTTGGTTAGGTTTTGTTGTTGGTGATGAATGATGGTAGGATTTGTTTGGTAGCAAGGCTTGAGGAATTTTCTATGTGTGTTGATAACTTGATGGAAGTAAGTTATTTGTATGTCTTCCTTAGATTGATTGTTCTGTAGCTTTGGATTATGGCATGTGTAATTGTGTTGTTCGATTAGAAGGCTTGTATTATATGGTAGAAAATTCGTTGAGTGGAGTGATTGTGCCTAACTAAGACTCTTTTTAAGTTTTTTGGTGTTGATTTTCCTTATAAGCATCTACTGTACTGACTATATGGGTTGAAGTGGTGAGCTTGGGGTTATCATTTCTCAAACTCTCCATTTAAAATTAAGTACTACCTCATTTGCAGATATACATAAGAGTCATATATTAAGTACTAGAGACATTCGTTGTGTTATGTGCTGAGTTTGGACTTCTGTTTGATTAGTAGAGGATTGTAATATTTGAATGATTAAACGTTAGTTACATCTTATGGATTTAAAGCAAAGTTTCCATTTGGCATAAATTCTTCTCATGTTTTCTTGTTAGGGATTATTTGTTTTGGTAGAACATTTGTAGTTTGATTGTACATTTACCGTGATGCATTATAGTTTCGTAATTTAGAGCAGCTTGCAATGATTGAAAGTTTTTTTTAACCAGATGTTTATAGTTTCTATTCTTCGGTGTTAGTATTGATAGTGATATTATCTCTATAGGTTTTTGTGTTATGGCTGCTAATCTTTTTCAAAGTGATTTTCTTGTAAACAAATATGCCAAGACATCAAGTTGGTGGTAGCAGTAGCCGATTCAGGTCTGGAAGCACTAGGTCTGCTAGTACTAGCTTGCCAACTACTACTCCTAGCTCTAATGAAGATAACTGTCCAAGGGGTTTGCTCAATTCATAAGGCTGTCCATTAACTGATGGTGCACACATAGCTGGAAGTTCAAGTGTAGTGTGTCAACGCGTGTCTTCGTCATATGGTGACAATTCTCTAATCCAAGGTACTGGGAATCAAGCAGAGGTACATGGATGGCACGACACTTTTCATCAGGAAGATAATGATCCTGGCGATACCGAGGAAAGCATGAACAATGGTATAATACAAAACTCTGTTTTTTAGTTTACTTTATGTGATATGTTAGGCGAAGCAGGTTGCAATTAATTCTTAGTTTTGTCAATCATAGACTAGAGCTAGTTTTAATAGTTTCAAAATTGAAAGGGTGAGCCAGAATTATCCTTACCTGTTTAATGAATATCTTTTCTAATTTATGGAGATACTGTAGGATATGATGCTTGATGGTGGTTTAGATGCTGCAATCATTCCAACAGGTATCCTTAAAACCCAAAATTTAGATAACTAGCATATCTTATCTTCCGAGCATGATTTTGTTATTTTGTATTGGATGTTCCATGTAGGCTTGGGAGTGGTGAGAAGCTACTCGCCAGTGGTGGGCATGATAAAAAGGTGTAGGCTAGTGTATTGGGAATTATTTTTATGTACAAGGCCAGATGTAATATACCATGTTTTAATGTTAACATAAACTTATTCGGTTAATTTGCAATTGCAGTCTAAAACAACTTCAGAAGAACACCTTCAAGCCTAAAACAACTCTAGAAGAGCATTACTTGCTGATCACTGATGTTCGCTTCAGTCCAAGTATGTTTCGCTTGGCTACCTCCTCGCTTGACAAAACTCTCAGGATCTGGGATCTAATCAGTCCATGATTCAGTTCATGCAATCATTAGGTCTCTTAGCAGCTTCAAATTTTGTAAGTTCTATGTAGGCAGCTAGTAAGTTTTCATGTGTTCCCTTAGAAATTTGATGCTTAGAAAAATTTTGGTACTTAGAAAAAATTCAGTTCTTTTTTATATGAATGGATTGAATATGAAATGAATTGATTCAAAAACATATTATTGAATGTGGATGATGAATGCATTGAAAGGTGTATGCAGGGTATTGAATTTAGAATTTTGGCTTATTTCCGGCAGAAAATGAACTGCCAGTCAGGCTTGACCTTGTCAAAATTAGTCAATATTGACCAATTTTGACCAGGTCAAGGTTGACTAGCAGTAATTTTTTACTGTTACGAAAAAATTCGTAACGGTTAGAAACCGTTTCAATTTTCCACGTAGTAACGGCTCGACTTTGTTACTAACCTGCCATGTAGTAACGGCTCTAAGATGTTACGACGTTCTTGTTACGAAAAAATTAGTAACGGTCCTGAGCTGTTACCACGTGGCGGGTTCGTAACGGTCCACACCTGTTACTAAGGGTCGTTACAACCAAATTCGTAACGGCTACATTTCCGTTACAAAAAAAATGTAACGCCCCGTTTTGTAACATCCATGAGCCGTTACAACCCGTTTTAGTAACGGCTCAGGTATGTTACAAATCCAGGAATTTGGTGTAGTGCGCGCAATATTTCTTCTATGTAGAGGTTGGTCTCTCTCATGTAGTCAGGGAACAGTATGTCACCGACGTCCTGAAGGAATTATTGCTCTCAATCTTACGGAGAACCGCCCAATTATGTTATTCTACATAGAGGTCACGATGAAATGCAAGGTGTCGAACGCTCAGTTAGCGGAGGCTTTTCGAGAACATGTTCATCATGGCTTCATAAAATATGAATCGTCACATGCCGGAAGCCTGTAATATCATGATTTTACGGTTTTGTCCGTTGATGAAAACCTACCATCAACACCATTGCATTTAAATTAAACTTAACTACTATATAAAAATTATAATTATAATTAGCAAGATCTAACTAATCAAGGCGACATTCATCTTCTTCTTATTTCGAGGCAATGTCTTCCCCATTCACATACTAGGAAGGTTTTCGGTATTGTTGTTCATCCAGTTGTTGTTCCGCCTTATCCACTTACCTAATACATATAGCACGTTGTCGTGAACTCATTATTAAAATGTTTATGGAGAGTAGTTTGTTTCTGTTAAAATCCTCGTAATGTTGTTCTTGCGAAAGACAACTTTTTCGAAGTTTCCTCAATGCTAGGCCTCGATCCCTACTTCTATCTTGTTCTACCTTCGTCTCAAATTCCTAGTGATCGAAAAAGTTGAACTCGTCTGAACCTCGTTTTGCTGTTATTCGGGCTGTGTCTCTCGCTGTTTTCCACCTTTCTGACCCCCCCCCCCCGTATCTTATTCTTTTGATGTTAGTGCTAACATCCAGATCAGTTCCAACTTCAAAATTAATATAAAATTAAGGAAAATTTCAAAATCAAATTATTTAAGACCCATCTTAAAAAAAATACATACGATAACTAACTTATCGATAAGATGAAGACTGTATGAAAGTAAATGAAAAGTAGGAAGAAGAAACACCAACGAAAGAACAAACTCGAGTGTTGACTCGTCAGTGAGTATTTCATTCAACAAGAAAATAATAAGTTAGAAAAGTAGGCCAATCGTTAACGAATTATGTTAAACTAAGTCGAGTGTTGTGAGTTAGCCAGGCCTTAAACGGCAACTTACTAGATAGATGGTGATCTGGAAGACCGTTTGGATCGGTAGGTAGACAACGAGACTGATCATCCCTATTTTTAAGATGTAATGGTGTGTATTGTCATTCCAGATAGCATCCCACTTACGAGTGGCAACCCTAAAGATCATTGTCAACTGGCAACGGTAGCTTGAATCCGAATGCTCTGGTGTTGGAGTTTGGTCATGGAATTAGCCTTACATGCCTCGTCAATATGGAAGTAGATACACCATCTTATTAACCTAGGCTTTAGACGCTTCCTGAGCAATGCTGGACTATTTAAGGTTATGCGTCCATAGACTAAGGAAAAAGGTAACTAGAATCACACGTTTTGGTAACTCCATTGTAGTTGATGTATATTTTCGAAGATTCAGTTCCTCATTTGAATCACACATTTTGGTAACTTGGACCACGATAATCTGAAAAACCAAGTATTTTTTCCTTATTCTTCTTCTTCTTCTTCTTCTTCTTCTTCTTCTTCTTATTATTATTATTATTATCTAAATATACCAATTATTGGATAAAGAGTATTATTATATTAACTATTTGGAAGCCTAACAAGCTAAGCTCCAACATCGTACTACTACATTAGTTGAACAGGTTGTCGTGCGAGCCTACCAGCGAGCCTCATGAGGAACCAATCCAAGGGATCCAAAGCGGATAGGGATGGTGTGATTATGTCTCAAGGGGGGAAAGCTAACTCTACCTTCCATGTCAAACTCTGTAATGTTACGTTATCGGGGACTCTAACCTGGGACCTCCTGGGACGCATGAAACCTCTGTGGAACGGGGATGACCATCTAATTCTTATTCTTATTAAAAAAATAATCATGAATACTATTATTATTATTATGAATAGTATTATTTATTTATTTATTTAAATAACTAGCCCTTAACCCGTGCCGTAACGGCACGGGCCATGATGTTGGTTCATTTTTAATATATCGTATAATTTGTGTCCCGAATACTTATCAACCCCTTATGATTTAATATGGGTTTGTCATAAAAATAGTCGGGATTTTCCTCTCTTTTTTTTTTCTTTTTTTTTCCTTTAATATTTTACTGCCGGATATTTGCTCAAACGAAAGAAATATAATCTTAACTCCTAGACAATTTTTTATTTAGGTTCATTGCTTATAATGAGATAATGGTCTACATGAACATGGAAGTTTAAATATTTTTTGGAAATATGTCGTTAGTAGCACTCATCTCAATGAAATCGACTAATCAATATCGTCCATAAAAGTATCCACATGCTCCTATTTCGCTCCAGCTGACTCATTTATCATGGTCATGTTGTCGATCCTCCAAATAGGCAGAGAATAATTTTTTTTTTGCATCGAACGTATGATACAAACTCTCTAATGTGACATGAGTTTCCTGTAAATTTTCAATACCCATCAGATGACAATGTTTAAAATGTGTACCAATTACCTTTTCGAAGGGATTGCACATATGCAAACATCTACCATTAAATCTTCAACAAAGTATTGTGCCCAATAGTTCGTCTTAACGAAGGCTTTGATAATTTAAAAAATCTTGGACATTTTATCACTTCCAGATGTTCCTACCTTCACTTGGAATACAATCTGGTGACACATTACCTCATAAAGAACCTTGAACACATATTGTACTCCCTGATCCTATTTCAAATTTATAGGTTGTCAATAGATCCTTTACTAAAAGTTGACATCTTCTACATTGAATATTTATAAAAAAAAATTATGGTATTGTGGATCGTTGCTTTCTAAGATTGTAGTTTTCAAAATTGGTATCTTCAAGTCCCACGGCTTTCTAAGTTTATATATCCTGTTTGTTTTTAACATTTTAGTTAGCCATATTATGTTTGTTACTAACTTTAAACTTGATGTCATCTTCTATTGTGAACTTTATGTGATTTCAGAATCGAAATAGTTATACCTCTTTCATTCGTATCAAGTAATCCATCGTATATCCCAACAATTCTTCTACAACAATTCCTTTGTTTTTTGCCGTTTCCGGACCATCGGTAGCCATTATTATCAAACGCAATCTGTCTAATTTTTGTTGATGTTATGTATTTGCAATGTTCATTTTTCTTAAATAAATAGAGTGTGGAAAAACTTTAAAAAAAAAAACATAAGTATTTCATCGGGTCTAAGTTACTATATCCAAAATACTCCGGACACTGCTTCTGGTGCCTTATTTCCTCAAATTCATTGTTGCATTCTAGACAGTACATGAAACACCAATCATTTGCGAAGTGAGCTATTTGTGCAAGTGTGGTCAATGTATCCCTTACCTATAATAATAATAACAACACGTCAATTTTTCTCAAGGCGTCCAGTTGTAAATGGTATGAATATAATGGATTTGAATTGTACCTAAATCTTTGATATCACCTTCTTCTCACATAACATAGCAATTGAGGAAGGACAAATCTTGACCACTCTTTACATAGGCAAAGTTAGCCAAACTATGTTTTGAAATTGTCTTACATGGAAATTATTATTAATCCATATTTTAGTCGGCTCCTATCGAAGCCGATCTAATTAGTCCTATAGAAAGTTAATCTTAAAATTTTGACCTTATTTCTTTACCAAATTATTGAAGTATTCTCAGTCATGTTCTGCTTTGTGTGATCTACTCATCTGTATCTACTATACATATTGATCCGTAATTTGATATTATTGATTTGTAATCAAGAGGTCGCATGATTTGAGAATGTAAAATATAAAAAATATTCTATAAACACCGGAGGCGAAATTTAGATTTATGATTTAGAGTTTTTTATGATGATTTTGATGAACAAACAAATATTTTCAAACAGTTGTTGTCTTTGTAGGTAGTTGTCGCGAAAAAACTCGACATTGATGGTCTTTCAGGAAAAAAAATGTAATACTACTTGAGAGAGCGATAATGTTCTCTTACATGGGCACACCAATTTCCTTTATATAATACGGATACCGTTTCGGCGATCCAACAGTCATGATCATATTGTCTTATATGTTCCGGTATCATCCTCAAAATATTTGATTTTTGTCCTTATCAATGGTGCTAAAAACAACCAATTACATCTTTCACAATAAAATGTTGCATGTTTTGTGAAGATTTTTTTTTACTCGGTCAATAAAACTCACCAAAATGCAAAAACTATTATTATCCACTACTATTACCAACACCCACCACCATAAAAACCATCCACTGCCACTATTTCTTCCACCAATAGTAATGTTACTGCCTCCACCATTCACAAACACCCGCCAACGTTTATACTAACCCTACTTCCACTACCACCATTAGAATTAATATAGCTTTTAGTACAATTATTTATTAATAAAATTATGTATTTATGTTAGATTATTAAAGGGACATTTATAATAGAAATTTAATTAATCATTATGAACAATCAATGAGACACTAATTAATAGAGTATTTAAAAATGGCTAAGTTAAACAAACCCATCAATAAATTTATCTTTGCCAAGGACAAATCCTAACCACTCTTTACATAGACAAATCGATAATAAATAATTTCATATGTTCTGATCTTGATTCGTGTCTTAGTTATTACATAACATGGAAATTGATTGCACCAATTTTTTAAAATGGACATGTATTTTGTCGATTTTATTTTAACATTAGAATGTTCAACCACGTTTTATACTTTATAATACAACGTTACATATTTTGTGGCATTACAAAATTAGCATAATATGTTTTTGTTCACTGATACCCGCCACCATAAAACCATATGAATCATTTTTTTTATCCACCACCACCTACTGGCAGAGCCAAGGGTTGACTAACCTGGCTCTAACCCTTAAATTTTTAATAACTACATGAATTTTTTAGTTTATTTTATAATAGTAGTTTGTCCATATATATTTATGGTTTATTCTACCAAAGTTTACATTTTTTTTTAAAAGTAGGCCTCCTCAATGTCAATTTTTGACTCCACCATTGCCACCATCACTGCTGCCCATCCCATGTAGGTTGTTGGACGCAATTCTAATTTTCAATCACAAATGCCATGTATGAGGTTTAGATTGAACAAAATGTCGCCAATTGATTGGTTTCATATTTTTTTTCCGTGTATATATTGTTTTTTGTATTGCAATCAATTTTATTTTAACATTAAAATCATGATTTATACGATATAGTACCAAAGATAATAGGGGTACCATTTGGGTGATCTAACTACGATCATGAAAATATTATCTTGTATGATATCATCCCGGAAATATATAGTACCTTCCTTTATCAAAAGTGTTGAAAACAACCAACTACATACTCCACACTACGATGTTGTAACGACAACATAAAATTAATATTGTCCATCACTACTCACCAGCACTCACCGTCACTACTTCTTCCACCACAAACCAGGGGCGAAGCCAGGATTTTGAGGAAAGAGGGAGAAAAAACTCTTGGCAAGTTGGATACATGTGAAAAATGGACTTCGTATCCCATTTTATAATAAAAGAACAAAAATAAATATAATTGTGCCTGGCGCCGCCCTTAACCACCACTAATCTTTCGGCCTCCACCTCTTCTACTACTCATTGTCGCTAAAAATGTCTATTGATCGATATTATTTATCAAAATTACTTATTAATAGAAATACATATAATTAATTAAGAAAACACTTATAATTAAAAAATGATTAGTCATTTATTATGAGAAATTAGTGAAACACATATTAATAAAACACTTTATAATGAATAGATTATTTATAACATGCAATTGGGGGATATGAATAGTATTGTTAATGTTCATACCGGCATAGTAAAATATTTTTTTGTGTGTAGAAAAGCCATGCTGGTATGAACAGTAACATTACTATTTCATATCCCCCAATTAACCCTTCATTATTTATTATGTGCAATTAGTGAAACACTAATTAATAAATCAATTATGATATTTAAGTTAAACAAACTACCACCGTTGATTTATCTTTTCTATTAATTCCAACCAAGGTGGAACACTGGTTAGAGACCACTCTTATGACACAATCGGTCATGAGTTCGAACCTTCCTGTTATAATTTTTGAAAATCCATATCTTGACTTGAGTATTCATTTTTCATTCATAATATTGGAATTAACGCCACACATGCGAGTTGTAGGGTGTGGCACGGAGCACCACAGCCCTTGATTTATCCTTGTCTGGACAAATCCTGACCACCACTAACAAAGGCAAACTTATCCAAACCTTTTTTTATATTAATGATATTATTATTATTATGCTTATTATATTACACAGTGTTTGTTGGTATCCTAGCTACTAGCTGAGCACCAACACCTTTTTGAATTGCCACAACTACTATATGAAATAAAAAAACTGCTTGTGCCACAATTTGATTATTATCTTATTATTATTATTATTTATAATATTATTAATTTAGGATAAAGTGTATTACATTAACTAGTTGGAAGCCTAACAAGCTAAGCTCCAACAACATACTACTACATTAATTGAACAGGTTGCTGTGTTAGCCTACCAGCGAGCCTCATGGGTAACCTATCCAAGGGAGCCGAAGCGGATGAGGGGGCTGAGATTGTGTCACAAGGGGGGCAAACTAACTCTACCTTCCATGTTAATTTCTGCAATATTACGCCATTGGGGGCTCGAACCTGGGACCTCCTGGAACGCATGAAATTTTAGGGAACGGGGATGACCAGCTGAGCTAGGTACCCGTTGTTATTATTATTATTTAGAATCAAATACAAGATACAACATCAGTTAAGGGTAACCTTAACATCAATGAAGGATAATAATAATAATAACAATGGGCCCTAGCTCAGCTGGTCATCCCCATTCCCCGAAGTTTCATGCTTTCCAGGAGGTCCCAAGTTCAAGTCCTCAATGGCGTAATATTGCAGGAATTAACATGGAAGGTAGTGTTAGTTTCCCCCCCCCCCCCTTGTGACAAAATATCGCCCCCCCCTCCCGCTTCGGCTCCCCTTGGCAAGGTTACCCATGAGGCTCGCTGGTAGGATAGCACATCAACCTGTTCAATTAATGTAGTAGTATGTCGTTGGAGCCTAACTTGTTAGGCTTCCAACTAGTTTCATGTAATAATATTAAATAATAAATAATTAAATGGAAATAATAATAATAAGAATAAGAACGGGCCCTAGCTCAGCTGGTCATCCCCGTTCCCCGAAGTTTCATGCGTTCCAGGAGGTCCCAGGTTCAAGTCCCCAATGGCGTAGTATTGCAGGAATTAACATGGAAGGTAGTGTTAGTTTTCCCCCCTTGTGACACAATCTCCCCCCCCCCTCCCGCTTCGGCTCCCCTTGGCAAGGTTACCCATGAGGCTCGCTAGTAGGCTAGTACATCAACCTGTTCAATTAATGTAGTAGTATGTCGTTGGAGCCTAGCTTGTTAGGCTTCCAACTAGTTTCATGTAATAATATTAATAATAATAAAGGATAACATGTTCAATTAATGTAGGCTAGTACAACAACCTGTTCAATTAATCTAGTAGTATGTTGTTGGAGCTTAGCTTGTTAGGCTTCCAACTAGTTAATGTAATACTCTTTATCTTTAAAAAAATAAAAAATAATTAAGGATAATAATAATAATAATAATTATTACAATTCTTTAAACCTTAATTATCTCTAGATTATCTTATAACTCTAGCACTAAGAATAACTTTATATATTATTACCATTAACCGGTAATCATTAACATTAATACTAATAAAAAATGGGGACATTACTACCATTAAGAATGATTAGTCGATAAATGGATTTTGAATTTACTACTAAATTAATCTATTTTGACTTTAGTTAGTATGGCACAAAACTTTAGTGTATGGCTTGACACTGATACGTTTGATCTCTATACCTTGGTAGCTATTACTATAGAGGCGGAATTCAGAATAATAATAGATGAGATACTTAGAAAATAGAACACAAGTAGTAATTCGAAGAAAAATATCTTCCCTTATATTATGAATAAGAAAACGATTACAATTCTCTCTTTGTTACGCTCACAATCTTCTCTAAACAGTGGATTAACCTTAAACTGTTTGCCAAGCTTGCACAAGTATTGTTCCAAGCTTTCTCTAGGTTTTCTATGCCTAGTTTCTGTGTCTTCTCTGTGTGTGTTTAGCTATTAGACAAAGCTCTCTATTTATAGTCTTCATCGTACTCAGCCGACCAAGGACTTCTATTAGGAATCTATTTCCTAAACTAAGAGTATTGCCTAAAACAAACTCTTCCCTAACTAGGAATTCAGCCTAAACAAGGATTCCTGCCTAGATTAGGATTCTTCCCTCAACTTAGCTTGAGGTTAACTAAGTTCCCTAAAGGAGTACGGATACACATGTATCAGACACGGTTCGCTAGGAGGGTTCATCTAGGGAGGTTTCGTTATGCGAATCGGGTAAAACTGAGTCAACCCGAGACGATAAGATTCTTTCAAATTTTTCTCCAAATCCTCTGCATGTTCATGAGATAAGAAAATTTAACTAATCTATATGATTTAATTCAATCTTTGGTTTCTTGTTAGAGCATAGATAGGATGAACCCACCAAGCGTTGGTATGTCAAGTTTGGTTGTCATATTTTAGTATCAAAACTAATCTAGAGTCGCTTGATTAAATACTACAGTCAACTTCGTTTAGGTTAGACTAGAAAGTCTAGGAATGTTGAGACGTACAAGTATTACTCCGAAGACTTGAAGAATGTGAAGAAGTAACGACTCTAAGGACAACATCATACTTACTCTTGAGGTTAATAATATTGACATGATCTTGTTTTCGTTCCTAACGTATCTTTCAAGTCGGATTATATTGAAAACATAACATGCGAAGATGTATATATATATATATATATACATATATATAATACTCTAGTGGTTAGACTTGGTCATGAGATTATGATCAAAGTGTCAAGGATTTTATTGAATTATGAAGTATAACGCTTATCTTTTGAACTTCGTAAATACGACATCGACATAAACTATTGTATATAGTTGTTTGATCATGTGTGCATTATATAGGAAATGATATCAACCTATGAAAAAATGTATTATAACATTTGTTTAAAGGAAGTACATATATGAACTTGTTTCATAATCGAAAAGAAATCATGATTGGTCAGGTTGTTTGTTGAATATCTTTTGAATGACCAATATAAGATGACAAGGTAGAACCTATCTTAACTTTTTAAGTTATATGGTATAACCGGTCATAGCCTATATAATATATCTAGTTGTAATCGGTCACGAGCTACATTGGAAATCAAGGTGTAACCGATCACAATCTATATTGGAATGCAAGTTGTAATCGGTCACAAGTTACTTTGGGATCCAAGGTATAACTGATCACAAGATGAATTGGGAAGTTAGTTTTAATCGATCACAAGCTACCTTTGGGAAGAAAAGTTTAACCGATCACAAGCTACCTCTGGGAAGCAAGGTGTAACCGGTCCAACCTGGTTTGGTAAATATGGTATAACCGATCACAATTCACATTGTGAGGTTGGTTCAACTGATCCCAAGGAGCAAAACCGAGTTTCCAATATTCACATATCTCTTTATGTTTTGTGTGAAGCTTCGATATCCACCCTACAATATGGGGTCAAAAAGCCAAAATAAGTCATTTTAGCCCTTATAAAAAGAAAACTTATTCTTGAACCTCTTTCACGCTCATGTCACGTCGGAATTAGGGTTTGCTGAGAAACTTCTAGATGTCAACATTATTTTAAGGGTTATTTATCGTTTGGTACCCAGCAAATGTCCAACACTTAGCTTTGGTACCTAATATTTGAAATATTAACGGTTGGTACCTTGACTAGATGTTGACCGTCAAGCACCATGCTTTGACCTGATTCTTTATTATTTTCTTTTAATAAGTATAATTTTAATATTAAATAAGTATAGTTTTTATATTAAAATAATTAATTTTCTACAGTTACCTTTCCCTACGACTTTATCTTCTTCGTTAGCAGAAACCTCTGACTCATTTTTAATTACTTTCAGAATGCGGAGCTACTAAGAGATTTGCAGCACTCGCGGTGACTACTCTCCATTCAATACTCACTTTGCTAGGTTCATGACATGTATTGGGAGACACACAAGTCGATTGATCATATAATTCTTGACTAGGCATAAAAAAGGGTTGTTACCCTACACTGATAAGATCTTGATCTCGAATAGGTCAGAACTTGTATCACTGGCCGTGTCGTCATCCATCTTGATGTTTGTTAATAACATTGGAATTATCTCTGTTCTTGGACTACTGTCACCCCAATTTAATAAAGTTAACTTACTTCGAAGGTTCAATGTGTTTTTTCCCTTGTGGAATATAGGAGACCGGAACCCATCCAAAGATATTCGTCATTCACTCTCTTCTTTGTCCTATTGCTTTAAGTTTATTTCTCTTTCTTCAACTCTAACCAATTGGATTAATTTCTTCATACTTAAATCTATCATCAACATTCTCCTTCATCACATTTTCTTTCTCCATCATAATCGAATCATTATATATAACTGTAACCCCAAAACCTCAATTATATTCCACCATAATCAATCCCAACCACAAATCCATCTACCCCAAAATTCTCAAATTGTGAAATACGATTATTTCCATACAATAAGTGATACCAAGAATAGAGTCTTTTAGGGTTTTGGGTTTTTTCTTCTTTAACCGAATTTGAACCGGAGATATTTGGAGTGGTGTTATAGTGGTGGATGGACATGGTCATCGGGATACTGCTGCTCTAGAGATAACCTAAAAGATTGATCTCTTTATGAATTAAAGTCCTTTTAATCCTGTATATATCATTCCTTGTCGTTGTTGTTGCTCTGGTCATCAAGCTACTGTGTTGTTTCTCAGATAATGTTTGGTTAAATTTTGATCTCTATCGTGAAATCTATAGAAGTCCAAGGGTAAATACGTAAAAAATTAATTCCTACTACTAATAAAAGAATGATAAAATAGAAAGTCAAAACTAATTAGGTCAAACCATGAACTTACCGGTCAACGTCTAGTCAAGGTACCAACCCTTAATATTTCAAATATTGGGGACCAAAGCTAGGTGTTGGACATTTGTTGGGTACCAAACATTAAATAACCCTTATTTTAACATGTACATAACTCTTATCATTTATTGTTCAAATATATTCCTCGATACTCAAGATAATCCCATGTTCGAAAAAGTGAAAAGCATAGTTATGTTTTTTTATCATATATGTTTTAATTACCAGCAATTAAAGCATATCCTCTGGAAAAGATTATTAGTTAATGTGCTATACTAATAATAAAAGTTTTGGAGAGTTTTCGTAAATATGGTTTGGCATTTATGTGGAAATTGAAAAACCGAAATTATGTACTTTAATGAGAATATCTTGAGAATATTTTTGGTTTTGGAACTTCCTTGTTGTCCAAACAACCTTGATGTATATATACTTGAGTTTGCATTTCTTGCAAATTATCCTAAAATCCAGGCAAACTTCATTCTTGTTGTATCTAGTGGAGCCGTCTATCTGGAGAGGAAAGTATCCTAATTAGGTGAAATCTCTTACGACCACTCGTTTAAAGACTTTTGTGGGATCAAAAATCTATACGAGTACCATTGGTGGGAAACTAGATAATTGCATTGTTATTGTAGTTTTCAATTATTGATTTGATTGACTAATGGTTGTTGAAACTTTGACTGCACCTAGTTTGTTTATTCTTGAGAATCTTCTCATCTGATATAAGATTCACTCAAACTAGATCAAAGTATTGACGAGATCTTTAGAACCATTTTCGGATCTAAAGATATCTTGTGATCATCCATTGTTAAAAGACTCCGTGTTGTGCATGAATGATCATAAGAGATTTCAAGTGGTGTTGTGCAGGATATTATCGAAGATAAATGAAGATTTGAAGACGACGAAGTTTTTCTTATTAGTTTTTGTATCTTGTGAATTATGTGCACAAACCTTGATCAGCTGGGATCCAACTAGAATTAGTTTATCTTTGATAGACTTGATTGATTAGTTTTGTGAGATCGACATCACCTTATAGTTTATATTTGAAATCTATATTAATTGATTGCAAATTTATAGTTTGATTATTCCGATGATCAAAGGATATATTGATCTAACCAGAAAATGGAGTTTATTAGATTAAACAGAAGAGCCTTTGTCAATGATTACCAAGATTGAATAGAGTGGTTACCAAACGGATTTATCCTTTACTGTTTGGAATAAGATCTAAAGGATTGGTGATTCACATGCATGACTCTAGAAGTCGAAGGTGCATGGATACTGAGGAAACTAAGTAGCTAGGGGTAGTCTGCTTGGTCTAAACTATACGAAGTTGGTATTAGGTTTTGTATAACGGCTTAATTCTAAGAGTTTTCAAAACTGGACAAGGTCCCGGGGTTTTTCTGCATTTGTGGTTTCCTCGTTAACAAAATCTTGTTGTGTCATTTACTTTATTATTCCGCATTATAATTATCTATTATAATTAAAGTAAATTTCACTTGTATGTTAATCCGTAACACTTGATATTGATTCTATAAAGTTTCGGTTATTAATGAACCTATTATCAAGTGATCACGTCGTAGTCGTATCGTCTCGATCTTGAATCCATAGTCAATCACACAAGTGATCTTGTTGTTGTATTGTCTCGATCTCGTATCCATAGACGATCATACGAAGTGTGTACCGAAGTTGTTGTATTGTCTTGACTCAGTCCATATACGATCACACTTGGTAAAGGACTTATAGGTTGATAAATAAAAGATTATGGTGTATTTGGGTACCCTCGTCTTTTCATTTATGATTTCATATTTTTATGTTTCATAGATTCTCCCAATGAACCTTTTCTGATTATTTTTGGTTTTTCAAAAACTTTAACCTAAAGTTTATTCATGTTTTCTTTTCATCCCTTCCAAAATCCAATTTTTGATTCGCTTTAGTCATCTTTTTTCAGCAGTTATCAATTTCTTTAATTTGTAATCTCCTCTAATTTAATCAAATCGAGTTAGTGCTTTGATGTTTTAATTTTTAATTGACCTACCGATTCCAATTTTCTTTTTTACATAAGTTTTCCCAAATATAATTGGGTGAGCTAGGGTTTTGGCGGAAGCACAATTTAGAGGCGGCCTAAAGCATCTTGGTTGTATTATCTCAGTATGTCAGTCAGAAGATTGTTTAGTTGGATTTCATTTTTGAACATGTCTATATACTATATTGAAAGGCAAGTCTACACGCTCAAAGTTCTGAAAAATAGATATAGTCTTACACTCTTCCTATTCTTCATAATGATTACCACCAACAAATTTCTTGAGACCCAAGAACAATCCAGTCTTGGTCTACTTCAATTATTTACTGAATTTTCATTGCATAAACAACATTTGGCATGATTTTTTCAGTAGAAGCAGTTTTTATCCCAAGATATATATTAATATCATAATCCATACTCAGAACCCTATGCAAACTCATCTTAAGTTTCATCAAATATCAACAATGTATAATATAGTTATTCCTTCCAACTCAATGAGGTTGTCTTCATCAAACGTGAATGGTTCAACTTCAAAATTCAGCAAAAATTGTAATATTTCTAAGTGAAGCACTAAACATGTCACTTTGGAAATAATGGGGAAGTTTTTGGAATAATATGCTTTGATTGGTTGCATATGCAAAGAAGACATGTAAGTTCCTAGCGCAACAATGAGTTTTGCATCAGAGTGAACTGGGGTGCAGCAAATCAAGTGGTCATAATCAACACAAACAGAAGGAATGTGTTCATCTTTAGAATTTATAGTAGAGAGACTTTCCAAAAAGTTTTGAGAACAATACCTCAGTCAGCTCAGGGTCACCTTATGGTCCTCATGACTTGGAAGTTCAACATGGTGGTGCAAAATGTTATATTTTAATATTAAGTGGTCAACATTGAGTTCAGGCTAAAAGCAGATCTTGATAGAGATAATATCCCTATGATGGTGGCTACTCAAGCAGGAGAAGTTATAACTATGTCTTTATACAGTAAAGTAAAACTCACTCTTGAAGATGGGAAAAGGCTGAAGTTTGCAATCTTCTATCTGAGGTTCCCAAAAGAAACTTGCAAGTATTGTTATGTCTTCAACCATAATAATAAATATTGTGGTCTTATAGCAAATTTGGAATAACTCACTTTCTCAGTCTTTTCTTTGCAAGGAGTTGATCCTTTTGGTGATGAAGAAGATGAAGTAGATAATAAACAAGTGCAAGAACCAATTTAGAACAATATGCAGCAAGAGAACCAAAATAAAAATAGTCAGAATCAAGAAGTAACAGCTCAAGTGAACCAGTAAGAGGATGAAATTGAAGAAGTTGTAAGAGTCCCTCCAAACTATAATGTTACCCATCAAAGGTCTGTTAACACATACCATACATAGAGTGGAAAATGATAGAGGAAATAAGAGAAGAAGAGTTGAAGATATCGATGTGGATGGAATGAACTTAGAAAACCTCAACAAAGATATTAACTTAGCTCCATTTAAGTTTGCTGAGGAAATTAGTAAGGACAAACCATAAAGTAGTAACAAAGGTGAAATCCCAAATGTGACGGATTATGACATATACTCTGAGAATCCATGCAATGACAGTGACCAGGAGGCTAGAAGTGCAGCTTCTAATGTTGCTGCAGATGCCGAAACAATAGCAGTCAACTCCAATCAGGTTCTTACAAACATTGATATTTTATTTAACTTATTTGTTCACAATTTTAAGATTACTTTCGATATTACTTTCTATTTTTACCATTGCATAAATTTTTCTTTGATTCTCCACTTATTCTGTTTATACCTATTGAGAATAATTTTTTGAGTTTCCCTTAGTTTTATTTTGCTAGAATGAGTAGCAATCTTCTCATAAACTACTCTCATAGAATGTGCAGGGGATTAGTCCCTTAATCACTAAAACTCGAGTTCATTCTTATAGGATGGATCACACCAAACACAAATTGTTAGATCTTTTCGTGTTTTCCTGCTCTAATACCAATTGAAAAGGCGAGGGTATCCCAAATATACCTCAAGCTATAACTTTTCCTTCGTATAAGTCCTTTCTCCGAAAGTGATTGTCTATAGACTGAGTCGAGACAATACAACAAATCGGTTCACACTTTGTGTGATCGTCTATGGATACGAGATCGAGATAATACAATAACAAAGTGTGTTTACTCGATACAAAGGTTCGGACTTAACCAAACTCAATAGGATTCACACGTATCAAGTAAATAGGAATTAACGTTTGTGCAATTTACTTTAATTATAATAATACAATTATAATGAGGAAATATAAAGTAAATGACACAACAAGATTTTGTTAACGAGGAAACCGTAAATGCAGAAAAACCCCGGGACCTAGTACATAATTGAATACTCTCAGGATTAAGCCGCTATACCAAAATAAGACAACTTCGTATAGTTGAGACCAAGCAACTAAACCTATAGTTCACCTAGTTTCGTCTGTATTCCCACACCTCCATCTTGTAAACAAGTCACGTACTTGGACCAATTCCTTTGGTTCGTATTCCAAACAGTAAAGGAACAACAAATCTGTTTGGTATCAACTCTCTTCAACCAAGTGATATGAGTTGCACAAAGGTTCCCTTGTTTATCTTAACATAAACTCCTTTGCCAGGTTCCAAGATCTATCTTATGTTTAATCACCCAAAGGTAATCACTAAGATTAAGCCAACAACACTCTTCAATCAAGTGATATGTGTTGATGCCGATCTTCCTCAATTAATTAATCCAATCTACCACAAGGATAAACCGATTATTAATTGGATTCTGTTTTTCCCAAACAAGTATTGTGCACACCAAATATTATAAAAACACCAAGTAAGAAATCTTCAATATCTTTTTTGTCTTCAAATCTTCTTAGATCTTCAATAAACACCTGCACACAATCACTTGAATCTCTTGTGATCAGTCACACATAGAACGGAGTCTGTTAACAATGGATTATCACAAGATCGTCTTTAGATCTAACAATAGTCTAAAGATCCCTGTCGAAACCTTGGAATAGTTTAAGTGAATCTTATATCAGAAGAGAAGATTCTCAAGCATAAAAAAACTAGGTGCAATCAAGATTCAACCACCGTTAGTCAATCAAATCAATGCGAAAACTAAAGATAAACCGCAATATCTAGTTTCCCACCAACGGGTCGCGCTGGAGCTTCTCTATCCCAAAGAAAACTTCAAATTGATCGGGCGTAAGAGAATTCACCTAATTAGATTACTCTCCTCTCCGATAGGCGGCTTCACCAGTAACAAACACAAAAGAGTAAGTCTAGGTTACGCAGGATTAGTTTGCTAGAAATGCAAACTCAAAGTATTTATAGACAAGGAAGTTTGGACACCAAGAAATTCCAAAACCGAAAATATTCTCAAGGTATTTTCATTACTCCACCAAATTCGGTTTTCATAATTCCTGTGAATGCACTGTCCAAAAATAATGATCGAAATCTCCTTGGAAAATCTTTAATTAGCAAATGCACATTACTAATTCTTATTTTCCCTATATAATTAAAAACCCTTAATTAAAAAGATTCTTAACTTATTTAAATTCGATCTTGGGATTTACTTCCTTCTTAGCCTTTAATAAATATCTTTGAATAAAATAGAATAAGCATTAATGCATCGTATTCAATGAGTGATGACATCTTACTCTTGCAAGTCTTTACCATGCTTGCTCACTTGAAACCGATTTACCACACTTCCAAACAAGTTTAGAATTGGTTCATCTGACTTTCAAGAACTATGTGATTGATCAAATTCCACTCAATCACAACTCATGGGTTTACGGTTCTACCAAAACAAGTTTCGGTTCTACCTCCATGTGAGTACTGTGCATAGTTACACTAGCTTACCAAAGATACGGCTGACTAGGTACTAGGATCGGTTCCCCACATATATTTGGTATCTAACTTGTATGCACTGCACATGTCCATAGGATCGGTTCCCATTTCTTCCATAAACCTTGATGCACCTCATACAAGGATCGGTTCCCCTTGTGATGCACTGCACCTCTTACTAGGATCGGTTCCCCTCTTACCAGTAATAAGTTCAAACATACACAACCCGATCATACCCATGGTGATTACTTAAGATAGGTTTCACTAATAAAAGTCATATCAATACATAAGTCAGGCCTCATGTGAATAGTTTTACCAAGAACACAAACAAGTCATGAGTAGTTATACTAATCACATATATTGGTCGTTCATAAGATATGCAATGAAGAACGGTCCTAATAACACCTGGCGATTTATTTTTCGGTTCACAATACATATCATGAACTTACTTCCTTAGAACACATGTAAACATTGTTCCCTAGGATGAAATCCTCACCTCATACCCATACATAATCACAATAGCATTCATACGATTATGTCGATGTCTTATATACAAAGTTTAATGGTTAAGAAAGAAACTTCATATTGTATTCCTTAAACTATGTCTATCTAGAGTGTTCATGCTTCGCAGTTTTATGTTTTCAATATGCACGACTTGAAAGATACGTTAGGGAATGAAACAGTTCAAGTCAAATATTACTAACTTCAAGTGGAAGGATTATGTTGTCGTTGTAGCTCCGTTCTTCTTCACTTCTTCAAGTCTTCGCAATACTTGTAATGTCTCATCCTAATACTTTCAAGCTAACCTATACGAAATTGACTCTAGTATATTTAAATCAAGCGACTCTTAAATGATTTTTGCTTCACTAAAATATGACAACCAAACTTGACATACCAACGCTTGGTGGGTTCAACCGAGCAATGCTCTAACAATATCAGTGAAAAAAAAGGTGAGGATGGTAACAAAACCTTTAATGCCACTAAGATTATTCATGATTTAATCCAAACTTAGGGCTCACGATATTTACTTCCAAGCAATTACATGGTCCAATAATATAGAAAGAAAAGAAAACATTAATGAAAGAGAGTCCTAGTTTCTCCAGATTGGACTAGTATTTTCCATAATGCCATAGTCAAACATTTGGTTTGAGTAGAATCAAACGATACTCCCATGATGCTTGTAACTAAACAACTAAAACAAAAAAATTAATAAACCATTATGATTCTTAGAGTCTGAAAAGATAACGAGGACTTTAATAAAATCGTTAAAGATAACTGGTGAACTGAAAAAGAAAAAAGGGTCTAGTGCTTTTAGAATGACTAGTAAGATGAAAAACCTCGCTTAAATCCTTAGAAAATCGAGTATCCAAGACTTTGGAAACATCTATAAGAAAAAAGTAAAAGATTTAAACAATAAAATAGAAGATCTACATAAAATATCTCCGCTCCCCGTTAAGGAAATTAAACACAATCAATGACATCTAGATATTTGGTACAATAGGGAGTTTGATTATTAGAATTACCTCTCAAAAGATAAGTATCTAAAATATTTTGATAAAAATACGGCTTATGTTCATCAACATACCTCTAGTAGAAGAAGAATTAACCATATCCACACCTTTAGAGACAACTGTGGTGTGTGGATTAAAGCCAGTAACCAAATTCAAAACATGTTGATAAATCACTTTAAGAATATGTGAACTTTTAATGTTGTTAGTGACAATGATCTTTTTAAAGACCTAATAAACCTTGTTATTGACAACATTGATAGTAATAAACTTCTAAGAATTCATGATAAAAATGAAATTGAACATACTATTTTCAATATGAATCAGTGGGGATCTCCTGGTCCCGATGGTTGCCTACCAGGATTCTTTAAGAACCACTGGACGTAGTTAAAAGGGATATAATCAACTAAGTGCAAGACTTCTTCAAAAATAAATATATTCTTAAGTCCAAGGATCACACACATATCACTCTAATCCCATAGGTTTAAGATCCTTCCTCCCCTAATGACTTCAGACCAATTAGTCTAAGTAACACCACCTATAAACTAATCTAATTTTTTAGCTGATAGACTAAAACCTTTGTTATACAAAATTATATCACCTAATTAATCTGCCTCATTTCTGGAAGGAAAATTACAGATAACAGTATTGTGGCATATGAAATTATGCACACAATGAAAACCTCCAAAAACAAAAATTAACATATCAATAGCTTTCGGAGTTGAATGGGATTTTATAGAAACTATCGTGCTTGCCTTTTTCGATTCTTCTCAATGGTTCATATGGAGAACAAATCTCCGTTGATAGAGGTATTCGCCAGAGAAATCATCCCTCTCCCATAACTTTTCATTATTATTATGGAAATCTTGTCTAGACTTCTCATAAAAGGTGAAACTGGTGTAAAAATCATTGGAATTAAGGTTGCGAAACTTTCCCCACCTATCTCGCACCTGCTTTACGCTGATAATCGCTTCCTCTTTTCAAAAGCTAACATGTCTGAAGCTAAAAATTATTTGGTGATATGTCAGTTAATGTTGTTAACCTTCAAAAATATGGAGTTTGTTTTTACCCTAAACTCCCTAACAAACATAATAAAATTATTTTTAGAATTCTCAAAATCTAAAAAATCTAAAAAAATGATAAGTACGGAAGAACTCCTTTGTTTTTTAATAAAAATAAGTCCAATAACTTTGAAACTCTTCAAGGATTATAACTTTTTACAAGGTTGGAAAACCAAAATTATTAATCAGGTTGGTAGAACCGTTCTAAGTGCATTATCCTCTTTTCCTAATTATCAGATGAAGTGTCTTGCTTTTCCAAAAAATGTTATTGATCGTATTGATAAAACTCAAAAATACTTTTGGTAGAACAAAAACGGCCCTAAAAAAGGCTTTACAAGGTGGATTAGGAATTCGAAATCCCCACAAATAAAACTGTGTTCTCCTCACTAAGATTATTAAACCAACGTATTTTCCTAACTCTAACCCTCTAATAAAATCTAAGAAAAGCAACTTGTCGTGGATATGTGAGAAAATCATATTTGGCAAGTTAATAATGGAGAAGAATTGGAATATGGTACGATTTCTGGCTTTCTGTTTCTCCAAAATTTGTCACTAATAATACTCCTTATGTTGTTTGTCATCTGTTTAACAATGGAAGCTAGAAAATAGAGACTATTCAGAAATACATGGACTAATCTATAATTAATAGAGTTATGTCTATCAGGCCAAACATTACTATGAAAGACAAAGTCAGATGGAAATCTAACCCTTCAGGAGAAGTTACAACTAGCTCTGCTTATAAATATAATCATGAGACTGCTTGTTTTTGGAAGAAAAAAAATGGAGACTTAGCCCTATTCCCAAAATTCAAATGTTTGAATGGAATGTGATGTCAAGAGTGTTACCATTAGGATAAAGAACTAGTTATTATAATAAAGATGCTTATCCTTAGCCCTATTCCCAAAATTCAAATATTTGAATGGAATGTGGTGTCAAGAGTGTTACCATTAGGATAAAGAACTAGTTATTATAATAAAGATGCTTATCCTTATCGTAGACTTTGTAATTGTGATATTTTGGAAGATGAAACTCATTTGTTTGTTGAAGGCAATTTTACCAAAGCTATTTGATTTGCTCCGTCATTTGCAAATGTTTTAAACTATAATCACAGTAATGATATTCATAAGTGGTTTGCTTCTTGGACGAATAATAATAGGTTTAAGGAGTTTTGGCCAAAAATTTCTTGTATTCTTTGGCATATTAGGAAATTCGTAAATAAAGTCACTTTTGATAATATTAAGCCTGATCCTACTTATCTTGTTAATATTATATGCATGGATCATCTTTTCCTCTATACTGATAAACCTATTAGGCACATCCCCGACCATCTAGTACCCCCGAGAACAACCAACCCATACCAAGATGGTTGGTTCAATTCAATGTTTTTTTTCTTGGAAACAGATTTAACTATGGGTTTTGCTGTGTATATAATGGATTCCACAAGCAAAATAAGGTCCATAGGAGCAGGTTTTGGGTGAGCGTCCTGCCCTCTAGACGCTGAAGCTAAAGCTTGTTCTGTTTATCTCAACTGGATTAAGGAATTGGGCATGAGTTTGTGCAGTATACAATCAGATAGCCAATAAAATTTAGTCATAACGCTTAACGAAGACTTAAATCCAATCTTAAAAATTCCATGGAAAGCTCAGAACAATGTCATATATTATAATAGTGTATTTAAGTTTAAAATTGTGTGCTTAAGTTTCTTAATAGGAAGTTCTTGAAAAATAAAATTGTTGCTTTTTCTTCTGACATGCTATCCGAGGACCTGGAATACTCTTTTTTTTGCTAAGATAGAATGAAACGACAACCTTTCTTATCTTCTATGACTTCCTCTACTATTCAATAAACTAGTTTTTCACCCGTGCGATGCACAGGCCTGTGTATTGCTTATGGAATATTGTATATTCTTTTTATATAGAGAATGTATTACAAAACCAAAGTAATCTCAATAAGCATACAAGAAAAAAATAAAATGAATAAAAAAATGCTAAACATGAAGAGTATTTTTTTCAATAAGCTCTAACTTATGGTTTTATTATTTCTTGCTTAAGAAAATAACTGTTGTAATTAGTAGTCTTCTAAATTAAAACCATAACATTTACTAAAAACTAAACGAACCTATTTCTAAGAAAACTTCTAATTGAAACCATTACATTTACTAAAAATTAAACGAACCTATGTCTAACAAAACTTGAAATAAGTACCTCAAAGGTACCAATTAAAACCAAATTACTCTATTAGTCTTCTATTCACCATTCATATTCCTATAGTTGGGTTGGAATTGTTAGGAATGTGTTGGTGCACATCAGTCTTGATATATTCATTCGGTAAGTCATTTTTCTTGATGATGTTAATTTTTTATTTTGATGGTCCCATGCTTTATTTGAAATGCCAATGTACGTGAGATAGTTATTTTCATCAAAAGTTCCTGACTTGAAGTAGAATCCGGCATTGTGTAAGCTTTGTCCCATGCACTTGTCCATCTGCATTGCAATGGATGTTTTAATTGGAAATTGACATCTAGTAAGCGGTATTTCACCCCTTGATCTCATCACATGCCGAGCTATTGTCACCTCCTCCCGACTACAGCTCCAGATAGCACCTCTGCAACAATTTCATGTTCTAGTCTTAGTGAAATACTCATTTTTGCTTATCTCAGTGAGATACGCATCGGGAACACGTTCCTAGTAAGGGAGGAACCTTGCTAAAAATTGAATAAATAAAAAAGATATCGTGGATATATTAAATAAGGAAAAAAATTTTGACTTCTATGTAAAGATATGGCAAGAAGATTTTCTAGATTTGTTTCTTTTTTAGATATATTTTTATTTATTTATTTTGTAATTGCTTCTTAACAAATCTTTCTTTTTCTTCTAGCAATAGATGAATATATATAAAAATAACTCTTTCTCCTCCTTCTAATTTTTAGACTCAGTGCCTTCTGATTATTTTTAACATATTATAATGAGTGATTCTGATTTAACTATAAACATACATGACGAAGATGAAATTTATCTATGAAATTTAAAAGTATCATTAATATATCTATGAAATTTAATTTATATATGATTTGTATTTAGCGTTCCCGACACGTTCCTCGTATTTCATTTTTGAGAATTTTATGTATCTCGTTTCTGTACTCGCTCCCATTCCCGTCATCGCTCCCCTTCCTGGTGACTAAGGTTCTAATAGCTATTTTATAATTAACCTTGTGCCATCAATGATGCCTTTTCTCTCGTTTAAGCAACTCAAGAGAGTAATTGGTAATCTAATTTTCAGTCTTAGCTCATGATGCGACATGTAGGCGTTTTCAACCCTGTTTAGAAATTATCTAGGATACAGCTACACTGTTTCAGTATAATTCTCAATAAAAAAAGATATATAATCCTTGCTTAGGTACTCACGTTTTTATCCTGGAAAGAGGGATTCCATGCGCCTATTTATTTCACCGATATGATCATCTTGAATAGCTATAATATATGATCATCCTGAATAGCTATAATAGTTGTATGAGAGACGTCCTTTTTTCTGAACCTATTTTTTAGGAAATCTGCATATAAGGTTGATATTACTGTATTAAGAAATTCATTCTCAGTTGACAGAAAATAAAAGAACTTTGTCCTATCAGTAATCACTGCTTGACTTTCCCCATTAATGATACGTAAAAGATCTCTCAAAAACTGATTTTCCTCCATTCTTGTGGTTGTTGTTCAATAAACAGTAAGTCATAATATGATTAAATCATAGTAACACGAAATTAAAAATACAGAAAAGATATTGGCTCTTCGAGATAACTGCATGTATCTGTTTTGCCTATTTATGTTTTATATTGGTTACTTATCTTTGATGGAACTATAAGATTAAGAAAATTTTGAAGGAACTATAAGGCTAAGAAAACACAGTAGTAATCACTTATGTTTTTCAGATGTAAAATCATATTGAATTAGAAAAAGTCTTTTCCGTTCAATTTTTTAGTTTCCCATGTCCTGTCTATTCGACTTTCCCCGAAGTTACGACAGTTCCATTCTCCATATTAGTTGAAAACGGACTTTGAGGTGTATCCATGTTATATCAGTGATATGAAAATGTATAATTTCTTGTGTAGGTTGAACCAAAACGTTTCATGTTCACATATATATAGATTGTCCACCAGTGAGTATATGGTTAGTTTTTATATATAGCTCCTTGAATTTTTTTTATAGGTAAACATTAATCGAACCAGAATGTAAATTTAGCATAATACTTTTTTGATCCGTATATACATATTTATTTCTATCTATAAATATTTTTACCGCTTTGAATTTTTAATTAAGGATACTTTTTATTTGCATATCTGGAATTTATCCAAATAAAACCAATCCTGCCTTGCTTTAAAAATGAGAAGATTAAAAAAATTGATTCTTACGAATATAAAGATACATACATATACTATACTTAAAAAACTTGTTATTGCTAAAATAAGTTTATTCAAAATCATCGAAAACAAGAGATGACTGAATGAAACTAGTTGGAATCCTAGCAACAAGCTGGGCTCCAACCCCTTTCTGAATCACAATCCCTAGTCTATGAAAAAAGAGACTCTTGCTATTTTACATTTTTTTTTATATGGTAGAGAATCTTGGTATTTTACTCAATAATGATAATATTATAAATGTAAATATAAGTCTCACCAAAGGAAAAATATAGCATGGCAGAGGATCTCTGTATTCCAAAAAAGGCAAATTAATTTTGTTCAATAATAATGTTAGTTTAGAAATAAAAATATTCGGCTCGCTAAAAGAAACTTGGTTACCTTCTCACGGTGGATCATATTTAGGGTAAAAAAATCTACAAATTAATATTAAGAATCTATTCCGTGATAATGAAGTAAAAATTCCAATAAATTTAGGGTAAGGAAATCTGATATATATTCTTGGTTAATTTTTTTTTTTGCTACTTCGATCAAAAATAATATCAAAGGGTCAGAGAATCTTGGTATTCCAAAGGGTATATTATGTTTACTCAATAATAATAGAAATTAAAATATACGGTTCCCCGGTGGTAAATCTTAAACTAAGGTAGAGAATCTTAGTTGTGTTTACTCGATAACAAAAAGGATAAAATATTTTTACCCTAAATGGAAACAAATTCTCAATAACTCAATAAAAATGATCATGGGAAAATCAATTCTTTGTTTTCACCATTGTTCATGAATCTTTTTTGGAACTTGTCAAGGTGCATCAGTTTTTTCGTGACCATCATATATGTGCACAGACGTGCGCCAATATAAAGTGGGTAAACCGTACATATCAATAATGGAAACAATACTCAAAAAACAATTATCAAGGGAAAATAGTTTCCTTCTTTTTACCATTATTCATGAACAATGATCATGGGAAAATGATGTCCTTTTTTTACCATTATTTGTTTATGAACAATGATCACGGGATTTATTTATTTATTAACCATTATCCATGATGAATGACCATGGGAAAACCTTTTCCGGAGCCTGTCATGGTGCATTAGTTTTATCGTAACCCAGGGTAATCCAATGATCAAAATACCAACGAAAAAAAAGGGAATCTAAAAACGGAAACAACACACACAGAACACACACATATCAATTTTCCGTGATTAGGATAAACAGTCTTGTGCAAAATAGAGATTAAATCACCTTGAAAATATATTTCTGATTTCTCCATGTGTTAGTTTTCAGCAAAGCCAAAAATACCTGACTTCTTTGGGTGTCCAGTACCTGAAAACCCAAAACCACAATCAATAAGTGAACCCTAATGTCAAATAGACCTGCGATGAAATATCGAAAATAATAAACCCTGATAGTTATTCAAGCTTTTAAGGAGGGATTATCGCATGGATGTATCTAATTGATGACGATGAATTACTTGGATAAACTCATTAGCCTAGCATAATTTGGAACTAAATAGATTTTGTAGTACGATTGTGGATGCTAATTTTCTATATAAATACCATGCATCTACAAATACAAATATGGATGCTAAGATATTATAAAAAAGTCCGTGCACCAACTTTTCCAACTCTGTTTGCACAACCAAATGACTAAGGCTAACGCCTATGGGTTAGATTGAGCTGCTAGATTGGCCAAAAATTGTTGCAAATCAAGAAAAAAGTGTGGGAAAAATGTTAACACTACTTATGTCTACTTCTCTCTCCTAGCAAGTGCTCGCAGTTCAACTAGCAGCGAGATTAAAACGCTGAATGATTCAGCGTTCAAAAAGTGATAGAAACGCTGAACTGTTCAGCGCTCACAAAGATCACACCGATCACAAAAATCACAAAATTGATTTGACGGCTGAAATTTAAAGCGCTGAATGGTTCAGCGTTCAAAAAGTTACCTTAGCGCTAAACCGTTCAACGCTCACAAAAATCACAAAATTTGATCTTACGGCTGAAATTTTAAATCGCTGAACCAAACAGCGCTGGGCAGTAGTCCCAACTGACGTGGACTGCTAATCTAGCTGCTAGATTAGCACTCCCATAGGACTTAGGAGGTTGCCCTAGCTGACGTGGATGGCCAATCTAGCTGCTACATTAGAAGACCATATGACTTAGCCTAAAATCTTTACCAAACCCTCCAATACATTTAGTTAAATAAAACAAAAATACATATGTTGTTATCTTTCAGTGTGAGCTAGACGTTCTAACTTGGCTGGAAAACAATGAAAAAGCACACTGCACACACAAACACGTCAATTCTCCGTGATTAGGATAAAATAGATGTTTAAATCACTTTAAATATTTCTGACTTCTCCGAGTGTCAGTTAATCCCATGTCCAATGACCATCACCTGCAAACCCAAAACCACCATCAATAAGTGAACCCTAATATAAAAAAGACCTGCAATATAATGTCAAAAATAATACTAAACCCTAATATCAAAGATAATAAACCCTAACTGTGTATTAAAAAAAAAAAACTATCAGGAGAACAATGAGATTCCACCCTTGTTGCAACACTTTATATAGAGAGCATCATTCCAAATTTTACAATTAGGCAAAATGAGGAAATAGTAAAAAATCCTCAAATAAGGTAAGAAAATCTCATACAAAATAGCCGCAATTAGTTAGTAATCATGAAATAATATCTCATCAATAAGGAAAATAATATCTAAACATATCTTCTTCTTTTTTTTTCCAATTATAAAAAAAAACAAATTAAGAAAAATAATCTTTGCAAATTAGGACGACCATTAATTATAGTTTTTTTCACTGCTTGTTTGTTTTGTATTAGCTCCATTTAAATCATAATATTTGTTCCAAACCATTCATACAACATACTAGCAAAAATTCCAACTGTTGTGCAGGAAAAGAGATTCATGACTGGGCTATTTAGATTATTTTTTTCCGATTTAATTTATATGGGGATGTAATTAGAAAAATTATATTTTTTAAAAATGTAACCAAACACTGGACACTAGACGTTATTTTCTCATCACGTTATGATCATTCGATTTATCATGATGAAATCGTGGATGTTGTGATTTATTTTGTTGATTATCATGATGAAATCACGGATTGATATATTCTTGGCATGTTATGAGAGTTTCAAGATTTTGTTCTTTGAGGTAACAAGATTTTTCAAGATTTAGTTATCTTATTTTCAGAAACATAATATTTTCCTGAATTTTATTAGTTTTAAATTCAATAATTTTATTACTAAAAAAGGTAAATGGTGGGGACAAAGTCAACCAAAAACTAGAATCAGAGTTAGTATTAACGTGGAACTTAGGTGAATGAGAATGATTTAAAAACTTATATATAGGTAAAAAAATAAAGGCTCAACTTATTGCTTACACTTTTTCCCAATTACAAATTACAATCTAAACCCAAAATAATAAGCGTAACCGTGTAAAAATGAAAAGGGTACCGAAAAGAAAATGAAAAAGAAAAGAAGTGGTAGACAGTGACACCAAGTTAGCATATCCTCTTGGTATAGCAAAATGGGCTAAGTAGAGCCACTAGTCTCATCTCTCCAATTCAATCCAAACCTCCTCCTCCTATTACACTTCAAAATTCTTCAGCAAATGGAACTCTTTGTTTCACTTTCTTCTCTCTCTGATCAATCAACAGAAAACCAAGCAAGCAAAAGACAGAGAAGCACGAAGAGTTAAGAGAGGGTGTGCGAGAAAGAAACAATCATCTCAATGGCTTCCAGTAACTACCCATCTCTATGTTCTACACCTTCATTGCCAACAAATACACCAACGAAGCCAAACACATTTCTTTCATTTCCTATCAAGTATCATCCCAATCTTTCCAGGACTAACCCCTCATTCTCAATCAACAATATTCAGAAAAAATTGAAATCTTCATCCAACATATTAGTACCCAAAGCATCATCATCACCCCCATCGCCTACTGAAGGAGAAGAGGTCGAAAAATATGAGGAGTATGAAGTAGAATTGGACCAACCATATGGTTTGAAATTTACTAAGGGCAGAGATGGAGGTACTTACATTGATGCTATTGCTGAAGCTGGAACTGCTTACAAAACTGGCAAATTTGAGGTTGGAGACAAAGTTATTGCTACTAGGTATGTTCTTTATATTCTTTCTCGATTTGCCTCTATTATTATCCACCATTTCAAATCGTCAATTACTCCAATTTTCGCAACAAACCCAAGTACTGTTAGTCCAATTAGCATTTCAAAGAACTTTACATGCAACTGGAAAGTTCATTTTGCAAAATTGAGTTGATTACAACAATGACATGTTCGCGAATGATTGTGTCCAAAATTCTTTACAGTGCAATGTTTGGGACAGAGATATGGCCTGCTGCTGAATATGGAAGAACCATGTATACAATTCGGCAGAGAATCGGCCCCTTGTATATGAAAATGGAGAAACGATATGGTTAGTTTGGGGCCTAACTTGTAATCATTAAATGATCATAAGTTTTAATCGCAAAAGATGCACATTTTTTCATCATAAATCAATTAACACAAAATGTGAAATCAGGTCTAGAGGAAGTTTTAATTACATGTCAAGAGACCAACTGCGGTAAATTTATGATTTTCATATTCACCAAATGAATGTATTTGAATTTACCAGGTAAGTTGCAGAATATGGGTGAGCTAACAGATAAAGAGATTCTCCGGGCTGAGAGGAACACTGGTAATGTCAGCACCAAACTGAGAGAAATTCAAGTATGTACCGTGCATACCAACACTAATCAATTATCAAAAAAAGAGATCAAATTTTTATTAGAATGATGATGATGATAAAAGCAAAATGATTTCCCTAGCTCTTCATAAATTTCTTTAATGATGAATCTGCAACTGTAACAGATTAGTGTCCGAGGTTCTTGAGCATTTTTTATTTGCAGATGCAAAACTACTTGAATAAGATGGAACAAAAGCAAAACAGAGTAAATGACCTTCGTGAAGGACTAAAGTTGTATAAGTAAGTCAAGTCACCAAGTAATACAATTATCTAAGTACTTTTATTTTCTATATTCTTCTGTTTATGTATGGCATATTTTATTTTTGGTTTTACTAGGGAAAAGAAGTATGAAGAGGCACTGGAAAAATTCGAATCCGTATTGGGATCAAAACCAGAACTAGATGAGGCTTCGGTTGCGAGTTACAATGTAGCATGCTGTTATTCAAAGCTGAATCAGGTAATACCAGCTTCATTTTGCTACCTGGGTTTTCATCTAGTTGTTTCTTTACAACCTACTCAACACAATGTAGTTATACATCATCTATCTGATGCAGTTAAAAGCTGGAATCTCTGCCCTCGAAGATGCCTTAAAAGCAGGTTATGAAGATTTTAATGTAAGTAATAGCAGGACTACAGAATGTGCAGCTGACTATTCTTCACTGTTTCCCAAACAAACCATATTTAAAACCTGTTGAATTTTCTGCAGAGAATAAGGACTGATCCAGATCTTACGAATTTAAGAACATCTCCAGAATTTGATCCTTTAATGAAAAGGTTTGATGAATCATTCATCAATGAGAGTGCAATCAACGCCATCAAATCTATTTTCGGTATATTCAACAAAAAGTAATATGACGAGGTATAGGTTCATACCAAAATATCTTAAGGTCATCCAAATGGAAGGCTTGTCCAGATAAAGATAGATGAAGCCACCAGCTCAACCAAAGAGATTTGAAACATCACCCTGGAGTTGGATTCTTTTCATTCCGTTTGTCTATAGTTTTTCTACTCATATTTGTTCTTATTATGTATCCAATTTATTCTTAGGCAATAACGAGAGAAGAAATTTCCACAAAAGAAGAAGAGGCTGTGTGTGTCCTTTCGTTGTTCTTTCTTTAGATGACACTGAGATGTAATTCTCCTACTAAATTTTCTGTAATGATACATATGTTTCATATCTTGAAAGATGTCAATTATGCACAGTAAAGATTTCCACAGACGTAACAGAATTTTGCTTGCTTCCATTCATTTACTTAAGTAGCACATCGATTATATAAAGAATGGACAAACATAAATACCTCATTTGATAATTTAGGTTCATTCATTTTCAATATGGGATTTTCATCTCGAAACAATAACAAATGCGCCATCACTTCATTGAACAACGTTAACTTCCCTCAATACCATTGCAGCATCTTCTGGGAAAACAGGATTTATGTAACAACCAGTTCCAATCTCAAATCCACCTACCCCGCTGAGTTGAGGAACAATCTGTAGAAACCAGTGCATGTAGGGAAATTGTGAAGCCTCCATATCCTTTGGAGAAGTATGAATCATGAAATTGAATGGTGGGTCATTTAGCTGCCGTGAAAGTTTCAACAGCATTAGCTTTAGAAGATATCCGAGATCTACAGCCTGTCGAAAAACATACAAGAGAACACCTGAGTATATCTATCTGTACAGGAGGAATGTAGTAAAACAATACAAATGAGAGAAACATGTTTTTTTCGTTTGGCGAGGAGCTTTCAGTTCCTCAGCAGAAAGGTTTCCGTGCACAATTAAATTTTGGATAGCAAGTATATGCGCTCTGATTAACTACGTTTTCAAGAGACCTGCAAACTTGCTAATATCTGGTTGAACTGATTTATTACAAGATGTAGGAAACATGTAGCTTTTGTTGAACTTACTAGATTTACATGCAATAAGTAAATAATTGAAAGGGTTTTGCCTAAAAATGACAATGAACACATGAACCAGATTAAATACTACTCATCCAACAAAGCCATAAACCCATTTCAGATAGTCCCGATCAGAATAAAATAAAAATGGAAAGATATTAGTACCTTCTCATTATCTAGTGCATGGAAATGCATAGAATGATCACGCGGAATGATCCAAATTTCGAAAGCAAACGAAGCTGCAAAAGGAACAACCGAAAAGAAATAGGTTGATTCGTCAATCAAAAGTTCCTCGGATCGAACTTGACAAAGACCACATTTCCCTGTCTCATGAAAATACTCCTTCATGCTAATAATCCGAGAAGAAACAGTGGGCGGAACAATAGGAAGACCCATAATCTGACTGTGTGAATGACTCATTGATGCTCCAGCTGATGCACCATGGTTCTTAAACACCTAAAACATGATATATGATTAACCCAATTTAAACCTGTCAGTAAAGCATATCCGACAAGCCTTTTACCATATTATTTGTATAAAGTAAAGAATAAAGTGAGTAGAGCCGTAATTTACCTGAACATATTGAATGGACTGATGAAGATGGAGCTGTTGAATCCTCTGCTTATAAGCCATCAAGACATCACCAATTTCCGATGGTGATAAATCAGACAAATGAATTGAATGAACTGGAGATTCAATAACCACATCATGAAATCCAAACCCAGTAACCACCACATTTGAATCATATTTAGGGTTTTCTTCTTTATTTTCAATTATTTTAGAATCTCTTTTGAGTGCTGGATATAAGTTCTCAATAACTCTTACTTTCCAATCAGAAGTGTCTTTTGGTAGTCGGAATATCTCAGGTGCACATTCGTGTTCATGACCAATACAGAATGGACACTCCTTTGATGAATTGGGGTTAGGGTTTGCTGGAGATTTTGATTTGAAATCTGATGGTCTTCGAGCTCTAGCTGGAGAGAATATTACAGATCTATTTAGTATTCTGTCTTTTCTGATTTCTGGGTTTCTGCTTGAAGCCATTATCGACTCTCTCTCTCTCTCTCTCAGTTGAGATTTGAGTTCGATCCAAGCGAAGAGGAATACTAGTATACTACGGTTCCTATTTGGCGGGTAATTGTGTAAAAATCACGGAAGAGATTACTTCGGATATTCCCGCCCAGTGTTCTGTTGTCGGATAGGGTTGTCCGACAGTGAATAATGAAAGTTTAGACTTTAGTTTTCAAATTTGAACGCTCGTGAAGGAACTTGCTGATTATTCCATAGGATGGGGTTATCCTACTAATTGTTGATGAAATTTGGCCATAGGATACGATTGAACTTCGAAAGAGCTCGAAATGTCCAAACTTTCTTTAGACAGACATTTTCGTACTTCATTTTTAGTCAGCTTACACTTGATGGGAAGAAACTTAGGATGAGTGACAAGAAATAGACTACAATTGTCAACAGAGAAGCTGAAAACAGCAATTTTCATCCATGTATATATGCTGAAGAAATTGCCAACAATTCTCAATCAAATTTGAATGAAGAATCTACAAAACCGAGCAGTGGCCGACTTTTCTATAGGCTATACTCATATGCGTCTTGAATATCCTGAGCCCGCGCATTTCTTGCAGAGAATCAATCCTGCAGAGCCAGTAAGCCATAGTTAAAACCTAGAAAATGTATGCCGTAAAGAAGTCTGCCTACTGAGAAGGGGGAAAAAGAATAAAACTAATAAATTCAAATTTTAAGTAGAAAAATGAACCCCAGAAATGTCTGAGTAATTACTGTATCAATCTTTGAGTTTTAAAAAGACACCAAGGAATTGTCATCCACAAGATCAAATGAAAAGTTATACCTGCACCCTTGCATACTCGACAGTCCACCAAGCTCGTTTCTTTTTTCATCTTTCCATCATTACAGAAAACACATTTCGTACCACCTTTCCACCAAAAACCAACAAAAGTTAGCAATTGGAAAATTGCAAATGTAAACTAAAAAAAGAAAACTAAATATGGATATAGCCAAACATGTGAATTCCTAATTTTCAAAATCATTCGAGCTTCCTTATATTTAATACGCCCCACTCAAATTGGAAGACAGTTGCTTCCAGTTTCATTCATGTTGTGACGTATTGATCTATCAGAGCCAAGTCTAATTCTTCTCCACTACCCGCAATAACCTCTACTATCATTACAACCATCACACATTAACACATGCCCATGGATGTAACCAGTGTAATGACCATGACCAGTCTCACCAAAACACATAGCATAACTCCCTCTTGATTTGAAGAAGTTGAGAGTAAGATATTGGAATGAAGAATATGGACCCATTCTGTAAGATTAGTCTCATTACTTACAGGTTTGATCTTTAAAACACTGCATTAAGGATGAAGGATCTAGTAAGCAGCATAAACTGTTTCCTCTAGTCACGATGTTCTTAACGTCTATAAAATTATCTTGTTCCCCTTTTAGACTTCTTAGTGAGGACACATACTACAGAATACCTACCTAACCAACTCATGCTTCCACATTAGGCAACAACAGAGTAGTCACTCTTCTGTAGGCCAATAATCATTTAATTTGGCTTTGTGGCTTCGTTAGTTCGATATACTATACCAAGGATGTGCTCAGACAGGGCTTTGTAGCTTTGTGTATACTATGTCACATTAGGTAACTAGGGTATGCCAGTTTCTTTGTCATGTTTTACTACTACTTCATTTCCATGATCTGACAAGGCTAAAATCTCTAAAATGCACCACACTCTAAACCCAGTGAACAGAAAGACAAAACAGATTTAGGAAGCAGAAATTACCATTGCCAGCACATTTTTCACAGGGAACAGGATCTCCCTATATAATGAAAAACAAAACTTCAAATTTTTAGTTAAAAGTTTCAACATTCAAAAACAATTTCATAATTCAAGAAGTACCAGTTAAAGTAAATTACCTTCAAACCCAGGAAGAGAGAAAGGGAAATGGCAACCACAACACTAACAGTAGCAAGAAATGTTTGAGTATCTATAGGTCTATCAAATCCAGCAAATAACAAAATTGGATGTAAAAGAAGTTTTGGTTGTTCAATTAATTTATTTGGTGCTGAAGATAAAATGTGAACTTTTGTTACTATTTGTTGATGAGGAAAAAAGCATTGGACTTTATTATTGTTGATGAATTTGAGAGTATAATGGTTTGGAGATACTGATGCTGAAGAAGAAAAGGTAGTAGAGAGAGAAGATAAAGAATGGAGAGAGTAAAAATATGATACAGTTGCCATGGATAGAGTTTAATAGTTGAAGGAGCTCTTGCCTCCATTGCTTTCTTTTTTTTCTTTTGAGAGAGAAAAAAATAAAAATAAACTGGCACTTCTGGAATTTGAGGCATCATCCATTTTTGAATGGTTGTGATTTAGTGACCTTTTTACTCAGGGCACCTCCAACTTTTTCCTTTTTTGACACTTGGGGCAGCTCCAACTTGGTAAAAACTTTCTTGCAAGATTTATAAAGGCTGATATTGAAATTGGCGGGGCTGATACTGGACCTGGTCAATTCATGAAGACCATGGATTGGACTTTTAAAACGAGGGTAACCCTTAACCAGTTTCATTCGATTTCCCTTAATATCCCTAGCACTTTATCTTCTTCGTTTATACATTTTCCCAAAATCAGAAACCATGTTTAACCTAAAATCAGCGAGGAGAGCATTTTCCTCTTAAAATTCTTAAAATTCTCTCTGGAAGTAAAAGGAATGGTAACTTTTGAGCACGAAGATGACAACTTTTCTCCATAGAATTCGGGTGTGGAAGATGATAGTTTTGGGGGATTTGATTTCTCAGAAGACGGAGAAAAAGATGATAGTGTTGAGTCTTTTGACGGAGAGTTTTACAATAATATTATTGGTCTATTAAAGGATGAAAAAGATGATTCCCAAGTTGACCATCATACAAACACACCAGTAAGTTGATATATTTTATGCTAGGTTATGGTTTTGATAAACGTTTTTAGTTTTTTTCTTTTGTAATCGAATAAGAAGTTAGGGAAAATTAAATTTGACTTCAATAATCGAATTCCTAGCACTGTTTTGTTTCAGGTGGATTATGATAGTAATTTTGTACCCAATTTTGAAAAATACCCCGACACCTCTACAAAACTGATCAGGTACATTTTTGAGGAAATGCTAAGAAAATTTGTTGTATTCGTATATCTAATGAGAGAATCTTCATATATTTGCTACTTGTTATGAAGTGGTGGCATTTTTTACAGAGTACTAATGTTGGTTTTGACCATCTAGTTTTAATAATCAATCTACTAATCAAATGTCTTATAAAACTACAGGCATTTCCCACCAAATTGGATGCGAAGAAATGGTGTGTTGAAACTGGAGCAAAGCACAATTGTGCTGTTGTTACAAAATCTGGGTCGGTTAGGAAAAAGAACACTTGGTCAACTGGAAAAGGTAGTAGGTTCGAACTGGAATGCGAAAGAGGTGGTTTTCACAGAAGCCACATGGCAAAAAAAGAAGCCCCAGTTGTGACAAGCAAAAGAAAGAGAGATACAGGATCGAAGAAAATTGGTTGTCTATTTCGATTGAGTATTCTGTGTGGAGGAGATACATTATGTCGTGTTTCTGTTCAAAATGGTCGGCATAGCCACGACACACCTGAATCTTTAGTTGGACATTCAAGTTCGCGCTTGACTGAAGAACAGTATGAGAAGGTTATAAAGCTCTGCAGCTCAGGCATGCGACCTGTTGATATCCTTGTGGTGCTACAAGATGAGTACCCTGGAATTGCTACTCATATGAGGGTCATCTACAATGCCATACATAAATCCAAGAGAGTACCATCGGAAGGACGAAACACGTTTCAAGAGTTTATGCATTTGTGTGAAGAAAACAAATATTTTGCTCGAAAAAGAACCAACAACAAGGGAGAAATTACAGAGCTGTTTTTTGCGAATCCCATGTTTGTTAATCTAGAAAACACCTTTCACAACTTCGTTATACTCGACAACACTTACAAAACCAATATGTATGATATGCCATTGCTAAACGTTGTTATCCATACATCGACGAAAGCCGTGTTTACTGTTTCATTATGTTTCATGCAGTTCGAGAGAGAAGGTAATTATGTTTGGGCATTAGAGCGTCTAAAGGAGCTTTACATGTATGAAAATTTGCCAAACATGTTTTTAACAGATTGTGATCAAGCCTTGATGAATGCTATTAAGAGGGTGTTTCATTGTCGACGCGATTTGCTCTGCAGTTGGCATATTAACAAGGATATGATGGCATACTGCAAGCCCATTATTAGTCCCACTGACAAGAAAAAGAATAAGTGTGATGATGAATCATCAATAGTTCCAAAGCTTAGCCGTGAAGAAGAAAACCGAAAAAAAGAGCTTAAGAAGGTAAAAAAGGATAAACAGAAATTGGAATGGGAAAACTTTAAAGGAGAATGGACATCTCTATGCTGGTCAAGAACAGTGTTGGAATTTGATGATAAATATAAGTGTTTTGTTGATTCTTGGACTCTTGGATATGAGAAGGCCATTAAATATTGTGTAAAGCAATGGTTTACATCCTACAAGGAGAAGTTTGTGGTTGCTTGGACGAACAAGGTTAAACACTTCGACAACCAGACAACAAGCATGGTGGAGAGTTCACATGGAAGATTGAAGAGTTTTCTAGAGAAGTCTTCATGTTCTTTTCCTACATTTTTCAAGGCGGTCCATCGTATGTTCAAAGTTGATGCTACTAGACTGCTGCACGAATTTGAAGTAAGTAAGACTCAAAGTAAATGGAGGTATGGGAAGGAACATACCTTTAAACTTCTTATTGGGCATGTATCTCATTTTGCACTACGGAGTATGAAGCTTGAAAAACAATACAAATCGATGATTGGTAGTGACAAGGATGGGTGTATTTGTACTATCAAGTTGACCATGGGACTTCCATGTTCACATGAGATGCAAAGGTACAGTGATAGAAATGAAGCGATTCATCTTTATGATATTGATCCTTTTTGGAGGCAATTGTCATTTTGCTCCGTGTATAGAGTGGATGAAGAAAAATCATTTCGTGGATTGAGTGAATTGATAGATATGGAAAAAAGGTGGAATGAAGCAACACCAGAACAAAGGAAAGCTATTCAGTTCGACATGAATGTAATTGCTCACCCCAATTTGATTCTTGCATTGGAGCCTGGTTATAAGAAGGTCAAACCAAAGGGTAAGCCAACTGCAAATTCTGCGTGGGACGACACTAAAAGGCTTTCATCCAGGCATGAAAATGTGGAAAAACATTACGAGAAAGAATATAAAGAAAGTGAAATTTCAACAAAAGTTTGTCGCGGAGCTGTACATAGTCAATTAACAACAACAACAACAAAAACAACGATTAGTGTGTCTTCAGATCGTCAATTTGTAGACAAGAAGTACTTCAAGTATTTTCATGTTCATATGATTCCTTTTGTTACTTCAACCGAAGAAGTCAGTAAGGTGGGAAATTGTGGATTTAAGGTGGTGGAGAAGCAACTTAATTTGGGGAGTCAGGCTACGAGGCTTAATATATCTGAGTCCCAATATGTTCGAGAAAAAATGCTCAAAAACATGGATATATAACAGGCACTGTATATAACCATGTGGGGACAGAAGAGTTATAATGACATGGTGAAACATATTACAGTTCATCGAAATATGACAAAGGTTTCAACCGATAACTGGATGCTTATGCCGGAATGTGGATTTATTATTGCCGAGACATTCTCAACTGTGGTGCATTATATTGGAAAAGGTATGAGCTACACTTTTTCCCCAACTACAGTTAAAATGGTCACTAAAATAAAAAATAGGAAGGTTTTAATGGGTTTTGTCGAGGGAAACCATTTTATCGGGTCAAAGTTGAGTGGAAATTGTCCATTGCCTCCAGAACCTAGCTTAGGGTATTGGAAGGATGTGAAGAAACCTGTTGCTGAGGAGTGGCTAGCTCAATATGAGATGAGAATTTCTCAGTGGAATTATCTTGATGGCCTTCAAAGACAATAGGCCTCTGATAATGTCTCTATCAATGTTGAGGATGATTAAGATGTTTGGAAATGGAAATAAAAGTTTTTTTTTGTTGTTTTTTGCAACTTGCATCAGTAACATACATATAATCTAACTGCAACTCAGTGGATCACTGATGCAAGTATTAAGTATTTTGGTGGTGACATACAATCACAGTTTTTGTAAAAGAAACATGTCTATATGATTATGCTTACATGTAATATATATGAACTTCTTATACAACGACTTATGTTGGGAATTCTTGAATGTTGGTTGTTGGAACTTATCGACCTAATTCCTACTGATATTGGTTTGAGTTTCCTACTCATGGAGTCGGACTAAATTAGTCCTACTGAATGGTTTTGGAACATACTATTACTGCTGCCATTTTTTTAAAAAACTTTTTAAACCTCCGATCTAGTTTTTTCCGATATGGTTTCTATCGATCATTACCACTGGTGAAAACAGCGATTAGAATATGTGGGTAGTTATAAACAACTGGGGGTAATTTTGTATTTTTATCTCTTTTAGGGGTATCCCTTATCAGTGGAGGTGGGTTGGGAACAGGCTGGTATCAGCCCCGCCAATTTCAGTATCATCCTTTATAAATCTTGCTTTCTTGGGATCTTTCATTGCATTTCAATAGTCTAGGGAAAGCAGAATGGTTGGAACGAACAACCCTGTCATGGATGGAGTTAACTACAAAGAAGTTTTAATCATTAGGTGCTAGGATAAGTCAATAATCAGAAAATGCATGTCTTCCATTTCTAGTCTTATAATGTTAATATTAAGTTCAGTCATAAGTCAAGCATTGAGGCAGATGCTGCTTTGGTCAAATATGCTAGGGTCAATAACTGTTATCAAAGTGGAGAATTAGACTTCCAGATGTAGTTAATTCAATATTACCACTGACAAATACGAATTGGAAAATATATAAGTGACTAATGTAATGTGTGTTATATTAGAGAGTTTAATATGCATGAACCATGCAACAGAATCAAAGTGTAACTCTTTCAAAATGAAGCTATTTAATTCTTTAAATAAATAAATTATGGGAATGAGAAGGGGTTGGAGAATACAACATAGAAATAAAATGGAAAAAGTTGCAAACAATGTGGAGGAAAAGGAAAAAGTAAGACCATGGAAATCAGTAACTCTTAGAAAATGGTTATAGGAGTGCAAGGTGATAAGACCCTCGAATCAAACTTGTTAGAGCACTGCTCGGTCGAACTCGTAAGCGTTGCTATCCCAAGCTTGTTGTCAAGTTTAGTTGTCAAAACTATAAGTCTTGATTTATAGTCTACTTATAGATAAGTCTCGGATTAGGATAGAAAGTGTATTTGAGCATTAGACTTCACGACGTTCATCGAATAAAGACGAAGAACTACTAAGGAGAGCTTGTGGAACTTCATCAACAAAAGGTATGTGGAGACTTGAACTCATCTATCACTCAAAAGTTTATCTAATCTATCTCCTATTTGAGACAAAAGTCATATAGTTATATAGACTCCAAGTTCATCTTATATTCTTGACGAAAATAAAAAGATGATCATGTGAAAATCGCCAGGTAACATCTTACATGATTTATGTGAGACAGTCATTTGATGTAGACTCAGAATGTTTCGTATTGATCATTCGATCACTTGAAAATTTCTTTGAAGCTAATAGTTTGTGTGCGACAGCTATTTTCGTCTTCCGAGAATGTTTAATGGTTGAATTGAGAGTTTAGAACAATTGTATTTAAGCATAGTATGCGTACTTTCATATATGTAATCCAAGTCCGAGAACCATGGTATGCATACCTGTATGCGTACTGCTTGGTTTAGTGAAAGTCCGGGAACCTTCTACGCATACCAGTACACGTACTGGTGTGAGGTTCAGTTTCGGGAATTTCTGCTGAGTTTGGAAGGTATGCGTACCAGTTCGTGTACTGGCGAACCCAAACTTAGTCCGGCCATTTAGGTATGCGTACCTGTTTGCATACCTGAGTGGATAATGTTCTAAAATCGGTTTGTTCATGAACTAATACATTTATATAATAAGGAATGCAATATTTTGAAAACAGTGGCTATAATGTTCATGACTTGATTCGAGTGAATCAAAATCGATTTTACTTCAATTGTGTCTTGTATACTTCTATGAGAATATAAACAATTGAACAACTCTATAACTAGTTTCATTTGAGTCATTTGAACTAGTTATGGTTAAGAAGAATAAGGTTGATATGAAAGTGTTCATATGGCTAACTTCGGTTAACTATTGTTGAGCCAACAAAGATGCACATATTTACATATAGTTACTCATATCTAAATGAAGTCACTTTTCATTTGTGTGTAACAAGCTAAGTTCGATCTAACGGTTGAAAGATAGCTTGAGTCTAATCAGGTTTTCATCTAACAGTGAATATTGAATGCTTTGTTACCAAGGTAACATTGATTGCAAACCCTAATTTGAAGATTATATAAAGAAGAACTCTAGAAATTTGGAAACCTAATCCCCACACCTCATGTGTGATATTAGTTGCGACTATAGTCGATTCTCCTTTAATCTTAGGTTTTTCAAGAAACCTTGTAGGTTAACGGCTTGAAGAATTCATTGGAATTGTGAAGCCAGACCCAACTATTTTCTATGTGGTTACGTGTTCTGATCTTGATGTTTTCTATCGTGATTGAGTACTATCTTCTCTAAGATTTTCTTGAAATTTAATCTCCGATATGCAAGATAAAAAGTAGTCACAAACATTTTCATCTCATCGTTTGTGATTCCAAAATATCTTGTTTTTCACTACCATACAATTAAGATTGTTGTGAGGTGATTGATATTTCTAGGCTGTTCTTCGGGAATATAAGTTCGGTATATCAGTTAGTTCCTGTTCACCTTAATTTATCAAAAGACTGAACAAAACTCATAGGTTTGTCAGTGGAAGACAGATTTATCTAAAAAAGTGGGGGGGTCTAACAACCACACCCAATATTTCGATTAGCAATCTGTATGGACAACTCCGAGTTACTTTCTAGAGAATCAACTAGACAGTCAGACTCAATCAATAGAAAATATCTCAAGGAGTTATTATCTCAATCTCTCGATTTGATTTACTCAAGCAAATATAACTCGCGAGTCTTAATCAAAGAGAGATAACTTGGATGGTACCAAAGACCAATATCCAAGTGTCAATCAATTTAAATCAACAACCAATAAGGTCGCATATTCTAATTGATTGAACAACGCACAACCTGTATTATTTCAATTATATAACAAAATATAATGCGGAAAAGAAATAACACAGACACCAGAATTTTGTTAACGAGGAAACCGCAAATGCATAAAAAACCCAGGACCTAGTCCAGATTAAACATACACTGTATTAAGCCGCTACAGACACTAGCCTACTCCAAATTAACTTCGGTCTGGACTGTAGTTGAACCCCAACCAATCTCACACTGATCCATGGTACAGTTATGCTCCTACGCCTTTGATCCTAGAAGGATACTGCACACTTGATTCCCTTAGTTGATCTCACCCACAACCAAGAGTTGCTACGACCCAAAGTCGAAGACTTTAATAAATAAATATGTCTCACACAGAAAAGTCTATAAGATAGGTAAATTCGCCTCCCACGAATAAACCTGTGAGTTTTGTTCCGTATTTTGATAAATCAAGGTGAACATGAACCAATCAATAAAACCATACTTATATTCCCGAAGAACAGCTCAGTTTTATCAATCACCTCACAATAGTCTTAATCGACGCAGCGAAAAAAGACATTGTGGAATCACAAACGATGAGAGGAAGATGTTTGTGATTAATTTTATATCTTGCCTATCAGAGATAAAAATATCAAGTCAATTATTATAATTGTACTCGTACGATAGAAACAACAAGATTAGATCACATAACTACGATAAAAGTAGTATCGGTCTGGCTTCACAATCCCAATGAAGTCTTTAAGTCGTTAACCTGGTTTTAGAAGAAGAAAACTAAATGTTAAAGGAGAATCGACTCTAGCTTAGCAAACTAGTATCACACATAATGTATGGGGATTAGGTTTCCCAGTTGCTAGAGTTCTCCCTTATATAGTCTTTCAAATCAGGGTTTGCAATCAATGTTAGTTTAGTAACAAAGCGCTCAATATTCACCGTTAGATGAAAACCTGATTAGATTCAAGCTAATATTTATCAACCATTAGATCGAAAACTTAACTTGTCATAAACACATGTACTAGAGGATTTTAGGTACATTGGTTGGTTCAACACTAGTTAACCAAAAGGTTAGCCAAATGATAACTTTCATATCAACCATATTCTTCTTCACCATAACTAGTCCAAATGACTCAAATGAACTAGTTAGAGAGTTATTCAATTGCTATGAGATCTCATATACTACACAAGACACAATTGAATCAAAAACGATGTGATTCACTCGAATCGATTCATGAACTATAAAGCCACGATTTGCAATAGAATCCCTTAGTTTATTATGATAAGTTCACAAACATCGTTTTTGGACATAACCTACTCAAGTTCGCGGACAGGGTTCGCGGACTCAAGTTAACCGGTTGGAGTTTACAAACTCCAGCAGAAATTCTCGGGTTAGAGAACTACGCCAGTTCGCGGACTGAGTTGACGGCTCACGTTCCGGTTTATCTTGATCAACAAATCTCGCAAGATTTGGTTCAAGCAATAAGGACTTATACATATATGTGTTACCACAACAATGCTTATATCCTCCAATGGTTATAATGTCTAAACTTTTATTTCAATCATTGAAACATTCTCAGAGGGTGTTATATAGTTGTTATTCACAAACTATTTTTCGTCAGAGCGATTTACAAAATGATTGAAACATAACATAACTTTCGTTACTAGGTAAAGATGAACTTGGATAAAACGAAAGCTTTACCAACACATATTTCGAGAAATAGATAAGCGAGATATACTCAGCTCGAAATATCACATGTGTATAATCTTAGTCTATATAGTAATACGACTTTTATCTCAAGATAGGAGATAGAGTAAATAGACTTTTGAGTGATAGATAAGTTTAAGTCTCCACATACCTTTTAGTCGATGAAGATCCACTGGTTCCTTGGGTAGTCCTTCGTCTTGTATGATGATCTTCATGGAGTTCTTGAGCTCAACTACACTTTCTATCCTAGTCTGAGACCTTAGCTATAGTAGACTAGAAATCAAGACTTTATAGTTTTGATCACTAACATTGACAAACATGCCTGAGATAGCAACGCATGCGAGCTCAACCGAGCAATGCTCTAACATTATCTATACAATAGAATTTTCTGTGTGAGACAGATTGGTTTATCAAGTCTTAGACTTTAGGTCGTACCAACTATTTTTTATAGGTGAGATCAGCTAAGGAAATCAAGTGCGTAGAGTCCTGCTGGGATTCAGAGACGTAAGGAATGCAATTGTACATTGATCAGTGTGAGATTGGTTAGGGCTAAACTACATTCCAGTATGAAGTTAACTTGGAGTAGGCTAGTGTCTGTAGTGGTTTAACACAGTGTGATGTTCAAATTTGGTGTATGTGTTTTTCTGCATTTGCGGTTTCCTTGTTAACAAAACTTATGGTATCTGTGTTAATTCTTTTCCGCATTATATTTGTTTATATAATTAAAATATCACAGGTTGTGCGTAAGTTCAATCAATTGTGAATCCAACCTTTGGTTGTTGATTGAATTGATTGACACTTGGATATTGGTTTTTGATACCATCCAAGTTGTTTCTTATATTAATCAGGCTCACAAATTTCTATTTGTTTGATTTGCTGATTACATTAAAAAACATAGATATAACTCTTTGATATACTTTTCTTAAGATGGAGTATGACTGTCTAGTTGATTCTCTTGAAAGTATATTGGAGTTAGTCCATACAGATTGCTAAGTTAAATATTGGGTGTGGTTGTTATATCCTCACTTTTTCAATTGGTATCAGAGTAGGAAAACACGTTTAAGACCTCACAAGTCTGTGTTTGTAGCGATCTGACTCTATGGACAGAAGTGTTATCTCTGATAAATGTATCACCAAAAACAAAAGTTATGTTTCTATAAAATTTATTAAAGAGAAAGATTTATCAATCTCAAATATAGATGAACCTAGTGTTCCAACAAAACAAACTTGTATTGACAAGTTTTATCCCTATTACCTTTCGAACGAGTCTGACTCTATTGAAGAATGTGATGCATCAGAAGAGAGTGAACTGATTCTAAATCTTGTTATAATCCAGGATGATAGAATCAATCGGTTGAAAAACAACATCAATACTCTTATCATTATAGTAAATGTTCATGCCTCTAAATTAAAGGCTCTGAGCGAGGAAAACGATGATGTTTGCTCTTCACGAACCTTACTCGAGGCGAAACTCAAAAAGGATACCTTGGAAATTGAATAACTTTTGAGTGAACTCTCTATTCAAGGATGTTCTAAAGAGTCCACACCATACCAGCTGCTTCTGACTCTACTATAAGAAATTTAGTTCCAGAAGCAAAATTGAAATCCCTTCCTATTGATAAAGAAGTGCCTGGTTCTTTCGCTAATCATGGATTTACCTCGTCTCATGGAAAGAAGAAATCTTATAACGATGTTTTTAATGCTACACACTCTAGTCACCCCGGTTATCAGAAAGTATGTCTTTTTTGTAATTCAAAAGGACATGTTCAACGGTAGAGAAAACTGAAGCCAAATGACAATTACATTGGTCGACTTCACCATACCTTGGATTTAATTCTCAAAGGTGTTACTGACATTCAGATGACTAAACCTATTGGTTTTACTACACTCCATGCGAATTCTCCTAGGAATGTCAGTTCAAATTGCTCATCGAACGTTCGAACCAATTGCAGCATTAATACAAATCATTCAAGGAGAATTCAAAAAGGTCCCTCTCAACCTAATGTGATGAATGATGTTCTAGATGTGAAAAATGTTTATGTAGATGGAAGCAACGGTGGATATACGAAGGACAACCTTAATCTGATAATTGAATGATACAAGGATCTTATCAACAGGCTGTCAAAATCCTTTGAATGAACTTCTTCTGGTAAGAACTCAAAATTTGTCTCGTATTTTGATGACAGCATGTGTCATGATAATTTTTCACATCAATTTTTTTTTCCTAGAATTTGAAGGAAAAAGAGACTCAACCGTGAACATCATTCATTTAATGAGCTTAGGGCTCATACTTGTGCTAATTAATCACAAGGGTTTAATGCTTGCTCATAAAAATCCTGTTGCGTAAGTTTTGCTAATAATCAGGTATACTTTCAGCAAAAAAATGTTTTCTGTGTAGTTGAGCTATTTTCTTAGCTTCCATAGCTAAACTATTGTCCACAGACAGCTTTGCATAAGTATTGGTTGTGTCTCAAGAATCTCGTCGATTATTTGTTGGAAAAGTTTTTGTTGCAACTATGTTGCTTGCTACTCTTGTGCTCTAAATTACTTCTCTATGGAGATATAAAATTTCTTGAGCCAAAATCTTGTGAAAGAAAATTCTTCACGTAGCAAAAATGTACTGTTTTTTTATTTTTTTTTAAATAAAAATAATAAAATATTACATTCGATTTTGTCTTGGATTCGGATTGTGTTCGTACGAGTACCCTTGTCTTACTTGTCACGAACTGTCTCTAGAAACCCTAAAAAATTACCTTCCCCAAGAAACCATTTAAATACCAAATCTATTGAGTTATGTACGCATACTCTAGGTTTTTGTCGTTTTTTCAAGAATGTCTTCACCTTTTATCACTTGTAGTTTTGCAAGAGGTTTTCTTGATAAAGGTATTGGTTTCGAGTCCAATGGAAGGAAGAAAATAACCCTAGTAGAATATAATGATCAAAATCCTAATGCCTCATGCTACTATGCTTATACCCATGAGGATGTTGAGAATGAGGATATGGTATCTGCTGAAGTGGTTCATAATTTTCTTAAATACTTTGAGGAAGCAAAGCATCAACTTGTTGATACTATGAAGGGTCTTGATGTGTTAAGAACTGAGTTGAAAAAGTTTAATTCAGACCTTTTTCTCATGAAGACACGTGTTAAAGATCTTCTGAATGAGGATATCTTCTCTGAAGAAGCAGTGGATGCTGTCAATCACAAGATTGAAGGTCTAAAGACTCATGAGGGTTCCGTAAGTGATCTTTAATTTCCGTTCATGATCGATTTTGTTGATTTAGGAGTCTTTTGAATTTTGATTGTTGTCTTTATATTTTTTATAGGAAACTTCTTATGAGAATTTATTCTTGTGTTTTAAAAAGGATAACCAGGGTTTGGAATAGCCATTATTGTGAATACACATAGCTATTTCCAACGATTTTCATCTTGCAATGTTTTTAGATTTCTTTATTTAAATTCTAAAGTTATTTGGAAGATGACTTTGCAGTATTAATCTGAAAAGGCGAGGGTACCCAAATATACCTCAAGCTATAACTTTTCCTTCCTATAAGTCCTTTCTACGAAAGTGATTGTCCATAGACTGAGTCGAGACAATACAACAAATCGGTTCACACTTCGTGTGATTATCTATGGATACAAGATCGAGACAATACAACAGCGAAGTGTGTTTACTTGATACAAAGGTTCGTACTTAACCAAACTCAATAGGATTGCATATCAAGTAAATAGGAATTAACGTTTGTGCAATTTACTTTAATTATAATAAAACAATTATAATGCGGAAGTATAAAGTAGATGACACATCAAGATTTTGTTAACGAGGAAACCGCAAATGCAGAAAAACCCCGGGACCTAATCCAGGATTGAATACTCTCAGGATTAAGCCGCTATACAAAATAAACCAACTTCGTATAGTTGAGACCAAGCAACTAAACCTATATTTCACCTAGTTCCGTCTGTATTCCCACACCTCCAACCTGTAAACAAGTCACGTACTTGGACCAATTCCTTTGGTTCGTATTCCAAACAGTAAAGGAACAACAAATATGTTTGGTATCAACTCTATTCAATCAAGTGATGTGGGTGGCGTAAAGGCTCTTCTGTTTATCTTAACATAAAATCCTTTGCCAGGTTCCAAGATCTATCTTATGTTCAATCACCAAAAGGTAATCGTTAAGATTAAGACAACAACACTCTTAATCCAAAGAATTTTGTTGATGCCGATCTAAGAAATTAATCAATCTAATCTATCACAAGGATAAACCGATTATTAATTGGATCCTATTTTACCGAAACAAGTATTGTGCACACCAAAGATTATATAACCAAGTCTGAAATCTTCTATCTCTTCTTTGTCTTCAAATCTTCTTAGATCTTCAATAAACACTTGCACACAACTACTTGAATCTCTTGTGATCAATCACACACAGAACGGAGTCTGTTAACAATGTATTATCACAAGATCGTCTTTAGATCTAACAACAGTCTAAAGATCTATGTCGAAACCTTGAACTAGTTTGAGTGAATCTTATATCAGAAGAGCAGATTCTCAAGCATAAACAAACTAGGTGCAATCAAAGTTCAACCACCGTTAGTCAATCAAATCAATATGAAAACTAAAGATAAACCGCAATTATCTAGTTTCCTACAAACGGTACGCACTAGAGCTTCTCAATCCCAAAGAATACTTTAAACTGAGCGGCCGTAAGAGATTTCGCCTAATTAGGTTACTCTCCTCTCCGAATAGGCAGCTTCACCAGTAAAAGTACAACATAGGAAGTTTACTGTCACGAAGTATTAGTTTGCTAGAAATGTAAACTCAACGTATTTATAGACAAGGAAGTTTGGACACCAAGGAATTTCCAAAACCGAAAATATTCTCAAGATATTCAATATTATTCCAAATTCAGTTTTCATAATTCCTGAGAATGCACTGTCCAAATTTATGATCGAAATCTCCTTGGAAAATCTTTAACTAGTAAATGCACATTACTAATTCTTATTTTCCATATATAATTAAAAGATTCTTAACTTATTTAAATTCGATCTTTGGATTTACTTCCTTCTTAGCTGTTAAGGAATATCTTTGAACAATAAAAGATACACATTAGTGCGCGTGTTCAAAGTGTGTCGACATTTTTCCTCTTGTAAGTCCCTTTTCATAATTACTCACTTGAAACCGATTTACCACACTTCCAAACAAGTTTAGAATTGGTTCATATGACTTTCAAGAACTATGTGATTGATCAAGTAACACTCAATCACAAGTCATGGGTGTAACGGTTCTACCAAAACAAGTTTCGGTTCTACCTCCATGTGAGTATTGTGCATAGTCACACTAGCTTACCAAATTTCGGTTGACTAGGTACTAGGATCGGTTCCCCACATATATTTGGTATCTAATTTATATGTGTTGCACATGTCCATATGATCGGTTCCCCTTTGCCTAAAAAACGTGTTGCACATGTTCATAGGATCGGTTCCCCTTTCTACTATAAACCTTGTTGCACCTCATACAAGGATTGGTTCCCCTTGTGATGTACTGCACCTCTTACTAGGATCGGTTCCCCTCTCCCAAATTTGGTCAGACACACAAACCCGATTATACCCCAGGTGATTAATTAAGATCGGTTTCACTAATAAAAGTCATGCCAATACATAAGTCAGGCTCATGTGAATAGTTTTACCAAGAACACTAACAAGTCATGAGCGGTTATACTAATCACACATATTGGTCGTTCATAAGATATGCAATGAAGAACATCCCCAATAACGCCTGGCGATTTCCTTTTCGGTTCACAACACATATCATGAACTTACTTCCTTAAAACACATGTAAAAATATTGTTTCCTAGGATGAAAACCTCACCTCATACCCATACATAATCACAATAGCATTCATACGATTGTTGATGGTGGATCTTAGTTCAGGGCTAAAATTGTAAAAGCCAAATTTTATACGCTGACATCCTGCAGAGGATAAGGCTATTTGATAAGTGATGAATACTTCTTCGCTTTATTAATTCACCTAGAATGGAGCATGTAGCAACAATCCCAAATATTTTGTGAATTAAATACATAAAATTCATCCAGGATGGAGCATGTAGCAACAATCCCAAATACCATGTGAATTTTTAGCATTATTAATTAATGCATGAATTGTCTTGTATTTCCTGTGTTGTTTTCAGCAGGATCTCATTATTGGTGCGGCATGATGACTGATTGTTGCTCTCAGCAGAGTAATATGAATATCCAAGTGTCAATAAATAATGAGGCATGCACGAAATACCCATACAGGCTACATCTCTCGGTGTGTTATACTAGCCTGATTGAGCATATATCTCTCGGTGTGTTATACTAGCCCGATTGAGCATATTTCCTAAGGAAAATCTGGACTGCCCATGTCAGTCTCAGAAACGATCACGGCCACGCAGGTTGACCGCATGATTTTACCAGCCTAGACGATCCTCAGCAGGAGCAGGCTATCACCGCAATGACTACCAGCGGGCCCGTTTATGCCATCGCCGGTCGAACATATGCTATGCCCACAAACAACCACCAAACGCCAGCCTTGAAGAAGGATGGCCGAGCTGGTATGGAGTGGCTCATATGCGCAATGCTGTCAAAACAGTCTCGAAGAAGTCGCGACTATCCAACTTCGCAAGCCAAGTTGGATGGCTTGGATCATCTCACGATCGATCGGTGGAGTGTTGGCATGCACATTGGCAGACCCACTTTCCACCTACCTGATCGGTTCTCTCATGACCAATCCATTGAGCAATGAACGATAGCTCAAAACATGGCTGGCGTGATGCTTTAAAAAATCATGGAAGTCCGCTAGCATCTTAAATTGATCACGACCATCCAACTTCGCAAGCATGGTTGGATGGCTTAGATCACACCTAAAACCTAGAACAAGTACGCACATGCTCACCGCCGGCCCAATGTGGGCCCCAAATGATCGGCCTCCTCAACGGAGGAACATAGCCTACAAAACCGATTGGTTGAAGTTGCATACGCACGACCGATCCAAAACCCTAATTAGGGTTTGTGGCATATTACATGTGTCACTAATCGATCACGAGCGTCCATCTTCGCAAGCTTGGATGGAAGGTGTATATATAGACTTAAAAGGTCCCAAGCATGTCAACATGATCACCGTGGGCCCATATACACGCATGACCGATCGGCCTAGGCCAAGCATGGCTGGACACCTCGATTCGTGTGCCTTAAAGGTGGCACACTTCCCCCTTTTAAGAATCCTTTGTGGCACGGGATTCTTGTCAAAAGACGATCTCGGCCACTCCTCTTTGCCGGCCAAATCGAGTGGCTTAGATCGCACCTTCGCGAGACGAGCCATCATGGATGTGTACACTGACGGCCCGCCTCCATGCAGGACCAATCGGTCCCAACAAAAACGTCTCTCATGCTTGGTTTCGGTGAAGCTGAAGAGTGATGCTTGCGCACCTCTTCAAAACCCTAAAACTCCATCAACGATCGTAGATGAACGTCATAGATCATCTCATCCGTCCAACTTTACCAGCTTGGTTAGGCAGCCCAGGCTAGGAGTTAAGTGGCCAATAAAGTGTTGTGGTGATTATCATCCGTCACTCTACCACATGGAGTGATCGTCCAAGGGAGGGCTTGCCTGTGCAGCCTCCAAACGATCATCCGAAGATGGCTAGAGATGCATCTGTTTTAAGACGCTTAATTCGTGACTTACTCCGTTAAGCTTTAAAACAACGATGCTTTATGCATATTAAATATATTCGATGCATTACATGCACAGAATATGCACGATATTTCTTGGATATCGATTTCCTAAATAACTCAGTTATTTAACCTAGTACCATATGTTACTTTCCGTGGGTCCCAAGATCCACACTCGAGACATCAAACATGTCACAAACTGGGGGATACTTACTGGGGTATTGGTCTGGCAGTTTACAGTGTGCAGCGTGCAACGCGCCATCACAAGAACGTGTCAGGAAAGCATGGACGATTAGCGATGATGAGATAAGTGGGCTAAGACATGATCATGCAATCACCCACACGACCCCACTACCCCATCACTCAACTTCCTCCACTTCCTACGAGATGAGGGTTTGCGCTCTATGACTTGTATAAATAGGTCATTTGACTATTTTCCAAATAACATAGATAAGCACAGAAAACCAAGTATTGTCATTCGTATCCAGAAAACACCAGAGCTGATTGCTTATATTATTGCAAGCCATTTCGATATTCTGATACGAGTCATAAACATCCAACTCCTTCACAATCTCAACACCTTCTTCGCTTCCTCCCTAAGTTCAACCCCATCTCTTTCACTTTGTGACCGAAGCAAGTCTGGAATGGCCATTTCTTGGTTTAGGCCAGAATTGTATAGATTGATCTCTCGAATCAAAAGCACTCCCGTGCAGTGCATTTGTTTAGGGTTTATATTCATTTCTCATCCACACACCCAAAATTACCAAAACCATCAGAAATAGTTTTTACCCATAAACAATGATTATGTTGATGTCTTATATACAAAGTTTAATGGTTAAGCAATAAACCTCATATTGTATTCCTTAATACTATGTCTATCCAGAGTATTCATGCTTTCCAGTTTTATGTTTTCAATATGCACGACTTGAAAGATACGTTAGGGAATGAAACAGTTCAAGTTAAATATCACTAACCTCAAGTGGAAGGATGATGTTGTGGTTGTAGCTTCGTACTTCTTCCCTTCTTCAAGTCTTCACAATACTTGTAATGTCTCATCCTAATACTTTCAAGCTAATATATACGAAGTTGACTCTAGTACATTTAAATCAAGCAACTCTTAAATAAGTTTTGGTTCACTAAAATATGACAACCAAACTTGACATACCAACGCTTGGTGGGTTCAACAGAGCTATGCTCTAACATAATATTTATGGTTTTATATATTGCAACTTGTTATGGGATATGTGTGTTTGCGTCCGTGAACTATGATTGTCCCATATATGCTCAAAAGTTAAGTCTATCATATGTCCATATGCAAATATTGATAAAAGATAGAATGAACTTTTGATGACAAAAGTTAAGCCTATTATGTCATTATGCAAATATTGATGGAAGATAGGATGGACTTTTGTTTACAAAGATGAAGTCTATTACATGTCTCTATGCAAATATTGATAAAAAAAATAGAATGAATCTTTAAATATTCCGTAGTATTGGTCTTTCCCTGATCCACATCCTTGTGTACTGTGTGGCTTCGTAAGTTCTCTTATGTGAGCATTTCCGATTAAATTAATCATGGGTTCTCTTGTGGTTAATTTAATTGAGTATCTTGGATACAAATTCATGTTTCATGTGATTTTTTAATGTCCAAAGAAATCCTTCTTTTCTTGTGAAAGTAAGGTCGCTCTTGTTGTTCTTTCGGGAATGACATTATATGGGGGAGAGTTCTTAATTCAACTTGTGCTTAATTGTCAAATCTTTGTAGGGAGTACGGCTGTGGAATATTATAGGAGTTTTCTTATATCTTTATAAACTCCTTGATGAATGCATTTAGTTTCGGCTATATGATTGCATCTAAACAAAGTTGATATGTTCTCTTTTGGTCATGAAGTATCTCTATGGAATTTTCATTAGGATCCCACTAGTTTTCATACCTTTGCCAATTTTTATTGACAAAAATGGGGAGAATTAATGTGTAGTTCATACTACAAATACATATGGTTTACAGGTCATTATGTAAGGGGGAGTGGTTTTCATGTGATATGAAGTATTGACTAAGGGGGAGTGATACATATCACCATAGTATTGTTGTCTAAGTTGTGATATAATTGGACTTTGATGCTGTGTAATAATACTATGAAACTGTATAACAATGATTGAGAGAAAATGTTTTATCATTGTTATAGCTACAAATATTCAACAAATATGATACTGAGTTGAACACATTCAGAGTCAATGGAGTACTTGGAAGTGACAAAGATTTCGAGTAATGTTGAAGAACCAAGGAAATCAAGTATTTGGATTAAGAGCTGCAAAGTTTATTTATTTTGTATTCCATATGTATTGATAGTTTTTTCACTAAAATTGACAAAGGGGTGGATTGTTAGAGCACTACTCGGTCGAAATCGCAAGCGTTGCTATATCAAGCTTGTTGTCAAGTTTAGTTATCAAAACTATAAGTCTTGATTTCTAGTTTACTTATAGCTAAGTCTCGGATTATGATAGAAAGTGTAGTTGAGCATTAGACTTCACGGCGTTCATCGAATGAAGACGAAGAACTACTAAGGAGAGCTTGTGGAACTTCATCAACAAAAGGTAGTAGATACTTGAACTCATCTATCACTCAAAAGTCCTTCTAATCTGAAAAGACGAGGGTACCCAAATACACCATAATATTTAAATTATCCACCTATAAGTCCTCTTACCAGAAGTAAATGTCTATGGATAAAGTCGAGACAATACTACAAATCGGTATTCAGACTTTGTGTGATCGTCTATGGATACAGAATCTAGACAATACAACAATTAAAGTGTAATTACTTGATAATAGGTTCGGACTTAACCAAACTCTATAGGATCACTATCAAGTAATACAAAGTTAACGTTTATGTATTTTACTTTTAATTGTAATAAACAATTATAATTGCGAAAATAGAAAAGTAAAAGACACAACAAGATTTTGTTAACGAGGAAACCACAAATGCAGAAAACCCCGGGACCTAGTCCAGAATTGAATACTCTCAGAATTAAGTCATTATACGAAATCTAACAAACTTCGTATAGTTGATACCAAGCAACTAAACCTATAGTTCACCTAGTTTCTTCAGTATCCCTGCGCTTCCGACATTCAATAAGTGCACGCACTAGAACAATTCCTTTGGATCGTATTCCAAACAGTAAAGGAACAACAAATCTGTTTGGTAATAACTCTCTTGATTCTTTCAGATGAAGATATATATCTCAATTCATAAGCAAAGGCTCTTCTATTAAACAAATAAACTTCTTTGCCTGGTCAAATCAATCTGTCCAACAACTAACGAAGTATAACATACTCTCAAATTCGGTTTGGCATTTAGCCCGAACTCAGCCCATTCGAGTGGAGAGTTAGAATTGTGTATTGTGCACGTGCAATTCTAGAAGTGGATACGTATAGTCGTGGTGAGTGCTTAAATTCTATGTGGGTGTTTATAAATAATTAGATCATCCCTTAGTAGTGTTAGGGTGCTTGATTAGTATAAGAATGTGAAAATTCTAAAAAAAACCTTCAGCATGGTTGACACGTAACTGGGCATGCGCTAGCTAAGAGGGTTTTTGTCTTGGTTTTTCAACACCAGAATAAACCTTTGCTAGAAGAGACTTCGACCAGTACCTTATTTTCTCCCCATTTTTACTGCTACTTCACCACCACCATGAGCGAGGAAGAAGACTTCGTTCTATCGAAATGGAACACATGGAGGAACCCATCATCCATTTTTGAACTGAAGTTTCGACTACGGTATAGGTATGGGTTTTTCCTTTCAATTTGATGTAGTGTTGAAATTGTGCATCTTGATTTCTGATTCTTAAAATGATATCTCTTCTTGTTATAAAGCATGTTTCTAATGAAATGGGTTTGCTCTGCTGAGAAAGTATTTGAGATGCATGTTCCTTATCAATTTGAAAAACCTAATCAAAGTGGTGTAGTTGATACTTGCCCTAATTTTGTTTGAAATCCATGATTTGGTGTTGGTTTTTGAATGGGTTTGTAAGATTTACAAAATAAGAAGTTACTTATTTCATCCTTGAAGATTAGGGATGGTTTGAATTTATTTAAGTTCTGATTTTCACTAAAATTCAAGTCCCGAATTGAGTTTCAAAGATTGCCCATTGCATGTTTGGTAAAAGAACCATAAATTTATGAAAATGTGATTATTTGTCGTGTTCTATTGGGAATTTTTGACACAGCTGTGCACCTTATTACTTTTTTTATCATTTTTATATTTAATATGGATTTCTCATCTTTCTAACGAGACAAAAATGGTCGAATTACGATGTCGAATGAATTTTCCACGGATTTTTTTATTGAACACTGTCGAAACTGCAGTTTTCCTGAAAACGCGTTTCATGTCCTGTTTGTCGCGACTTTTCCACATAGATGGGTATGTCGTTACTTTTTATAATCATTTTTATGTTAAAAAGGACTTTCTTAAATTTCCAAAGAAACAAAAATTGACTGATTTCGTCTACCATTGATTTATGTTCGATTTTTTGACTATAGACTATCAAAACTGCGCATTTTTTGAAAATGTAACTGCTGTCCTGTTTTTTCGAGACATTTTGATAAATCTACAAACCTTCTTACTCTTTTCTATTATTTTTATGTTAAATAGGGTGTTTTATTCTTTCCAATGAGACCAAATTTGTTGTATTCCGTTGCCTAATGAATTTTCTACGAATTTATGATTATGAGTAGCCAAAACTGAAATTTCCTGAAAACATGATTCATGTTCTGTCTTGTCGAGACTTTTCGACACAGCCATAAACCTTTTTACTGGGACTTCATTTTTATGTTGAAGAGTTATTTCTCAGGTTTACGATGAGAAAAGATTTTCTTAATTTCGTTGCTAAATGAGTTTTATACAATTTTTTGATTATAGATTACCGAAACTTCAGCTTTTAAAAAAATGTAATTTGTAATCTATTTTATCCAGATCTTTCAACACAGGTACCAACCTTGTTACTCATGTATATTACTCTTAAGTTTAAAGAGTGCTTTTTCAAGTTTCAAACGAGACCAAATTGGTCGAATTGCATCACATATTGAATTTTGTACAAAACTTTGATTTAAGCCTGTTGAAACCGAAAACTTTGGAATATCTCAGAATTTATGATTTGGGTCTTATGCTCTTGTAGTTTAAAGTTTCTGGCCATATTTCCTTTCCATTCCATGATATAAAATTCCTTTTTACTAGCATGGTAAGTATCAACATCCACTTTGGCTAGCACTCTGGATCACCTTTTTGAGAACTATCATTGACTTTGCTCTTGGTATTCATGCCACTTAAATTTGATCATTTGTCTATGGGTTTTGGATTCACTTATCTTTGGACACGAAAATGCATACTTCTCGGTAAGTGGTGTATGGTCTGAATCTAATTTTGATTGCAAAAATAATTTACTGCTAAGGTTTTAAGAATGCTGCCAACATTACATTTATGTAAGCTTTTAGTTATGGATTTATGGGATTTTCATAACTTGGTTTCTGGAGGTTTCCTTGACATCAACTGATTTGGTTTGGAAACTAGTAAGCTCTACTATAGGACCTTCAGGCCTTAATTGGCACCACATCTACGGATGGCAACCCGGAAGACCGTTTGTTTGATAACGGTGGCTGGTATCGGACTACCTTGACGACGGCGTTCGCCAAAGGAATAGTAGAGTGACTTATCTGTACTTGCAGCACTGAATTTCAGTCATCGCCTGACTTTTTAAAGCTTTACATTTTGTAAATTATCGTTGTTGCTGCTCTTGCCTATGCCTTCATATTTTTACGTCAACATCTTGTACCAAATTTTTATATCCCCTACTGAGTTGTGTGGCTCACTCCTTTTAGTTTTGTTTTCCACAGAGTACGAGCGGAGCTTGCAGCAGTAAGCTGGGCAGAGCTTATGGCAGGCTTTTAGTGCGTTAAAATTTAGTATTTTGCAAGTTTAATATGTATATCACGGGGCTGCTGGTGTGATTTGCTTTACAAATATCCATGTTCATTTTTATTGTCGTTCTTTTTTATGGGTACTACCATGTTTTTGATGTGTATAGTGGCTATTTATTTTGCAACGAAATGATATGTTTGGATTAAGTTTGTAAAGTTTTAAAGTCTGTTTAGATTCGGTGTATACAAAACCTCTTATGGAACTTACATTTCTTGGAACGTTAATATATTAGCATGCTTCAATATATGCAAGTTAATTTCTTTTTTTGGATTTGTTTTCTCCTCATGTATACTTGGCTTGTTTCCCTACTATTAAAAGAGGTGTACATGCGTCCATTAACTTTGCCTAAGTCTATGAAGAGACTGCTTAATATGTTTGAACTTACAGTTGTGCATTTTCATATTTTCGCTTTATTTGAGTAATGCCGTGAGTGCCTGTTCAAATGTTTAAAATAAATGGACCCATTTAGACAGGTCTTGTTTTAAAAAATTTGAACTAAAATTCGGTATGTATACTCATTTCCACATTTGATTTGCTAGGAATGCCAATGGTCTTTTGAGATTTCTAACCTCTAGACCTAACTAGGACAGTCCAAAAATGTTATCTTTCTTAAGATTTAAAAAAAAAAAAAAACTTGACAAGTCTTCTTTATGCTTGATTTCCTTTATTATTTCATTTTTATTTTTGAGTGACGTACCGGGAGTTTGGCCCTGCTAGTCGGGTTGAAATCCAACCCGTTATAGGGGAAAATTTCCCGTCCGTTACACGAAGTATATAGTTTATATTTGTAATCAATCAATATAGAATCAAACACGAAACTATAAGGTGATGCCGATCTTACACAACTAATCAATCGAATAAATCCGATTCTAGTTGGATCCCAGCCGATCAAGGTTTGTGCACACCCAAAGATATAAAAAACAAATCAGAAATCTTATTTGTCTTCAAATATTCTTTAATCTTCAATAAACACCTGCACAACACCACTTGAATCTCTTGTGATCAATCACGCACAGAACGGAGTTTGTTAACAATGGATTATCACAAGATGTCTTTAGATCTACAAACAGTTCTAAAGATCCCGTCGACACTTCGATCTAGTTTGAGTGAATCTTATACCAGAAGAGAAGATTCTCAAGAATAAACAAACTAGGTGCAATCAAAGTTCAACAACCGTTATCAATCAAATCAATCGAAAACTAAAATAAACTACAATTATCCAGTTTCCCACCAACGGTACTCCTAGACGCTTCTTGATCCCACAGAATTCTTTAAATGAGCGGTCGTAAGATATTTCGCCTAATTAGGGTCCTTTCCTCTCCGAATAGACGGCTCCACTAGAAATACCAAAAAGATGAAGTTTGCCTGGCTCTTAGGATAGTTTGCTCGAAATGCAAACATGTGTATTTATAGGCCAAGGATGTTTGGACACCAAGGAATTTCCAAAACCGAATATTCTTAAGATATGCAATAAATGCCCAAATCGGTTTTCACAATTCATGGAAATGCTTTGTCCAATATTTCTGAAATCTCACTAGAAAATCTCTAATTAGTAAATGTACGTTACCAATTTTTATTTTCCAGAGATATGCATTTAATTGCTGGTAATTAAAAGCATATAAAATTAACAACCTTAATTAAAAGATTCTTAATTTATTTCGGTCCGGGATTTCCTTGACTAATTAAGGAATATCTTTGAACAATAAAAGATAAGAGTTACTGAACATGTTCAAAGTATGTCGATATCTTTTTTTTCTTTGTAAATCCTTTTTCATATTTACCATCTTGGAATCGATTATACCACACTTCCAAACAAGTTTAGAATTGGTTCATCTGTATTCCAAGAAAAACTATGTGATTGATCAAATATCAATACACTAATCATGGGTATACCGAACATAGACATAAGAATACATATCCAAACACTCGTCGCGCAAGTTTAAGTTAGAACTTAAATGGCAGTTAATGATTCAATAAAAGTTATCTTGGAGATTAATGATTCAATACCACTATTAATCAAAAGAAGTTTTTGGAAACATGGTATAACCGGTCACAACCTATATTGGGGAGCATGGTATAATTAGTCACAACTAATATTGTGAGTCATGGTATAACCGGTCACAAGAGCAAAACCGAGTTTCCAAACTTCACACATTTCTTCATGTTGTATGTGAATTAGAAATTAGTGTTTTCTAAGAGAAACTTCTAGATGTTGACATTATTTGGACATGTTCATAACTCTTATTATTAATTGTTTAAAGATATCCTTTGATGCTCAAGGTTATCCCATATACCGAAATATTGAAAAGCATTTAATTATGATTTTCATAATATATGTTTTAATTACCAGCAATGAAGCATATCCTCTTGAAAAGGTTTATTAGTTAATGTGCTAAACTAATAAAAGAAACTTTCTAAGAGAAATTTCATAAATATTGTTTGACATTTAATTGGAAATAGGAAAACCGAAATTAGGCACTTTATTGCAGATCTAGAGAATATTTTTGGTTTTGGAACTTTCTTGTTGTCCAAACAACCTTGGTATATAAATACTTGAGTTTGCATTTCTTGCAAACTATCCTAAGGGCCAAGCAAACTTCATTATTGTTGTTTCTGATGGAGCCGTCTATCCGGAGAGGAGAGTACCTTAATTAGGCGAAATCTCTTACGACCGCTCGCTTAAAGACTTCCGTGGGATCAAGAATCTCTACGAGTACCGATGGTGGGAAATTATATAATTGAGTTGTTACTTTAGTTTTCGATTATTGATTTGATTGACTAATGGTTGTTTAACTTTGATTGCACCTAGTTTGATTATTCTTGAGAGCATTTTCTTCTGACATAAGGGTCACTCAAACTAGATCAAAGTATCGAGGGGATCTTTAGAACTATTTGTGGATCTAAAGACATCTTGTGATAATTTATTGTTAACAAACTTCGTTATGTGCGTGATTAACCACAAGAGGATTCAAGTTTGTGTTGTGTAGGTTATTGAGAAGGCAATTGAAGATTTGAAGATAAATAAGATTTTCTTATTAGTTTTCGTATCTTGTGAATTTGTGCACACATCTTGATCTGCTGGGATCCGACTTATATTAGATTTATCTAATCAGAAAGTTCAACAACCATTAGTCAATATCTGGTGGTATTGATCGGCAACTATCATTTGGTGGTATTTTTTAATATCTGAATATGATAGTTATGAATTTGAATTTAAGTTACTTATTATGATTGATCTTACTCGACAAAGGAGTTTATTAGCTTAAACGGAAGATCCTTTGTCGATAACTAAAGATATCTTTTACCAAGGATTGAATAGAGTGGTTGCCAAACAGATTTTTTCATTTACTGTTTGGAATACAATCTAAAGGAGTGGTGATTCATGTGTTTGACTTTAGAAGTCGAAGACACATGGATACTTAGGAAACTAAGTAGATAGGGGTAGTCTACTTGGTCTCAACTATACGAAGTTGGCATTAGATTTTGTATAACGACTTAATTTTGAGAGTATTCAAAACTGGACTAGGTCCCGTGGTTTTTCTGCATTTGCGGTTTCCTCGTTAACAAAATCTTGTGTGTGTTATTTACTTTATTTTCCGTAATTATTAATTTGTTTATTATAATTTAAAGACAAATTATATTGATCCTATAGTGTTTCGGTTTATTATCGTACCTATTATCAACTGAAAACTTTGTTGTTGTATAGTCTTGATCTCGTATCCATAGATGATCACACAAAGTGTATACAATAGTTTTTGTATTGTCTCGACTTTGTCCACAAACAATCACACTTGGTATCGGACTTATAAGTTGATATTTAAAAGATTTTGGTGTATTTAGGTAACATCGTCTTTTCAAAACCTATTTTCATTGGAAAGGCATAAATAATTATAAGAGAAATATGATAAAAGCAATAAAACATAGTTTGGGGAAGTGTCTGGAAGGTACTGAGAAGGTTGCTGAAATTCTTACGGGAAATTTAAAAAAAATGGCTACTAATTTTATCCTTGATATTGATAATAACTATTGTTAGAGCTATCTCAAGCTTGTTTGTCAATTTTAGTTGCCAAAACTATAAGTCTTGATTTCTAGTTTACTTATAGCTAAGTCTCGGACTAGGATAAAAAGTGTAGTTGAGCTCTAGACTCCACGGCGTTCACCATGCAAAAGACGAAGAACTACTCAAGGAACTGGTTGAAATTCATCGACTAAAAGGTATGTGGATACTTGAACTTATTTATCACTCAAAAGTCTATCTACTATATCTCCTATATTGATACAAAAATCATATTGCTATATACACTTCGATTATACACTTTTGCTATTTCGATCCGAGTTTATCTCGCTTATCTATTTCTCGAAATATGTGTTGGTAAGCTTTCGCTTTGGCCAAGTTCATCTTTACAAGTGACGAAAGTCATTTTGATTATTTCAATATCTTGAAAATCACTTTGATAAAAATTAGTGTGTGAATAACCTCTATTTAACATCCTCTAAGAATGTTTCAATGATTGAAATGAGAGTTTAGAATATATAACCTTGAATGGATATAAACATTGTATGTGAACTCATACTTGTGTAAGTCCAAAACCCTTGAACTAAAGTATGCGTACTTTACTGATTCAGGATATCCGGAAGCTAAGTCAGCGTACCCGTACGCGTACTGCCGAAAGTTCACATCCCGTGAATTTCTGCTGGAGTTTGTGAACTGAAAACAAACTCAAACCGGGTACCTATGTATGCGTAATGGTATGCATACTTGAGTGGGTTATTTTGTAAAAACGGTTTATTCGTGAACTAAGACATATGTAATCTAAGGAATGCATATTTGCAAACCGTGGCTATAATGTTCATGAATCGACTCGAGTGAATCAAAATTGTTTTTGCTTCGACTGTGTCTTGTATACTTCTATGAGATATAAGCAATTGAACAAATCTCTAACTGGTTCTTTTGAGTCATTTGAACTAGTTATGGTGAAGATGAATAAGGTTGATATCAAAGTGCTCATATGGCTAACCATTGATTAACTACTATTAAACCAACTAGGTGTACACGTTTAGGTACGGTTATATAAACCTAAATGAATGTGCATTTCATTTGTGTATAACAAGCTAAGTTCGATCTAACGATTGAAAGATATTAGTTTGAATCTAATCAGGTTTTCATCTAACGATTATTATTGAATGCTTTGTTACCAAGGTAACTTAGATTGCAAACCCTGATTTGGAGACTATATAAAGGAGAACTCTAGCATCTGGGAAACCTAATCCCCACACCTCCTATGTGCTACTAGTTGTATAAGCTTTAGTCGATTCTCCTTTAACCTTAAGTTTTTACCAAGACCATGTAGGTTAACGACTTGAAGACTTCATTGGATTGTGAAGCCAGACCCAACTATTTTCTATGTAGTTACGTGATCTGATCTTGTTGTTTCTATCGTGATTGAGTGCAATCATAAGATTGGCTTGAGATTAAGTTCTCTGATAGGTAAGATAGAAAAGTAGTCACAAACATTTCATCTCATCGTTTGTAATTCCACAATATCTTGTTTCGCTAGTCGATTAAGATTATTGTGAAGTGATTGATATCTCTAGGTTTTTCTTCGGGAATATAAGTCCGGTATAATAATTGGTTCATGTTCACCTTGATTTATCAAAAGACGGAACAAAACTCGTAGGTATTTTTGTGGGAGACATATTTATCTATTCCTGTAAACTTTTCTGTGTGATACAAATTTGTTTATTTGTGGGTGATATCTGCTAAGGGAATCAAGTGCATAGTATCCTTCTGGGATCAGAGACATAAGGAGCACAACTGTACCTTGGATCAGTGTGAGATTGATTGGGGTTCAACTACAGTCCAGACCGAATTTAGTTTGTGGTAGGCTAGTGTCTGTAGCGGCTTAATACAATGTGTGTTCAATCTGGACTAGGTCCCGGGCATTTTCTGCATTTTTGGTTTCTTCGTTAACAAAACTTCTTGTATCTGTGTTATTTCTTTTTCGTATTATATTTTTTTATATATATGAAATATCACAGGTTGTGCGTTGAATCGATCAATTGGTAAATCCAACCTTTGGTTGTTGATTGAAATTGATTGATCCTTGAACATTGGTCTTTGGTACCGTTCAAGTTAATTTCTCTTGTTTTCAATTAGACTTGAAGATTTCTATTTGCTTGAGTAAGTATTGAATCGAGAAATTGAGATATAACTCCTTGATATACTTTTTATTAAGATTGAGTCTGGTGATTAAAGATTTTTCAAAGTTTTCGCAGTAGTAATTAAGATTCGTTCTCTCAGACTTGCGAATATTAAATTTAAAGGTTTAATGAAAATAATAAACAAAGGCGAGAGTTACTGGGCCTAGGATTCCACCGAATTCATATCAATAGGTTCATTTTATTTATTCTCAACAATTAAAGCTCAATAAACAAAATAACACCGACTCTTATTTTTTCCAAGGTAGACTCTCAAAAGATTAATTGTATCCCCTAAGCATAGATTATCTAAACAAAGCATAACCTATCTAATTGAATGACAACCAATTTAATCAAATCATAATTCTATTCAAAATAAGTGCAAAAGTCAAATAGAAAATAGAATAAATTCACCCATGTGTGAAGTTCGGCTTCCTCCGTCGACCCAGTGTCGGGGTCTAGCTTCTCATGATAAAAACACACTCAAAAATATAATTCATAGCTCAAATTGTGTTTTTATTATAGAAAAATAATTATAAAACGAGTTTGCAACATTGTACAGCCGTTACAAAACTATTACAATGGTTGTTACAGAAAACAAATGTTTTACTCTGTCGCAGAAAACTGTCGTTCATGGATGAAACAACGACAGACTACAAGTGTAGTCTGTTCTTCTTTTTCTTCTTCTCTGCAGCTCAACAATTCTCTATTCTTCACTCCCCACTCTCTATATTCTTCTCAAAATACTAAGAACCCTTTATATACTCTTCAGACTCGAGAATACTCGACAGTAACTCCATATAATCTTCATTAATCATTTCTTATTCGTTGCTGCCAAAAACAGAAATAGTTTATATTTCTTGCTCTTTCACGCGCTCCTGTTGCTTTCAAATCTTCTTATTTATCTTCAACACGTTCATGTTCGAGTAAAACTCAGTCAAACCACAAACCAAACTGCCAAAGATACAGCAGATACATCCCGAGACTTATTTTCTTTCCTGCTTTAAAAAAAAACACCATAATAACAGAATATTTTTTCTCCAAAACACGTGAACAGATTATGTACATGGTAACCAAAAGAGTATTCGTCGAATCCCTTGAAAATCTCCAACCGAATCTTCCAAAATTAATTAACAGAAACACCGAAAATAGCTCTCCCTTGTTTACTTCAACTCCGTGTAACTTCCTATTTCTTTCGAAAACAGAAGACTTACCATCCCTGTTTAGTGATAACAAGATACTTCCAATCAAATCCAACGAAAATATCTCATGAAATCTAGACCGAAATCAATGACAGAACCTTGGATAATTATGCTCCCCTGTTTTATTGAGAACCGATTACCCAGCCCAATATACTCGGTAAAATCACTTGTACTAGCCCTTTTTAGTCAAATATAGTCCAACGTAACAAAGTTTTGTGATTGAATATCTTTATAACATCTTCAAAATTCGAATCCAAATTTTGTTCGTGACTGCACATGTTTTCCCGCCAAAAACAGTTTCTAAAATGAAGAAGGAGATGGTTAGCCCTTAGCGAAGTCTGGAGTGCCTTTAGTATGTGGGTGGAAATAGTAGCCAGGGGTGCAAATAGCTATGGGTGCCCCTTAGTAATTAAGGTACCCCTTATCCAAAAAGGGGGTCCGTTTAGCAAATCTCCTCAAGGGGTGTCTTTAACAATTTTTCGAAACGATTCTTCTAAAAACGTTTATTTGCCAAAAACACCTACAAACAAGATTATTAGTGATAAAATATGTCCTAACTAATGTATTTATGGGTGAAAATGTGTCGCACTTTCGTGCTCATCATCTGGATGTCTAGTCGATTATCTTAAAAGTATATTGGAGTTAGTCCATACAGATTGCTAAGCAAAATATTAGGTGAGGTTATTGTACCCCCACCTTTTCAGATATATTGATGATATATAGCCAATCATATCCGCTAAGGAAAATGAGCTACTGACTGAGACCCCTAATTTGAGGGAAATAAGGAGTATGGTCTTCTCTATGAAACCTAACAAAGCGTCAGGACCAGATGGCTTCACTTCTAGGTTCTTTAAGATGAACTTGGATGTGGTGCAACATGAGTTTTTTTAACATGGTGGAGAGATTTTTCACTTCATACTTCATATTAAGAGAGATAAACACCACTCTTATACCCAAGATAGAATACCTTCAAGCAGCCAGTGATTATAAACCCATCATCCTAAGAAATATCATTTACAAAATCATATCGAAAATCCTAGCTAATAGACTGAAAAAGATTCTTCCAAGCATCACCCCCACCTACCAAGAAACATTCATTCAAGGTAGACAGATTTCAGAAATGTATTTATAGCACATGGGATGATTCATACCATGAGAGCTTAAAGAGGTAATGAATTTCTTATGGGGTTAAAGATAGATATGTCGAAGGCGTTCAACTGAAGTGGAGTTTCTTGGGTAAGATTTTGGGAAAATTGGGTTTGAGTAGTCAATGGTGTAAGCTTGTACACCAATGTAGTAGTACGGTGTCGGCTTCTATCCTTTTAAATGGAGTGCCATGTGAGAAATTCACCCCATCAAGATGGTTGAGGAAGAGTGATCTATTATCTCCCTACTTCTTCATCATATGCATGTAGATGTTGTCGAGAACGATCTCTAAAGATGAAGATTTGAACCTTATCCAATAGATAAAGGTGGGAAAATAGTCCTCGTCTATATCGCACTTGATGTTTAGTGACGACCTGATGGTTTTCAGTAAATCCAGTAAAGCTGAGAGTGCGAGCATCTTGAAAGTGATAAATTAGTTTAGCTCGGCCTATGGTCATGTCATAAACATAAAAAAGTCTGGTATTTTTTTCCAGCCAAAACTCTTATAAGAACACAATTAATGATGTCATTACCACACTAGATGTAAAGAGAATATCTCTTAATGACAAATATTTAGGTTCACACATCCAAAATCAAGTCGTGTCAGTTCATTTTGGACATAGTTGGTGGTAATTTGCAGGATTGGAAAGGAAAAAACTTGTCTTATGTAGGTAAAGGAGTCATGATACAAGCTTCCTCATCTACAATGCTGATGTATCAAATGAATTGCTTTAAAGTGCCATCTGCAGTGACTGGCAACATTGATAAAATGCAGCGTGAATTCTTATGGGAAAAGAATGAAATGGTAAGAAATGGGTGTATCTAAATGCATGGATTAGAGTCTGTAAACCAAAGAGCATGAGAAGAATGGGTTTATTGAACTTAAGAGAGTTTAATTATCCAATGTTAGACAAAGTTAGTTGGTGATTGAACAATGGTCTATGGGGGTCCATTTACAAAAGCAAGTACTTCCCAGAGTCAAGTCTGTCGAATAATAGCTACACATGTTCCGACAAAAGCTCGTGGGTTTGGAAAAATCCGATAAAGGAAGTGGGAAAGATATGAAATAATACCAACTGGAGCGTGGGAAATGGAAAAACTATTAAAATATGGGAGGTTATGTGGTATTCAGGGCAGCAAAAATAACTAGTAAAATCACTACACTAAAATTATAAGATCATTTATGTGGAGGAACTAATGAAAAAGTCTGGAGAGGAGTGGGTTTGGGATGAACAAAATAATGGACATATATATTGACCCACAATTTTGTCATCGGATTAAGTGGATTAAGATAATTAAAGGTAAAGGGGATGAAATAAGATGAAAAGTGGAAAAGAACGAGAAGTTTACAATTAAATCCTTGTATAAGAAGCTTATACTAAGGGGTCAGCCGGAAGATCTGGAGATGAAATATTTTTGTAGAACGGTATGGAGAATGAATACAATTCCGAGAGTAAAGACATTTATCCGGAAGTGTGTTGTTCACTTGATTATGCCTTTAAATGAGAGACTAGTCAGAGTTTTACCGTACATTAACAAAATTTTCCCCTATGTTGGAAATAGGGATATACTCTAACACATATTTTTATGAACTGCGACTTCATAGTTAATATTTTGAGTTATATGGGTGTTAGACTGGCTGTCTATATTAATAATCAACCTGACTTTCCGTTGTTGGTTGCATGACTAGTTCAACAGAGGTAAAGTGGATAGTTTAGGAGACATAGAATGGGCTGACATTCTGGCAATTACTTGCTGGGAAATTTGGAGGAGAAAGTGTGGCCTAGTTTTAGGAAAATAAAACCCTACCCCCAAAGAACATGGGATAACATTACCAATATGGTAAATTATAACATAAGAAGTGTGAGAGTTGAAAATCTAAACTTTTATGTCCCAATAATAACTAACTCTAAACCCATAGTTACTAACTTATTAGCTGTTAAGATCAATATAGATTTGAGTGTGAGTAGTAACACAATGGGTGGAGAAATAACCCTAATGTTGTCTAGTCATGATGGAAAGATATTTGAAGCAAGGTGAAGAAGCTTTGAGGATAGCGCGGAGAAGAGATAGGGGATGAAGTAGCTTCCATGAAAATCCAGTGGACACATTAACTAAACCATCTGCATGGTCGAAGTTAAAGGTCACAATGTGAAATTCCTTGAAGCTATTAAGATACATCTAGGAGAGGCAGAGAAAAACATTCAAAAGATGCATGCAGGCAGAAATAAAAATTTTATATTATGCATTAGGAAATTAAAAAAGACTTGGTCTAGTTCCAGAGTCTAAAAATTTAATGGCAGGATAGTTAGCCGATATTTGTCTCGAGCATAAATCCAGCAAACAGCGGAAAGAGCCACTCATTAACTCCTTTTTGGTTATGCCTCTCCAAAAAGGCAGAGCAACAAACTACAGAATGTATGGGTTTATTTAAAAAAAAAAATACATTAATGCGTATTGACACCAATTTGATGGGGATTAAAGCTAAGGTTGACCCATGCAATCCATAGTGTGGAGATTGCAAAAATGTTACAAAATCTTTTATGGATTTCAATGTTATTATGGCGGATGGGGGAAAATTATGAGTAAATGTCGTCCTATGTTTGATTGTTTTACAAAATGATTTTATTAATTTTATTTAGGAAGGATCATATATGAGCATCGTACTTACCAAATAAATTATGGGTTTTTCAATCTGTTTCTTTACAACCTTGAATATGTAACAAGTTGACAACTTTAATTTCTTAAAACTTTTTACAATGAACAATACCTTAGTTTGCTTGACGATACTTTTAAATGTTAGATCATCGCTCGACCAAACTCACACGTATTTCTATTCGAACTCTCGCATATTGCTATCTAAATCCTATTATCGATGTTGGTTGCATAAAACTATATCTTGATTTATAATATTCCAAAGTCAAGCATCGGACTAAGACTGGAGCATGGTAGTTGAGTATCAGATATCATTGAATACCCTCAAAGATTGAAGACTAGAAAATAAATGAATACATTTGTAAAAACTTCTCCAATAAATGAATGTGAAGACTGGCTTATCCTATTTACTCAATGTTTCCACCATTCTGTCTTATGAAATTATCCAGGATACCTGTCCAGAAGTTTGTAAAGAAGAAATTTTAAGTTCAAGGTTTCCTTGATTAATCTCTCTTTTTTTTCCGAAAAAATGCGAGCCTCCAACATTAGTATTAAAATTAAAATAGATTCCAAATCGTTAGGGTTACAGGACATACCATAGAATTTTCAGCAGACTCGTTATAATTAACTAGGAAACAAATACTTGAAACATACTTATCATCAGAGGTGTAGAACAAATTTCTAAGATCAAATATAACTATTCCACATCGATTCTTAAATAGTACTAGGCCAAGTTTAAATGGTATGATTTGGAATAAATATGAAAATTCCAAATCAGTTAGCAAATCTACAACCAGTAGAGATGTTAGGATCCAAGCATCCATCCATTTCTCAAGAGGTTTTTCATAAACATAGTAGTAAACATGACTAAAATATGTTAAGATACACAAATCCAACCATCTTTCAAAGGTTTTTTCAGAAGTAAAGTAACACAGGTAACAAAGATAATCATTATCGGATATCTTCAGTCGGAATCGGTCGAAGGCAGTCTAAGGTGTCAACAAAATCGGTTGTTTATTTCTCTATTCTGCTAGTGTCTTTAGTGTTATTGTTGCTGCAAATGTCTTTGGTAATGTTGTTATTACTGGATTTGCTGAAATCTTTGAAGTTTTTGACATTGTGATTTGGGTCTTCTTGGATACAACGGGTTCATTTGGCTACTTAGCTGATGTTGTAGATGATCTTGATGGTGCTACTTTCCTAGTTGTTTTTGTTTCCATAATAGGTGTTGATCTTGTTTTAGTTGCTGCTGTAGTTGAATTTCTTCCATAGAAAAACATCATCCTACAATTGTACAACCTCTTCTTCAATATATTGAGGAAGAACAAACAAAAAACCCCAAATATAAAACCTAATAACAGTTACCGAAATAAGAGATTTTGATTTAAAAACTAATAAAAGGATAAAGGAATTTAAAGGGATTAAACGACCAGGACAGTTTGGCTGCTCAGATATTAGTCAAAAGCAATTTATTGTTCGCAAACTATTTTGTCAAAATTGATCATTTAAAATTTACCCAAGTAAACAATATACGACCTGTTTTGGGGTATGCTTACATGAGGCTTTTGGGTATGTTTTTGAACATAAATATGAGAGACAAAAGTTCACAAACTGCTTGGGGTACACATACCCGGTATGACTTCCATGTCTATTTAAACATAGTTTTGTACCCATTTTATAAATTCCAAAGTACACGAACTACCGAGGGTACGCATACTCGGTTTACATACCTTTTCTTTTAAGATAAAATTTTATTAGCTTTTATAAGGAAAAAGTACACAAAATGTCCAAGGGTATGCATACCCGATTTACATACCATGTCAATTTTAACACAGTTTTGTACACTTTTACAAAAGCAAAAGGCATAATATTTGCAAAGAATCCCTTACACTTTTGTATACTAATTATTAAGGAATCCTTGCATTTTTGCTTAATCTCTGATAAACACTTCTAATACACCTTTATTTACGAAATCCTATTGGACTTGTGCATTATTTTTTAGTCTTAAATGTTCTTGAACACCATTATTGCTTGAAAGTTTACTATCTTGCTTGGTCCTTGTGAACCATTTATTGTGCACAGTTCTGCTATCAACCGGATCATGAGTGCATATTCTTTTTTGTGATACAAGGAAAACTTTTCACATGCTTACATGAATTCCTAAATTGTAATAATCTAACTAGGGAAGTTGTGTAGCTTGAATTCTAAGCAACCCTAAGCCTTGATAAGCTATATAAATAGAAGACTCTTACAACTGAAATTCTCAATTTTTGGCACTTTTGCTTCCTAGTTGTTAAGATAGAGTCGTCCTCTAAAACCTATGTTTCCTCAAGAAACTGTATTAAGTTATACGACTTTGAAGACTTCACTAAGGGATTCGTGAAGCCCGGTCATACTATCTTTTACCTGATAGTCATTATATCAAAGTCTTGTTTTCATTGATTATGTAGTCCCCGAGCTATAGATCAAGATCAAGATAAGTAGAAATTACAAAGTGCTCTCATCTCAGACTTTGTAATCCACAAGATAGATATCTGAAATCTTATTGTATTTGTTTAGGTTGTTCTTGTGAGGTATAATCAATTAGGTATATGTATAAGTTTTGAAGAGATTAAATCCTAATTGTTAGACATCCTATAGAAACATATTTCCATTACCTTAATTAAAACATACCTGAAGGAAATCAAATAGATGTTTTGTTAGAGGCAAGATAAGACTAGTCTTTACGAAAAACTGTGGAGCATCTTCTACAGAGAACTGGTGTTTTACAAGAGCAATTTCTAAAGAGGATTTAGATTCTACTAGGGATTATAGAGGTGCTTGAATACTACTGAAGCATGGCAATGTTGTAGGTATACTTTATATCTATTACATCTAGTATGAAGTATGATAGTAGGCGAGAGGTGAAACAACATAAATTAGTGTATATTCAATTTGGACTAGGTCCCGGAGTTTTTATACAAGATTGTAGTTTTCTCGTTAACAAAATTTTTGGTGTTATTTCTTTTCCACGTTATATTGTTTACCTTTATAATTGAAATATCACAAGTACGTTTATCAACCTATATAATTTTTAGCTCAATTGTCAAGATCCTACAAGACTTGTTCTTTTTAAATTCGTATCTTGAAAAATATATATATATATTAAAAAACTCGTTGCTCATGGAATTGGGATCTTGTACAGTTCTAGTCCATACTGAAAAAGTGGGGGTCTAACAACCACACCCGATATTTCTCTTAGAAATCTGTATGGACTAACTCCAATATATACTTTTAACAGAATCAACTAGACATTCGGACTCAATCTTAAGAAAAGTATATCAAAGAGTTATATCTCAATTTCTCAATTCAATCCGCAATCAAACAAATAGGAATTTGTGAGACTTATTGAATATAAGAAATAACTTGGACGATATCAAAAACCAATATCCAAGTGTCAATCAATTTAATCAACAACCAAAGGTTGGATTCCCAATTGATTGAAATTACACACAACCTATGATATTTCAATTATATAAACAAATATATTGCAGAAAATAAATAACACAGACACCAGAAATATTGTTAACGAGGAAATCGCAAATGCAGAAAAACCCCGGAACCCAGTCCATATTTGAATACCACACTGTATTAAGCCGCTATAGTCACTAGCCTACTCCAAGTTAACTTCAGACTGGAACTTAGTTGAGCCCTAACCAATCTCACATTGATCAAGGTACAATTGCGCTCATTACTTCTCTGAATCCCAGCAGGACTCTACGCACTTGATTCCCTTAGCTGATTTCACCAAAAATTAAGAGTTGCTACGACCCAAAGTCGAAGACTTGATAAACCAATTTGTCTCTCACAGAAAAGTCTATTGAATAAATAAATCTGTCTTCCATAGATAAACCTAGAGTTTTGTTCCGTATTTTGATAAATCAATGTGAACATGAACCAATTGATATATCGGACTTATATTCCCGAAGAACAACCTAGAAATATCAATCAGCTCGCAATAATCTTAATCGTATGGTAGCGAAAACAAGATATTGCGGAATCACAAACAATGTGATGAACATGTTTGTGACTACTTTTATCTTGCCTATCAGAGATTAAATATCGAGAAAATCTTAGAGAATATAGTACTCAATCACGATAGAAAATAACCAGATCATAACAAGCAACTACAGAGAAAATAGTTGGGTCTGGCCTCACAATCCCAATGAAGTCTCCAAAGCCTCACAATCCCAATGAAGTCTCCAAGTCGTTAACCTACATGGTTTCGTGAAATACCTAAGGTTAAAGGAGAATCGGCTCTAGTCACAACTAGTATCACAGAGGAGGTGTGAGGATTAGGTTTCCCAGTTGCTAGAGTTCTCCTTTATATAGTCTTTAAATAAGTGTTTGCAATCAATGTTACCTTGGTAACAAAATATTCAATATTCACCGTTAGATGAAAACCTAATTAGACTCAAGCTAATATCTTTCAACTATTAGATCGAACTTAGCTTGTTACACACAAATGAAAAGTGACTTTATTTAGATATGAATAACCGTACCTAAACGTGTGCACCTTTGTTGGCTCAACAATAGTTAACCGAAGTTATCCATATGAACACTTTCATATCAACCTTATTCATCTTAACCATAACTAGTTCAAATGACTCAAATGAAACTAGTTCTAAATTTGTTCAATTGTTTATAGTCTCATAGAAGTATACAAGACACAATTAAAGCAAAATTTATTTTAATTCACTCGAAGCAAGTCATGAACTTTATAGCCACGGTTCGCAAAAGATTGCATTCCTTATATTATATAAATAAATATATTAGATCATGAACAAATCGATTTCAGAATATTATCCTCTCAGGTATGCAAACGGGTATGCATACCTAAATCGCCAGACTAAGTTTGGGTTCTCCAGTACGCAAACTGGTACACATACCTTCCAAACTCAGTAAAAATTCCCGGAACTGAACCTCACGCCAGTACGCGCACCGGTATGCGTACAAGGTTCCCGGACTTTCACTAAACCAAGAAGTACGCATACGGGTATGCATACCATGGTTCCCGGACTTGGATTACATATATGCAAGTACGCAAACTATGCTTAAATCCAATTGTTCTAAACTCTCAATTCGACCATTGAAACATTCTCGTAAGACGACAATAGATGTCTCACACAAATTATTAGCTTCAAAGCAATTTTCAAGTGATCGAATGATCAATACGAAACATTCTGAGTCTACATCAAATGACCGTCCCACACAAATCACGTAAGATGTTACCATGGGATTTTCACATAATCATCTTTTGACCTTCGTCAAGAATATAATATGAACTTGGTTAAAGCGAAAGCTTACCAACACATATTTCGAGAAATATGTAAGCGAGTTAAACTCAACTCGAAATATCAAATGTGTATAATTGAAGTCTATATAGCTATACGACTTTTGTCTCAAATAGAAGATAAAGTAGATAGACTTTTGAGTGATAGATGAGTTCAAGTCTCCATATACCTTTTGTTGATGAAGTTCCACAGGATCTCCTTAGTAGTTCTTCGTCTTCATTCGATGAACGTCGTGAAGTATAATGCTCAACTACACTTTCTATCCTAATCTGAGACTTAGCTATAAGTAGACTAGAAATCAAGACTTATAGTTTTGATAACTAAACTTGACAACAAGCTTGATATAGCAATGCTTGCGAGTTCGACCGAGCAGTGCTCTAACACATACTATGTTGACCTTGGATATGGATTTTTGAGATCGTTTAAGGAATTTTTCTATATAGGTTCACGGAGGAAAATTTTGGTGGTGAACTAGGTATTCTCTCCTTTTTAATTGGTATCATAGCAGGCTGACACGTTAAGACCTAGTATGCATGTGTTTGTAGCGACCAAAACCTGTAAACATGAATTCGAACTTATGTTCATTTCTCGTACCACCAGAATTTAGTGGCGCTAATTACTTATGGTGGAATACCGTCTCTTACAGTTTCACGACTTGTATCAAACTCAATGGTCTACCGAAATCCTTTTGAAATTACTTTAGCCTTGTCGAGTCTATAATATAAAATAAATATTTTACTATTATCATTAATCGAAAAACTTAATTTACTTATGCATTGCCAAATCTTTGTACGAAATACCACTTTTATATTGCCAATATATTATGTTAAGAATTCCTATGTAATCTCTCACATTTTTTTTAATTACTTTTTTTTTGCTAAACAACTATTTTATTAAACCAAGAAAAAAGAAGGAGGGGGACCAGGCCTTACCTCCAAAAAGATACAGAAGAAAAGGGAGAAAACAAAAAAATAATTACATATTACGAAATATGTATAGCGGAAGAATCGAATTATCTATCGAAATCTTTCATCTAGCGAAAATCGGCGTGTTTATCCACCATCGAGACTCCATTGTCGCACCATGCTTAGCCAGCGAGTCAGCTACAGAGTTGCCTTCACGAAAGGCATGAGTGCAAATCTTCATGATGGTAGAAGCGAACTTCATACAATTGTTCTAGTGCGTTGCTAATCTCCATGGGACCAAACCCAGATTATGAATAGCTTATAAAACGAAGGTTGAGTCGCATTCCATCCAAAGCCTACGAATTCTCTTTGTACGGGCTAAATGAAAGGCATAAATTTCCCCCCAAAGCTCAGCAAACATCGAGTTGTTGAGCCCCGGATTTTGCGCTAAAAAGCCTTTCACTAGACCATTAGAGTCGCGAAACACCACCCCATAGCCAGACGGGACCGGGTTACCCAAAGAGCACCCATCTATGAATGCTGGTCTCTTTCGTTTGCATTTCCGTCAATCTGAACAAAGATTTAAGTTTTTTAAAAATGTTTTTGGAACATAATGAATCCTTGACCGTAACCCAAAGTTTCATCAACATCTATGAATATGAAAGCATTTATAAGATCAGAGGGAGAATAAAATCTAATACCTATCCCGTCTTTGCCTTCATATACTGCTTGGGTCGATTCATTAGTAGTGATCACCATTTCCAGAGATGGATTCTATTTTTTTTTATTACCAGTCCCTTCAATATTAGATCTATTTCAGGCTCGACGCAAATTAGTGATCACCATTTCCAAGGATGGATTCTATATACCTTTATTACCCGGCCCTTCGATATTTTAGGTCTATTTCAGGCCCGACACAAATTTGTATAGGGTTGAATCTCAGAGCTTCTCGCACATCCGAAGTTTTTTTTAAGACAAGGTCCCTTTCCAATTTGGTTGAGAAGAAGTAAACCTATATATTTTTTTCAAACAAATAGTTATCGAGACGGCCAAGAAAATAAGAATAATAGAAGACCAAAATCTGGAAAGGTCGAAAAAATAAACCTATGTGAGAAAGGTGCAAAAAAAAAAAGGCCAGCAAATAATAAACGCGTGACATAAACTAGGTTTTTTGTTTGACGGATTTTCCATTACTATTCGACGAATTACTTTATGATGGGTTTGGATGTAGAATTTTAAAGGTGAGATTTATGGGTCCAGGGGATTTGGTGGAATTACGTTTCTCTCGGTACATTTGGTTGTCACTTTTCCAGCAAATCCTCCATATGGATTCCGACCCCTCCCCCTAAGATTTGTTGGAATCTTATCAGGGAATTTATGGACCCACTTTATTTTAACTCCAAATCCCATACATATAAAATTTTAAGATTTTTAGGGCAATGCCAAACAGTGGATGGACTTTAACACAATTGTTTTAATGAATCCTTGGAATCTTAACTGAGTTACCAAACATACGAGGGATTTACATAAATCCCAGAATTTGTAATCCCGTGGGATTATAATTTCATGGAAATTGTGAATTTTGCAAACAAACCCACCGTTATAGAAATGAGTTTCGTCACATGAAATGAAAGTAAGTAGTTTCCTACACCCATCTCTTGGCTAGTGGGTGTAGGGCCGGCTTAAGGGCAAGGCAGTCCAGGCAGCTGCCTAGAGCCCCAAATTATTGGGGGCCCAATTTTTTTTAATTTTTTTTCATTTTACTATTATCAATATCACATTTAAAAGTGTTACTAAAGTGTTTTATAACACTTATTTAAATCACAAATAGTTGTTTACAGTTATAGTTGTTGCTAAATCTTTAATAACAGCTATACGCGACACTAAAATTTTAATTTTTGAAACCAACAACCCATTTTAGGATACTTTGATACCAAATTACAAGCTGAGAACCCAAAATCTAACAAAAACAATGATGATTTCTCTTTGGAGGCCTTCGGCCGCATTACCTAATCCTAGTTGTCATGTAAAGCTTCCTATAATTTAAATATCCAGCTCTCCCTTTATTTGTGAACTCATAAAAAAGCCCCAAAAAAATTGTTCGCATAGAGTACCCCATATGTATAAGACGGCCTTGAGTGGGTGTTGCAGATGTACAACACCCACTAACCAAGACTTAGCTTAACTCCACATTCTAGACAAGAAAGAACCCGTAATGGTTGCTCTTGGCTATAATCCAATCATAGCCAAGAGAAAACATCTCCAAAGTGCTTGTTCTAATAACCGTAGTTTCCCAATACAAACTAAACATGGATGGTGTCGGAAAAACTTAGTCACAAGAAACTCCCGAAATAAAAACCCAACATCTATAATACAAAACAGCATAGGTTTTTGAGCACCAACGGCCAGATAACATTTTTAGAGACAAACGGACGATCCAACCATCCCAATCTCATCCTAGCAATAGACATCTGACGATCGTGGTATTTGTAACCCCTTTCATTATGAACCTTAATTTATTGGCCTTTAATTAATGGATCACATAACTCAATATATTAATTAATGGATAACAAAACTCAAGATATTAATTAAAATATATTAATGTTGAAGCAAAAAAGAAAACGTATATGCCATATATATATATTACGGGTACAAACACGATAATAAGATAATTTTAGACGGATTAAACGTAAACTGGCGATTAGGATACCTAAACGTACATTTATTCATTTTGTGTAAGATATTTCAGTAAAAACATACATGCATTAACTAGATTTAGTGCTTTTAAAATAATAATAATTAGAGTGGTTGCAAGGTGAATTTGAAGGGAAATAATATATATATGTAAACTATATATTAATTAAATAATTTGGTTGTCATAATTTGATTATATATATGGCTAAGTTTATAATGTATGTACACACATTATTTTAGATTAAAGAAAAATATAAATTTCTCTCGGAATTGAACAATCAAAACGCTGGAAGAAAAAAATACATCAGTTGGATTAAGGAAGTGCCGTTATGGCACGGGTTATCTCTATTTTCCTACAAGAGACCGCAATTACTAAACAATAAAAAGTGACGCACAAAACACCATAAATCTAAACTTCAGAAAACGTCATGCAACAGAAGCAACTTTCTAACAAGAAAGTATGTACAGTTCATATAAAGAAAGTTCAGTCCCCAATTCTTCACCCCCCAATGAATACATGCCTAGAATCCCACACTGCAATTATTCCTAAATAATTCTTCAACATGTTCTAGAACTAGATAAAGAGCAAATTTCTCTTTTTCTTTTTTCTTTCTTCTTTTATTTTTTCCCTTCCCCCGAAGAAGAGAGGAGCTATTAAGCCGTCAGTATCCAATGACATATTTGGTCTGTGAATCCCAGTATTCTTTAGATTGTTTGACCATCTCGGAACGTTCCTCAAGCATCCGCTCTTTCCAATAATCCTTACGCCTGTAACATTGAAGTGTTTTAGTAAAGATTAAAGCTACTCAATCAAAGGAAGAACTTTCATGTTCTTACCTGTTCTTCAAGAGCAGATCTAGCTCAATCATGTGAATTGGATTAGCATATACTCCAACCTGCAAAGAAAGAACAAGTAAATTGATTAGCTGATAATATCCTAGTTTTTCTTATTTTTCAATTTTGAAAGAAGTCCAAATTTTTAGCTGGGCCGTTAAAAGCCTGGTAGCAATTCAGCTGATTGATGACTTTCCTAGCAAGCAACAAAATCACAAAAACCATGAACCCTGCACTACAGTGTGCTTTGTCCAACTGGAGAGACGAGCATGATATACAGGAGAGCAAGATCCTAACTTCCTAACTGCGGGAAGGTGACCGTAGAAGCACACACAAATAGAAAATCAAGCGATTTTTTTTTATACATATAGATTAGTACCTCTCTACAAACAGGGCACTTGCATTTTGGTTCAGCAGCCTTAAGGCCTTGGAAAATCATCACAGAAGCTGCAGAACAAGCACATGATTTGCAGAAAATATGGCCGCAGCTCAAAGCATAAGGATTAAAAGCAATCTCCTGCAAACAAAAAAACGAAAATTGCATAAACATATATCCAATTAGAAATTTATCCCCAACATGAATAAAAAGCAATGTGTTACCAAGCAAACAGGGCAAGTCAGGCTATACTCCAGCTTCACAGAATCCGAAACGATCAATGTCATTAAAGGCTGATCTGACTCAAGATCACAATAGAATTGATCAACAAACTCTCCTGAAACTCCATTAGAACCATTGAAATTTATATAGAAGGCACCCAACTCTATTAGCCAAGGAGATTGAAGGAGCTCAATGTGCTCGGCCCTCAACTTGGATTTGAAGTTTCTGCCATTTACAGAGGAGTGTACCTGCCAAATCCAGTAGAACCTCAATAAACCGGGATGCACAGAAAAAGCATTTTAAATATCTTCACATAAGAAGAAGAGATGGTTTACCTTGTCATATTTCTTAAGAATTTTCCGTATCGCAATTGCATTCATAGTAACATAATCAATCAACATTCGACCTTGTTGAATCATTATTTGTTGATCATTAGTGAAACAATGACGAATACGCAACACATATCTCTGCATTCCAGTGGAAACATGAAGATTAAGGAGGCGTCTCACTCTTGAGCTGAAACAACCAGCTATCTCTGATGCTTCTTTCATCAACTCAGAGAAAAATTTCTGGTCACACACTACAGAAAGAACAAAACATAAATATTTAGCATCGAAGTTATCCTTTCCGCATATTCATCACTAGTAGTATATATATAAATTTATATTTGATTGGAACGAATTATGTAAGAGAATAATATCAACAACAATAATCTAAACATATTTTGAATAGAGTTTCTCTCGCTATGGCTTGGCGAGCCTCCCACCAGTTATTCAACGAGTGCTCTTCGAGTGGTTGGTCTGAATATCAGCTTGCCTACGACTTTGTTTCCCAGGAAATCAGTGCATCTGCAGCTCCTGGTAAATCAAGAGACAACAAACCATCTATCGAGACAAAGCTAGAATGATAAATCAACCCCTCTGTGGGTATTTCAATTCAGTTTCTTTAGAATTGACCCATTAGTCCGACAACACGCAAAATACACAGCAATACTAACAATTTCTTTGATATCTAAAATCCCATTAGAAGAACAACGATATCTAAAAGCTAGAATTAATCATGTTAGGTTGATGGGCAATAACCCATTTAGCTCGACTAGTAATTTAAACAAAACTAAACAGCTGGATCTGAGTACTAATATGTCAAAATTCGATTGAATAAATGGTAAATTGAATTTGAAATAGGGAAATAGAAACATACATGAACAAGATTCGTACATGCAGAGCTCTGAAGATCCACCACCATCATTATTAGTATTATTATGATCATCCTCATCAACACATGTAGTAGTACTCGTAGCTCTACATTTTCGACAGCTCTTCAAAACTTTTTTGAGCTGTTTATATTCAACATGACTGCATTTCTCTAGAAAACACTCTTGTTCACCACGTAAATATTCATTAAACGTATCTCCAAACTTCATCCTCTCCTCCCTCTCCCAATACTTGATAACTTGAATCAACAAAAATCAAAGAAACCCTAATAACTTGGGAATAACTTATCTGATTGATGATACAGCTGGTTATAGCACAACCAAATTGACCAATCTGTAAAATCTTGGAAGGGTATCCAATTGAATCTGATAAATAAGATAAATAATCTGAAAAGGGGGAAATTGAACCCAGAAAGTGAAAAAGAGGGATATTAGGTCAAAGTTAGTTTCATTAGAATGAGTAGAGAGAGAAAAGAGAGATATTTAACCTAGAAAAAATTTCAGTGGACCGGAGGAAGGAATTGGTCCGACAAAAACTCGAGCTAAAAAAAGGACGCGTGACTTTTATATAAAGCAAAGCAAGCAAAAACAACAACAACTCGTCTTTGGGGTTTAAATATGATTCTCGTTGTTTTTCCGCGCCTTAATCGGTTTCGTATTTATATTATTCGACCGCCATCATCATTGCAGATATATATATGTTGATAAGTAAAGTATGTTACGTTACCTGATTACAGTGGGTCCCACTGTATAGTGAATGGATGGTTAGATTTTTTTCTGATATCTTTTATTCCTCGTGATTAGCGGGGGTGAGGCGCTTTTATTAGTAACTGTTTTTAATTTTGTCTTTATCTTTTCTGTACGGGATTTCGCATGCGATACACGTCGACTGGACGTCAGTTAAGAGTAATCAGAATTTTTGAATCCCCAGGCTGGTTCTTTCGGTTGGGTCATGATTTAGTATTTTCACCTGGAACGCACGTTTGGCCCCAGTTGTTTTCTTATATGGAAAATGGGTTATTTGTCCAAATAATTTTAAAACATGGTTCAAATGGACGAGTAAAAATTAATATGAGTGAAATTGACACTAAAAAATAACAAGGATGAAACTGATTCACCCTGACTTAAACTCAAAAAATAGCAAGGATGAAACTGGATGCATTCTGATGTAAATTAAAAATAAGAAAAAGTATTTGAAAATGGATATGATGAAACTGTTTACATCCTGACTATTTTTACAATTTTGTCCATTTAAACAGTATCAAAATCTAAATGTCTTTTTCACCCAGAAATTGTTGATTTTGGTCTTTTTAACCAATTTTATGTTTCATATAAGGTTGGGTGGGATGCATAGGGCGTCTGGATACCAAAGATAAAAATGCTTCGCTTCTCGGAAGCAGAGGTTAGAAATAACAAGGTTTTGCTTTACAAAATGTTACTCCGTAGATCGTTTAGTTTCAAAAGTCGTTCTCAAATTTTATACACAATTTTTTTTTTTTTTTTGATCTCTAGAAGTAGAGAAATTATTTATAGATGTGTATTTGCACAGGCCATTAGTCAAGGTACTAGTGTTGGTTGTTGCTATTAGGAGAAAAGAAAGCTCTTAGAGCATCCACAATGGACGACTAAAACCAAATTTTTAATCGAAAAACCAGACGCAGTGGAACGGAGTATCGAACAAAAACGAGACTAAAACCAAAAACCAAACCATATTTGGTCTTTAGTTTGGTTTTGGTCGAGCGTAATTTAAAACTACGCCCGCCGTGAGACGCAAATATTAGTTGCGTTTGGAGTGGGTCGGAGTTATTATTTTCGTTTGGCAGTGAGGCGCAACTACAAATTGCGCCTTTGTGAAGCGTAATTTTAACCTACGCCTGACGGGACGTTATTTTAAATTGTGTCTGTCACCAGACGAATATTTAAGTTGCGCCTCGTATAGGCGCAATTTATAGTACTGTCCCACCGGGCGGCATTTTAAAAATCGTCCCATGAACGGGCACAAATGTAAATTACGCCTGAAACTTACTCAGGCGCAAATGCAAATTACGCCCCACATTTATAAGTGCCGCTTCATACACTGTGAACATTTATTCATATAGCGCTTGCTTGAGAATATTGATCAAGTTCTCCCAGTTTAACAGACAGCTGGAAAGAAGCTCACGAAGTTGCTTATATAGATTGCAGTTATCTCTTATATTAAATTCCGCTTCATTTTGTTGGAACAAATGAGAAAAAAATAAGTAAAAGACAGGGATAACTATATTAATTCTTCGTTACATCTTTTGTACAAAATGAAAGGCTGATAGGCCGAACATGTTTGAAAGCTGAAGCATTGGTACGATAGGGTTGATTACTTGTATGTGTTATTCCCTAATCATGCATTATTTTAAATTGCGCCCCATCAGGCGTGATTTCATATTGCGCCCTATCAGGCGTAATTTCTTATTACGTCTGTCAATCAGGCGGTTGTATATATTACGCTCCACACCAAACACAATTTTAAACTGCGTCTGACATCATGCGTTATTTAAACTTACGTCCACCCGAAATGCATTTTATACCTACGCCCCATGTCAGATGAACCTTTATACATCCGCTCCACTAAATTTACTCCTCCACCGTAACGTCGCACCATGGACTAAACCCATTTATCATCACATTTTTTAGTTTTTAGTATTTACTTATAGTCGCACCACTGCAGTTGCTCTTATGGAAGAAAAAAACTTATAAAATTTATCCTATAAGTTTAAGTTTTAGTCAACTGGAAGATTTGACCGGAGGTTGAATTGCACTAACATAATTTAACATAATTTTGATTCCAAAATGTGATGGTGAAGTGAGTATGCATAATTTCAGGCCAATTTGTGACGGACCGGAAAATTACGCCTTCGGCGCGTCGCCCCGCAGGCAGTAACTCCCCCGGTGCACCACTTTGATGAAGCTGCATTCCGGGACTCATCCCCAGGCAAATGCACGCTCATCTTTCCCTTGCAAGCATGCTCGTGGAGCATGATGCAGCTAACTTAGCTTTCACACCTGTTCCAAGTCACCCTCGTCCGCAAAAGGGTATATGGCCATAAGGCCAATGCCAATGCACTTCGCATGCATCTCTGGCTTTGCCTCAACGTATGAAATTCATCACTGAATTTCCTATCTAACTGAGCAACCGTCGGGTCTTGTCCAGACTTAAGGCATAAGCCGTGGACTTAGGCATAGGCCGCACCAAGCCCTTGCCATCTCCTACATTACCTCGTTTACCAACTCTTTATAACTTGATAGGAAGTATGAGCATCCACTTATTGGCATGTAACTAAGCCTCATCAAGTTTGGCCACAATCATCTCTTGCGTCGAGCTACCGAGCTTAGATGATATGAGGGGCCAACGTGATGGACCGGCAATGCTGCAACTCATTGCGGCTGCCTACGTATCCTTCCCTACTCTAAAGGAATCAAGCACAGACCGTAGTTTATCCGAAGGGACAAGTAACTTATTCTAACTCGATTGCTAGGCCGTGGCCAAGCAATAGTGGTAATGGCCTAGTCCGTATAGGCCGTTCCGTCATGATGCTCAATGATTATGCATCATCGGGTCCGCGACATGGCATAGTGATGCCTAAGAATCAAATGCCCTATATCAAGGCTACGCAACTATAAATGAGTCTTAGGTATCATTATACACTTCTGGTTAAGCTATGAAGCTTACTTGGTGCATAGTCCGCATATGCACCTTCAACCAACTACCCCTCCATATATATGTCTTAATGGAATTTCTACAAGTATGGAAATAAGACCAAGAATCTTTCATCAACTCCCCGCAATCTTTGCATTTCACTGTTCATCGCAATCATTGTGTTCCACCGTCCATCGCAATCTTTGCGTTTCACTGTCCATCGCAATTTTTGCGTTTCACTGTTTCATTGCAATCATTGCGTGCAATGATTGGGCTTGCGCAATATTCGTTCGGCCAGCCTTCTCTGGACTAATGCACAATGATTGTGCGGTACTGGCTCAAGATCAATAACTTTCGTAATGCGCAATGATTACGCTGTAAGCTCAAGGCCACCTACCCAACTGGCCTAATGCATCATGATGGTGCAACATTGGCCCTTGGCCAAATGCCAAACATAATGTGCCATTTTGGCGCGATATTGGCCTTAATCCAATCAACCTTTTCACGCTTGCGGAAGAGCTTTGGATGAAGCTTCATCTCAGGCCATGGCGCATCCTTTAGCATGCGCCATGCTAAAAACACGGGGTGTTACACTATTAGCCTTCTAGGTGGCATATATAAAATTATTTCTAAATTGCTAACTATGAGGTTAAATAAGGTGTTGCCTACAATCATCTCGTATTTCCAGGGAGATTTTGTTGACAACATGCAAATCACAGATGCCACTATTATTGCATCTGAATTAATTGATATAAGGGAGAGAGAAAATGTTGTTGGTTTGGTGGAAGGCTTTCGACAATTGGGCTTGTTTGGATTATACATTGGATAGATTTGGCTTTGGCATTAGGTGGAGGAACTGGATCAACTGATGCTTGTCGACTACAAGATTTTCAATGAATGTTAATGGAACTGCCTCGTCTCTTTTCAACAGTGGTAAAGGAGTAAAGCAGGGGGACCCAATGTCTCCTTTTTATTTTATCATGGTGGTGGAAGTGTTATCTGTGATGATAAAGAAAGCGGCTACCATGTAATTAATATCTGGTTTTAAACCTTCAATTGATGTTACTGCCATTAATTACCTATAATTTGCAGATGATTTGATCGTCTTTTTATATGATAGTTTGGAGCAAGTGTTGAATCACAAAAACATTTTGTTAGATTTTGAATTAATATCAAGTCTGAAGGTGAATTTTAAGAAAAGTGCAATTGTGGCAGTGGGTGATGCTGTGTTGGTTCATGCGAGTGCAATATTGTTTGGTTGTTCTGTAACTACTTTTCCGATGAAGTATTTGGGCATTCCCTTAGGAAGTAAGTCAAAGGCAGTTGGCGTATGGGATGTAATTCTTCAAAAATTTCAGGAAAAATTATCCATATGGCAAAGAGGATATCTATCTAAGGGTGGCAGACTCATGTTAATCAAGAGTGTGTCTTGTCTGGTTTACCGGTGTACTATCTATCATTATTTCAGTTGCCAGCCTCGGTTGAAAAAAAAATGGACAAAATTATGAGACAGTTTATTCGGGGAACCTCAAAACAAAATGGTAAAAGAAGTTGGGCGGGATGAAAGACAACAAACTTACCTAAAGAGAGAGGAGGTCTTTGTATTAAGAAGTTAAGACTGATGAACAAAAAACTGCATGCTAAGTGGATATGGATATATGGCAAGGAGGAGAATGCCTTGTGGAGGAAGGTGGTTAATCATAAGTTTGGAGGAAATCAAAAAGCTTTTTATCCTATTGCAACTAATAAGCCAGAGGGACAAAATTTATGGTCTGGTATACTAAAGTCTAGTTCTGTGGTGGAACTAAATTAAACAATTCATGTGAATAGTGACAATAGGTATCTCTTTTGGAAGGACAAATAGATTAATGGGCAAGCTTTGCAGTCTCTTTTCTCGGCACTTTACAAAATCAGTAGAAGGTAGGATGCTACTATTCAACAGATGATGGCCATCGATAATGATAATAGCTAGAATTTTTCTTTTTGTATGGCGTTAAAAGATGAGGAACTAGAAGATATAACACATCTTCTTAACCTACTTCCTAGTATTGTTGTGGATGGTGGTGATGATCAAAGAGTGTGGCAAGCAGGTAAATAATTTACGGTTACTGATTGTTACAAAGCTCTGGAAGATGATGGCTTGCCATAAGTGTTTGGAATCCTAAAATTTCTCAAAAGGTAATCTTCTTTGTATGGAATCTTGACTCCTATAGGAATGTGATAATGGTAAATGGGTGTCTGCTTTGTAGAAAAGCACTTGAATCAAACCAACATATTTTCTTACATTGTGAAACTACAAGAGCTGTTTGGTACTACTTCTTGAACTTTTATAAGTTGCAATGGGTTTTCCAAGGATGCGTTAGAAGCACTATTTGGGAGTGGAATAATAAGAAAGGTAACTCTACTTCATTTAGAAGAAGAATTTGGGATATTTATCCTTTTGCTATTTGATGGGCAATGTGGATGAGAAGGAATGCGAGATTGTTCAATGGGAAGTATAAACCTGTGAGTTCCATTATTGACAACGTGAAGATTATTATCTTTAACTGGTACGTTGGTACGGATATTTTTAATGGGTTTTCATTAAACACCGTTTTGCATAATTGGGATGTTGTAATGCGTTAATTTTTTCATAGCTCTACTATAATTGAGATTGTATGTTCTTTAGCAAATTATCACCATCTTGGTGGTAGTTTGTGTTTTTATTAATATCGCCCTTTCTGAGTTAAAAAAAAATATCAACACTTAAAAGCCTAGATTAGTAAAGCTCCCACATTGGACGGTGATGAAACCCTCGCTTTCTGTTTGAGATAGATTTCCTCTGAAGAGGAGCTATGGTTGGGACATTTGGAAAAGTTTAGATGGTGATATATTTTGTGATAATAGAAACCCACACTCCTATCTGATATCATGTTTAGAAATTATTACATTACCTTTAACTTCATATTTAAAAATACATATATTCTTTATGGTTTGTTATTAAACATCATCTCCATATGCGACAATTCATCGCGGAGTAAATATGTAAAGAAAATAAATCATCCACATACACAACATTTTTCCAAGAAGGAAGCATGTGAGGAAAATAAATCATCTCCGAACGGAGAACTTCGTCGCGGAAGAAGCATGTGACAAAAATAAATCATCTCCGGACGTCGCACTTCTTTGCGAAAGAATCACGTGAAAAAAATAAAACATAAGGAATGCGCTCGTGATTGTGAAATGTGATGCTAATTAGTTATTTCTATCATAATGTAAACAACTATCCGAGTTTCAAGGGTAATTATACTCTTTTGCTCTCTGGTTATGAAGTTGTATTTGGCTTTTGTTGATGCTTCATTTTTCATCTTTGTCTTTGATTTATCATTCATCTATCATACTCTGATGTTTCCTTCGTGAATGCTTTGTTAATGTCTGTATAGTCTGGCATGCTATGTAACAGAGTTTGTTGGGTTTATAAGTCTGCTTAATATGACACCAAGTTTGATACTGGTTAGGTATTCTGCCACTGAATTGTTTCTTTATTTTATGATCCTGACATTTATTTATTTTACGATCCTGACATTTATGGGTACGCAGATTTGTTTGCTTCTTTGTTATGTGTGCCATATTCCTATTATGTTACGTTTTGGTCTGCTACATTTTTTTTTTACTGTTTGCATCTTTATGTTCTTCCGTTTTGTTTCCTTCGGATAACTATGTATAGTTTTACGGTTGATCATGTAACTTTGTCTCCTTTATCGTGGCAATTTGTTTTCGGACACTTCGAGGTGCTTCACTAGACAAACCGTGATGACTCCGTATAAGGTTTATAGTGTCCGGTTGTGGCTATTTTCGAGCGTGTAAACATTATAGTTACTCTTTTTGAGGGACTTGGAGTGCTTTTGACGCCGACATGGTTATCAATTATCTATCCTCACACTGTGGCTCGAGAAAAATTTACAAAATTGAAGAGGACTAATATGGATTGAAATCGTAAAGAATAATATTAACTAACTCTGGTATACGGACTGCATGCGCTGATTTTTAGGTTTTCAAGGTTACTCTAAGCTAATATCCAGAAAGGATATGATTTACAGGCGTACATACACGCTTTCGAAGTGCTAACTCTATTTTCATATACAATAAGCATGTATTTTAGAAAACACGCTTTTCTTGCATAAACGGGAGAGTGACGATGCAATTTGGTATGAAATATTGACTAGTTTAACTACAAGAGATTTAATTTTGATATTTGGATGAGTTTTCATGTATGTGTTCCTCAAACAAGAACTCAAAAAATAACTTTGTTTGCCATGATCTTGCGTAAGTGAAGTGCACGTAAAAGAGTGAAAAAAGAATAATTTACAAAAACCGTATTGAACATAGTTAGGATAGTGAAAATAAGTGATGTAAAATAATTGTATAAATTAATATATATATATATATATAAAAGCAAGTGAAATGAAACCGAAACACACAGCTAAATGACCTTTTCCCGATTACATAAGATTGACTTGAGAGATCCTCCTGGCCGACGCTAAAATATAGTTGCTTAAAATCTAACAATCACACCCAAGTAGAGATAAACTCACTACTAAGCTAAAACATAAGTAAAAAGACACTAGAGAAAGAACTTGCATTTTATTAATATAATCGTCAAGTTAGGATTCTTAAGAGAGTCAAGGATGGGATCCTTAGATGTGAGGCTAAGATCACATACATATAGGCTTGAGGTAGCACCTCCTCAATGATCCACCGCTCCTCGAGGGATTCATTATCTAAGTACATTCTAGAGTATTCATAGACTTGGAATTGGGATCAACGCCTTTACTAAATATATCCCTTTGGGATTGAAAGGAAATATGAAATATGGTATCCACATAAGCTAAACGAATATGCTTCTTAGACGATTTCAAATAATCATAAAGTTGATATTTAAAGTTAGGTTTCTAAGTTGCAAAAGGTTGTTTCACACAATTACGAGTTTTGTTTGAAAAAACAAATGAGTATCTCAGGTACACATTATTCACCTTAGTGCAATATGCACATTCTTATTTGGATGTTTTTGTGATAAATTGAGGTTTCTTGATTATATTTTGAAATATTTACTTGGGTCTAAAATTATCTTTGGCTTAGAATTTGTTTGGGATCCTTGCAAGTCTTGTAACCCTACCTTGTGGACGGTTCCGTAAAAAATCGATTCATCTAAAAAACTACAAGAAATTCTTCTTTAGAAATAGGCTTGATTTTCCTAAAAAGGGAAGTTTCGAAACTAGCATGGGTTCTTACTTTAGAAATACTTTTGTATGGTTGCTTTTATTTTTGGAATATGTTGTCTTCCTCCCTTGTTGCTCAATTTGAGAACTAGTATAAGTACCGGACACTTGTAATGATTTTTGTATTCAAGTTTCCATGGTGTATTGTTTCCTATGACTTGTTAAAATATATGGATGAAGCCAAGGATTCATGAATTATGGAGGTGTGGGAAGTGAAAAAAAGAAAGAAAAGAAAATTTTGGTCAACATTTGATACTCTTGAGTTTTGTGAGTATCATCTTACTTTGCGTATGAGCATAAAAAAATCAAGGAAAGTATGATTGCTCTCTTCGGACCTAGTTGGTAATCTGTTAAGAAATTTTGAAGTTCTTTTTTATCATCTTGCTACTGCAAAAGAGATCAAGCTTTGTTAAAAACAGAGTTGGAAAAGGGTTATGCTGATCTCACTCTCCTAAAAAGTCAAGTCAATGATTTCTTCAAATAACGAGGTGGAACTCTATGCTCAAGCTTTTTGGAATAACTTGATGCATTATTTTTAGTTTAATCTTTGCAAGAACTTATTCTTACTTATTAATTAAGGAGGAAAAACAAGAATTTAAAGTAGTTTATTGATGGGTTGTCGTATGCATAACTAATTAATAATCTTATTGCCACACAGTTAACTAGTAATATAATAAAAGTCGGCATCGTTCCCACTAAGAGCACATAGTTTTCAGTTGTTAAATGTCACAAATAGGAGGTTTTGTTTATAGGTTATAAAGCAAAGTAACAACAAAGCAATAAATAAATATGTAATCAAGGATGAGAGATATGATTGAGGAATCCTTCTTCGTTACTAAACAATCGTTGGAGCAATATATTCATATACTCGTCACTTATCAAAAATTATCACCAACCATAGAATATCAATAAATTCTAATACCCTCTAAATTCCTAATATCATTGGACACAAAAACGCTCGACTACCAAATATTATTCATTTAGGCCACCATGAATAAGCTCTCGAGGTGTAACATAATCAAATACTTTGGTTTTTATGAATTAGGTTGATCCTAGCATCAAACACATAAGCTCGGTCTGCTTAACTAGTGTGATTGCTCCACAAAATCTCTATGCAAGGTCTCACGTTGTCTACTTTTATAGAGAGTTATTCGGATATTACACATATCTCATAACTCTCATCTAGCATTAGGTCAATCAATAAGTCACTTTAGTAGTCCTCTTAAAATAATCGGTAAATTAATCATAAACATTAATCATAGTAGAAACAAATAACAATCATATGAAGAAATCAAAATAGACTTATATATTAAATCAAATCGTGTTAAGAACTTATAATTAATCCTCAATCAAATAAGAGTTTAGATATTGTGGAATTAGTGAAACCCATGATACACATGTGAGATAACCAAAGAGAAATATATACGATGATGAAAGAGATCCAAAACCCTAGCTTTTGCTCCTTGTCTTCTTTCCTCCACTTCAAAACCTTGATAAAACGTGTACCCGAAAAGTCCTTTAAAATTAATTGGAAGTCTCCTTAAATATCCCTAACAATCCTAGGGTTTGTGCATACTTTGGAAACAAGTTTTTCACCTTTGGAAAGTATTTTTGCAACTTTTTAGAATGTAGGACCGGTCCTAGGAGAAATCCTTGAGTTGTTTTGTCCATAAATTTCTTATACGAACTCGGAGTGACTGAAAAAGCGAGGGTACAACAACCACACCCAATATTTCGCTTAGCAATCTATATGGACAACTCCAATGTAATTCCAAGAGAATCAACTAGACAGTCTGACTCAACCAATGGAAATATATCCAAGAGTTGTATCTCTGTTTCATAATGTAATGAGCAAATCAAACATATAGAAATCCGTGAGCCTGATTATCATGTGAAACAACTTGAACGGTACCAAAGAACAATGTTCAAGTGTCAATCAATTTAAATCAACAACCAAAGGTTGGGTTATCTAATTGATTGAACTACGCACAACCTGTGATATTTTAATTATATAAAAAAATATAATACGGAAAAGAATTAACACAGACACCAGGAAAAAAAAAACGATGAAACCGCAAATGCAAAAAAAAAAATGGGATCTAGTCCAGATTTGAACACCACACTGTATTAAGCCGCTATAGACACTAGCCTACTCCAAGTTAACTTCGGACTGGAATGTTGTTGATCCCTAACCAATCTCACACTGATCAAGGTATAATTGCGCTCTTTACATATCTGAATCCCAACGGGACTCTACGCACTTGATTCCCTTAGCTGATCTCACCCACCACTAAGAGTTGATACGACCCAAAGTCGAAGACTTGATAAATAAATCAGTCTCACACAGAAAAACCTATGAGTTTTGTTCCGTATTTTGATAAATCAGGGTGACACAGGAACCAATTTATACACCAGACTTATATTCCCGAAGAAAAGCCTAGTAATATCAATCACCTCACAATAATCTTAATCGTATGGTAACGAAACAAGATATTGTGGAATAAAAAATGATGAGACGAAGATGTTTGTGACTACTTTTTATCTTGACTATCAGAGATTAAATCTCAAGCCAATCTTAGAGAAGATATTACTCAATCATGATAGAAAACAACAAGATCAGATCACGCAACTACAGAGAAATAGTTGGGTCTGGCTTCACAATCCTAATGAAGTCTTCAAGTCGTTAACCTACAGGGTTTCATGAAATACCTAAGGTTAAAGGAGAATCGACTCTAGTCTCAACTAGTATCACACAATAGGTATGGTGATTAGGTTTCCCAGTTGCTAGAGTTATCCTTTATATAGTCTTCAAATCAAGGTTTGCAATCAATGTTACCTTGGTAACAAAACATTCAATATTCACCTTTACATGAAAACCTTATTAGACTCGAGCTAATATATTTCAACTGTTAGATCAAACTTAGCTTGTTAAACACAAATGAAAATCGGCCTCATTTAGATATGAGTAACCGTACCTAAATGTGTGCACCCTTGTTGGCTCAACAATATTTAACTGAAGTTAGCCATATGAACACTTTTATATCAACCATATTCATCTTAACCATAACTAGTTCAAATGACTCAAATGAAACTAGTTATAGAGTTGTTCAATTGTTTATATTCTCATAGAAGTATACAAGTCACAATTGAAACAAAATTGATTTTGATTCACTCGAATCAACTCATGAACATTATATCCACGATTTGCAAAAGATTGCATTCCTTATTATGTAAATGTATTAGTTCATGAACAAACCGATTTAGAACAGTGTCCACTAGGTATTCAAACGGGTACGCATACCATAGTGGTCAGACTAAGTTTGGGTTTCACCAGTACGTGAATTGATACACATACCTTCCAAACTCAGCAGAAATTCTCGGACTTGAACCTCACGCTAATATCGTATCGGTATGCGTACAAGGTTCTCAGACTTCACTAAACCAACTAGTACGCATACGGGTATGCATACCATGATTCCCGGTCTTGGATTACATATATGCAAGTACGCATACTATGCTTAAATCTAATTGTTCTAAACTCTTATTTCAACCATTGAAACATTCTTGGAAGATGACAATAGTTGTATTACACAAACTTTTAGCTTCAAAGCAATTTTCAAGTGATCAAATGATCAATAAGAAACATTCTGATTCTACATCAAATGACTGTCTCACACAAATCATGTAAGATGTTACCAGGCGATTTTCACATGATCATCTTTTGACTTTCGTCAAGAATATAAGATGAACTTGGTTAAAGAGAAAGCTTACCAACACATATTTTGAGAAATATAAGCGAGTTAAACTCAGCTCGAAATATCAAATGTGTATAATTGAAGTCTAACGACTTTTGTCTCAAATAGGAGATAGAGTATATAGACTTTTGAGTGATAGATGAGTTCAAGTATCCATATACTTTTTGTTGATAGAGTAGATAGACTTCTGAGTGATAGATGAGTTCAAGTCTCCATATACTTATTATCAATTAAGTTCCACAAGCTCCCCTTAGTAGTTCTTCATCTTCAATCGATGAACGCCGTGAAGTCTAATGCTCAACTACCCTTTCTATCCTAATCCGAGACTTAGCTATAAGTACACTAGAAATCAAGACCTATAGTTTTGGCAAATAAACTTGACAACAAGCTTGATATAGCAACGCTTGCGAGTTCGACCGAGCAGTGCTCTAATAGTGACCTCATTCTTATTTGCATTATCTCCTTCTCTTCATAATCTTCAACATAGAGCTGAATAATCCTCAATTTGGTCGAGTTTCACCTGGTTCTTAGTCCATGCTTACTTATATCCCCGTTTCAGCACTCTTTTTGCTATTTTTGGATGATTATACATGTTTAAGACAAACAAAGGAAAACAAGAGTAATACAAGATAATGTGGAAGACATAAACAAAATACAAGCATGTAATTGATAACAAAAATATAGTAAATTATGCATATATTACCTATTAATGTTTTTTTATTGGATTACTAATTCACATTTATCATCTATGAATTAATTAAGTTTATTTAGTTAAAATTTTGAAGATGATGATTGCAAAACTTAATCTTATATTATCCTTTATGTATTGCTTAAAGCTCATGGGACAGTTCTTTGTTTATCATAACTTTGTGATTAGAACACACACTCATGACTGTTTCTCAAAAGTTACGCTCTTCCCCCTTTTTGTTCGTAATTGTCTAAAAGAGAAGTAAACTTTTGATGATTATTTCTCCTAAGTCGTATTTTTTTATTCTTAATCGTAATTGGCTAAAGTTAAAGAAATACTTTTAACTTTTATATTCGTCACTAGATGGGAAAATTTCTTTTCTTTAAAAAGGTCGCTTTTGTTGTTCTCTTTGTGAATGACAACAAATGAAGGAGATTTTTTTTTTTTGTTGAACTTGTGATTAATTGTTATATCTTTGTGGGGAGTGCGGCTGTATAATTTGTAAGAGAACTATATTCTCTCCAAGTTGCAAAACACAGTGGAATCATCGTAAAGTTGGTTTATTATATTTTGTCTTGATAATCTTTTAATGTCATAGTTCATTAATATCCTATTCTCGATACCTTTGTCAATCTCTGACAAAAAGAGAGAAAATTATCTAATACTGCAGTAATCTACCATGGCATTTGTAATTTTGAAGCAATTAATGTCTTAGGGGAGTAAATTCTTGTGCGTGTAAACATCATACTTAGGAAATAGAAACAAGTAAATATTAATGATGAGAACATATCACAGCAATATAACTTCAAAGTTTTGGTATAATGAACTTTAAGGTATGTAAAGATATTATTTATTGGCATAACAACTTGAGTGGATTGATTTTTCATCTAAAGAGCTCAAATCAGAGTATTCTTCAAAGTTGTTATTAAGCTACGGATCTTCAACAAAAAAGTACTTAACGAACACATGCAGAACCATATAACAACTTTGAAGAACGAAGAATCCAAAGGTGCTGAAGATTCAAGAAATCAAGAAGCATTATGTAGATTGCAATGAAAGTTTATTTTTGGAGATTGTTAGAACACTGCTCAGTCGAACCCACAAATATTGGTATGTGAAGATTGTTATCAATATTAGATTTAGGTAGTTGAGAATCAAAAATTACCAAATGCTCTTGAAGGTTGAAAACTGGAGATCCTTAAGACATCAAGAAGAACTTCATCAACAAAGGTATATGAAAACTGATTATCTTATTTACTCATTGATTATACCATTCTATCATTTGAGACGATGTCGTATGGATTTAATGTATAATGAGATATAAATAATAAGTTTCAAGCTTAAGCTTGTACTTGCCTAATATCGAAACTTAAACTCAAGTAGAAGATTTTTGAAGGACTTATCATATTTGAGGTTGAGATCAATTCTTCTGTTCAACTAACTATGATTGTGCACAAAATTCTAAAATTATAAGTTAAAAATAGATTTTTTTAACTGAAGATGTTAGTTTTAGAATTATGCAAAAACCTAAAAGTTCATGAGCTCCGATATTTCGTCAAAGTTCGAAAACTAAAAATATGCAAATCGAGAGGTTTTTTGTTGATATCCAAATTCTACTAGAGTTTGCGAGCTAAGAATGTTGGTTCACTAACTATGCAAGTCTAGGAGTTTTCTTTTGACTCCAAGTTGTATTTGAGTTTGGAAGCTATGCAACACAAGTTCTGTTACCGAACTTGAAAATTTTGTTGATGGTTCAGGGACCATATTGGTTAAATCGTGAGCTACTTTGTGTTTCTGGGTGAAAAAAATTAATGCAAAAGTACTTTCTAGGTTCGAGATATGAAAAACGTACAAGACAAGCCTAAACCAAGAATTTTCCGTTCATATCTTGCTTCAATCACAAATTTGGAGACGATGGGTTGAGCTTAGGGTAGGGAAGCATAAAAGGTTCACTATATGATGTGGAGTTGTTGAACTACAATGAAGGCTAGATTTATGATTGTATATCCGATTCATCAAAATAATCTTCCTTTTGGTGAGTGTACGTACACTGATTCCTCGTAAATTATGAAAATTGTGAAAAGATAGAGAAATCATAGTCATGGAGGCAACAATGAAGTCGCGTCTATTATGTCTGAAAGACTGTAAGACCACTACTCCCTCATACTCTCAATTGCCTTAATTACTCCACTAATTATTATCTTCTCTTCATGGATGTGTTTCAACATTGCACGTTGCAGTAAACCGCCATTGGAATACCCCAAATGATAATCCTCCCCCGGTTTGACGTATTTGATCTCCCGTTGAAAGTAATGAATTCATGGACTATTACTATTTTGGTTAAATTATGGTAATGACTTGTTGAGACCAAATGCTCAGTTCTGTATTTAGTTAAGTAGACCGATCCATGTCAAGTATATTAAAAATAACAAGTCTAATAATGACTTATATTTTCATTAAGTCTTTGAGTATATTGTATTGTCACAACTAGAGCGTTGATCTTTGATGATGATGACATGGGAGTCTGAGCAAGATGATGAACATGAATTACCAATGGTTTTTTTTGGTGATGTCACCTGAGAGACTCACTCATAGAACGTTTTGTGACTAGGGCATCAAGGAAATAATTCAGAATTGAAATATTAAGTGGTAGGATGTTAATATTGCATCAAGAGAAAATAAAAATCAGTATTAGGTTAGGTGAGCATTAGCCAATACTTAGACTAGCTTGGCGCTAGCACTAGGTTAGTTCCCTATGAGATTAGAATAAGAACTAGTCTATCGATGTAAACTATTTTGGTGTTAACGATATACTATCACCATGGAGTTGTACGAGATTTTGGTGTTAGGAATACGCTAATACCGTGCTTGGATGCCCAAAGCGTTATTAGGTTGGCATTAGCACCATAATAAGGTTTGGCGTTGGGGTTATCCCAGCGCTATCAAGAATCTAACATTAGATTTTCTGGCGTCGTGGTAATCTTGTCGCTGGAAATTTCCAGCGCCATGATGCAGTGAATACGACAGGGTATTGTTTTGGCGCTAGCAAAGCTAGCACTGCAATGGTTGGGTCATGTTCAAGCATTTGTTAATCGCAATACCTATCCAGCCATTGCTACCATTATAAAGGTGAATAGGCGTTCTTATGTCATACTTAGATGTTAGTTTCATTGTGAACATAAAAAAATTGGTTGATATCGTTCAAGTAAGAGTGTGAACGTTGATATGTATATACAAAGAGCTCAAAGAATTCAGTCATGGAAGTTCCGCGACTTGATATAAGTTCGATATAATTGTATACTAGTGGATGTAAATCTAGCAATATATTTATCCAAGAATAACACAAAAGCTCATTTTGAATATATTTTCTATAGTCATGGAGACTATGAGAGTTCGTATCAAGCACATTAGCTCTTCTAAAATTCCAATATTTAGAAGGAATTTTATATAGAAAATCAATATTAAGTCGTACGATACTTACATTATTTACATAAAATATTGAAAGTTGGGCTGGGTGAAGCCCTAATATTATGTGGATGTATATATATTTAAATATACTAAATGACCAGTACAAGGTACTTGTAGTAGTTATTAATAAAATTATGGCATACATTAATCTTTCTTAATAACTAACAATTTAAGTTATTATGTCCTTTTTTTTGTAAATTTTGCGTACATGTCAAGTCAATGTAGTTACTATTTTTATTATGAATTCTAGGGTCTGTTTGGCACATAAAATTGTTGCACTACTGGTAGTTCCCAGTGCAGGTAATTGCACTACACGGCATTGTAATTATACGTAATGGGATTTTGTTGTTTGGCACATTTATGAGAATAAGTCTAACTTATCCATGTTCAAACCTTCATCTTCTTCCATTACCAGTATCAAAATAAAGTTTGATATTCATGATCATCTTGATTTGAATGAATTAATGAACACTATTTATGAATTTAGAACTTATTCTCTCAACAAATGAATCCCAATTTATCTCAAATATCGAAATACAAATAAAATCAATTTCTTATAATAAATCACGAACTCCACGTATTTCAAAATACAAACAAATAAATTCCTAAGCCTTTATATATGCATTCAAATTCCACTTTTCAAGTATATCTTGTAATGTAGAAAGAATCGGGAGAGACACAAAAAGAGGTGGAGAGATCAGAAACAGGTGTTGATAAAACCCTAACATGGTATTTTCCTTTTTAACGTTGATAATGATCTTTTGGATGGAAAACCAAGTTTCATTTCTCAATAATTGGATTAACTACTAATGTTTGTAATTTTAATTTTGTAACTCTCAAAAGTTCGGGAAGATTTTTATCTTCAGAGGTGAAAAAGGAAGCCGAAGAACATAAAAACAACGATGAATAGAAAAATGGTCAAAATTAGTCAAAGGATGTAGTTAGAGAGTGTAATATAGGGCGTCTTTGAATACTCATGTTTATAGGTCTGCATTGAATGCAACCGATTGGAGGTAGTTCCTATTGTTCGTGTCATTCCAAACACTGAACTTGCTAATACTCCCCCCTAATACGCCTTTTGACTGCATTCCCTCCTCCAACTACATTGTGCCAAACAGACCCCTAATGTCATCAAGTGCACCACCGTCCAAAATATTAAAGTCTTTTATGTAATTTCTTGTATCCCCTTTTAAATGTGAATAAGAGAATATCAAAGCATTTACCTCCATCACTGTTGGATACTAATTCTTAGCCACTAGATCTAGGAATATTTCTAAAAAGACTCTCGTCACAAAATTCTCAGCCTATGGAGTATGGACCATTAGATTCCCATTTTTAATCACCCGTTAGATTTTAAGGGAGTGGCGTAAATAATGTTTACATGGACTTAAAAGTAAATATATTTAAAATATGTATTTATGAAAATGGCATTTTTATAGAAATAAATATAAATATTTAAAAACTCTGTATCCTTCTAAATCGTACGTCGGATTTTTTGAATTATCTATGCAACGAGCGTAAATAGCAATATGAAATTTTTGTTTTTCATTTTTTTTATGTTTCTACGAATTTTTGTATGTTTTCCCTTTAAAAATTAGAGATAGTTTTAAAATGAATTGAAAAATTTATTAAAAATATTGATTCAAAAGTACACAAACAACGATCAATTTCGGATGAAAAATATATCATATGGTGTCAAAACACCACCAAATTATTTACAAAGTAGAAAAAAAAAGTATTGACGATGTGCAATGCATGTGCTCACTACTTGTCTTTAACTAATTGCAGCAAGTCGGACAATTTGTCATATATAAATGACAAAATACATGGTTATCCATATTACAAACTTTAAATGTATTAGTAAGCTTATTTTAATTGACATTTATTTCTAAACCCATTTATAATGAACGCGCGATTGGGGGATACTTATATTAATTGGGGGATAGAGGAAAAAGACAAAAATGAGATATAAATAGTAAATCAGAGTCACCCATTATCCATGTATTTTAACTAATTCCCATTGTACCCATCACTAATCATGTTTAGTGATTAAATATAATTAGGTCAGTTAATAGATTAGTTTGATAATCATTAGAATAAATCATTATCATTGAATTTGTTGATGCAACAACATTAAATCAAGATATTAATGATCATGAAGGTTCCGGTGAAGAACCAACCCAGGAAAGTAAACAAGCTGAATATACAAGTGCTCCAATTAGTCATATATAGGTATTAATGTATTCAAATTTGATTTTTTTTTCTAATCCGCCATTGTTACGCCTGAAAAACTCAGTGCCAGCATGGTAAAAGTATGAATACCATGCCGGCAGGGACCAAATCAGCATAGTATTCATACTTTCACCATGCCGATACACAATATCCCCTAATTTTGAAATTGTAAGTACACTGTCGGCATAGAAAGTTCATTATCGAGCATGCCGGTAGTAGTGCCGGCATGGTCGATTCCCAAATGTACCGTGCCGATATGAGGACAAAAACATACCGAAAATTGATTTTGAATTTTAGTTTTAAATTTTAATATAGATGGAAGGGTATTTTAATATTTTCGCCACCAAAAAACACCCCTTAGCGGACACTATTGGATGAATTAGTAATTCATATCTCCCAATTAATATAAGTATCCCCCAATCGCGCATTCTTTATAATTTTAAGATTTGCTAAAACCCAATTTAGTTATATATTTATGGATTTTGCCAATGGATATTGTCGATTTATATGCAAATTTCATGGTATGATTTTCTTTAGCGTATAAATATTTTATCTTGCATATATTTTTTTTTTGAATGTCATAAAGATCCTTTTTGTCGTATAAATATTTTCCATTAGTATATCTGTTAATATACAAGTATTATAAAAATAATATATAACGGAATTCAATAATGCTATATTCTGAATGGTTCACACTAGGGCCGCACATGGGCGGGTATTAGCTAAAACTAACCTCGTACCCACAAATTGCGGGTTTTTATTTTCATAACCAACCCCGCACCCACAAACAGCGAGCGGGTTTTGTTACCCGCCCGCTACGGGTTGGGCGGGTTTGGGTTTAGACCCGCTTAAACCCGCTTTATATTCAATAATCATTCACACACATGTTTTAAAGTTTAAATAAGCTACTTACTTAAGTTCTTGATAACTTAAAAAAACAAACCATAAACATAACTACATAAGTCTTCATTGTTAAGCTTAAACAAGTACTAGTGTACATATTTAGAGGGTTACTAGTACCACTAGGGTTTTGATAACGGACGACTAGGATTAGTTTTATCAATGGTGCATATTTAGCGGGGTTTTCGGGTGGGTTTGGGCGGATATTAGCTAAAACCAACCTCGCACCCATAAACATCGGGTTTTTATATTCATAACCAACCCCACACCCACAACGGGCGGGTTCGGATTAAAAACCCACGGGTTTAGCGGGTACGAGCGGGTTTGGGTATGATGGGAGGGTCTTGTGCAGCCATAGTTCACACTCATACTTCTTTATTGAGATATAAAAGTGTTAGTGTCATTAATTAAAAATTATTTGAAAAATATTATTATTATTTATTTATTTTGATGAAAAAGTTATATTTCATAAATCAAGTAATATAGTTCAATAAGTTTACAATATCATCTTTATCAAAAATATTAGACAATATACTTGATTTACTAATTTTTTCCCTAAGGTGCAAAGATATATGTTGAAGACTCTTGATTCTTTCTTCCTTAGCTAGAGTATTCGTTGCCGAATTATGTTTTCTGCTTATGTATCTTACCTTAGCTCGTGGAAGTGTATCCAACATCGCTTCAACTTCTTTAATTGTGTTTTCAGCTTCCCAAGATATGTCCTTACAATTCTTATTGAATAAGTCAGCAACACCTTTACAATCTGTGACAATTGACACACTAGAAAGAATATTATCTGTTAACCAAGAAGTAGCCTTTAACATTGCTTTTGCTTCCGCATGAACTGTTGTTATTGCTTTATCTGAACCCACTTCGATATGCATAAATTCATCTTGATCTATCTACTGAAAATAAAATAAACGTGAATCCCATTGATAAGTCTTTTTTCTTGAAATCAACATCTATAAATATAATCCAATCCGTGTTTAAGGACCACCAATTTGGATTAGATAAAACTCCATTTCTGGATAAATTAATGCTGATAGAGCAGATTAACAAGTTTTTAAACTCAACATCGGCAAACACATTTTGGTTAGAAAAGTTATGTTCATAAAAGTAGTTTATACTTAAATAATGGTTAAAGTTTACTAATTATATTATTCCTCCCCAGTGTCTGACTTTAACCAAGTTTTGATCTTGATGCATTATTAACTTCTAAATAGAAAATAGTTTCAATATATGTAATAAGATTGCTTGTTGTTTTGTTTATATTGTTCAAAAACAAATCATTTTTCTTTTATCTCGATCATCATTTGTAAAACTCTAGTAATTTAATTACAGTGCCGAGACAAAGCTTCATATTGTACATCTTAGCATCAAGGTGTGTATGCAAGTTTTTTTATAGACTACTTTCTAGCCCTAGTTTTATCAAGAACCATCTCAATAGTAACGCTATTTATAGCAAGAGTAACCCTAAATTGTTGTGTTTTCATCAATCTTTGAAATATAAGCCCCCTATGATTTATTATGTACCCATAGATTATGCCACCGGAATAACGGTTATCACCCTCATAAGAAGTCTTGGAACATTTACCGTCAAAACCCTCTCACACAGATCCTATGAAGGTTATCCCAATAGGAGAGCACTTGTATGCCTCCAGAGACAGAAACAGTGGTTGGACTAATCCAGTGGTCTTCCAGTAAAAGAACACTTTGTTCCTTCAGATTTGGAAGCAATGGCTAAACTAATCCGGTGGTACAATTTAAGTTTTTGTATTTATTTTTGTATCATTGAAAATATAGCTTTGTCGAGTCAATATCATTACTTAGTTGAGTATGAATATGACTTATGTAATCACCAACTGCAGCATAGTCCAAAACCCTAAATATTGGTCCTTTATGTAGTTTCTTATATATTTAATTAACTGCAGCAAGGCGAGAAATTCTCGGGTATAAATGATGTTAAATATGTGGGTATTCACATTACAAACTTTAAATATGTTAGTAAATTTCTTTCAATTTATATTTACCAATATTTTTAATATTCAAACCAATTTATGATTTTAGTTATACTTTCAGGGATTTGCCGCTTTCAAATTTAAAAAAAAAATGCTATACAAGAGCCAATTTATATATGTAAAGTTCAAGGTGTGTATTTTTCTTTTACCGTATAATTATTTGCATGTAACTTTTTTAACGTTATAGAGTTGCTCTTGGTCATATAAATATTTCTCAACAGTATACTTGCTTACACAAGTGTTATAAAAAAATTATTGAAAAAAATTATGACAAAGCTCAATAACCCACACTCATACTCCTTTACCAGAAAGAGAAAATTTGTTAACATAGTAATAATAAATTAATTGAAAGACATAATTTAATCAGAACTTCATATTCAGAAATTAAGTGTAAGTTAAATCTTTGTCTCGGCTTATATGGTCAAATAAATGTGTGGGACTTATCGATCTAGTTCCGTTAAACTAAAATTCAAATCATCTGGTAGTGGATATTATTTAAAAGCATTTACTTATTGTTAGAGAGATATTTTCCATATAACAAATTCGTACTGACATAGAAAGAAAAAAAAGAAAAAGAATTGGACGTTTTAAAAGATATTTGAAAATACTTGATGTTGAAATAGAAAAAATTGGAGGAAAAATATATAAACTTAAGTAATGTAAACTCATAAAAAGTAGAAAGGAAAGAAGAAGAGAATTCTCATTAGTTGTTTCAATTAAAAAGGAAATACTATATATTTATAGAGATAAACTAAAGCATTTACAATGGAGCTAAAGGGCCATTACTACTAATGGTGGTGGTTACAAAGTAATGGGGGAAGTGAAGAGGTGAAAAGGAGATGAAAGGACAGTGGTAAAAATGAGTGTAAGTGTGGTGTAAATACACTACATATTTATTTCATAACACTCCCTCTTGGATGACACCACACTACTTAGCATTGTCTCATTAAAACCTTGCTAGGAAAACCCAGAAGGAAAAAAACCTTGACTATGGAAAAATAATACAACTGTAGAGAGATTATGAAAAACTGTTGGACACGCATATTTTTCCTCGTTAAAACCTTGAGAAGGAAAACCCTGTGGGACAAAAACCTTGACTAAGGAAAAAGAGTACAACGTGAAAAGTCCAACAATATCCTCCCACATAAATAAAATAGGTTATACTAGCAGTTTCATAGTGGGTATGCATACTAAGTTCTCGGACTTGGAATATATCTACAATTGTTAGCATACAAGTACGCATACTGTGCTATATACAATCAATGATTAATTGTTCTAAACTCCATTTTAATCATTGAAACATTCATGAAAGACGGGAATATCTGTCTCACACAAACTATTAGCTTCAAAGCAATTTTCAAGTGAACAAACCATCAATACGAAACATTCCGAGTCTACGTTAAATGACTGTCTCACACAAATCATGTAAGATGTTACCAAGCATTTTTCACATGATCATCTTTTGATTTTCGTCAAGAATAAAATATGAACTTGGTTAAAGTAAGATCTTACCAACACATATTTCAATAAATATGTAACCGAGTTAAACTCAGCTTGAAATATCAAATGTGTATAAAGTAAAGTCTATATAGCTATACGACTTTTGTCTCAATAGGAGATAGAATAGAAATAGACTTCTGAGTGAGAGATGAGTTCAAGTATCCACATACCTTTTGTTGATGAAGTTCCACAAGCTCCCCTTAGTAGTTCTTCGTCTTCAATCGATGAACGTCGTGAAGTTTAAAACTCAACTACACATTCTATCCTAATCCGAGACAGAGCAATGAGTAGACTAGAAATCAAGACTTATAGTTTTGACAACTAAACTTGACAAACAAGCTTGAGATAACAATGCTTGCGAGTTCGACCGAGCAGTGCTCTGACATAAACTCTTACTGATATTATTGGAGTTAAAAAAATCACATCCAAAGAAGGATATCTTGGTTCCCCTCTCATTCTTGGTCACTCTAAATAAGAAGCTTTTAAATCCATTGAAGAAAATTTCCAAAATAAATACTCAACTTGGTCTTCTACATCACTCACTCAAGGAGGAAGATCAACTATGGTTAAGCATGTCCTTAATTCCATCCCTTTGTATCAAATGCATACTTTTAAAATTTCATCTCATATTATCACTAAGCTCAATACCATACCAACAAAAGTCTTTTGGGGTTATACTTCAAATAGAAGCTTAGACCAATTGATTGGAACAAGTTGTGTAAACCAAAGGATATGGGTGGTCTGGCTTTCAGGGATCTGGAAATGCTCAATCTTGCTTTGCTTACTAAGCTATCATGGAGGTTGTGTAATGAAAAATAAGCTCTTTGGACTCAAATGATGGACGATAAATATTTCAGAAATGGTGACATAAAAAATAGAAGCAAAAAACTGCTCATACACATGGAATGAAATTACAAAGGGGCTTCAAATCCTTCAACAACACTACTTCATGGAGGTAAATAATGGGAAGAATACTAGGATATGGTTAGATATATGGATTCCAGGTTTGTTGGAACCTCCAACTCTAGTGAATGACTTCCACAAATTCTATCAAGAAGTAAATGATTTACTTCTACCTAATTCCAATAGTTGGAATGTTGATCTATTAAATCTGCTATTTGACCTTGATATTTCCCTCAAAATTCAAGGTATTTACATGGATACTTCAAAGGATGATGTTATGATATGGATGCCAACAAAATATGGTCAATTTTTTTGTTAAAAGCACTTATAAGACGCTTACTATGAGTGACATGAATGTTCAAATTAATGGCAGAATAATTCATGCTTCAGTAGGACTGTCAATATATGTCCGATATCCGGAATCCATTTACGAGTATTCGGGATCCTATAGGATTTTATCCATTTTATCGGGTATCGGATATCAGATATGTATATTTCTTCCTTAACCTATCGGGATCAGATTAGGCTCTATCCGTTTGGTTAATATCCGATATCCGATATAACACGTATTTATTTGTGATTTACCCTAACCATATTTGTGATTTATTTGTGATTTACCCTAATATCCGATACAAATATCCGATATCCGATTTGAAATGTTTGAAAAATTGAACTTAAACTTCAATTATGAACACGTGTTTAACATTTTTTTTTCAGAACAAGATATTATCGGATAAATATCCGACATCCAATAGATTAGCCTATCAGAATCGATATTTGATTTTGATATCCTATAGGATATTATCGGATATCCGATAGTGCTTAACCTATCGAATATCGGATTTCTAGATATCCGACGGATATTCTTCCATTGACAGGCCTATGCTTCAGTCTGGAAAGGTTTGTGGCAGAGTGATATTGCTCACATGATCAAAGTTTTCTCTTGGAATACGTTGCTGAAATTAAATAAAGCAACGTTTTATACGTTGCTTCATCCGTTGCTTATTTTAATTTAAGCAACGTATGTAGACGTTGCTTGAATTAATTAAAGCAACGTATTCATTTTTTACGCAACGTATTCCAAAAACGTTAATTACGGTATCTCCACGTGTCAGTGGGGCCCTCTGGAAAAGATGACATCATGTTTTGCTTCAGCAACATTTATATACGTTGCAAATTTTTAATCTGGTTTAAAAAAAACTGGAACTGCACCTGCATATTTGGATATCTCATACACCATTCTAGATAGATATTTGCACCTATATAACATCGATTTGAAATAGAAAACCTAATTATCCATACAGAAAAAATAACAAGTTATATATATACACATAATCCTGAAAGCTATAATTAACATAGTTGATTGATCATCACCAATGCTACATTATTGTGTTTGTGTGCCTCTAATATACTTTATCAGCCACTACTACATTGATTTTTTTACCGGTTAAGCAATTAAATTCTATTTATCCTAACGGAATGGAAATAATTTAACATTACAATTCATCCTTGATTGTGTTGTCATCGTTGTTCATTTGAAAGTATCGCCATCTACTGAAGAACAACTTGGTTGCTACTGATTCCAGGAAATCCTTCCCAAATGCATGTTACAAGATAATGGTGAGATAAGTTAGTTCACATCAAAGTAGATGATGGCTACTTGTTACAAAAACTCAGCAGAAAATTTATTGATTTTCTGTAGTAGTTACAAGTACAATCGCTAAGCACCTAGAGAAAATATGTCAACTTCTTTTATGAAGACAAGAACAAACAAAAAGAACAACTGTCATTTCACATTACACAGAGGCTGCAAACTCACTCTGCTAAGAAAGGAAAATGTAAAAACCTAACATGAATTTTACTAAAGGCCAACTCACTCCGCTAAAAAAGGTAACAGGGATGTTACCTAAGGTCCAGACAAGATTTCATGAAATAGAATTCTGCAAATTTCTATGAGGTTTAGATAACAAGGAATGTTTGAGATATAAAACAAGTTTATAGTGGATCACCAAATAAATGTAAAGAAATGAAATACTATATACCATCTCAACAACTTGCGTTGACGCTCCGAAGTCAGTGAGCTTGACACCACCATTATTATCTACAACAATGTTTCCCCCTAACTGTACACTGAAAGTATAATTGGTTAAGAAAAAAAGAAAGAGCGGGACATAAACCATATTTATGGAATGAAATATACATGTATGTACCTATGCATGATGCCGTTCTTATGGACATACTCTATCCCCAACAACATCTGTTTCGTATACTTTCTTATTGTCTGTGTTTAACTGATAAGTCAGCATCACATCAGTACTCACCGCAACTCAGTCTGAAGACCACTAATAAAATGAATCTATTTATAAATTTCAAACACAAAAATACTTGAACTTGTATGCAGTGATGTCCTCATAGGATGTTAACAACTAAACAACATTAAAGTTAACACAATTTTAATCCACTTTCCATATGGGCATCCAGAGTTGAAATGATTAGAGGCATATGTTCTAATACCTGCGTAGACCCACAAAAAAAAGAAACAAAAGAGTGATAGATATTCATTAGGCCAAATAATACTGCAAAAGCAGAAAAGAGAAAAGAGTTCATGGTGGATGAGGTGGTTACGGAATTGGTGTTACTGATTAAACGTCTTTGGAAGAGGTGGCGGTTCTGGAATAGTGGTGTTACAGTGGAAAGTAGTAAACAGAAGATGCATACTTTTTATGTCATAAGATCAAGATGGGAAGAAACAAATTGCGCATCTTGCCATTTACGAATTTATCTGCAGTATTACAAGAAATACGTTAAGGATGGAGCAACAAAATAATAAGGGGATAAACAAGCTAGTACATCCATCCATCACACAGAAAAAGGGTCAAACAAAAGAAGATCTATAAATGGAATTCTAACACTGAAAGTATAAAATATGATGGCCCTATCGGTTACAGTTTCTTTATGCACTTGCAATGGTATGTGAAAGAATACCACATATCTGAAAAGTAAAATTTGCTCACAGTTAGTTTGAACTGTTATTAAAGTTTTCAAGAAAGACATTTGAATGGTTCCTACACGAGCAGTCATCACGAGCATTTATACTAAACCTTTAACATCCTACATAGATAACAAAATGTGAAAGGAATAAACCAAACATGGTTCGAGCGATTCTGATGAATTCTCGATAGTCGCCTCCTGTTGGAATTTGAAGGTCCCTTAACCTCAGCCTTATCCTCCATTACTACTTCGTTCATCACTACAAAAGGCTCTACAACTGCAAGCCAATCATTAACCATTACTTCAGCTAACTATAATAATATAACATAAAAGAATCTAAGATAAAATAACCGAAGGCTCAAGTAAGTACAATGAACTCTTGATTGCCGACTATAGTTGAAATTTGAAGTTCCCCCTTAACCTCAACCCTATACTCCATAGCTACTTCGTATATCACTGCATAAGAATCCACATATGCAAGTAAATAACTCATAATTAGCTTACAAATAAAATAACATGGAAAAAATAAAAGAACCTGAGGTTCAAAGATTAAACAAACTTCTTATCAACTTCCTTTAGTTAGAAAGTTGAACACGGTATAATAGATAAAGGAAAACAAAATATCATAAAAATACGAAAATATAAGAGATCAGTGTAATGTAGTACCTCAGTATGAGCCTTTTGAAATGTTTCATTCTCCGTACTCTCCTTTAAAATAGGTATACATTGCTAAGTATGACCATCCTACGAATCATCCTACATAAGAAGTAAGAAACAATTATCTTTAACTCAAAAAGTGTTTGAACAAAGATTTAACCTTTCATGAAGTTGTGTCCTTGTTTCCTCCGCGAAAGAGTCTCACTTCAAAGTGAAGTATTATCTGCGTAGATCACTATAAGTTTAGAATGACATGTAAACCTGACAATAACAAGGTATTCACTCTGTAGTATCATATATAACATCAAACGGGAAATTGAGTTAAGCAAAGTACCGGAACAAATAACAAACCTCTTAGTGGGAAGTAGTTCTTTCGGCTGGTGCTGAGAACCATGGAAACTACAGTCAATGTCTTGGACAAGCAACCAAGGAATTGAAATGGTCTTCATGATATGGCAAATGAATGGCTTGATCTCGACTAAGCTTTTTGAAGCCCACCTAACACTTTCATTTGTGGATCAACCTTAGACGAGAGAAAACCATTTAGGAGATTCAAAAGATATATATCCATGGACTGTAAGAAACTATGTAAACTGTTGAACATAGTTAAAACAATATAAATAGATTGATAGAACAACTGAAGTTCCTACCCGTTTTGTATCAATGCAGTAGAAGATGCTTCACTATCCCATTTTCCTCAACTTTCCCATTACCATTACGAATCCAATCATGTCCTGCCTGCAGAATTAGTAAAATCCATTACATAGTTAACAACAAAAATAAACCTAGACAAACAATATCCAAACATGGATAAAAATGTACCCATAATTGCATATCTTAAACAAACAACAATACCCAAATAAAAAGATAAAATCAAGAAGTAAATACAGATTTCAGTCAAATCTCCACCATTTTCTACCTGCAACAGCACCAGCAGCATCCATTCTCATAAAAGATCGAAGGGTTTCATACCAAACACAAAACAAATGATGCACCACCACAAACTAAACCCAAAAATCTGTAACACTAACCACGCCACCAATACCAACATCCCACACCATAAACACCACAAAACTAAATCAAATAAACCCATGCTTTAGGACTCCATCAAATACATCAAACAAAAAGAAAAAATGCAAAATATTTACAAAATCAAGCAATAAGAGCAAAAACAAACAAAAAAATAAATAAAGATTAGGGTATATACCGAAGTCTCCTTCTTTTAAATTCAGCTCCGTAGAATATGAGTGAGGGTTTGCTTTGATTTCAGGAGAAAAATCAACTAGATTTGGGGTTACAAATTTAGAGGATGTTAAAGGATTATATATGGTTCTGATTCTGAGATGGGTTTTGATCAAAGATGCGGTTAGGATTAGATTTTGAAGTCAGATTTGATTTGATGATGAGAGGTGTTTGCATATTAATAGATAAACTAAAATTAGATGATAGTTTTACGAACAAACAATCTAAATCTAGGGTTACAAAAGAGGGGTTTTCTTCTAATTATGATGATACAAGGGTTTTGATTTTGAGATGAGGTTGGGATTAGTCTTTGGCTGTGAGAGTTGAGGTTGGATCTGTGAGGTTTTCAAGGTTAAGTATAGGGAGGAAGATAAGAGGAAGAAGATAAGAAACAATAAAGGAGTTTGTGGTGATATTTATTTCTCGTACTTAATGAGTTTGGGATAAATAATAAAAAAAGCAATATTAATTTTAAAACCCTTGAAAAAAACACAATTTAGATTGACCGCATGATTGCAACCTACATCAACGGTGCACAAATTATACTCAATCACTTAAAGTTATATTAGAAATGAAGCAACGCATATCCTACAGTGCAACGTATATTTCTGTTGCTCCATCTGCAACAATTATATCCGTTGCAAACCAAAATATTATGGCGTTGCAAAAACCTGGATATGGTGTAGTGACATGGTATTCATTCAACAAGATCAAAACTTTCTCTATATGATGCTTCTATTGATATTCAATCTGGCTTATGTGGTGGAAGTGTTGAAATAATAAAACACTTAATCTTTGATTGCAATTACTCAAGATCAATATGGAGAGGTATTGGCATTAACACTGATGAGGAGAAAGATGCTTTCAATAGTATTTCTGAGTGGACAACAAACTGGTTCTTTGGTAATAGAAGAATAGTTCAAACTAAACGACTTCACACTCTTATGATTGGGGCTTGGGTTCTTTGTAAGGATATATGCAACTCAATTTTTCAGGGTGTTCCTCTTAAACCTTCTAACTCTGTGCATAAAATTAATTTTCATCTTAATTCGCACTCTCATAGTAATGACATGCATATCCCCAGCACATCATCCATAGTAGCCTCCCATGCAAGACACCTCTAAATTTAATGTAAATGCTTCATTTAATTGTGATACTAACCAATGTGGTACTGGCACTGTTTTACGAAATTTTACGGGTACCTGTCAAGGCATCAAGGGACAATACTTAGATGGAGTTTTAAGTCCAGAATATGGTGAATGCATGACGATACGTGAAGCTTTATTATGGGCAAAGGAATTGCATCCAAAGAAGATTCACATTGAGGTAGATACTAAGCTAGTAATCCAATCAATAACGGAGAATACACTCCTAATCCAATGGGAGAACATAAATATTCTTAAAGACATCAAAAATCTAAGTTTAAGTTTTGATTATTGTAAGTTTTCTTATGTCAGTAGAGATGACAACCAAGTGGTTGAAGTTGTTGCTCATAAAACAACTACCACCATGAATTGTCTCAATAAATTTCGAGATGATATCCGTAGTCTCTTGTCAAGAGACCAAAACAATTTTCCAACTTGATCAATAAAATCTTCTTTTATCAAAAAAATATTCAATTCTTCGAATCACATGAATACCCCTCTATATCTATCCTCATTGATTCCTAAACCTAGTGAGTATATCAGATGGATATCTTTAAAAATAAAAAAAATAAACAGGTTTTACCCCGAAAGATACATAAAACCATAACCAACATACATGACAAACTTCAAATCACTAACACACCAGACCATGTAACGAACCACTTGTAGCGGAATCTCAGTTAACAAAATCACATGAAGTAGAATCTTAGGTGACCATTACCCGTAACAATAACGCCCGCTTACATACGGGAGAGCTTGGATCGTTTCATAATCCACAACCCGAGAACATTTTTTTAATTTATTCTGATGATCACAACTAGAAGATTGTATAACTGAAATTTTCGCGGTCGGAAAACAATGAGTTACTCACCGGATAAAACGTCGGAACTCCTGTACCTGCCGGAAGCTATCATAACTAGACTTAAAGCTATTTTTGATCAGATCGTGACCCAAACATAAGGTACCCAATACATGGAAAGTTAAAAAACCCCACTGATAAAGTAACATTGCAGACCTGATAACTATAAAATTAAGCCTACTGACTAAATAAAAACAGGACCTAAGTAAAACTAGCTCAAAGAAGGATTTACAGGACATATAGAGCTACAGATCGAAGACGATCCATATGTATAAGCCGAAGACTCTGCTGTTGGTGTGATTTGCCAAAAATCCGAGCTGAAAAAGGTGGTATGTCTTGATCTTCTTTCAACATCAGATCCCAATCCATACTAACAGTTACAACAGAAGTCCCAAACAAAAACAACCAAAAAATTGCAGACATGATCCAAAAAGAGAAAGTAAACAGAACTTAAAGCAGACAGAAAAACATAAAGTAAATGGAAACAAGTGCTAATAACGAAGAACACAATAACATCGAGACCAACAGAGGAACATGACTGCTCAGATCTGCCCCGAAGGAGCCGATCTGAGCAGGTGGCGGCAAAGCAGGGTTGGGTTTTCGTTTAGAAAGGGTTAAAGAGAGAATAGAAAAAGGGATGAAAGTTTTCGTTTTATCGGATGGATATCTAAGTTAGACATCCACATCCAATCTGCTTACTGTTGGGTTTCTAACTGCGTCTGTATAACAGATCGGGTGTCCACCCCCTAAATAGCGGATGGGTCCGGTCGGGTTGGCAGACTGACCTCCAAATGCTTAGCCTTGCCGTGTAATATTTTCCTAGAACTAAAAAAAATCCTTGGTTTTACCTCTCACGGCGGTGCAGCTAGTGCCAGTGCTTGCTCTAATTGCGTGCGGAAGCGGTAGAAGTCCCGAAACTAGGTCCACGAGGATCTCCGCAGTTCTCCCACACAGAAAAGGCAGAAACCGAGAATCCTATAGCTACAGAGACAAAGTGAGAGGGATCACAAGCCCTAGATAACTGCAGTCTGCGGATCGCGGTACCAAGTTATTTTTTTAGTGATAAAAATCTCCCTCGAAATTTCGATGTTATTTCTGTCTGTTTCAAATGTTATGTTGAACTTGCATTTTACCTGTTTGATAAATTGTTTCTTAGTTTAATTCATGTGTAAAAATGTTGAAAAATGGTGAATTATATTAATTGCGTTTTTTTCTTTTTTTGTGTGTTGTTAGTGAGAGTGTTTGGGAAGTGAATTTTATGGCAAAGATGGAGAACCAGAAACATACCCTTGTTAGATGTCCTCATTGTGCCGGACCTCTTTCTAAAGAATTGGTAATTTCTCTCTTACTCCCTCTTTCTCTCACTCCCCATCTCACCGTCGAGGACATCTTCGCAGGAAACTAGTAGCTGGACGATTTCACCACTAATCAGAGACAGTTTTTCCATGGTATTAGCTCCCTCTCTTCAGTTTTACTCTTTATATGATCATAACGTTTGCTTTTTGTTTTATCAATATTAGATTCCCATGTGCTTTTAGCTTTATCTAGGCTTCTGATGCTTAAAATTTGTATGTATATATAGATTGGATCTGCTGTTGGTGGTACTGCAAGCGCATTCTATGGATTTAACCTTGGTAGATTCAACTCTTTTTGTTCTTCATTTATAGTTGATTAGTGTTAAAGAAAGGTCAATCACATTCTCCGATAATGCAAATTTTTGTTCCTTTTCTGTCATTATGCATTAGGCTCGGTATTGTAAAATGCTAAACCAACATATAAGTGTAATGCTAAAGAATCATGACCATGGTCCATGTGAATGCATACTAGTTACTACTCCCTCCGTCCCAGAAGAAGAGGAGGTAGTATTGAAGTAAGAACAAAAGTATGCAGCTCATGCCTGATTTCTGTAGAAGCACTTTATAAAATCATGCTTTAGTAATTATGCAGTTTCTGAGTTAAAAGAGAACGGAGCTTACATTCTCCACCATTCTTTGTGTATCATGAAGTATGACTTGTACTTGAATTGTTTTGTATGTTTCCTTGAATTAGCCTTCACACGGAAGTTACTCTAAACTCTCCAGTCTAAGAGGAACCTTTGTTGAGACTCATCCAAAACTAAAAGTCGATGTTGACAGTTTGGTGGCCATCCCTAAACTAAGATTTATAAACACTAGCCTAACCTTACTCAACTTGACCTAATTCATGTGTGGATCACAGCAAAGTGATCCCCATGAGGTTGATTGGGGATACTGCTGTTGCTGTTGTCATGTTATCTCTTATCGCCCTGCATAAATATGATTTATTTGTTTTATGTGTATGCATGTTGCTATTTCTTCCAAAATATTACAATTTACATACAAATGGAAAATTCATATCATGAATGTCTTATGAAGACTTAGATATTGTATCTAAAATGTTAAATATCACAGGCATAATATGAATTAGGCGATCAACAAGAATGCGCAGTTATCTGCTATGCCATGATTTGAACTGTCATATATAGTGTGGATTATTAAGTTTAGAAGCAAAGGTTCAAAATCCAACATGGTTATTCACTTAAGGGTTGGATTGTTCATCTCACTAAGTCTCATGCATCTAGATCTTCTACCATACTGAAATGAAAAGAAAATTGGCTACGTTTTTGCAAAAGATGGATAAAAATTAGCAACAAGAAGAGCCTATAATTAGCCTGCTATGTTAAAAAAAGAAGAAGATATTGTTGGGTTGTGAACCATGTGAAAAGAAAGGCGATGTACAAGGAATCAGGAACTAAGAAGAAGTGGCCCAACTGTGTTTATACTTCACCCTTTTCTTGAGGTGGATAATATCTTGTACAGTTGACGAGGTAGGAAGCTGTGAAAAGAGACTTAAAAAAATGGAATGTGTCCAAAGAGCTGACTTCAGACAGAAGTGCGTGGAAGTTAGCAATCCACGTACCGGAACCATGACCTAGGGAAGATTTATTTTAGGTAGCTTCTAGAGGTTAGGACTTCGTTCAGCAATTCGGGAGCAAGAACTTAGAGGTTAGGACTTTGACCCCTAGGGTTTATTAGTATGGTTAGTATCTGGAGTGGATTATTACTAGCAATACATTTACTATTTCTTTTATTTTTTGTCTTCAGCTTTGGTAACTTTGACATGGGTTTCATACTTTCATTTACCCCAACTTGTTTGGGACTAAAGGCTTGCTTGTTGGATAATATCATGTACACTTCTAGTGTTCTTATATCTTTGTCTTTCACGCAGTGACGCCATTGGTTCAAAGGCGGATAAAGGGCCCTATGTGGTTACATTTTCTCGTTGGTGTAAGTGTTTTGATTTTGATAGATTTTGTTTTGTTTAAATTAATCCATTTGGCAATATTTCATCCATGTTTGCGAATGTTCTCCGGCATCCCAAGTCTGCTGCTTTTCGTGCATTGTATATTTGAAGTTTATAAAAACTCTTGTGCCCGTTGTATTTATGTAAAGCTGAAATAAACTATTATGACAACAGCCTCAGGAAAAGAAACTTCTCCCAACAGGTCCAATTGGTGTTTACCTTAGTAGTAGGAAACGCCAAGCAGACCACACATTCGTTCTAAAATCCTATATGAATGAACAATTGAAGTAAGTAGGAAATTTATGATCATCACCTTAATAGCTTGGTTTCTTTGATAAATTGAGCTTGGTAAACTTTTCCTAGGTACAAAAGGGAGGTTGAATAGAATATGTAAACTTTCAATCGTTTACTTATCCACGGTTTAGGAAAGATCCAGTGATTGAGATGCTTGGTTACTGATGTTAGCAGAAAAAGGTCCCTTCTATATATGATATATTTTTGATTCCATTTAAGTAAGCAAGTTTTTATCATCTCTCATTGTTGAGACCTTCAAAACTGGTTTCTGTGGGCCATTTTTTCGCAAGAGGAATATTGTGGGGATTTGGTATTTGTTGGTGGTTTTGAGCTGATCAATCAAATGCATATGCAGAATTGTACTGTGTGGTTTTCAGTAGTATTCCATAGAAATTTGGTCAATTTGCTTTTATAACTCGCTCCACCTGAATTTCCTTAAACAATCTGATTTCTTAAACTTTCAACTGACACTTTTATGAACGTTAGTTCTAAAGCAAAGCTTTCACTGTATGTAAAGTATGGGCTATGTCTGCTGAAAAGTAGCAGTTTTTTAATAAATCCTAAAGATTAGGCAGAAAAAAAAGACTACAGGTATGGTACGCTGACAGAAGGCCAGTTGAAAATTGTATATTATCGAATAGGGTGACAGAACATTTCTTTACTAATTTTATGTTTATAATCTTCGTCTCACACTAGGCAGAAAATATTGGGCTCTCTTGTAACTTAAAAATAAAGAATCTAAATACTAAAAACATGAGAAACTTTGAGAGTGGCGGTGAGAAGTTAAAAAAAAGGATACAGGTAAAGCTTCTAAGATATCAATTGCAAACAAGTTAAAATAAAAGGGATAGACCGTGGTCATAAAGACATTACTTTCTATGCTGCGTATATGCCATAATTTATTTATTTTTAAATACAACAGTGCCAGCAAAGTGGAATAACAACTTGGTCTGTCATTTAAGTTTCATGCAAGTTATGGTGGGTACTTGCTCATTTCAGGGCACCAACTGGTAACAGTTATTAGATAGATCAATATGATGGAATTTCTTAGATGAAACAGTGGAAGCAAAGTACTTCCTATAGTTATACTCCCTCTGTCCATCTTTGCCTGAAAATAGGCGAAGTTAGAAAAGTGAAAGACCCACTTTTTATGGGATGGAGGGAGTATTAGAGTAGATCACTCCTTTCATTCTCATTTCAAGCAAGCTATGGCGGGTACTTTCTCATTTCAGATACTTGTGCTGTTGTGCTCATCACTAACTGGTAACATTGTTAGATTAATACGATGGTAGTAAATCTTTTATCCAGCTTTTATACGGTTTTGTTGAATGCCACCCATACTTATTATTGTATTACTTTCTCTTAAAAGTTCCAAAGATGATATTGTTTTTGTATTCAGTGGTGGTTTGCTTTATCGTGGTTCCACTCTTTCTGTCATCCTCAGTTCATTTAGATCAAATATTATGACCTTAATTTCAACTTTGATATACATAACATTTTAACTGGTGGTCAAAGAAGCAAAAGTAATGAAAGTGACTATTTCTTTTCCTTTTTCGGATGTGGTGGGTGCAGACTCCACCGGTGATACTGTTCTCTTCTGCTTGTGCTGGGTTGGCAGGTTAGATATTTCTGCGTATAAGTTTGGATTCATTCTTTATAGTCATTATCTGGGTTTTGTTCTGTTGGTGAAACATTCTATTCTAATACAATATAAAATGTGTTTGGCTTTCTAAGTGTAGACAATTTAGATGAATGTTGTCTTTCTCATCTTCTTTAATGCAACTATATTATTTGTTCTTTTTTAAAAGATGATTTATTGAGGGAAAAAAAATAAATTAGCCTCTGAAAACATGTCTCTGTCTCCATATCCTATATCAGTTCTGAACTTCTGTTCAACAATCACCAAAGCCTCCTCAAAACCAATACGATACAACATAGCTTAACAATATCATTCTTACAGAACCAGAGCCCTGATAGACCAATTTTTGAAGGAATAAACATTGAGACCTAGCCTCAGGTGATGTTTCTACGTAAATCTCGCTGCTGTTGGGTTGTAACTACTGCTAACTTGCAGCGTCGGGGTTCATAGGGTGAAAGACCTAGCTACTTTTGTGAAATAGACTATTACAGTGACAAAGATATGTCTGTCTTAGAATTGAGTCAGAAGTGTGCTAGTGTCCTAACATTGTGACAGTAATATTGGCCCTCATAATGCAGTATAGCTTGTTGGATAATCTTCAGCTTATTTGATCTAATCTTTTTTTTTCATCAGCAGATGCGACAGTATTATGAGCAAATGAATCACAATGGAAATATGTCTTGCGTACCATGGCCCATGTCATTTCTTCATCTTTTGAACCTACTAGCAGCTAAATACATGCATGCTTTTTTTTCTAAATGTGCAGGGGGTGCGGTTCCAGCAGTAGCCCAACTTGTCTCATCGTCTTATCATGCAGCATCTTCATCAATATCAGCTTCACGTCCTGTCTCCTCCAAGGATGATAAGAAGATCCCCAACGAATCAACAACCTCTACTCTGTAATCACTAGGCAGTTGCTGCAACTATTATCCCGCTGACCCTCAGGTTGAGAGAGAAGGAGAGACTTTCTAGGGTCTAATTTACTTGCAGTTTGATGTATATATGCAGATTAAATCGGCACTTTTCTCAAGAGTTGTCCAATAAAATGTACTATGTCACCTGATGATCTTATTGGCAGTTGTAAGCATCAAAAGCTTCTTTCTGGCAGGCAGCCTCTCAAACCAGAATCCTAAACATCATCCCCTTGCATACTGAAAAATGTGAAACTGGAAATGTAATTGGAAAAATACTCTATACCCATCGTCATGTTCTCTAGTCTGAGTCGGATGCTTCAAAAAAGAAGAAGTTATAGTCTGACCTGTAATAGATTCAGATTCGTTATGCTCTCAGAACAGACAAACAAAAACCCGAGCTCCGTGAATATAACTTTTTTGAGTTTACTAGAGCGATTTCTTTACAGCAAAAGTAAGGAGGTAGTTTAAACATGGTGAAATTTTGGTTGCAAACTTTGGGAAAGAGGGTCCCTTAATCACGAACCAATTCAAAAGTAATAAATAGTACACCCAACTTCCACAATAAGGTGCGCTCGAGTCTTTTCCTACGCAATCGTGCTATTACGCGGTTCTTACAGCTTCCACTTCAGGGAGTCTTTAAAGACCAGTACCCATGTACTTCCTCACTTCCACAGCAACCAACCAAAGCTGTTATAAAAAAACTTAGGGTTTTCGGTAGAGAACTCTAGTTCAGATTCCCAGTGTAACTCTGGTAAGTTAATTCTGTTTAATATTCAGTTCATACCCTAACTCTGTCACATCTGTTTCTGATTTTACAGATCAAGAAATTTCTGTGCAGGCATTTAATGTCTGGTTATGGATAATCTGATTCAGTATCATTCTCATACTTCGGCATTTGACGATGATTTAAGATTAATTCTCAGTTAATTTTTAATTTTTATTGAAAAGGGCTGCCTTTTTCTTTTTTAATTATTTTATACCAAAGCTATTATCTTTTGTTTACTAATTTGAAGGCAATCTTCTACTTGCTTGTTTCCAATCATCCCTAGTTATACTAATAAATAATAAATTTAGCTGTTTTTGTTAATAACCCTAACTTCATTTTGGAATCTGAGCGAACTGGGTATCATTATTAATTTCATAGAAATCATAGCAATATCTATCCAAGAAACTAGTTTTCTCATGAACGAGTGTAGGATGGAAGTTTTAGGTATTGCTCTTCTGGTATACTAATTTTGTTTGGAAACTTTTTGGTCAATTTTCTTGATTTTTATGTTATCTGTCATTAGTGTATTGATACGTTTGGTTTGGCCTTAGGCCAGAGCTAGATAGTACTTGTCCCTCTGGCCAATCGATTCACTATCATCAAATTCCATGGTGGAAGAAAAACAAGGACTAGTGAAAAAACAAAGAAGAGCTTGATTCACTTCGTTAGCTAAAGAGACTTTTTGGATCCCCTCCACTGCTCTGGTGGAGTCTAAAAATCTAATTCACTTGGTTAGAGCATTCTGCTGTTCGACCTGGAGGAATAAATTTTGTTGTGTCACCGAGGTGGTAGTAACACCGAAAAGCCTTTCGAGAATTGATATGACCATTTTCTTTCTAACTTTTTTTTCCTATTTAGTTTGCTCTAGGAAACATATCCCCGTAGATATCGTGGTTTAGATATCTTAGGCTCAGATTTCATCTACTCTGAGAAGGATATTTTGTTATTTCTTTCTAAGTTCGTCCTTAGCCTTAGATATCGAATCATTTTTAAGGCAGTTCTTTTTTCCATTTTTTATTTTTAATGAAGCTCTCGTCAGTCGTATGTTAGTTTATTTTGCGTTAATATTTGGAGGTTTGTATAACTAAACTTATAATTACACAGGTTCCAACCTAATGGTGAGAGGAAAGAGAAGACCTCTAGCAGCTTTAGCCGCAGCTGAAGACTATTCTCTCCATGGTTCTGTTGAGTCTTTAGACTTTGATGCTGCAGAAGACCTGCATGAAGATGGTAATTGGGTAATTGTTAAGAAACAGCGAATTACTATCTGGATCCCTCCTCCTTCTCCGTCTATGCATCCTACTACAGCCCCAGGTCCTCCTAGGACAAACAACAGACAGCACAGATCCAAGAAAAGAATAATTAAAAGACGGCAAATACTTCCTAACAAGAGACAACAGCCACGAAAACGCCCACATGAAGGAGAGCTTCAGAACTGTGATACAGTATTGGATTCGAGTAAAGGTATTCAGATCAGTAAAGGAAAACTGGACTCCCCACTCAATTCCATGAAAAAGTTACCCAAGCAGGTTTCTAGAAGAAGAACTGCACCAAAAGGCCCAACTAGGCTTACTGGGGATGAGTCACTCTACCGTCCAGCAACATCTAAATCTCTTGTCCTTGATAATGAACATGCCAGGCTGAGTGCTATTGGATCCTCTCCACAGATGAGGGTATCTAGAGTAGTTGAAGCTGATAAGAATAAGAAGAGGCTACCTGCTAATAATATTCTTCCTCCACCAGCAATGTTTCGTAGTCAAGGACCTTCTAGAACTCATGTCAGATTGATCAGTTGTCTGAATATGGGTATGGGTGTACTACAACAGAATCAAAAGATGCGTGCGGCAAACCTGGAGAGGAAACTGGAAAAGGCTGGTGGGTTGAGCAGGTGGCTCATGTCACTTGGGCTAGGACAGTTTGTGCAGATGTTCCGAATGCGAAATGTGGATGATAAATTTCAACTGTTGAACCTAAACATGGGAAAGCTCAAAGAAATGGGTGCAATTGCAGTTGGCCCAAGAAGAAAGTTAATGCATGCGATTGACTGTTTGGCATTTCAAGGTTGTACTCTTAGTAGAGGAATGATTTGAAAGGGTTTGTCAAGATCAGATATCTGCAAGGACTCTGCTGCTTTGTGGATGGGCTTTGATAACTCCAGAAGTGCTACATATCCCCTAATATCTTCCCCCTCTCCCTTTTCCGGTAACTCCATTTATCAGATATCTTTCTTCCTTTCCAAGTGGGTTATTGGCAGCAATATGTGGAATTGTTCTCATTCTCCATTCAGAGATGAATTGTAACTTGTAAGTTGAGTAGAAGCGCCATATCTGGGGTTTTTTGTTGTTTTTTTAATTCGTTTTTCTTATTCCAGATGTTGTATATGTAACAGTTTGCTGTGATATTAATGTATTCATGGCACCCTTAATGTGGTTGAAATCTCAGGATTTTTTTTTATTTTTTTTGTGAAAGGTTCAGGAATTCATTTACAAGTCTTTTAGCAGCGACTGGATTACAGCTATTTGATGAACAAATTCAGAAGCCACCTCAACCAAACTTGGTCCAGTAAACATGTAAGCAACATAGATTAATTGCCACATACTTGCTTCCTGTTGTTGCTACAGCCGATTGAGATAACAAGCTTAAAGTCGACCAACACTATTGAAAATGGCAAACTTCTATTTTTGGTTATAAATTTGTTTTCATGGATGAGATATAGTCACAGTCCTTGTTTTTCTTTGCTTATACTGCTTAAGAATCTGTAACCATTGCATACACATATAGGGAACCACCGCCAGCAATTCCAAGAACGAAAAAAATCCGCAGTAAAAGGAATAGATACAAATCCAGTTAGCCATTTCTGGTAAGGATTATCTAGCTAACTCTATAAATTTTCTGATAGATCTTCTTGAATTGTAAAACCATGTAACAATTTTTCACGTCTAAATTTTGTTTTATTTTATTTTGCAGTCTTTGTTGTTGTCAAATGCTCACATGTTGCTGTTCCTTGTGCTCCTTGTGTAGCAGTTGTTAAAGTAGTCACAAGATGTTACTTGCAAATGATTCATCATTCATATCCTGTTCCTGTTATTAATCAGATCTTGTTTCTATGTAACCTGTCTCTGATCTTTAATAGCCAACTTTCTCTATGCCAATAAGAGATGATCCGCCAAGTTTGGTTCTTTTTTACGAACATTTTTTTTGGTTCATTACAGAAATGAACAGAACAGTTTAAAAACCTACTCCTTCCGTCTCTAAAAAATAGGCAAGTTTATGTGTAAATTTATACACAAACCCGACTATAATTTTGAAACGGAGGTAGTATAATGTAAATTCCTCACCAATAACGCAAAAATTCTATATATCGATAGTTTTAAAGAGAACTCTTGAACGTATAATACTGTCCATGTGATTCTAAACACGAACATAAAGGAAATACGGTGCAAGTGTTCCACCTACATTATGGGGTGGTGACCCTTTACCACGGCCCTGTACTCCGCAAATGAGACCATTCTAAGCCGAAATTGTATCCAGTGCCGCCACCAAAAACATAGTTTCATTTCTTGCATATGTTAGGAGGTCTATTCCTAGACTAGTACGGCCACAACTGTTAGAAGGTCTACTCCTAGTCCTAGTACCACATCGATTTCCGACTTGAATCCCATGATTATTAACCATTGGAGGAAAGGCCTCGACTTCTTGAGACGGACTTAGTCCCATATTTCAAATTTCATATACACGTTAGTCAAAGAGATCGTAGAATTTGGTTGACGAGTTCTCCTAACCTCTCAATCTCAACTTAACCTGTTCGCTCAATTATTCATCTCTAATCTCCTAATTCAAAATTTAACACAACATCAAGTTGGTTGTATTTGTATATGGAACCACCAATTCTAGGACTGAGTTTATATGCCGAAGATGATGATGACGACGATTCGATTATGAATGAATGGCAAGGTTCCTTCAACTCTTAGAATTTTTAATATTTATTCGTTGCTATTAATCTAAGACACTAAAATTCATCAACTTATTTTTGGCAGTAATCGTTGCTGTGATTTTTGCTATGATCTTTGTGGATGTGAGAGCTGCTTTTGGTGGATCTTTGATGCATCGTGTCTTGAAGAATGCTTACAAGGAGGTTTTATCTTTAACATGTTGCTGTTTTTAGAACTCAGGTCCTTGTAATTAAACACTACAAATACATGTACTTGGATTAAGAAATGGATCTATGCACGATGCTCATACTCAATATCTGGCTTTCTGACTATCATAATATATTCAGTTGTACGTAGATCATTCGGCTTTAAAAAAATAAAAAATCAGTGAACCAGATGCTCACCCGGTTTTAGTCAAACTACTTTGACTAATTAAAACTAAAAGTCTATGCTGTTTGATGAAACTTCTGATTCAGTCACTTCAAATTTGCCAGTTCGTAATTCATTGTATTTATACATTTAAATGATTTAATCAAATAACAAGTGGTTTTGAATGAATAAAAAATCGGTTGACATTTTCTTTTGTTATCCATTCTTTCGTTCATGAGAGAGATATAATCCTTCTTTCATTCTCTCTTGTTATTATTTACTTGGTAGAATCTGTAACCATTTCATTACACGCATATTATCTCTTTTGATTACATATGGAATCACCATTTGTAATCCAAGGAATGAGTATTTTTGCAGAAGAAGAGGAAGATCCAGCTATGGAGGCTTGGTAATCATCTAATTCTCCCTCTTCAATCATCAATCTTCTGATATATATATATATATATGAATCCTATTATCTTGCTTATGTCTTCTTGAGTTTTACAAGTAAATCATTATATATGTATCTATTCTAATGTGCAACTTTTTTTCTTCTTTGCAGTAATTGTTGTAAGAGGGATTGTTGTGATTGTATTTGTGGTGGATGTAACTCCTGCTGTGCTTGTCTTGATGCATGTTTACAAGGAGTTCTTTGTTGCTTATCTTGTTTCACAGTTTGTTCTTAGAAATATCGTTTTCCTGTAAATAAAAATGTTAGTAATAGATTTGGAAGCGGGTCATGTAATCAGCTATTGCAAGCACTAAGCAGTCGCCAATCTTTCATCTATATATATATATGCCATTTTCTTGTGCCAGTCATAAAGATGTATAAACCGAGCAAAAAAAGATAAGAATGATATACTTTCTTCGAGAAATTATCTTCCGTAATTTTGTTGTTACGTGGCTTGAAGATGTAAGTTGTTTGTTTGGTATTTTTATGTTTGTTGAAAACTCTCAGGTTTGTATTGTAATCGATGTAACCGTTCCCGATTTTAAATCGGAAGATGATTATCAACCTATCCGAGGCATGCCTCTTTTTCGGAAAAAAAAAATCATCATTTTCTATGCTTATAAAAGAATTTGATAGAACAACTCAAAATTTTCTGAATATTTTATAGCAATTACTAGTATTTTTCGTGGCAATACAACTACTTTAGGACCCGTAAAGTAATTGAGTCAATAATAAAGACGACGAAATCCAACTCATACTTAAACCATTATACCGAGCAATATACAATTCCAAACACAATGATAGATGAGAACTATTTCGCAACAATCACCCCTAACGCCCCTATTTAGTGAGGATCAAGTAAGCACTTTTCTCCATAGATTCTGAGCATGCTCTTAGCCAGCCCAGATGGCTAAACAAATAAGTTCTTTAAGGTATTTCTGGAAACACTCATACACAGTTGATAGCTATTGTTTGCAGTTTTTTTAATTGCCTTAATGTTCATCCACTCATGAACCATACAAATCTCACATTATTACCAAGGGTAGACCATCTATCGAAGCCATCAATTCAGACATATAAGCCTCTCTAATGTCACTTATAAATCATTGTTAAATTCTAGTCAATCGAATATGGTCGCTTCTCCTATTTCTTGATAAAACCTTATCAAAGTGGCTTAATGTTCATCCACTCATGAACAAGATCTTCTTTTGAGTCGTTGAGTTTCATTCTCAAAAGTTTTTCGTGTTCAAGACTGTCGTTTGATCTCCTATTGATAAGATCATCACTTCGTTCTTTCGATTGAAGTAATTTATTAAGGAAACTAGTTCTGTTAAGAAGCGTAAAAAAAGTAGAGAGCCACAATCATCAATTTCCTTCAAGGGTTTTAACCCAAATCTATCATGAGAGATGATAAATTGTTTGTGCAATTATCTACTGAAATAGCCTGTGGAGATATCCTGATAAATTTCTTTAAAGCTACAAGTTGAATTTCCAGAGACAAGAATTTCTTACTAGTGGTGTTTTTTTATTCCGGGTAGTACGTACAACGATTTTTTTTCTTGGAAAATTCAATACCATACTTTAACTTATTGTTTACAAGTTAAGATTGTTACAGACACATACTTATTAGGTCTTTCTTGTGTTTTCCTGCTTTGATACCAATTGAAAAGGATAGGGCGCCAAGTGAACCACCAACTACTTCGTTCTGAAACATGTATGGACAAACTTGTCACAATAAGTACTATAGCTCCACATATGAGATCATGTACCTGATGTTTAAAGATGTTTTACTTGGACAATCTCAAAAATCAATATCCAATAATCAACCTAGGATGTACCCAAACTGTATCCGGATCGAATTTCAACAAGAACGACTCTTGCAATCTATATTTCAAGATACAAATTCTCAAGAATAAATATTTCAGGTTCAATATATTATTTTAGGTTTAATTGTGTAAGTTGTTTAACGTACTACTTGTGATATATTACAATTATAAAGAATAAACAATATTTGAAAGGGAATGTAACTAGTACATGTACACCACTAACTTTTCCATCTATGGATAATCTTTGTACAATCTATAAGATTGTTTCAACAAGGTAGACCTAGTATATACCCGAATTGTAGACAAACCGAATTCCAAAAAGAACAAGCCTTGTAATCTATATTTCAAGACACTAATTCAACAAGAACGAGTCTTGTAGGTTATTTTACAGTAAAGTTAATATTATCTAGGTTTAACTACGTACAACCTATGATATTTCAATTATAAAGATAAAACAATATAGTGCGTGAAAAAAAATAACACAGACACCAGGAATTTTTGTTAACGAGGAAACTGCATTAATGTTGTAGAAATACTCCACAACCTAGTCTGGAATCTCTGGATTCAACACAGATTGATTTAAGTTACTACACTCGTTACCTACTAATAGATTTTAGACTAGATATAACAAGTGAAGTACACGTGCGTTGCACGTCGACATATAATAGGCTCTTTCATACGCATATTCCATGTTCGGAAAAATATAACGCTGCAATTAAAGGTTTCTCAATAATATACCAACAATACGTTATATTTATTTTTCATTTAGAATTAGATTCCAACACTATCACATAATTTCATGACATCTTGAAAAACAACATTTTTGGTAGACGTTCTAGCAATATCTTGAAAAGCCCTATTTTTGAATAATACTTTTGTTGTGGTTCTCGAGATTCCCCTGGACAAAGCAACATATAACTGTCCCTTACTAAATGAAAAAGCGGGGGTCTAACAACCTCACCCAATATTTCTATTAGCAATCTGTATGGACTAACTATAATATACTTTCTAGAGAATCAACTAGACAGTCAGACTCAATTCTAGAGAAAAAAGTATATCAAGGAGTTAATATCTCTATCTCTCGATTTGATCTATACTCAAGCAAATAGAAATCTGCGAGTCTTTATCAAATACAAGAGATATAAACTTGGATGGTATCAAAAACCAATATCCAAGGATCAATCAATTTCCAATCAACAACCAAAGGTTGGATTTCACAATTGATCGATACAAACGCACAACCTGTGATATTTCAATTATATAACAAAATATAATGCGGAATAGAAATAATAAAGACACCAGAAATTTTGTTAACGAGGAAACCGCAAATGCATAAAAACTCCGGGACCTAGTCCAGATTGAACACCACACTGTATTAAGCCGCTACAGACACTAGCCTACTACAAATTAACTTCGGTATGGACTGTAGTTGAACCCTAATCAATATCACATTGATTTAAGGTATAGTTGCGCTCCTTACATCTCTGATCCCAGCAGGATACCACACGCTTGATTCCCTTAGCTTATCTCACCCACAACCAAGAGTTGCTACGACCCAAATTCGAAGACTTGAATAACAAATCTGTATCACACAGAAAAGTATACGATAATAGATAAATCTGTCTCCCACATATAAACCTACGAGTTTTGTTCCGTCTTTTGATAAAATCAAGGTGAACAGGAACCAATTAATAACCCGTACTTATATTCCCGAAGAACAGCCTAGAATTATTGATCACCTCACAATAATCTAAATTGTATGGTAGCGAAACTAGATATTGCGGAATCACAAACGATGAGACGGAGATGTTTGTGTTTTCTTTTTATCTTTCCCTTTCGGAGATATAATCTCAAGCCAATTATTCAATTGAAATCGTACGATAGAATATGGCAAGATCAGATCTCTCAACTATAAGGGAAGTAGTTTCGTCTGGCTTCACAATCCCAATGAAGTCTTCAAGTCGTTAATCGACATGGTCTCGAGAAGAAACCTACGATTAAAGGAGAATCGACTCTAGAAAACTAACTAGTATCACACATGAGGTGTGGGGATTAGTTTTTCCAGTTTCTAGATGTCTCCCTTATATAGTTTTCAAATCAGGGTTTGCAATCTAAGTTACCTTTGTAACAAAGCATTCAATATTAACCGTTAGATGAAAAACTTGATTTATCCAAGCTAATATCTTTCAACCGTTAGATCGAAACTTAGCTTGTCACACACAAATGAAATATATTTAATTTAGGTTTGAGTAACTGTACCTAAACGTGTACATTTGGTTAGTTCACGAATAGTTAACCAATGGTTAGCCATATGAGCACTTTCATATCAACCATATTCATCTTTCTCATAACTAGTTCAAATGACTCATAAGAACTAGTTCAAGAGTTGTTCAATTGCAAGGAAATCTTATGTAACTACACAATACACAATTGAAGCAAAATCGGTTTGATTCACTTGAATCAATTCATGAACAATATAGCCACCGTTTGCAAATATTGCATTCCTTATTGATTTATTTTTTTAGTTCATGAGCTAACTGATTTGAGAAATATAACCAGCTTGGGTACGCGTACGGGTATGCGTACCTTAGCTTTACCAGATTTGGGTTTGAAAACCCAGCAGAAATTTTTGGTTGAAAACTTATGTGGGTACGCGTACCTAAGGTGACTGGTTTGTAAGTTCGTAAACTCCAAACTCAGCAGAAATTCACGGACATGAACTTCCGCCAGTATGTGTACGGGTACGCATGCCCAACCCGTCTCCTTTACCAATACCGCATGCACACATATGCACACACTTGGTTTCCGATACATGGATTTATACACTAATGTGCGAACACACTATGTATGCTTATATCCATGGGTGGTTACGTAATCTCAACTCTACATTTCAATCAATGAAACATTCTGGTATAATGTTATAATAGTCGTTAGACATAAAGAATCGACTATCGTCATCAAAGCTATTTTCAAGATTGAAAAGTCATCATGATTTTCGTCACGGAAAAAGATGAAATTGGTTAAAGCAAAAGCTTACCAACACATATTTCGAGAAAAAGATAGGCAAGTAAACTCGGCTCGAAATATCAAATGTGTATGTATGAAAACTATCATACTTATACGACTGTTGTCTCCAGAGTAAGAGATAGATAGACTTTTGAGTGCTAGATAAGTTCAAGTCTCCACATACCTTTTTGGTCGGATGAAGTTCCACCGGTTCCTTGAGTAGTTCTTTGTCTTCTCAAGATAATCTCCATGGAGTCTGGAGCTCAACTATACTTAACTATCCTAGACCGAGACTTAGTCATAAGTAAACTAGAAATCAAGACGTACAGTTTTGATCACTAATATTGACAAACATGCTTGAGATAGCAACGCATGCGAGTTCGACCGAGCAATGCTCTAACAATATCCCCCTTTATCAATTTTAGCGACAAAACTATCAATACATATGGATTACAAAATATATAAAACTTTGTAGCTTCTCGTCCACATGCTTGATCTCCTTGGTGCTTCAACATTACTCGAAAACTTCATCTTTTCCAAGTACTCCCATGATTCCATAGATGTTCAGTTCAACATCATAGTTGTTGAAGTCCCGTAGCCATAACAATGAGAAAACAAAAGCTCTCGATCGTTGTTATACAGTGTCATAGTATCATTACACTGCATCAAAGTTCTTATATCACAACTTTGACAACAATACTATGGTCACTCCCCCTTAGTCAATACGTTCGTCTCAACACGAAAACCACCCCCCTTACATAATGACCCGTAAGGCACGTAAATCCTATGTATTTATAGTGTGAACTACATATTAATTCCCCCCCTTTTTGTCAAAGGTACGAAAACGGGATCCTAATGAAATTTTCACGGAGACGCCTCAAGACCAAAGAAAATGACTTATCAACTTGTTTAGATGCAATTATAAAGCCGAAGTTAAATGCATTCATCAAGGAGTTTATAAAGATACAAGATAACCCCTAAAAATTCCACAGCCGCACTCCCCACAAATATATGGAAATTAAGCACAAGTTCAAAAGATCTATCCCCCATTTGATGTCATTCCCGAGAGAACAACAAGAGAAGCCTTACTTTTAAGAAAAGAAGGATTTTAATGGACACCAAAAACCACAAAAATGATTTTGTATCCAAAAATTCTCAATTAAACTAACCACAAGAGAACCGATGATTAATTTAATCGGAATACTCAATCAAATTAAACACAAAAGTGATCAATTTAATTGAACATGCTCGACATAAGAGAACTTACGGAGCTACGACTATGTTAACCATAAAATAATTATTAACTCAATCATTTTATGCTCAACACAAGAAAACTTATGGAGCATTGCAGTATACACATAAAAAATGGATCAGGGAAGGATCAATAATGCGGCATAGACAAGGATTCATTCTATTTTTCATCACTATTTGCACAATGACATACAATATACATAATCCTTGTAAAAAAAGATTTTAACCTATCTTCCATCAATGAATTGACATAATAGGCTTAACTTTTGTTTGTCAAAAGTTCATCGATCTTGTATCAATACTTTCATATCAACATATAAAAGAGATAACTTTTGACATCGTATGGGACAATAATAGTTTACGGAAGCAAACACACATATCCCATAACATATTGCAATATATAAAACCATAAAGATTAATACTGCAAAAATCATCTTTTAAACAATCTTAGAGTTTAAATAAATAAATCTAAAAACAAAATATGAAAATGTTGGACATAGCTATGTGTAATCACAATAATAGCTATTCCAAACTCTAGTTATTCTTCCTAAAACACAAGAATAAAATTCTCATAAGAAGACTTCCTAGACATTAATATATTTGAAAAATTCCTTGTAGTCCCCGAACTCCTTGTCGTCAACATCCATTGGAACATATGGTTCATGGATGAAGGAGTCAATACCAATAAACCTTCTTGGTTGATGATGTCGAACCATGGATTTCTAAATTTCCAATGATCTCAAAACAAAAGCCTTTATTTGTTGAATCTCCTTTCTAGCCTGCATCAACTCTTCAAGTACATCATAAAATTTCTGAGAATTTGAAGGAACAACTCTTGGCTTCCTCATATTCCTTCTTTTTCTTTTCAAAGTTGGAGGCACATGAGATTTCTATTTTTCCTTAGTGATTGATAGCTTAACAATCATATTGATATCTTTTCCATCAGAATACATGATGCTTGGAGTTTCCATGTAAGCACGGTTTTGTGAGAGGAATTCACAACCAAACCTCAACAAGCAGTCTTAAGATATAAAGAGTATCAGAAAAGGAATGTGGGGTTTCTAAACCTATAAAAAGATTTGTGTACGCACAACTCACAACCCTATAAAGAGTGGAATTGTCGATAATAACCCTCTTCTTTTGGCAAAATAGGTCCTTTCCAATATCAACAGTGATATGAAGGAATTCCACAACCAAACAACACAAAGCTGGAAAACAAATTTTATTTTATTTTATTTTAAAGCTGGAGGTGTGCAAGATCTTGTCTCTTTAAATAGGCACATGAGACAAGATGCACAAGGATAACATAATCAAGTTGTGTTGTGGTGAACAACAATCTGTCCATTATGATCCTTTTGGTTGGAATTTATGGAACCTTGCCTTTTCTTATGTTTAGACCATGTTTTCTGTTCTACTAGTCTAAATCTATTTTTGTAAACTACTTTCTTTGAAGAAGATAAGATCTTACATACCTCAACTATTTTCTCCGCTAGTTTAAGCTTGGTATCCAAAGGATCTGCCCTTCTTTGAAGCTTGTTGACATATCTCATTTTGTGTTTGTACTTGAAACACTTTGAAAGTTCATGACCCTTGAGAGAACAATAGGAGCATGTCAACGCAAAGGATGGATCATGGATTTGTGAGGCGCAAGCTGCTAGGCACACAGTAGGTCCTGAAATATTTAACATGGAGTTTCCAAAAGGAGGGTCAATTGAATCTTCCATCTTGATTGGGTTCTCTTCTAGAAGATTATCAAGATTAATGTATGTATTTCTATAATTATCAAAATAAATATTTTCACATAGAAGAGCAACACTTGATTTTTTGTCTTCATCAGAATCATAATCGTCAGACATCTCATCAAGTGTCGGGTCAAGACCTTTGTTCCCAGTGTATTTTCTACGATTTGGGAAATCGTTTGCAAAATGACCAAACCCTTTACACTTAAATCACGAAGGCATATCCTCATCATCAGTTTCATCCGTGTCCCTGTTTTTAGGAGGAATATGATTATGAGGTTTTACTGATGCTTTTGGCTTATCTCTGGTGAACCGTTTACTTTTCTTCAAAAAAAAGGTCTCTAAACTGTCTTGTGATCATCGAGACTGATTTGTCAAGATCTTCATATAATGAATCTGTATCAGAGTGATCGTCTTCAGAGATATACACATTCTTACTCTTATCAAGTAATTTTGTGTCTTTCAGTACTTTGAACGCAACATCCTTAGATTTGGATGAATGTTCATGATCAAAGATCTTAAGCTTCCCAACCAGAGTATTTCCAAAGAGATTATCAAGGTTATTTTCCTTTACGATGGCATGCTTCTTATAATCATATCTAGATGGCAGCGATCTAAGAATTTTCATCACAATGTCCTTTTCAAGAATAGTCTTACCCAATGCAAACGATGCATTAACAATTTCAGACACTTTGTGATTAAACTCATCAAATGAATCTTTATATGCCATACGAAGGTTTTCCCAATCGGAATTTAGGTTTCGAAGCCTAGCTTCCTTTTCACTGGTATTACCTTCGAAGACGGTTGTTTGAGGGTGAAAACGGTTTCTGCTGATTTCGGTAATTTCGGGTGTGCGGGTGAGAAATGAATTTAAACCCTAAACAATGTATTGAAAGGGAGTACTTTAGATTTGAGAGATCAGTCTGTACAAATCCGGCCTAAACCAAGAAATGGATGTTCCAGACTTGCTTCAGTCACAAAGTGAAGGAGAAGGGTTGGTTTTGGGGAGGGAAGCGAAGAAAGTGTTGAGACCAGAATAGTTGATTCTGGAAGAGTAGTTGTTTTACAACTTGTATCAGAAAGTAGGAGGCTAACAGATGGAGAGCTAGCAAATATTTTTTGAGTGTTGTATGTTCCTGACCTGAACTTGTTGTTCGGTGGAAATAGGTAATGCCTATTTATACAAGTCTACGTGAAACGTACTCTGGTCTCATTAAGAAATGGAAAACGAGTGAGTAAATAAGAGAAGGTGGTCACCAATAACGCCTGGAATTGATGTTCCATTAGAGAAGGCATTTCACCATTAATCCCTGTATCTACTAACCACTTCATCCTTATGACACTCTCTTATAAAGGGAGTAGTGTACGCCGCATGCTGTAAACCGCCGAACCAATATCCAATGAGCATCCCACAGTTTGTGACATGCGTTGATGTCTCGAATGTTTTTGTGGAAAACATGTAGCACGATTGCTATTATCTGGAAAGTTGATCTTAGGATACTTGCGTGGTGACCTTCGACCGTCGAGATTTTGCATCTTAAGAGGATAGATAGCCATTGATTATTGCATGATCAATATGGCCTAGTTTAGGCGCGGCAAAAATTTAGGGTTTTGGCTTTGTTTAGGCGCGACAAAACTAGGTCCAAAGGTTTCCATGCATTAGCTGGTAACCTTGGACGGCTAAGATCTGCACCTTAGATGAAAAGTGGTTGTTGATTGTTGCAGGCCTTCATTTTGGTAGCTGTAAAGGAAAGACGGGCATGGTATGGGTTAGGAGCGGCAAGGTGGATGGCACGGCATGCCTTGGCGCGGTTTAGGCGTGGCCAAAACTAGGGTTTTGGCGTTGGGCCAAAGGTTACCATGCGTTGGTTGGCGACTTTGGACGGCTAAGATTTGCATCTTAGATGGAAAGATGGCCGTTGATTGTTTCAGGCCTTCGTTGGGTAGCCAGCGTCATGAAATCATTGCCGGCATGGCTTTGACATGGAGTGGATCCACTGGAAGTGTGCGTCTTGGAAAGGAAGCGCTTGTGGCTTTGTCTAAATTAGGGTTTAGTATGCTGAAACCTTAATTAGCGCCCTTTACTAGAATCGATGTAGAATTCTCATACGAACTCGTATTTTGATAGTCCTCCCCTCCATTATGTACGGAAAAGAATTTCATATCTTCCTTCGTGGGAATATTTAGGTTTTGAGCTCGTTCAGGAGGTGAAAACAGCTCGAAAGTATAACTCATGAAGATTTCAAGAGGGACGGTGGCATGTTTGGTGCGTTTTTGGGAAGCTAGAATGTTTTGGGAAGCTAACAAGTTTTGGGAAGCTTGAAAGTTTTGGGAAGCTAGCAAGTTTTGGGAAGCTAGCGTGTTTTGAACCAAAGGTTATCATGCGTTGTTTGGAAACCTTGGACGGCTAGGATTTGCACCTAGGATGGAAGGGTGGTCGTTGATCGTCGCACGCCTTCGTTTTGGTAGCGGCATAGGGAAGGCCAACACGGTATGGCACGGAAAGGTGGCTGGCATGTCATTAATACACGTGGGGCCAAGGGTTTGGTATGCCATTGGCGCATGGTGCGACTAGCACGGTTAGGGCCAAGGCAAGGTGCGGTTGATGTGGCTGGCATGGTTTGCCATTGGCACAGTGGTGCGGCTAGCATGGTTGGCATGCCTTGGCGCAGTGGATGTGGCTGGCATGGTTTTCCATTGGCACAGTGGTGCGGCTAGCATGGTTGGCATGCCTTGGTGAAGTGGATGTGGCTGGCATGGTTTTCCATTGACACAGTAGTATGGCTAGCATGGTTGGCATGCCTTGGCGCAGTAGATGTGGCTGGCATGGTTTACCATTGGCACATTGGTGTGGGAATTAGGGTTTGGCCTGTCCAAACCCTAATTACAGTAAAACTTTTTTAAAATAATACTCGATAAAATAATAGTCTCGTTAAAATAATAAAAAAAATCAGTCCCGATTCGGTCCCTTAGTGCTAAAATAATAAATTCGATAAAATTATAATATAATACATTACAAAAGTTCTCCTTAAACATTAATAGGTCCCAAATATTATATAAAATAATAATTTCATTAGAAAATAAAAAATAATTTTCATACACATTAAATTTTCTCAAAATTATGATTCAATGTTGGTTTGTTTTTCTCTGAAGTTCAAATAATAATATTCTGTATAAAAATCTTTTTATGAAAATTAATAAGATTTATTACTTTAAAAGGAACGCGCAATTGGGGGATATGAGAATTAATTGGGGGATATGAATTACTTCCCCCAACCCATAGTGTGTGCTAAGGGGTGATTTTGGGGGGGAAAAATACTAAAACACCCTTCCCTCAAAATAAAAATCAAAAAACAAAAACTTAAAATCAAAAAACAAAATCATATTTCCATTTCCATCTCCATCTCCACTTCTTATTAATATTTTTAGGGTTAAAACTTTGAAACCCAAATGTTCCCCATTCTCTTTCAAATTCTAAATTTTCCCCACTTCCTTTCAAATTCTCTTCTCCTTCTCTGCCGGAAGTGATGAAGAACATGTCGGAAATGATAAAGAGCATGCCATAAATGACGAAGACCACGTTGGAAGTGATGAAGACCATGCCGAAAGTGATGAAGAACATGTCGAAAATGATGAAGGTCACGCCGGAAGTGATGAAGACCATGCTGGAACTAAATTCCGGCATACTCGATATAAATCTATTAATGTCGGTAGTCAAGTGAAAAAAAAATCAATTTTCTGAATACTTTTCATCATGTGCCGGCATAGAAATTTAGGATGAAGACCACACTGGAAGTGAGTTCCGGCATGGTTATTTAGGATGAATACCACGCCGGAAGTGATGAAGAACATGTCGGAAATGATGAAGACCATGCCGGAAGTGATGAAATTCAATGCCGATACTAAATGCCGGCATGCTAGATATAAATCTATCAATGTCGGTAGTTAAGTGAAAAAAAAATCAATCTTCTGGATACTTTTCATCATGTTCCTGCATAGAAATTTAAGCAAAAACCATGCCGGAAGTAGTTCCGGCATGCTCGAAAATCAGATAATTGTGCCGGAAGTAGACTGATTAAAACCAGAAAAAATAAGTTTTGAAGATCAAAACCTGAAAATTTTTGTAACGAGACTCTGGTGTGCTCGATAAAATTATAATATAATACATTTCAAAAGTTCCCCTTAAGCATTAATAGGTCCCAAATATTATATAAAATTATAATTTCATTAGAAAATAAAAAATAATTTTCATACACATTAAATTTTCTCAAAATATGATTCAATGTTGGTTTGTTTTTATATGAAGTTCAAATAATAATATTCTGTATAAAAATCTTTTTATGAAAATTAATAAGATTTATTACTTTAAAAGGAACGCGCAATTGGGGGATATGGGAATTAATTGGGGGATATGAATTACTTCCCCCAACCCATAGTGTGTGCTAAGGGGTGATTTTTGGGGGCAAAAATACTAAAACACCCTTCCCTCAAAATAAAAATCAAAAATCAAAAACTTAAAATCAAAAAACAAAATCATATTTCCATTTCCATCTCCACTTCTTATTAATCTTTTTAGTGTTAAAACTTTGAAACCCAAATGTTCCCCATTCTCTTTCAAATTCTAAATTTTCCCCACTTCCTTTCAAATTCTCTTCTCCTTCTCTGCCGGAAGTGATGAAGAACATGTCGGAAATGATAAAGAGCATGCCGGAAATGATGAAGACCATGCCGGAAGTGATGAAGACCATGCCGGAAGTGATGAAGAACATGCCGGAAGTAGAATGTTTAAAAGAAAATGTATGCCGTTCTAAAAATATTTTCGTTAATGTTTTTTTTATCTTTTTCTATATTTTCCACTTTAAAAAATCTATTTCGGTATTTATCCTAAGATACTTTATTTTTTTAATATGGAAATTCTTGTTTTTTCCAAAGAAATTTTTTAAATTAAGAATTAATCTTTAAATTAATATAAAATAATAAATTATTATTTTATCGATTAAGTAATATCTCTTTAAAATAATAGGATTTGGCTGGTCCCAAGCCTATTATTTTATAGATGTTTTATTGTATTATTAAAAAAAAGGTACCCTGGTAATTTTCTCGCAGACATATTAAAGGGTTCAATAAATGCACTCAGTGGAGACATTATTACTCAAATTATATGATGTCACTGTCCGACTAGGGTTTTACGATTTTAACCCTAAGCTAAAAACCACCATTAACAACGGTTTCTAAGATATCACAAGCATCTTTAGACCTAGTGTAATTTGACACATGATGCTGAATATTTGGGGTAATGGCATGTATGATGGCATTCAATCCGTCGGAGTTTTGCTTTGCAGCAAGTATCACAGTAGCATCGTATTCTCCAATATTTTTTGGAACATTAATGTTACCTACTGCCACAACGGGAGCATCATAGCCATTAACAACATATACCCATGATTGAAAATCACGCACTTGTAGAAAATATCGCATAAAAATTTTCCACCATAAGTAATTTGAGCCATCTAAGACTGGTGGTACGTTAATAGAGATACCAGCTCTGTCCATAGAGTCAGATCGCTATAAACACAGACTCAATCTGCTCTGATACCAATTGAAAAAGCGAGGGTCTAACAACCTCACCCAATATTTTGATTAGCAATTTGTATGGACTCACTCCAATATACTTTCTAGAGAATCAACTAGACAGTCAGACTCAATCTAGAGAAAAAAAGTATATCAAGGAGTTAATATCTCTATCTCTCGATTTGATCTATACTCAAGCAAACATAAATCTGCGAGTCTTTATCAAATACGAGAGATATAATCTTGGATGGTATCAAAAACCAATATCCAAGGATCAATCAATTTACAATCAACAACCAAAAGTTGGAATTCACAATTGATCCATACAAACGCACAACCTGTGATATTTCAATTATATAACAAAATATAATTCGGAATAGAAATAACACAGACACCAAAAAATTTGTTAACGAGGAAAATGCAAATGCAGAAAAACCCCGGGACCTAGTCCAGATTGAATACCACACTGTATTAAGACGCTACATACACTAGCCTACTACAAACTAACTTCGGTCTGGACTATAGTTGAACCCTAATCAATATCACACTGATTCAAGGTACAGTTGCGCTCCTTACGTCTCTGATCCCAGCAGGATACTACGCACTTGATTTCCTTAGCTGATCTCACCCACAACCAAAATTTGCTATGACCCAAAGTCGAAGACTTGAATAAACAAATCTGTATCACACAGAAAAGACTACGATAATAGATAAATCTGTCTCCTACAGATAAACCTACGAGTTTTGTTCCGTTTTTTGATAAAATCAAGGTGAACATGAACCAATCAATAACCGGACTTATATTCCCGAAGAACAACCTATAATTATTGATCACCTCACAATAATCTAAATCGTATGGTAGAGAAACTAGATATTGCGGAATCAAAAACGATGAGACGAAGATGTTTGTGATTTATTTTATCTTGCCCTATCGGAGATATAATCTCAAGCCAAGAAAAGTTGGTTTTGCTTCACAATCCCAATGAAGTCTTCAAGTCATTAGTCAACAGCGTATCGAGAAGAAACCTATTATTAAAAGAAAATCGACTCTAGCAAACCAACTAGTATTACACATGAGGTGTGGGGATTAGTTTTTCCAGTTGCTAGACGTCTCCCTTATATAGTTTTCAAATCAGGGTTTGCAATCTAAGTTACCTTGGTAACAAATCATTCAATATTCACCGTTATATGAAAAACCTGATTTATCCAAGCTAATATCTTTCAACTGTTAGATCGAAACTTAGCTTGTCACACACAAATGAAATGTATTTCAGTTAGGTCGAGTAACCGTACATAAACGTGTACATTTGGTTGGTTTACGAATAGTTAACCAATGGTTAGCCATATGATCACTTTCATATCAACCATATTCATCTTTCTCATAACTAGTTCAAATGACTCATAAGAACTAGTTTAAGAGTTGTTCAATTGCTATGAAATATTATGTGACAACACAAGACACAATTGAAGCAAAATCGATTTGATTCACTTGAATCAATTCATGAACAATATAGCCACGGTTTGCAAATATTTCATTCCTTATTGATTTATTGTTTAAGTTCATGAGCTAACCGATTTGAGAAATATAACCAGCTTGGGTACGTGTATGGGTATGCGTACCTTAGCTTTACCGGAATTAGGTTTGAAAACCAAGCTGAATATTCGGTTGAAATCTCAACTCTACATTTCAATCATTGAAACATTCTTGTATAATGTTATAATAGTCGTTAGACATAAAGAATCGACTATCGTCATCAAAGCTATTTTTAAGATTGAAACGTCATCATGAATTTCATCACGGATAAATATGAAAGTGGTTAAAGTGAATGCCCACCAACACATATTTGGAGAAAAAGATAGGCGAGTAAACTCGGCTCGAAATAACAAATGTGTATGTATGAAAACTATCATACTTATACAACTGTTGTCTCAAGAGTAGGAGATAGATAGACTTTTTGAGTGCTAGATAAGTTCAAGTCTCCACATACCTTTTTGGTCGGATGAAGTTCCACCGGTTCCTTGAGTAGTTATTCGTCTTCGCAAGATAATCTCCATGGAGTTTGGAGCTCAACTATACTTAACTATCCTAGACCGAGACTTAGTCATAAGTAAACTAGAAATCAAGACGTATAGTTTTGATCACTAATATTGACAAACATGCTTGTGATAGCAACGCATGCGAGTTCGACCGAGCAATGCTCTAACACAAAATACATATTCTTATAGGTAAATACCAATATGTGGTATGGTATGCCCTTGAGAATTGATTATCGTTAGAGAAAAACCTGCACGAACTGGAACTGTTTTCGTGTAAAATTAAAAGGAAATTTCACTCTTTTGGGGGTACTACGGGTATCCTCAGAATCAACACTCTCATCCCTGAGCAACTACCTATTATAATTTCTGCATTGATGAAGTTTGTAAATAGTCTTTGACGCAGTAACCTTGTGCCATTTCAAAAGCCATACTTTGGATCAAGGTTTCTCAAGAGAATAATCGGAGCACCTATCTTTAGTATAATATTGTGAGGAGGTAATCCACCTGGAGCAACGCTGTTGAGAAAATATTTTGTCCATAAATTCTTGGGATCATTTTCAATTGTGTTATAGGAATAGTACACTACCTCGGCTCCAGGGAAGATTTTAATAACTTTCTGATTGAGATTTTCAACAATGTCATTCTTTGAAGTTATCAAGGACCTCTGACTCATATAAACTTTTTCAAATGCATTCTCTTCAAGTTTTGGAAAAATCTCATCAATCAATCTTCTAACAACTTGCTCTCTATCCCATTCTCACAATGTCATTTGCAAATTTTACCGTATCTTCTATTACATAAGGCTCAACTCCATCTCCAATACGTAGAAATAATTTTGAGATGTCGGGATCCAACATTAAATGCATGTTTTCTTTGAGATGAATTACCTTGACATCCTTCCAGAATTTTGTATTGATTAAGCATGCACTTACTACCTTTGGTCGTGTGCCACGTTCAATTATAGGCAACACTTAATGGAAATCACCACCTAAAACCAAAATCTTACCTCCAAATAGTATCTCGACTTTAGTTTCATCTCTTAATGTTCGATCTAAGGCTTAAAATGCATATCAGTTTGTCATTGTTTCTTTGTCCCGAATAATCAAGCCAGCCTTCCGAATGAGATCTGCTAAATCATATGTCACAGTTGTGTTGCACGTAGATGTTGAGTCAACTGGTAAGGGTATCTTGAAACTAGAATGAGTGGTCTTCCTACATGGCATCATGGTTGCAGAAATACATGATGTCGCCATTGCAATTGCAATATGTCCTTCAGTTCTTAGATTTGCCAATATCGGCATATACAGAAAAATCTTCTCTGAACCACGTGGACCATTAATAAAGAATATTGAACTGTCGCGGCGAGAAGCAAAGTTCACTACCCTGTAAAAATGAGAAAAAAATACCATAAATAAAAACCTTATCTTTACTCTTAATGAACATGGATCGACATATTACTTTTAATATCATTTCTAAGAATTCTTATAGATTATAATATGTCATTTATCTATCTATTTTTAGTACTTCATTTTCACCATCAAATAAACACTACCACCACCATTTAAATATTGCATATGGATGTGTGGTATAATCAACAATCAAACTGGACAACATATTTCACTTATTCAGAATGAATTATTGGTTGTGAATCTAACATCAATGAAAAATATTATTCACAAATATTATTCCGAAATAGATAAGGAATGAAGCGATATCCTACTGAAGTTTTACTTCTTTGGAATTCAGTTTATCCGAATTTGTCTATTGTATCATTCAAGTGTTTAGATGTTCATATTGAGGATTCTCCGATTGACCTACAAAAATCATAAGACCATTCAATAAGAATTAGTTAATAAGAATTACTAAAAGAAATCCTTGCATACCATCTCCACCAACACTATGTGTTTCTAATATCATCATCAGTATCCAGCTAAACCAAAGTCAGCAATTGAAGTACCCATATCAAATCAAAAAAATTAAGATTTCACAAATCACTATATTGCATTACCCCTTCATTAATATTAGTATCAGGTAATAGTTTAACAATATAGCTTCCTTCGTGTCCTCGTGGTGACTCTCATCCAAACCGTCTTATGGTGCATTAATTTTCTCATCAAACTCGATCATATCTTCATAACTTGTGCATAGGGGAGATGTAATTTTTGCCAAAAATTTCTATTAATTGGCAGAAGTTGGATTATTGTATGAAGAATCATTAATTTATAATAAAAGAGGTTGAATTCATACTTAAAACATACCTCTATGTTCTGGGCCCAATTCCATATACCCTTCGGTAGTATTCATTGCTACTACAGAGACACGACCGATAAGTCTTTCGACTTCTGTGTGCACATGTTTATGAATAACATGTTCAAATAGTATATCATTGTTGCCAGTAGATATTGAAGGAAGATTTTTGTTTCCATAGTTTGATGCCTAGCTCTACGCTGATTTATCCTATGCCGGTGTTGTAGCAATCTCTCTTCAGCTCAAGGTAGTTAATATCGTGTATCGGTATCGTATCGGTCGGGTCCGATACACCTATACAAAGGATAATATCGTTTTTTATCGGTGATACATCATTAGGGCTAGAATTTTAAATATTTATAAAACCATAGTAAAAAATAATAAAAATCATACACATATCTCAAATTTTCAAAATACAAGTTGGTTTATTAGCAAGCATTGTGATTGTGGTCCCTATCTTCCGGCAAAATCTTTTTTATTATCCTTAACTTTTATATTTTATATTTCCTTGCATTGCAGGAGAAACAATCTCCGATCTTTTCAACTTTGTTAGAGTCTAGAATCAATACATGGCCCCTTAGATGTTAATATACCATTAGTCTTCCTCTGTCTAAAGCATCTCTCAAAATGGACTCTTTGATCCATGACGTACCAAATGGTATTCCTGCACAAAAGAAGTGGTAATCTTCTAAGATAGTTTCTCCTCCTGATGTCTTATATATTTTATCTCCATTTTGATGAGAGTTTAAGTAGACTTTATGACTCAGATTGACCTTTGAATCCTTTGAAACCAACCGCAATCAAGGGTCTTGCTTGAAGCTTTCATACCTGCATTGAAACCAAGGTTCCTACAAACCCATCCATTTTATCACTACTAGGACTCAAAAAACCTTTAATCCATAGACTAAAATCAATAACAACTGCTCATATTCTCCACTATCTTCCCACGTCCATAACAAAACCCAAATCCATTCAAATTTTACCTCAAGTATGGTTTTCATCTTATATCCTATTGATTTTATATCATAAATATATCAGTCCGGGCATTGTACCTTTCCCAAAAATTTCGTTGTACTTGTATGAAAAGACTAAATGCATGTTGCTCGGAAGATTTATTTTCTAAAACTGATATCATTAGTGTATAGGTAAAACTGATATATCGGGCTGTACCAGCCGATACAAACGTTTTTATCGTTCCATCTTCGTATCGCCGATATTCTTGATATCGTATAGGTATTTTTCGATACCCGATAAAAACCTGTAATATCATCCTGTACAACCGATATTGACTACCTTGCTTCAGCTGTCATGTTATCTCGATGATTCATTTTACAAACACTGCACCTTTATCTTTCAGTAGCTTGTTGTTCTTTAGTCATCATGTTTCTTTGAGTGGTAAAATAATATTTGGAATGTCTCCATCACTGTTATTGTGGATTCAATTAAGTTCATTTCATTATCGCATGTTGATGATGATGAGAAGATCTTTATTTTCCACATGTTACTGCTTGTTGTATACTAATTTTGCCTACAATCATTTTGTAGCAATCTCTCTTCGGATGTCATATTTTTTTGACGTCTCGTAGAGCGAATATGACGTTTTTTTGTTTCAGTAGGTTGTTGTTTTTCAAATTGTTGCTTCCTTGCTCTATATTGATGTCGTCTGCGCTTATTTCAGAGAAATCTCTTCTCATCTGTCATCTCTTCTTGACTTTGTATATAAATAAGACAACGCCTTTCTGTAAAACTATAATCTTGTAGAAAACCCCGCGACCTAGTCCAAATTCAAAATACATTGATTTAAGTTTTTATACTGATTACCTACTACCAGATTTCAGACTGGATGTAATACCTTCTTCAGTTATATTCGTATGCCTGTAAAACTCCTAGAAGAACACCAATTTTATTTAGGAATTACTTTTGTAAATCCTCTAGCAGAACGTTAATTCTGTTTAAAAGATAAATCTTCTAGCAGAACGTTAATTTTATATAGAAGATGCTCCTTAACAACTAGGGTTTACATGTTATGTAACCTAAGATTGTTTTAACAAGGTAAACCTAGTATATACCCGAATTGTAAACGAAACGAATTCCAACAGAACAAGTCTTGTATTCCATATTTTAAGACACTAATTCAACATGAACGAGTCTTGTAGGTTCTTTAAGGTTGAGTTAATAATATATAGGTTTAACTACGCACAATCTCTTATATTTCAATTATAAAGATAGAACAATATAATGCGGGAAAAAAATAATACTGATATCAGAAATTTTTGTTAACGAGGAAACTACAATCCTGTAGAAAAATAATGCGATCTAGTCCAGATTCAAAACACATTGATTTAAGTTGTTACACCAGTTACCACCAGATTTCATACTTGATGTAATACATGTTTCAATTGTATTCGTGTACCTGTAAAACTTTTAGAAGAACATCGATTCTCTTTAGGAATTGCTCCTTGTAAATCTTCTAGCAGAACGCTAATTCTGTTTAAAAGATACTATTAAAAATCTTCTAGCAGAATGTTAATTCTCTATAGAAGATGCTCCTCAACAATTATGGTTTACAAGTTATGTAACCTAATTGATCATCCCTCACAAGATCACCCAAATCTAATCTAGAGATATCTTGATTTACCAAATGTAGAGTTCATGAAAATCACCTAGATACATGTTCCTTAAATATCTAAAAAGGTAACTTTCCTATGCATTTAAATCTCCAAGAAAAGTCTTCAAAACGCCACTCTTGTTCGTAAAAAATAACGATGTGTAAAAAAAACCTATGCAACTCTCACACCATTTTCCAAGGGAGAGATTGTGAAATTACATGAAACCTCTATTTATAATGAATGATCAAGCCTAGGTTGCTTAGAAATAAAGCTACCTTGTCTAAGAAAGGGAACACCAAATACTTGACTAAAATAAGTCTTTAATCACATATTTACATTTTTAATTTGAAAATTGTCACTAAAAGTTTGTGTAAAATATATTATTCACGAACTACCTTTAGCCACACATTTATGCTTTAGTAATCCCTCGTAACTTCTTTGTTATAACTTGGAATTGATTGATTTTTGGCTCGTTGAATTTGTATTTTCATTCATTATAACATGAAGACCTTTCCGAGGTAAATGGGAATTTTTCATTAATGTCTTAGGCTCGAAAACTCCTCGGATGCATATACAAAAGTATTTTACCGTCATAAGAATTGTTCCAAAAAGTGAGCACTTTATTTCGATAAAGAGAGGTATATAATAAATATGAGAATAACATTTTTTTACTAACCTTTAATGATATTCTTTATAGATGTATTCGTGCGAGTTTTCAATCTTCAGTCTTCAAGGATAACTTTAATTTCATACTCTACTTGTTACACCTAATCTAGTATAAAATTGACTTTAGTATACTAAATCAAGAATGTGTTTTCATATCTAAATTTGAAAACTGACTTGATATAACAACGTCAATGGGTTCAACCGTTAACAAATATAATTCATCCTCTGAGGGGGTTGAACTTAAGATCCGCTTACTTGATTACCAAGGAGAACTTTCAATGCTTAGTTTTTCTGCGACATAGCATGCATTATATCTTCATGTTCTTTGTTGCTTCTTAATACTTCTGCTAACTGAGTTTCCATTTGATCCTCCTTGGAGTCCTTTTAGCCATGCAAAGTGTTATTTGCTGGGTTTTGAGTATCATCATGTTCGTTCTCGGTGATGGGTACATCTAGACCAGGTAATGGTGTCAATTTCCCTAGCGCTCCTAGTGGGTGGATTAGGGTGGGTTCAACCATTCGATACGAGCAGATGGCTACGCAACATAATTTGGTTGTGGTAACGGTAATCCGTAAGGTGGATGTTCTCCAAAGGTCTACACCATTCCTTATGTACGACCAGGTGGTCGATTGGCAGCTAACTTTTGTGTCATCTCACTTAGAATGTCTTCAGCTTCGTTTATCTGGTTCATTCACGTTTTTACAGTTTAAGACCTTCCTCGGGTGATAAAGGGCCTTGAGATTGATGGTACCTCACTTGGTTTCTCCATACCTTCATATTTTCCTTCCTGAAAATGGTGAATAAACTAATAGGGTACACTTTTGGTACATTCGTTAAAGTGCCAACTAATGCTTTGACCGCTAGATCGAATAGGTTAAGGAATAGTTTAATGAACTCGAACTTGATGGAACTGTCCAATAGTTGAGACTTATTTCATAAATTACCCTCAGATTAGAAAGCAACAGAGAATATTTCAATCTTTCTTTAAGAAACGTGTCATTTCATTAATGATCCTTAGTTTACAAATGAATTAAAGGCTTATGCTCCTTTAATTTTCACTAGCATTCTCTAAAAGTCAGATATACTCCTTTTTTTTTTTTTTTTTTGGTAAGGAAAGCTAGAAACAAAGGAAACTATCTAGTTGCTTCTAACCAGAGAGAAGCAATTGTAGCAGGAAGATGTTGTGTAGTCCACATAGCCTGGACATTATGAGAAAGAGCATAGCTTGCAAGTGAATGCGCAGCCGAGTTCGATTCTTCAGACATGTATTTGAAATCACTTGTATTGAGATTAGTTGTGAGCGCTTTTATCATGTCTTGAATCCTCCAAATTCTCCAAGGTGGTTTCTTCATAGCTCCTGTGAGGCAGTTAACAACGATTTGACAATCCCCTTCTATTAAAACATCTCAAAATCCTGACTGAGTTGCTAATTCAGTCGCCAAGAGAAACCCATCCGCTTCTGCAAAAACAGAAGTGTCAGATCATCCTATCCGAGTGGAAGCTCCACAGAAAATTTGGTTGCGATCTCTTGCGATAGATGCACATGCATAGGCTCCATTTTTCCAGGTGGCGTCTACATTAATCTTGATGTAGGGTGGCTCAGGTGCCTTCCAGTCTCGATCCATCTCCTCATGGTTTGATGTTGATATGATAGATGCCTCAGTTTTGCTTGTAATTGCAGGGTTATAATAAAGATTAAACCAGAACATTGCTATTTGGAGAGCACCATGGACAGAATTCAATTTATTTTCAAAAACTCTCTCGTTCCTTATCTTCCATATGGCCCAGCAGATGGCCATTCCGAGAGAGATTGAATAATAGTTGTCGTTTCTCTGCAGCCACAATTGTATGAGAGAAGAGATTGTTGTACCAGCATTACCTTGAATTCTCAGGCCAGCAGGGGAAGCGAACCAAATGGCTTGAGCTAGTTCACAGTGGAGCAATAGATGATCAATTGTTTCAGCAGCGTTACTGCACATGCTGCAGTTCGTATCAACCCCTTCAACGAACCGTCCAACCTTCTGAGCTACTGCGATTCCATTGTGCAACACTCTCCAGGTGAAGTTTTTGATTTTTGGAGCAGTTTTGTTATTCCTCCAGAATTTTTTCCAAGTGAAACTAGAGACATTGTAGCTGGAAGCTTCACCTAGATTTTCTTGTATCAAATTTTGGAAAGATTGTGAAGTAAAATCACCGTGAGGGGTGAGTTTCCAAATTAACCGATCATGAGACTTATTATTTATCTGAAGAGAAAGGATCTGACCTGCTGTGTAAGGGTCCATTAACTCTTGGATGATGTCTGCCTTCTAGTGGCCCGTATTGAGATCAATAAGATGTTTAACACAGGTGACTTCTAGGTGATGATCAGACTCTCTTGTTGGCACTGGAGATGAACTGTTCAGAATCCAAGGATGCTCAAAAATGTTGATATGTTCTCCATCCCCGACTATCCATATACAACCTTTATGTAGCAAGTTTCTGTTGTCCATGATTGCAGACCAAGTGCTAGAGCATATTGAAACTTTCTCAGCACTCTAGAAGTTTTTTACTCTTAGGTACTTCGCCACCAATAGTCTTGCCCATAAGCTCTCCTGATTTTTTAGAAATATCCATGATAGCTTTGCAACTAAAGCTTGATTTAGATCACTGAGAGACCTTATTCCCAGTCCTCCATTCTCCTTAGGCAAATTAAACCATTCCCACTTAAGGAAATGCATTTTCCTTTTGTCCTTGCTGTGACCCCACCAAAAGTCTCTAATGATTTGAGAGAGCTTGTTTAGGACAGATTTAGGAATAAGAGAGGTAGCCATGAAGTAAACAGGAATCAATGCTAACACCGATTGTATAAGTGTGGTTCTTCCAGCATGTGACAGTGAGTTTATTTTCCACCCTTTCAACTTTTCTTCAAATTTCTCTATGAGGAAATTAAAGTTAGAGACTCTTAAACCTTGTTGAAGTATCTTCACCCCCAGGTATTTCTCTTCTTTTCCCATCTTGCAAACTCCAAGGATTGAGATGATTTCTTCTTCATAGGATTCAGGCACGCTTTTGCTGAAATATATAGAGGACTTTGAGTAGTTGACCACTTGGCCTGATAATCTGTAGTAGTCCTGTAAAATTGTGGATATGGAGTTGATAGTAGGGGTGTCCGTGTTTCCAAATAACATGATGTCATCTGCAAACATGACATGGGACACACTAGGTGCCCATCTATTAACTTTGTAGCCACTGTATTTACCTTCATTCTCCATTTTGTTGATGATGCCACTGAGAGTATGTGAGCAAATGATGAATAAATAGGGTGACAGGGGACAACCTTGTCTGATCCCTCTTTCACCCTTAAAGAAACCTTCATGTTGGCCATTTAACAGGATAGAGAAAGAAGCAATCTTCACACAGTTCATAATAAGAGCATGAGATCTATCTGTTATTCCTATATTGATTAATGCCTGACTAAGAAAATCCCACTCAATTCTATCATATGATCTGCTCATATCTAGTTTAAGAGAAAATGCTCCTTGAGAAGTGTTTGAAGTGTGCATAGAATGAAAGAGTTCCTTTGTAATGACTATGTTGTCAAGAATCTTCCTACCTGGAACAAAGGTTGATTGATTTTTTTCAATAAGACATTCTAGAAAAGGACTTAGTCTATTGGTTAGGATCTTAGTGACAATCTTATACAGAACATTGCATAAAGATATTGGCCTGTAATCACCTGCTGAGCTAGCATTATTTTTCTTTGGAATTAAAGCTAGGTAAGTGTAATTTAAACCTGGTGGTAGATAGGAATATCTGAAAACATCCTGTATTAGTTGCACAACTTTAGTCCCAACAATCTCCCAGAACTTTTTGTAGAAAATGGCAGGGTAACCATATGGACCAGGAGACTTTAGAGAGCCCATATTTTTGACCACTTCAAAGATTTCTTCTGCACTTGGGATGGAACTTAGCTGCCTGTTGTCATCTGGAGAAAGTTTATTAGCAGAATTAATCAAGAAAGAGTTAGGTTTCACATTTTCATCTTTTGCGAACATTGACTTAAAGTGGGTAATGAGTGTTTCTTTTATCTTCTCATGGTCAGATATCCATTCACCTGCATGGTTTTTCAGAGCAAAAATCTTGTTCCTGCTTCTTCTATGAATTACAGAGACATGAAATACCTGTGTGTTTTTGTCAATGCAAGGCACCCATTTTGACTTATTTCTTTGTTTCCAAAACATTCTATCTTTCCTTTCCAGGCTTATAATTTTGTTGTAGATAGTTCTCTCCTCCTCTCTTGTGTTAGTCAGATGAGCTGCAACCTGCAAGTCAACAAGTTTTTGTTTCTCATTTTCTATCTCTCTCCTAATGTCACCAAAGGTATCTCTGCTCCACTTTTTCAACTTCTCTCCAACCTCCTGCAGTTTAGTTGTAGTGTCTCCTTCAGAATTTTCCCAACTGTTCTTCGGAATATCTTTGAACTCTGGATGTTCAGTCCAGTAAAATTCAAATTTATAGTTGGGTTTTCTTTTGGGGGGTTTTCTCATTAAGTTGAGAATGATGGGGGCATGGTCACTCTCGATTATGGGGAGATGAAGAACTGCCGCATCTGGGAAAAGGATTCTCCAGTCAGTGTTGCAAAGAGCTCTATCAAGCCTCTCAAAGATGGGCGATGTTTGAGAAGCATTATTTGACCACGTGAAAGCTGGGCCAGCATAACCCAAATCCAAAATATCCCTTTCCATGATCAGATTTCTAAACTTAGTGCAGCTGATGTCTGTATTTGGTGAACCTCCATGTTTTTCATAAGAGTGCATCAACACATTTAGATCTCCAATAATGCACCAAGGTGCATTTATGTTTGCAATATTATTTCTAATTCCTCTCCATAAAACGTTTCTTTGGGGATGAGCAGGCGGGCCATAAATGCATAGCAAATCCTAACTTGGGATGCTAAGGTAAGCTTCCACTGTACAATGAATCAAATTATGAGATTGAGAGTTTATTGACAATTGAATATTATCTTTCCATAGAAGTGCTAGTCCACCACTCCTTCCGTTAGCTGCTACAAAAGTGTAGTTTTTGAAATCCAGAGAGCTGCAAAATTTCCTACTGTTACTTTCATTTAATCTTGTTTCAGAGAGAAACAGTATAGAAGGATTGCAGCTGCGCATGAATGATTTTAGTGTTAGAACTGTCATATCATTCCCTAATCCACGACAGTTCCAGGATTGTACTAACATCGCCCTTACGACTTTTCTAGGCAAGTCGCCACAGCCTCTTTACTTGATGAACAATATTGCTTTGTTGGAAGATCACATTCCATTGGTTCGGCATGTCTTTTACTTCCAATATGCTCTGGAGTAGCATAAGTAGTTGACTCTTGATTTCTTCTGGCAAGACGTTTCCACTGTTTCATGATTTTTCTTTGTTCTTTAGCCAATGTATTCGGGTTGGTGGAAAGAGTGAATTCTTGGTTGGTGGGTGAGGGTGTATGTTTCGGGATGGTGTTTATGGTAGGGGCCGAGCTGGTAGAAAGCTTTTTGGTGGTGTCATGGCTATTTTTTGGAGGAATGGATATATGGTGGTTTCTGGGGCATATGGGATTAAGTGCAGCTTTCTCAGGGTGTACGGTGGATGTAGTGGGGTGGGTTTTAGATTGACATTCAGAAATGGGTTTATGTTGTTGTTGGTTGTGGTTTATGGTTTCTGAAAAGTGGGTATTTTTGGTAATGGGTGGAGGTGTTGCATAAGGCTTGGGGATGGGTATCTTCTCATTCAAAGTTGATTTTGAACTATTCTCATGCATAATCAGGTTCTTTTCTCTTGAATGACTATTATTCTACATGCACGTGGTTTCCTTATTTGTAGAAGATATTATCAAGACCAAAGAATTAATGTTGATATTCTCCAGCTGTTGGGTCAAGGGAATTGGAGATTTGCTGGTATTTTTGGTAGTTGAGTGTTGACTCATATTGGATGTATCCTTGATTTTAGCCGGAGATGTTGGAACTGGAGAATCTTTGAGAATTTCTTTTTCTGGGTAATTTCCTGGTTTGGTTTTAGGGTTTTTAAACTGGTGTTGAGTTTTGGGTTTGAAGATTGCATTAATTTCTTCAGTAAATCTGGCAAGTTTGACATCCTGCATCTTCTCCATGAAAGTTTCTGGGGAAAAAAATCCCAGTTTTTCGCATTCTCTTGACAGCTCTGGACATAGTTTCATAATGTGACCAAACCTTCCACAGAAGAAGCAAACTTTTGGAAGGCGTTCATACCTTAGTTTTACTGTGCATTTCTTCTTAGATGGTAGAATGAAGGATATTTCTTGTCTGATAGGTTCTGTTATATCAATCTTCACTCTTACTTTTGCAAACCCCCCCCCCCCCCCATTTTGCATGATTATCTGTTTGTATAGGGTATGGTGTCCCAATCTTTGATGCTACAAATTCCACCATCTTGGGTTTTTGATTGCTCATTGATAGACCGTGCACTTGGACTGTAAAATCCGCAAACTGAAATTCGTACTCATGAGGTTGCTTATCTGGATCACATACCTCTAGAAGGACAAGGTCTTCATTTAGTGCCCATGGAGATCTCAGGATAACATTGTTGTAGTCACATCCAAGTTCGAATTTGATCCTGTATATAGCTTGACCGAAGTTTGATATCTCAATTCCTCCAGATGGCCTCCACGATTTTTGAAGCATGTTATACAATATGCTCAAACCATATTCTCGTCTTGTAATGGTGGTGATGATCAAAGTGTATTTATGTTCCTCACATGGTTCCGCTATGTCTTCTGGCACCTCGAATACCAGTTCATCTTCTTTCAGGAGAGACGCCATTTTTGTTGTGATATCGTTAAAATCTTCATCTGTTGTAACAGGTTCTTCCATTTGTTCTTGAGCCAATAGCTAAAACGAGATAAAAACTCAAAAATAGTATCCAGAAGATGAAAAACTAATGAGAGATCAAAAAAAAGATGACAAACTCAAGTTAACCTGCAAAATCACAAATCAGAAAACTTAAAACACGTTAGTAAAAAAAAGGTGGGAATCGTCCTAGAGACGAGATGTAATCATCCAAAGATGAAAAGAAATATCCTTTGTGGAGAGAGAAAAATCGTCCTAGGAGACGATAAACAAGTGTGCATTATCAAGATATAGTCAGATATACTCATATCCAAAGGATATCTGCTCACATGGAGTTGGTAAAGATAAAAATAGATTTTCAAGTCTTTTTAGATTTATCACTCTAAATACTTTCTCAAAAGAAAGAAAAATCTTCACTAGAAAGAGAAATTTACCTCTTATATTCTAAGATCTAATCATTTAATTAAGATCTAAAAGAGAGAAAAATGATGAGATAATAAAAATAATGAAAAATGAGTCTTTGTAAGCCTGTTTCTGGCAGTAAATTGTGACTACTATTGTTTCGGTAAATCTACATAATGTGATCATCTCAAAAAATCATGTACTAAGTAAATAATGATGCCTCGGTTGAGCTGATGCTATGTGTTAGTACCTAAAAATTACTTCTAGGCAAAACAAATGCACCGCTGTGGTACTTTATTTTTAGGTTCGAAAATCAAAATCGAACAGGATAAGCATAAACCATGAAAGTAGTTGTTCCGTCTTGCTTCGGTCACAAAGAGAGGAAGATGGGTTGATCTTATGGGAGGGAAGCATAAAAGTTAAAGAAATTGCAGCGGCATTGAATTGTATATTTGGGTATTGAACTATTAAGAATAACAGAGCTTTTGGGTATGGCAAGCTTGTTTTGTTTTCTGAATAGGCTAAGTGGCCTATTTATGGTATTTTGGAATACACACTGCCTTTCTCGTAAGTAATGGAGGTAGTGAGGTTGTGGAGATATAGAGAATATGAAGATGATGGAGGTAAGGTAAGATATTTTAGGGAAGTTTCTGGAAACCCCTTTTTAACGTATCCATTATGTTAGAGCATAGCTCAGTTGAACTCACCAAGCGTTGGTATGTCAAGTTTAGTTGTCTTATTTTAGTGACTCAAAACTCATCTAAAGTCGATTGATTGTATACTATAGTCAACTTCGTTTAGGTTAGACTAGAAAGTCTAGGAATGTTGAGACATATAAGTAGAACTCCGAATACCTGAAGAAAGTAAAGAAGAAGTGAACTACAACGACAACATCATCCTTCCTCTTGAGGTTAGTAATATTGACTTGAACTGCTTTCATTCCTAACGTATCTTTCAAGTCGTTCTATATTGAAAACATAAATGCGAAGCTGTATATATTATATATAGTGTATATATTACTCTAGTGATGTAACATGGTCATATTTGTATGATCACAGTATAATGGAATTAGACTACGAAGTATAACGCTTATATTTTGAACTTCGTAAATATGACATCGATATAATCTTGTATATATTGTTATGATTTTGTGAATGGGTTATGGTGAAGATTTCATCCTAGGAAACAATGTTTTATATTTGTTTAAAGGAAGTACATTCATTGCATATCTTTGGATTACCAATATGTGTGAGGTGGTAGAACAGATCGTAACTTTGTTATGTATCTTGGTATAACTAATCACAATGCCTGATTTATGATTTGGTATGACTAGTTTTTATTAATTAGTGTAACCAATCCTAAGTAATCACCATGAGATAGAATGATCGATATTTGTAACTAGTGGGACCGATCCTAGTAATTGGTGTGACTGATCACAGAGAAGTTGTGTAATCAATCCCGGTAATTGGTGTAAATGATCCTAGTAATTGGTGTAACCGATCCTGGTAACTGGTGTGACCGATCACAAGCAATACCATGAGTATATGGAAACTGGTCCTGGTAATTGACGTAACCGATCCTGTTAACTGATGTAACCGGTCCTGGTAACTTGTGTGACCGATCACAAGTGTTTCCATATTAAGGTATAACCAATCCTAGTGATTGGTGGTACCGATTGAACCCATGTATATGATTTGATATTTTATCAATCACATAGTGATCTTGGAATACAGGTGAACCAATTCTAAACTTGTTTGGAAGTGTGGTATAACCGATTCCAAGAATGTAAATCCATGTAAATATGAATAAGGATTTACAGAGAAAAGATGTTAACATACTTTGAACACGTTCAGTAACTCTTATCATTTATTGTTCAAAGATATTCCTTAGTACTCAAGGATATCATGTGCCGAAATAAATTGAGAATATTTTAATTAAGGTTTTTATTTTTATATGCTTTAATTACCAGCAATTAAATGCATATCTCTAGAGAATAAAATTAGAAATGTGTATTTACTAATTGGATATTTTCTATTAAGAGATTTCAGAAATTTTGGTCGAGCATTTATTGAAATTAGGAAAACTGAATTTTGCTATTCATTGCATATCTTGAGAATATTTTTGGTTTTGGAAATTCCTTGGTGTCCAAACATCCTTGATCTATAAATACCTAAGTTTGCATTTCTAGCGAACTATCCTAAGACCCTGGCAAACTTCATCTTTTTGTTGTTTCTGGTGGAGCCGTCTAATCGGAGAGGAAAATATCCTAATTAGGTGAAATATCTTATGACCGCTCGTTTAAAGACTTATGTGGGATCAAGAAGCTCCGCTGGTGGGAAACTAGATACTTACAGTGTTATTAGTTTTCGATTGATTTGATTGACTAACGGTTGTTGAAACTTTGATTGCACCTAGTTTGTTTATTCTTGAGAATCTTCTCTTTTATATAAGATTCACTCAAACTAGATCGAAGTATCGACGATATCTTTAGAACTGTTTGTAGATCTAAAGACATCGTGTGATAATCCATTGTTGACAGACTCCATTCCGTGTGTGATTGATCACAAGAGATTCAAGTGGCGTTGTGCAGGTGTTTATTGATGATTAAAGAAGATTTGAAGACAAAAAAGATTTCTTATTTGGTTCTCTTATCTTTGGGTGTAGAATCAGATTTATTCGATTGATTAGTTGCGTGAAATCGACATTCTCAATATATCTCTTTGAGATTTATTTGGATTAAGTGTGAATCTAAACTTGACTACTTTGGTAGTTATTGGATAGATTGATCTAACTAGGAAAATGAGTTTATTAGATTAAATAGAAGAGCCTTTGTGTATGACTTGAGATATCTTTATCTTGAAAAGAATCAAAAGAGTTGTTACCAAACAGATTTGTTGTTCCTTTACTGTTTGGAATACGATCCAAAGGAATTGTTTCATTGCGTGCACTCATCGAAGTCGGAAGCGCAGGGAAACTGAGGGAACTAAGTGAACTAGGGGTAGTTTCTTGGTCTTAACTATACGAAGTTGGTTTAGATTTTGTATAACGGCTTAATTCTGAGAGTATTCAATTCTGGACTAGGTCCCGGGGTTTTTCTGCATTTGCAGTTTTCCTCGTTAACAAAATCTTGCTGTGTGATTTACTTTTATTTTCCACAATTATATTTGTCTATATAATTTAAAGTAAAATACACAAACGTTAACTCTGTTATACTTGATATACATCCTACAGAGTTTGGTTAAGTTTGAACCTATTATCAAGTATCACACTTTGGTAGTCATACTGTCTCGATATCATATCCATAGACAATCACACAAAGTATGAATACCTATTTGTTGCATTGTCTCGACTTTATCCATAGACGATCACTTTTGGTAAGAGGACTTATAGGTGGATAAATAAAAGATTATGGTGTATTTAGGTACCCTCGTCTTTTCACATTATATCTCCAATTTCTACAACCTTCACCACTACTTGTAACTTTTCATCATGGGGAATTTCCACGCCGCATATTTTTGTAAACCACCAGACCATTACCCCATGAAGAATCCCCCTATGTAACGTATTTTGATGTTTCGTAGGAATTTCATCTTGTTTTAGACAAATCATGGCCGTTCATATGACGCATGTTTTGTAAAATGTGTGATCGAGTTTATATGAAGTAGTTGTAAAAAAAACTTAATCATCGCCAACTAGGGTACCGCTATATGATCATAGCCTATTAAGGCGCTAGAAGATAACTTGGCACGTTAAAGTTGGCTATAGTGCTAAAGATTAACGTCGCATGCTAATGGCGTAAAAGTAGTATAACATGTTCACTCTTTCCTATGACAGTTAGAATGAAATTATACATGCCATGATTAGGACACAATCTTAGCATAATGTAGTGGAAATCTAATAGTCGCATGTCATGTAGCATGATACACTCATGGCCTTAATTGTGGCGATAAACTAGCAAGTGGCGATGTGGCCTCGGAATAATGCTAGGGTTTGGCACGTTATAGCCTATAATGGCGTTGAAATTAGCCTAGTAGGATGAGATCCAAGAGATGGCCTAATATACTTGGCCTTAGTTGCAACAGTTGAAATTAGGTATTATCGTGGCCGTTGGCGTAGTATGGCATGGCATGGCCTAATATGGCATTAGGGTTTGGCATGCCATGGCCTAAAATAGCGCTAGCGCCAACCTGGCAAGTTGCGACTTTAATATGGTCTGCCCTAGCTACGGTAGTTGAGATGGAATGGTGGGTCCATAACTTGGCCACGGGCTTAATAAGTTAAGTCGTGACCTATTGGAGATGTTGTGGCATATCCTGGACCTAAGATGGCGTTACAAATCATCTTGGAAAGATGTGGATTTATAAGTAGCATAACATGTTCATGCTTAGATCTCATCTTATCCATGGACGTCTAAGACATATGTACAACGTTATAGCATGTTTGTGGTCAACCATGGATGTTGGGCCAACATATATTTGGTGGTGGCTTGGTATTGGCCGATTAGGACGCAACTTGGCCATAGACAATTATATAAGAATCATGGTTTGTCCTTAATTCTCCAAGGGTCGTGGAATATTTATCTCAACTTAGGTAGAAGAGTTGATATGGACTTGGCCGACTATGGAAAATTATTAGGTCAAAGGATATTAACCATGACTATATTTCAACTAGGGTAGCCGGAGCTAAGTTGAGATTAGCTTAGCTGGAGCTAAGTTAAGATCAAGTATTTTAAACCATTGATTGGTCGTGACCCTTTAATAGAATATTAGGGTTTGTTTTGTTTGGCCGTGACCCTTAGTAACGTTTTTAGGGTTTAGAAACTTGGCCACCACGTGTTTATGGCATGTGTGAGCAGTATGGGCCATATTATGGACTTGGTTGTGGCTGACCAAGGTCATATAGGGCGGTAATAGCTATGCCATGGACTTGATCGTGGTTGGCCAAGGTCCCATGAGCCATGGTAGCTATGCCATGGACTTGATCGTGGCTGGCCAAGGTCCCACTAGCCGTGATAGTTATAATATGGATCTGGACACGTCTGTCCAAGGCCCATGGAGCAATAACGAGGTTGGACAAGGTCTCAAAAGGTTGTAAGAAGTACTCCAGGGGAGTTGGTTTCAGATGGCCAAGGTGATTTGAGCGTGGCAAGCTATTCCATTAACTTGGTCGCGGCTGGCCAAGGTCCCATGATCATTTTTTTTAGCTATGTCATGGACTTGGTCGTGGCTGTCCAAGGTCCCATGAGCCATTTTTAGTTATGTCATGGACTTGGTCGTGGATGACCAAGGTCCCATGAGCTGTGATAGCTATGACATGGACTTGGTCGCGGCTGGCCAAGGTCCCATGAGATGTGAAAGCTATGCCATGGACTCGGCCATGGCTGTCCAAGGTCCCATAAGCCACTTTAATCTATGCCATGGACTCGAGCGTGGTTGGCCAAGGTCCCATGAGTTGTGATAGACAGAGCAATTCTACAATTCATGTCCTTGTTAAAAACTCAGCATCAACACTAAGTACTTCAGATATGTTCATAGTAATATGAATAATGATTATAACTAGGCAAACATATAAGCAAGCAATATTAATAATTTAAGTGCAACTAAGTTAACAAGCAACACAAGAGATTGTGTGGTTTGGCTTTCTCCTACATCCACGGGGTAATGAGTTGTGGTTGTATTAACAGTTATGGATGAGGTTACAAGATCTTAAGTGCTATCAAAGTTATAAATCTAGTTAATAGCAAATGTTGTACTCTTTCTCTTATTATTTAATACAAGTCTAACATATGCTCTAGTTCTCTCTCGGTAACTGTGTGTCCCTACTCTTGGGATGAAACTTAGTACTAATAACTCTCTCGGTATCTGTGACTTTTTCGTTATCTTTTGCTCCATCGAGGTCTGATGGTCATTTCCCCATCTGGTACTTTTATTGTCCGCTTACCAACTCCAACCAGGGGATACCACATACTCTGAATCCACGTGAGCGAAGACCACATGCATGGTCATTTTCTCACTGCGTTTATTGAGTAGACTATAAAGCCGCCTGTGACGAGACGACAACAGTCATAAGTTTATTGTGACAAAATAAAGTAGGTGAAGAAATGATCTCCTACTCCGAGGGTACCCATACGTCACTTAGACCACTCTTCTATCTTGCATATTCATGTTCTGATTACGCCACGTGTATACCAGATAATTGGTATTCACATCATTAGTAAATATGTGGTTGAAAAATAAGGTAAAAGGACAATTCCCTACTTAGGCCCCTTCCTATGGGTGTGGCAAATCTATTGATTTGCCATTTAAGCACCCACTATGGAAGGGGAAAACATGCCAGGTGGAGTTTCTACCGAGCGGTTGAGACTCGACCGCTCGGTCCACTATAAACCGTCCGGTGTATACTACACCGATAGCGGTTTCTGTAAGACCGACAGATATAATCTGATCCAACGACCATTAATTTTCACCCCTATAAATACCACATTCCTCTACCATTTTAACTCACACCTTCTTCCTATTTTCTTAGATTTTCTAATGGATCAAAACATGTTTATGGCTCAATTCATCGAAGAGCAACATGCGGCCGAAAATCGAAGATTTGCAGATCGAGCTAAAATGCAAAATGAATTAAGAAGAGCAAATAGTTGGAGAGTTGCACAACAGCGCGATTTTAGCACGTTAGAAGATAAATGCATCTGCAGAAATTATGTTTTCTTCACTAATCATCCAATTGTTGATGGATCGTTACGGCTTATTCCGTTTTGGGGACGCGTTTTAATGAAATTTGAGGAAGAAACAACGAACCTCAACAATCACAATTTGATGGTGTTGAGTGCTCGGTTCTCCATAATTTCCAAGAATGTTAACAAGTATATTGGTATGATAAGGGAAGAGGCTCGAAACATGAAAAGTGGTGAAACCCTGTTGTGCATTGATCAAAGATGTCGTGCAAAGTGGCTCTGTGACACTGTAGGGAGTTCCGATATGCCAGTTATTATGAAATCTGAAAAGTGTTGCCCCAATTTAATCTAGGTTATCAATTATATCCCCTTGCCTTTGTAACGGGTCAAAAAAGCCTTCAACCCAGACACTCTTAATCCAAATGAGTGTAAGTCTCTGGACGTTGGCATTCCTTTAGTATCATTTGAGTACAAGGGGAGTAATTGTTTCCACCTTCCTTCTGATACCCACTTTAACTGGTTAAATTTTACTATTTCACCTTCACTTTTTATTCCGGTCAACATATACAAATCTAACGGTGTGAATCCTAAAAACAACATGGTCATAAAATTAAAGTTTGTATGCGGAACTAAAATTGGTATCAAACTAAATAATTGAATCTCTAAAAATTAAAGTTTGTTTCTGAATTAAAAATTAAACTATTGAATGGAAAAAATAGAACTTACCCCACTCGAAATCCTTGAAAAAGAACGTATTTGCAGTGTTCCACCAACGTTCACAAATTACTCGCACAACTTGAGTCCTGTGGTTTTTGCCTTTCATGAAATATAAACGCTGCCAAGGATATCTTCTCAAGGATGCTTGAACACCTTGGGGGAGTAACTCAAACACTTCAGTTAGCTCAGACCACCCACCTCTTAATTTAGGTAACAAAACTCGCTCGGGATGGTTACATAAATGCGTAGATTGTACATCAGATCCAACTAGTTGCCTAACATTCGCGAACTCGTGATGTTTATCCTGAACCCATACTATATCACTATCTGCAACAGATTTTCCCTTTTCTTTCCTATTTCTTTTCCTTTGCCTATTTGTTTTGGAACTACTACTCATTTTTTGAAAATCATTATGCTCTGATGTAAACTGAAGAGAAAGGGAGAAAAGTTTTTGTGAATGAAAAATTAAGAGAATAGGGGTATTTATAGCCGGTAGAGCACCGACCGTGAACGATCGAGATTAAATCGGTGGCGGTGTAATTTAAACCTGGCGATCTCTTAGAGACCTCTAACGGTGTAGTCTCGACCACTAGGTGGAGACTCGATCGCTTATAGTTTTTACCATAGTGACGCGGCCAGTTTGCCAGGCCAGCTGGCATGAAAAATGGGTGGGTTTGGCATTTGCTATAGGAAGGGGCCTTAAGAGCGTATTCTAATCACCTATTCTAAAAGACAATTTTGCTTATAAGACAATTTATCTTAAAGAACCGTGGATAAGTATGTACTTTTACTTGTCCGACCTATAAAAAAGAAATCTCAAGGATGTTTAATTACTATTGATGAATATTTACCGAATTTGATACTTACCCTATCTAATGTGAACAACGGTTAAAGTATTGAAAATGGTTTATAAAAACATTTCGAATACCCTCACGGCTACGATATGGACGTACCACATACTTTCAGGTAAAATAGTTTTAAATTATAAAAATTCCTAGTTTTCCGTTAGAAAAATAGTAAAAATTAATTTCCCTAAAACATAGCCCCTCTAAATCCCCTTAAAACAAGAAAAGAAACCAACTTTTAAAATGTGCATTAGATTAAGAAAGACCGCATACTTCAAGTATATGGCCCGATCACATCGTAACTTCACACTCAAATACCTACTTTGGCTATCTAATCAATAACATAGCATGTTTCCGAAATCTATATTTATAATGGCCAACCGTTTTGTTGCACAATGCGCGTCAATCCATTAAAACCTTTGCAAATTCGGCAGCTCACCAACCCTACATCATCATCCCAAATGGGAAATTTCAAAATTACTTAGACCTCTAAAAACAACTCTACTAGGTCATGGTTTTCAATCATGCTAGGACCGTAGGACGGATCACAATGCCTTTATTACATTTCAATTTTCAAGAGATCTGAAAAACAAAGTGACCGATTTCATGAGATTAAAAAGAGAAAAAGACTGGTGAAATTGCTATCCCGTACCCACTCATTTTTTTCTATGATTAAAATGAATGGACTTCCACTTGAACATCAAACAAGACAACAGGAGAAAAAAAAAAAAAAAAGGACGTATAAAGAGAGAATAGATGCTGATTCCCCTTCAAAATATTATAATCCAAGCAAGTGATTTTTTAAGTTCCCACCTTATATAAAAATATATCAACCATATCAGATTCAAGCTAACATCAGCACTATTATGTCAGCGTACAATTGATTGAAGAGGACTTGATTGATGACAGGAAATGATATCCACGTCTGGAAAACGTCGCGCTAAAAGAATTATCAAAATGATAGCGTCTCCAACTTGATAGTACAACAATTACAGACTTACAGTGATGGCTGTCATTAAATGGTTCATGAATATTGGTATAGAAACACACTCCATACAACACATTTGCACATATCCGCTCAAACCAAAAAAGAAAAGAAAAAAGAATGCGTATTTCTCTGGGAAAAAGGGTGAGCCATATACGAAGCCGTGGAATAAACTTGTCAGTTGCACGCACAATTCAAGTTTTCCGGTAAACCGTGGAAAGGACTTGGAATTTCCTAGCTTGTGAGTTGCACGCACATTTTAAGTTTTCCCGAAAATGCATTCATCTGTAAAGGTCACGTTCCAAAGCAACTGGCAAGTGAATGGCATGATGTTTGCTGGTTAACGGAGTTGATAGACTGGTTAATGATGGCGCATCTCTCGGCGCCGGTAGTCATGTAGAGCACTAGCACCTCTGAAATGATCCATTCCGTATGCAAACAGGGTAGGGCTCACAAATACTGTTCAGGTGATTTAATGTTTTGGATGAGACTGTTGAGTCATATGATATGAGGGCCTGACCTTGAAAACAACGGCCGAAATGCACCAATCGTACTAGTAACTGACGAAGTGAATAAAGTTGCCTTTTATATTCTTTTCCTTTTTTAATTTTTACTTTATCCTTCCAAACGCACTTATTCTCTCCTCCCACTGCTAATTGCTGCTAATAATATTCAGTCTTTTCAGTTTCCATTTCCCGAAACTTCATCTTCTCTTTGCCAGAAACAACCCATTTCTTCTCTGAACATTAACAAACCCTAACCTTATCTTACTTATTATGTTAACAAATACATAAAGGACCCAAATCTTGATATATCCCAAATTCTCATTATTTCTGGGTTTTTTTTTTTTTTTTTACAGAAATAAATGGCTCAACCTCTGCACGCAAACGCTTCTTCAAGTATGGTTTTATCTTCAGCTTCTTGTACCCTAGTTTTTGTAGTCTTTCTCTGCATTCTAGGGTTGTATACCTTGCAAAATCATTCAACAACAACAACTTCAACGGAAAACCATCAAAATTATCAAAAAGATTTCCTTCATTTTCAGGAAATTTTCTTAACTTCATCTAGTAATTATACTATTTCATCTTACCTAAGAGAACTAACCCTGCACCCACATATAGCAGGAACCCAATCTTCATTAGAGACAGTAGAATATGTTCATAAACATTTCAAAGACTTAAATTTTGAAACCCATACTGTAAATTTTGAGGCTTTACTATCTTACCCTGTACACTCTTCATTATTATTGCATTTTAGTAATGGGACATCAAAGGAATTATCTTTAACAGAATTAGGTCAGTTAGGTAAAGTTGTAGTACCATTTCATGCTTATTCACCTTCTGGTAAAACAATGGCTAAAATGGTTTTTGTTAATTATGGTAGAATTGAAGATTATAAAACACTTACTGAGTTAGGGGTTAATGTTAGTGGGTGTGTTGTAATTGCAAGAAGAGGGGAAATTCTGTCTAGGGCAGGGATTGTGGAAAGAGCTGCTGAGAATGGAGCAGCAGCTTTGTTGATGTATACAGAAGGCGGTGATGGGAAAATAACAAGGTTTAATGGTGGTGTGGAGAGAGGTACCGTTATGAAAGGATTAGGAGATCCATTATCACCAGGTTGGGGTGGAATTGAAGGTGGTGAGAAATTAGGGGTAAATGATAGTCAAGTTATGAAAAGATTTCCTAAAATTCCATCTATGCCCTTATCTATTGAGAATGCTGAGATGATTTTAGAAGGCTTACAGGGACCTAAGGTGCCTGATGAATGGAAGGTAACGTTAAAATCCAAGGTTGGAAGAGTTGGTCCAGGGCCAACTTTGGTCAACTTCACTTACCAGGTACAGTAATTCTGCCTTTTCATTTTAACTAAATCATACATCGAAATATCTAGTTTACGCTTTAGGTGTTGTAACCAGCCAGTGTTCTAGTATTTGAAGTTTTACATACATGGGATTCATCGTAATAAGTTGGTGAGAGTTGGTTCATATGGATTTTACTATTATAGAGGTTTATGTTACAAAAGTGGTTATGAAGCGCGCCTATCTAATTGGGGTGCAAGTTAGTGAGTACGAGTTTGGATTTGTAAAAGGAGCCAATTGTGGCCACCTTATACCCATTGGTGCGTACAATTTATATGATGTAATGCTAAAGACAATATTGTGTTTTTTTGTAGTAAAAGCTAGGCTAAATTTGAGGTACAAGTCAAGGGTGGGGTTTGTGGTCCATGGTGAAATTCCAATATATCTGTTTGAACATAATAGATAAGACCAACTCTGTTTTTATTGGGGGTGTATCTTTAAGGATGCGGACTCGGATATACATGTCGTAGGAACCTGAGAAAAGTTTTCTATTTTGTGTGTGGTAAACATGATTCTATTTTTCTTCAGATAAGAGTCTATTTCGTCGTATTGTGTTTGCATCACTCGGATTAGTAGAAGCTCTGACATTTTTGTCTTTGCGTTTAACATAATGATGATGAATAGTTAAATGTGATGTTTCTGATGTCGATTTTCTCTTTTGATTTGGGGACTGAGATTTAGAAGAGACGGAGTAATGTGTAAATTTACTATTGGCGTATTGGCCTATAAAGGGTTAAACAAAATGTCTTCCATCCATAAGATTATTACTTACAAGGAGTAATATTCTTAGTAAGAGCCTCATTTTGAGGCATTGTTTTAATACATAGTTGATAGTACACATTAGAGAGTGTAATACCATCACATTTCTTTAGCATAGGCGATTACCCCACCCTCACAGGTAGTATTTGTTAGCTTGTAGATCAGTTCTGCTTTTCCATGGCATTCCTAATACCTATTTACTTTTAAAATTCATATAATCATTGCTGATTCAGCAAAAAAAAAAATTGTTTCTAGGAGGAGAAAAAGGAAGCAACAATACATAATGTTTTTGCAGTAATAAAAGGATGGGAAGAGCCAGATCGGTATGTCCTTCTGGGAAACCACAGAGACGCTTGGACATATGGTGCTGTTGACCCCAATAGTGGAACTGCTGCCCTTCTCGACATTGCTCGACGATACGCCCTGCTGATGCGGTATGGGTGGGTCCCACGGAGGACTATTATTCTCTGCAGTTGGGATGCCGAAGAGTTTGGGATGGTAGGAATGTTCATCTGCTATTCACTCTCATACTTCGATTTCTTCTTCGTTTGCTTCATATTATCAAGTGGTCAGGAAAATCATAGCTCAAAATTATTCGACTACCAAACTTTTGAATTGAGTGTCAGATAGTGCTTTTATTTGAGATTGAATTAGACTTATGAATGGTGGTATCTATTTACCAGGTCGGATCTACTGAATGGGTTGAGCAGAACCTTGTGAACTTGGGATCTAAAGCTGTTACATACCTTAATGTTGACTGTGCAGTTCAAGGGCCAGGGTTTTTTGCCCGTGCAACTCCTCAACTAGACAATCTCATTATTGATGTTACGAAAAAGGTCTGTTTTCTGTTCTATCTTTAAGTGTTGAGTGAGACGCGCTTTCCAGCCCTGAAGTTTATGTTTTATTCTAGAATTGTAGGTTTTTTTGGTGCTTTCTAAAGATTAAAAAGTTTTCAGTCATTGGTAGTGGAGAAATTTTTGACGATAGTTGCATCTTCATTAATTTATAATGATATAATGGGACTATTTCAGATTAAGGATCCTGATTCGGAGGACGTGGAAGTATACCAGACATGGTTTGCTAGAAACAATGGAATCGATGTAAGCAGTTCTTACCAAATTAAACGTCTTAGATATACACAATTCTATTGAACTTATGTTAAGCAGTGTCATGAAACTCAGTTTACTGTGTATTAACTCATTGTATACCTTTTCACATCAAATTTAATGCTTATCTTACTTGGCTTTGCAGATCCAGAGGCTCGGTGGAGTTGATTCTGATTATGCTTCATTTTTGCAACATGCAGGTGTTCCATCAATTGATTTGTATTACGGAAAAGGTAAGTCGTGTTTAACATAGAGCTTTTGCATTAACTAACAGTAGTTCTCAAGGTGAAAAAGCAGTACAGCATTATTTTTTTACTTACTAACTTACACGTTGTCATTCAGATTTTCCCGTCTATCACACTGCTTTTGATTCCTTTGACTGGATGACCACATACGGGGATCCACTATTTCGCCGTCATGTGACTGGTAAACAATTTTATAATTGTCCACAGATAGACTAACTGACATGTCTTCAAGATGCCTAACTTTGAAATGTTGTACCAGTTTCCGGTATATGGGGACTTCTAGCCCTTCACCTTGCTGATGATCTTATCTTACCATTTGACTACTCGGCTTATGCTACTAAGTTGCAGGTATGGATTTGTACCATTAATTCCTGTCAATTATGAAAAATAACAAGCCGCATAAAATCTCAAAACCTAAAAACAATTATATATAGGATTATGCGAAAACTTTGGAGAACTTGTTGGGAAGTGGCCTAGATCTACGTCCCATAACCTCAGCCATCCAGGAATTTACCATTGCAGCTGAAGAAGTTGAATCAGAAGTGAAGGTGAGATTAGATTGATACTTTCAGCAAGTCACTAGGAATATCGTTCTTGAAACCAGCATGTTCATTCCGGTTTTACTCTTCTTTTTTGTTAAAAATTACATCAGGAACTAAGAGAGCAAATTACCAGCGATGACTTACTGATAATGAAGAGACGGTCCTTGAATGATAAGTTGATGCTTGCAGAGAGAGGTTTTTTGGATCCAGAGGGTCTTCAAGGAAGGCAATGGTTCAAGCATTTGGTAGAGATCTCGCTTCTCTCGGTCCCAAGTTGGCGCCTTTTTTTTTTTTTTTCTTTTGCCTTCAGTTTCAGTTTTTGCTTTACGTGTTAATCAAGTAGATTCCTAAGCAATGACTATTAAGTAATTGATGGCATTTCACAGGTATACGGACCTCCGGAAGACGATGAAAGCAAGCTGGTTATCTTTCCTGGTATAGCTGATGCCATTTCTAGAGCAACTAGAATTCCTAAAGAACAAGAAGGGAAGTCAGCAATCCAACATGAGATATGGAAGGTTGCTAGAGCGATCCGAAGGGCTGCGACTGCTCTCAAAGGAGAACTCTGTTAAGCAAAAATTTAATAATAAGAAAACTTCGAAGTAAAAATGAAGATGTAGTCTATAGTATACACATTGGATTTCAATTTTAAATGTTCAATCTCTTCTTTACGCGACTATGATCCCTGTTGGAAATGTAAGCGACTTAAAAAAATTGTGATGTCAGATTAGTTGATTCGTATTCTTAGTAGAAGAGTTAGTTAAGCAAACTAGGAGAAGAAAAGCAATTTTTCAGTCTTGCTTGAAGATTAGCCAGACTTCTCAATAACAAGCATGTGTACTCCCATAACCAGCAAACAAATAAGAAAATTTACAGTGGTAGAGAATCCGTCCGGGGAAAAATAACGGGGGAAATAGCTCCCAGTAAAAAAAAATCCTTTTTACCGGGTAAAAAACAAAAATGAACTCCCAGTAAAAAACAAAAATAACGAAAACTTCGGAAAATCAAAAACAAGCAAAATGAAGACTCCGGAGAATCAAAAACAAGCAAAAACCACGTTAGCAAAACATATTTTATTTAATTTTATAGATACGTACGAAATACACAAAGGAAATGAGACAAAAAGAGGAGTAGAAAATTCCAGTTCTATCTAACTAATCACCAGAGACACTGACAGCTATCCATTCTATAATTTTCCTCCATAATTCATTGCCATCTAAGATTCCTTGAATTATTGTAATAAAATTTTAGTATATTAAACTCAGATTCACCGATCCAAAAGAAAAATTAAACTCAAGATTCATTCAAATTATTCAGCTCAAAAGTCTTCATCAGTCAGTGATCATTCTTTCTTCCTGGTATAGTTCTCTCTGCCTCTGAATTAATTCCTAATTGTTAATGGCATCTTTAAGTTCAGCTCATGTTCGAGGAGGAAATTCTAGCCTATTAGAATTTCCTAAACTTAGACGATCAAATTATGGTAGAACAAGTGTTAGCAGGGTTGGTTTTAGAGTTTTTGCTTCTGAAGCAAAACAAGAACCAGATCTAAGTGTTACTGTAAATGGATTGCATATGCCAAATCCTTTTGTTATTGGTTCTGGACCTCCTGGTACTAATTACACTGTCATGAAGAGAGCTTTTGATGAAGGTTGGGGTGCCGTCATCGCCAAAACAGTAACATCTCTCTCTTGATCTTGTTTTCATTTTGTTTTGAATTTGCTAATTTGATGCTTGAGATCTGATCTGAATTGAGTAGCAATATCTATTATGCTCTGAAGTATGTTATCTTTCTTGCTTAAGTATTAGTTTATGGAGTGAATTGAATTAAAAATTGCAATTTGTTTCATCATTCGCCGGTTACAAGTGCTCAAGTGATAGTGATCGCTATTCTGTTCTCAAATGTCTTATCTTTCTTGCTAAGTATTCATTTATGGAGTGAATTGAACAATAAATTGCAATTCGTTTCGACATTCGCCCGGTTACAAGTGCTCTAGTGATAGTGATTGCTAGGTGACTATCTTAGGTGTTATTGGATTAGTAAATAATTAGTCAGGCATTTTTGTATTCCTTTGGTTAATTGTATCTAAACTGACTTCTCATCTATATAGGAGCAAATATTGTGTTGAATACAAATGGAATATCCCCTTAGTACTCTGCTTTATCAATTATTTTTTCCTATGAGGAGGTAGGATCTGTTAACACTGTGGTGGACATCAGGATGACACGTTTTACTTCGTTGCCCATTTAGGAGATGATGTTGATCATCAAATATAAAATAGACCCAACTCTAAACATTCTAATCTTTAAAAAATGTAATATGTTTACCTGTTCAATTTTAGAAGTTTAGAACGGGTGATTTCTTTATCATCTGGTTGACCAGCACATTGTTTTTGTTCTTGGAAAGGGCCTAAGAATCTGTCAATGTTACATAAGTATTTTCTAATTTGGGATGTAGGTTAAGCTCATCTTAGAACAATACATATATTGTTTTCTGACTTGGCCTTATTCATGTGGAAATGATTAGGAGAAAAAAACAAACATATGACAGTTTAGACTGTAGGTAGGTGAAGCTGATGTCAAAAGGAAATTTCCTAGCTTATGATAAGCAGCATTGTGTAACTGCAACAACTCTTTGACAGAGCAAAGGTAAAAGATCCATTGGATAGACGCTTCAATGGTTGAGTTAAGAATCTACAGATGATGAATACTTTAACTGATATTGTAGTTGCAACTGTTGCATTTAGTCAGTCCAAGTCATTAACCATTGATAGTTACACAACGTGGAAATAGATCAGCCTAGCGAATCCAATAGAGATGGTTAGGCGAAAACAATCAAAAGTGTGGTTTCTAGCAAAGTTATGTTTTGGATGTTTAGATATAACTCAAACAAGATTCAGTTTTGCCTACTTTTGCACTGTAAATGATGAACACAAATTGTAGATTTTCCTGTGGTTGCGCAACATTCAGAGATTTGATTTTGAAAGCGTAACACCAGAGAAGCTAATTCATCTACTTGAAAGATGTGTTCAAAGAATACATACTGTTCAATTTGTTTGGTACAGATCTGGTCATCTTTATTTATAATTTACATAAAAGCACTTTATGTGTCTTAACCCAAATGTTATATACTTGAGGCATCTTTGTTGCATTAGCGATCTATTTTACTGTATGAATCTTCAATGCTATCTATGAATTCTAAGTTTAGAATTATTGTGTATGATACTACAGATCTGTTGTTGGAATCTAACTCTGTGAACCCGCGCTTCGTTTGTGGTAGGTATCTCTGGATGCTTCTAAAGTCGTCAATGTAACCCCCCGTTATGCTCGTCTCCGAGCGGGAGGAACGAATGGATCTGCAAAAGGAGAAATCATTGGGTGGCAAAATATTGAGCTCATTAGTGATCGACCTCTTGAAACTATGTTAAAAGAGTTTAAGCAGTTAAAAAAGGAGTACCCTGACCGTATCTTAATTGCTTCAATCATGGAGGAATATGACAGGGGTGCCTGGGAAGAACTTATTGACCGAGTTGAAGAATCTGGAGTGGTATATTCCAATGTTCAAGACCAATTTTCTACAATAAACTGATTTGAGCACCGTTTAGTCTACATCTTGCAATGTGATTTATCTTTTTTCTGTTGCTGATGCTTTTTAGGATGCACTTGAACTCAATTTCTCATGTCCTCATGGTATGCCCGAGCGGAGGATGGGCGCTGCTGTAGGGCAAGACTGTGCGTTAGTGGAGGAGGTATGTGGATGGGTGAACGCAAAAGCCACAGTACCTGTATGGGCAAAGATGACTCCAAACATCACCGATATTACACAGGTTGGCTTGTTTACGCTCTTTCCATGACTTGTTTTTATCGAGCCTGGTTTGCCTTTCTTATATTCATTCTTAATCTTTTGTCCTTATTTTTACTTTACCTGGTTATATACGATACCTCCAGTACCAAGAAATACCTTTAGTGAGTGTAGTTAAATAGATGCATTGCAGTTATTGTGACAAGCTTTAGCAACTTTCAAATAAGGTTGACATTTGCGTCTGCCTAAAGTGGTTGCTGAAATCTGGAGTTCTCAACTTTCTTTCCTTTGTTCTTGTCCACCATCAATAGCACTGGATATAGTTCAGGACTCGTATATGTCAAGTTAGTTCATTCCGCATAGAAAGTTTGAAAGGAGTCTTCAAACATGACTCAGCCCCGGTGACGATAAAATTGATTTTCAATCGACTTTTTTGTGTTTGTCTGCCACTCTGCCTACTCGATTCTTCTTCTGCATCGAGTATTGCACTAGTATGCTCTCTTATCTACTATTTATCTGTGCCTACTAGCCAATACATTGATGTGCCCTTTGGTTATATAACTGTTTTGACTGCAATTTTTCTTTCGCATCGTATCCCATTGCAGTAACATTGTCCTACCTTTTCTTGTTGTATGCAGCCAGCGAGGATCGCCCTGAGAACAGGGTGCGAAGGGGTTGCTGCTATTAACACAATCATGAGTGTCATGGGAATTAATCTAACTAGTTTACGTCCAGAGCCTTGTGTTGAAGGGTTAGTGATATCTTGATCTTTATGACAATACCCAGGAATTTATCATTCCAAAAGTTTTTATACTCCTAGTGTTTTCTACTAATTATTTTTTCGTTAAATGTATCAGGTACTCCACCCCTGGAGGCTATTCGTGCAAGGCAGTTCATCCTATTGCACTTGGAAAGGTCATGAACATTGCTCAAATGATGAAATCAGAATTTGCTGACAAGGATTGCTCACTTTCTGGTATTGGAGGAGTTGAGACCGGTGGGGATGCAGCTGAATTTATTCTTCTCGGAGCAAATACAGTTCAGGTTTGGAGCATAATTAAAAGTTTTCTTTGCATGTCCAGAACAGCTTTATATCGATACATGTTATATTTAATTTGTAGATTGATATTGGAACCTCGAAACTGGTTTGGTTGAGATGTCAGCTCATACTGCCATACCATACCTACTGAAAAAGCTTATTTATAAGTCTATTTAGAAACTGAATGGAAAGTTAGGCAAGTCATAATGATCATTTCTTTGTAGGTTTGCACTGGTGTAATGATGCATGGGTATGGACTTGTAAAGAAACTTTCCGAGGAGTTGAAAGATTTCATGAGAAAGCACAATTTCACTTCAATAGAAGATTTTAGAGGGTATGTGTCTAAGGATATTCCTCTGTGCATGTTTTTTCTCCAATTGTTCCGTTTTTTTTGACGTTTTACAAATTGCATCTTTGGTATTCGCAGGGTTTCTTTACCTTACTTCACCACTCATACCGACTTGGTACATAGGCAGAGAGAAGCGATTAAACAGAGGAAAGCTATCAGGCTAGGTCTACAATCCGACAAGGATTGGACAGGAGATGGTTTTGTGGAGGAAACCGAGAGCATGGTGTCTAACCAATAATCTGTTGATATATTCAAAAATGCATCACTTACTCTACATTTCGTAGAAAAGACAAGACATGAATCGTGAGGTTCTGTTAGTTTGTAACATGTAAAATGTACTCTCTAATAATCAATGTAGCCTAAACCGAGTTCTTTGTCAGTAGAATTTTGAGGGTTGGAACCCCTCTCCTTTTGCTCATTGAATAGATTTTTTCCTTAATTTTTCTGGCATGGTTTTCTAAAGAGGTATTGCCCTATTCCTTTAGCCGGGGGGGAGGGGGATAATGACGCGCCAGTTAGCCGGGGGAAAAAATTTAATGACGCGCCAGGTAGGGGTCGAACCTACGACTTTCTGCTTAGGAAACAGACGCTCTATCCACTGAGCTAGTCTTTAAAATATGTTTTGACATGAAAAGTTCATTAATGTCGGTATAATATTTATAAAATGTACTAAAATCTTATTACTTAATGCTCAAATAGTTTCCTTGATACTCAAGGTGAGATCCCAGACCGAAATATTTCATAATATCGCTTTTGAATTTCGTAATTTATATGTCTTTAATTCCCAATAATTAAAGCATATCTATGGATTATATATTAGTAAAGTACACTTGTATACTAGCTAATATTAAGTTGTCATCCATGAGAAGATTTCGGGTATATTGATTTGACAATAGTTGAAACTGAGTGAAAACCAAATTTGGTATTTATAGCATATTTTTTGATATTTTTTGTTTTGGAAATTCCTTGGTGTCCAAACTACCTTGGTCATTATGAATAGTGAAGTCTGTTATCTTACAAATTTGTCCCGTAACATACAGAATTTCGCGTTTAGTGTGAGGAAAGCCCAATAATAGTATTCTCGTAATACTCTCTCGAAGTCCAATTAGGTGAAATCTCTTATGTGAGCTTCATTTAAAGACTTTTTTTTTGGATCAAGAAGCTTTTAGTAGTACCGTTGGTGGAAAACTAAATTGTATTGTTATTTTAGTTTTCAATTATTGGTTTGATTAACTAACGATAAAGTTGAATCTTGATTGCACCTAGTTTGTTTTTTTCGTGATCCTTCTCATCTGGTATAATGTCACTCGTACTAGATCAAGATCTAACGATTTCATATATGATCTTTATTGATTGAAGATCTGAGGATATGACTTGTTATCATCCATTGTTAACAGACTCCGTTCTGTTGGTGATCGATCATAACAGAATCAAGTTATTTGTGCGGTACACTGAAGACTGAAGATTTGAAGACTATAAGATTTTCTTATTGGTATTTTATCTTTGTGATTATACTTCATACACACCTTGATTGACTAGGATCCGACAAGTTAGTTTATCTTTTATAGACTTTCATAACTTATTGTATAGAGCAATGATCTATCACTTGGTGGTTCCCGTCAGAATCCTAATTTGACAGGTTGTGAACTAAGGTTTGATATTTCGATAATCTTAATATTGGATGATCTAAACTAATACAAAGGAGTTTATATTGATTAAAATGAAGAGCCTTTGTATATCAATTATATCTCTGATTAACTTTGTTGATTTAAACTAGAGCGGATTAGTATTTTACTGTTGCGGAATACGATCCAAATGAGTTGAGTGAAAGAAGTCTTCACAAACGGGTGAAGCAATTAAGATAGTGGAATCTATCTTAGGAATCACGTGTGTATAAACTAGATTGGCAGTAGGCGCGAGGATATTGAAGGAGCTGAGTAACCTGGATTTAGTTTACTTGGTCTCAACTATACGAAGTTGGTAGTAGTCTTTGTATAGCAGCTTAATTATGAGAGTATTCAAAAATGGACTAGGTTCCCGTATTTTTTTTTAGCATTTGCGGTTTCCTCGTTAACAAAATCTTGTTGTATGTTTTTACTTTACTTTCTGCATTATAATTATTGTTTTAGTTATGATAAAGTAATTATACTATACGTTAATCCAATAATTGGGTTTGATCCTAATAGTTAGGTTCGGTTCTGATTCCTATTCTATATACCCAGTATCACCTTGTTGAAAAGTAATTTCCTTGACATAACTTTTCTGAATTAGATTACACAAGGTGTGTCTTAATTAGGTTGATATCGAAGAGATTGTGGTGTACTTGCTACCCTCGCCATTTCACTGTTGTAAAAGTTTACCATTTCTGCAGTGTCCTTTCTTCCAAGAATAGTACTCCTTTGGTGTACCCCTTGTTTTTCATACATATGTGCATCTTCCATGCATTCATCATCTGTAGATATCAATACATTATCATTTGTCTCCATTATGTGATTGGTTATAACAGGGCTATTAATAAAATGAACACAAATGACAATGTTGTTATAACTACAAATGATGAATTCATGGAAGATGCACAAATGGATGGAAAACAAGGTCTAAACAGATACCCTTTAGAAACCTTTTATGTTCTCATTCAAAAAAATATATTCTTTGAAAACTTCACTAAAAGAGCTTCGGTTTTTTAGGTATTTTTTATCAGCGTTTTTCTAGGATTTAAGTATATTTCGTCATGCTGTCTCAATTTTACTAATTCATGATGGTCAAAAAATCATTAAATCATCCTGATTTATATGGAAAACCTTTGTCAGATGATAGGGACTTGCTTGTTTCGTATCAAGGTGGTGTTTATGTTTTGGTTTCTAAAAATCAGACGCCTAAAGTTGATACATGTGATCAAAATAAGGCAATTGATTCTTCGAAAGTTGATGATAAGTCCAAAAAGTCTGAAGAAAAATATTTTGCGTCTCTATATTTAAGAAACATAAGTATGGTATTTCAAATATTAATGCTGATATGCTTGATGCACCATCAGTTAATCAAATCGGTAACTTTTGTTGTCAAATTATCAAAGGCAAGCCATTCTAGGGCTATGGCTTAATGAAGTTTTAGTCTTGTTAGTCGATTGGATTTTAAGAAATATTTTAAGTTTGAAGTTGCAAAACAGAAGCTTCTTAATCTAGAAAGTTATCTGGAGCTACTCAATTCATACCTTTGTTAAAATATTTTCACATTATTATAATACAGAATGACGTTGATAAATTAAGAGTTAGCTATGGTGGTCCTTGGAAGGCCTGACATAGTTATTGAAGTTTCAAGATTGGACACCTAGGTTTGATCTTGAAAATCAGAAACATTTCGTGCTTTAGTGAGGTGCAGCCTACCTGGATTACCAATTGAGTTTTGCGATGAAGAGCTATTATTAGGGCTTTGGGAAAGTGTTGTTGTGATGATGAAAAAAGAAGAAGTTGAATCTGAAAAAGTATCATGTTCGAAAGAAGTCTTTGATGGAAAATATCGCAAAACTTAAACATGAATGGAGGCCAAAAGCACCAGTTGGTTGTGTCAATAATGGCAACAAGAAGTTTGTAAATAATGAAACAAGTTTTTGATAAGCTTGTTCAAGCTAAGCAATTAGAGGATGAAGTGGTTAAAGCCCAGGCTTTACTGGATGATGCTAAAGCTAAGTTGACAGTGTCAAACATATATAATACTACTCATGATGAAGTTTTTGCCTTTGTAGATGAGTATATAGACAAAAGTTCGGGTGCTTAAGTTCTTGCAGAGGAGTTGGCCTTTGAAGAATTTGGAAAATCTAAAAATAAGGCGAAGAAATTGGCTGTAGCTGTGGATAATTCCTTGGAAAAACAATATGCTCTAGTTGATGCTCTAGTTAAGTCTTGGCAAGCTCTAACGGAGAAAAATTGAAAGAACATAAAGCAAAAAAAAATAATTGTGGAAGCTATATTTCAATAACAAAAGATGAATGGAGACTTAACTAAATATATACAGCTTGATTTGGATAGTAGAAAATTTTCTGATGATAACAACTTTATTACTCTTTCAAAGATAGCAAGAAGAACATCTCCAAGTTTGCATGATGAAGTTGTTGACGTGGAAACTTAAATTAGATACAGATGGGGGATGAAAAATAGTGACAGTGAGGTTATACATGGGTTTTTTAATGAAACTGATAGATGAGAAGGACATAGTTGACGTTGTTATTCCTCCCATAATGCCTCTGGTTCACTAAGATGTTGAAATACAACGTATGAGGGTGCAAGTTGAAAAGGAAGCTGAAATTGTTATGTTCATAACCTTAAATGGAACACGTAATTGGGGATACTTATATTAATTGGGGGATATGAATTACTTACTCCATCCAACAGTGTCCGCTAAGGGGTGTTTTTTGGGTACTGAAATACTAATATATTCCATCTAAATTAAAATTTATAACTAAAAATCAAAATCAAATCCTAACAAGTTCTTAAAGATATGTTAAATTGAATTGTTGTTGAGCAAGAAGAAGGAGAATAAATGGATTCATTGAGAAGGTACATGAAACCCAATCATATTTAAAGTGTTGTTGTTGTTTTGAAACTTCGTTTGGGTTAGAATCAGAAACTGAAACTTTTCAGTTTCAGTTTCAATCCACTCCTGGCTTGTGTTCATGATGAATACCCTACTGGTTTTTTAGTGCCGGCATGGTTTTTAGGATGAATATTATGCCGATATCTGGTGCCGACATGGTTTTTCAGGATGAATACCATGTCGATACTAGTGCCGACATGGTTTTTAGGATGAATACCATGCCGATACTTGCTATTTCAGACATATTTTTTGTATGTTTTTTTCCTCAAACCGGCACGGTACACTTGGGAATCGACCATACAGGCACTACTACCGGCATGCTCGATAATGAACTTTCTGTGCCGGCAGTGTACTTACAATTTCAAAATTGGGGGACATTGTGTATCGGCATGGTGAAAGTATGAATACCATGCCAATTTGGTCCCTGCCGGCAAGGTATTCATACTTTTACCATGCCGGCACTGAGTTTTTCAGGCGTAACAATGGCGGATTCAATGAAAAAAAATCAAATTTCAATATATTAATACCTATATATGACTAATTGGAGCACTTGTATGATAGACACATTTTTGTGTCTGATTTGTTCTTAGTGTCTCTATTGTTAGTCTCGATTTTTGTACTAATTTTGGTGTTTTTATGTTTGTTTAGTTGTTTTTTGAGAAATACATTTGTGTGGAAAAAGTGCTTTTTGGACCCCCGGAGAAAAGTGATAAAGGCACCCTCATTTTGAATAAGGGAACCCCAGGCACCCCTCAAGGCATCTTCTATTCGCACCCCCGGTTTGGTTAGGGGGACACCCATCTCCTCCCTTTCAAATTTGTTTTTGGCGGGAAAATATGGTTTCAAAGAACCAGAATTAGGGTTGCTGATTTGGGAGTGTTTTAGGGCGATTCAATGGCTGAAACTTCATGGTTCAACTTGATTCATCATCACAGGAATGTTATGGTCGATGGTTTCGACTGAATTTGGCTGGAAAAACCGAGATAAGAAATCAGAGCAACATGAACACGTACACGGGTCTGCATGCGTTTTGGAGATTTCGAACGTGTTCTTCTCATGTCTGGTCACTCGAGCGACACTTTGGACCTTTACAAAGATAAATAAGGAGATTTTCAGCTATAGAAACGCGTGAGAAGCTAAATTAGGGAAGAAAATATTCCCATAATATTTTATTTACTGCCGAGCTATGGAAAGATTTTCCGGCGTAATGAGGAGTTATTCTTGGTCCAAAGGTGTATAAATATGTTTCTGGGGTCGATCAGAAGATTTATGGAGAGTTTGGGATAGTTTAGAGCATCACAGAGGCGTAGAATCAACAACCAGGAAAATTGTTTCTGCTGGTGTACGAAGAACATAAGACCACCACAAACTGTCGTTTATGCTGCAGTGCCTGCGACAGTTATTCGGCAGTCTTACATGTTATAACAACAGAGACAGTTTACAGATATCGTTCTCTGTATCGGTGTTTTGCAAAAATTATAAGCGTTGCAAACACCCGGTTTTAATTATTTTCTCTATATTTCATCTTTGTAAACACCTATTTGAGTAATGAAATCACCTTTAGAGCGTGTTACCATGATGAGAAGCTAATCCCAACCTCTGGGGCGATGGAGGAAGCCAAGTTTCACAAATGTGGTAATTTTATCAATTCTTGTTATGACTATTTGCATTGTTATTTAATTGATTTATGAGTTTCATTGAATGGTTGTGATTACAATTTATGGGTCATGCTTAGCTTAGAAGTTTTGATGTCCCATGCTTTAGTTTTACACCCATTACTTTCGAAATCTACCTTAGGCAATGAACTAGAGTCGATAAAACTTTATCATTTGAGCTTTTATTGTTTAGAATTGATATATGAACCATATGAGTGTGGAAATTGGTGGAATCCTAGCCCCGGTCTCTCCATATTTTTACAACACTTTTTAATTGAGTTTGTTATTTTTATTTATAAAAAAAATTAAAGTCTAAAAAAAATCTTCATTCACAAGTCTCAACGAACCTTTTCACTACAACATCATTGATAAATACAATCAATTTTTGGCGTCGTCGACACAGAGCTTGTCTTTAGGCTAGAGTTTTTAGATTTTTATTCTTTTTTTTTTTTTTTTTTTTTTAGGTTTTTATTTGTTTTTACTTTATTTGTTCTTCTTTACGTTTTTGTTTTTGTCTTTTTACTACAGATTTTGGAATTTGGAGCGAAAGAAAAATTTGCCAAAGCTTTTGGTGAATACTTAAAGTTTGGAGTTAAAGACAAAGCGAAAGAAGAAGATTTTTTTTTATTATTATAAAAAAGAGGAAAAAAAAAGAGTTTATTTCTTTAGATTGTATTAGGATTTCTTTATTCTTGTAATTTTCTTTTTTTAGCACTTTACTTTACTTTTTTTTGGACTTTGGACTTGGACTTTTGGACATTACTTTGTTTTTTTTAAACCCTACGGAAGGGTATTTTAAATATTAAACTGTTTGCAGAGAAGGACGGTGATTACGATATCACCTCGGCCCCTCGGGTTCGTACATGACATAGGAGTCGTGGCTCGAGTCGACTTCAGCGGTTCATCCCCCGTCTGGAACGGGAGGTAAGTTTGTCGAAACACTCGCGAATCCTATGCCAGCGAGTTACTGTCTTCCTTCGTGTGAATATATGTTAAGGAACTGAAAACGGCTGTTTTAAATTCCTAGTAAAAGGCAAGGACTGGCCATATAAGATAAGGGTTCGGATTTCATCACCGTTCTCTTCTTGCTCGCCTTAGGAAAATGAAACTTAACGCGAACCTAAGCCTTAAAATTTGGAATAGAACAAGACCAATAGGGTAATGATCTTAATAGGAAACTCGTTCAAAAAATATTGGTTACTCTTTTGAGCATTCTTCGAAGTTCATGATAGTTTATGTGAGTTGAATGCGTGACTGAGCCACCTTGTAATACGGTGAGGCCTTGGGTATCAAAGCTCTAGCATCTTCCCTCTCCTCTATTCAACTTACTTAAACACAGATTGATTCCAGAGAGGTTTGCTCAGATTGTAACGAATTCCTTTTTGAAAGAATAGAAGTTGGTCTAGAAAATAATCTAAGTGGAGCCATCATGCTTTTTATTTGCTAGAAATCAGTAGGTTTGCTGTGGTTGAGTCAGCCTTGTTTGTGTTTGCATAGAACTTCCCTTCCTTTTAGGATTTTTCTTTTTAATTTTATTTTTGTTAGTGTATGCTAAAATCGCTCGACTCCATTAGAGAGCGTGCTTGGAAAAGAGATACTTTTGGCCGTTTGATTAGTGACGAGCCTAAAAGTTCTTCTTTTGTAAACAGGGAGCTCCAAGACTCTTCTTTGGAGAGCCCTATTTTTGGAAACTTCAGTTTTGAGAATTTAAGTCTTAGTGAGGAATTCACCCCTAGGATTACTGTGCTAAAAATGACAACTTTGAAGGAGTACATGTACCCAACTAGGTCCAACCGGGAATCATGCATTAAATTGCCAGCCTCTACGGCTACTTATGAGTTGAATCCTGGTATTCTTCAGATGGTCCCTATATTCTTAGGAAAAGACGATGAAAACCCTTACTTTCATGTTAGGGATTTTGAAGAAGTTTGTGGAACAATTAAGATTAAAGACCTTAGTGATGAAGTCGTGAAACTTAGGATGTTCCCCTTTTCCTTAAGGGATAAAGCCAAGTCCTGGCTGAATAACCTACCATCTGGGTTTATAGAAACATGGGACCAACTTACTGCTGCTTTCTACTTAAAGTGGTTCCCTAAGCATAGAACCGCATCTTTTAGGTAGAAAATTAGTTCCAGTATGCAACAAGAAGGAGAATCCCTTTATAGGTTTTTAGAGAGATTCAATGATCTCCTATCCGAATGTCCTCACCATGGGTTTGAGAAAATGAAACTAGTAGATATTCTTTATGATAGTTTAGACTATTCGACCAAAGCCATGGTCGAATCTATGTGTGCTGGTGAGTTCACTAGTAAAAATTCCGATGATGCTTTTACCTTCTTAGGAGTTATTGCTGAAAAATCCCAACAGTGGGAACCTTGTGTTCAACCCCCTAAGAGACTCTTGGTCAATAAAAGTAGCACTAATATGGTCGATACAAGCTTTGGGTCAGATGCTAAGTTCGCTGCTTTGTCTAGAAGGTTAGAAGCTTTGGAAATGGGTCAGTCTAAAAATAGGTCCCTTGTTGAACCTAATGATAGAATTAGAGCCTCTCAAATCTCTAGTTATGGAGTAGAACCCAATAACTCATTTTGGGAAGGTCATGTGAGTGAAGAGCAAGCCCATGCTGTCTATAACAATGCTAGGTTTGAGAACCATCAGAAGTTTGACCCATACTCAGAGACCTACAATTCTGGTTGGAGAAACTATCCTAATTTTTCTTGGTCTAAGGGCCAGAATCAAGATCAGTCTAATAATTCTCAGCCTCCCCCAGGTTTTGATTATGCTAAGAACTCTTCGGGTCAAGCCCAGTTCCAAAACCCTTCTGAGAATAGAATGACTAGCTTAGAGGAATCTCTTAGTATATTAAAAAAGAGCCAGGATATGCTATCACAAATCCAGGAAATGTTAATAAAGAGCCAGGTTAATTTTCAAGAGGAAACCAAGCAGAATTTTAAGAATAATTCCCAGTCTCTTGCTAAACTAGAACTTCAAGTCGGCCAGATAGCTAAGTATATAAGTGAAAGAGAAGACGGAAGGTTCCCTAGTCATACTGATCCCAACCCCAAAGGAGAGAAATCGTACAATCATGTGAATTCTATTACAACCCTTAGGAGTGGTAAAACGGTAGACAATAAGGTAGCCATGCCTAGTGGACATACTGTAGTTCCACCTTATACTTCTCAAGAGGAGGAGCCCATAGCTGAGGAAACTGAAACAATTCCTAAGGAGTCCCAAGAAATTCCTGATAGGACTACCTTTGTGCCTAGAGCCCCATATCCAAAGTTGTTAGCCCCAACAAAAAAGGAGTCGACTTTCAACGAGATAATGGAGACATTTAAGCAGGTGAACATTAACATTCCATTGTTAAAAGCAATTAGACAGATGCTTGCTTATGCCAAGTTCCTTAAAGATCTTTGTACACGAAAGCGTAAGCTTAATGTCCAAAAGAAATCCTTTTTAGCTGGTCAAGTAAGTTTCATTCTTCTGAACCAAACACCCCCTAAGTATAAGGACCTTGGATGCTCCACCATATCTTGTGCGATTGGTAATCACATGGTCGATAAAGCTTTACTTGACTTAGGAGCTAGTGTTAACTTACTCCCGTATCATGTTTACACCCAGCTAGGTCTTGGTAAGTTGAAACCGACTAAAATGACACTACAATTAGCTGATAGGTCCGTTAAAGTACCTCGTGGTGTCATAGAGGATGTTCTGATTGAGGTTGATAAGTTTATTTATCCAGTGGATTTTGTTGTTTTAGACACCCAGCCTGTTCAGGACCCAAATGCTCAAATACCGGTGATTTTAGGTCGCCCATTTTTAGCCACAGCTAACGTTGTCATCAATTGTAGGACCGGGATTATGAACATATCCTTTGGTAATATGACCACTGAACTAAATGTCTTTAATGTCACTAGACATCCTTCTGATGGTATAGAAGAAGTGAATATGATTAAAACTTTAGTTCAGGATAATTGGCATGACATTTTACTGGGAGATTCTTTAGATGAATTTGAGGAAACCATTCTCTTAGACCAAATGTGTGATCAATCTTTAGAAGAAGCCCTTGAGTATTTTAAAGACTCTACGGACCCATAAATCCAGGCAATAATGTTAGGTATTTCTGAGAATAATGATGACCCTAAGTTTGGGGGTAAAGAATTAGAAGAAGCTCTTGAGTATTTTAAGGACTCCAAGGATCCAGAAATTCAAGCAATAGTTAGAGGTTTGTCTGTGAGTAGTGAAAACCCTAAGTTTGGGGGTAGTGATGGTTCTTGTGATCGTCACGTATCCCTAATTGAAGTCCCTAACTTGGGACTCAAGCCTTGTGCATCTGAGATATTACTTGAGTCTATTCAGACTCCGCAGCCCGATCCTCCTGATACTGTCCAGGAAGTGACCCAGGTATTAGAGGCCAGCATTTCGGATAAATATCTTTATTAAGACACACATATGAAGCTTCGTTATTTTTCCCAGATAAACCCAGTTGTCTTGACAGAAAGATTAGATGAGGATGTGCTCCTTATATTCGTTTTTCTGAACCAGTGCAGTTGTCTCATATTGGTGTTAACTCTATTTGGTCTTATGGATCCACAACTATTTCGGCTATTGGTGTATGACTTTCGAAGGTGAAGATCCTTTTTGAGGTATTTGATGTCTGGCTGAAGACTTTAAACTTATCACTCCTTGGGAGGTACCCCTTGCTCATGCAACACGGTAATATTTTTCCTCATTTCCTTCTAGTGGTAACGGTTTCTCCTTGTTCATGTTTTTAATCTCATCTTTAGAACATTGAGTACAATGTTATATTTAAGTTTGGGGGTATGGGAGAAACTTTTTAGTTGCATTTTTGAAACTTCTAGCGTCACATGGTATCCGGTTAGCTAAGTTTACATACTTTTCTCACCGAAAAGATAGAAATTGGAATGCTAGGGATAACAACCTATTGAGACATTAGAGAAAAAGACATTGAGATCCTTGAAATTCAGGAGAGAACTTGTTCCTTTTAGAGCGTAACCGTGATGGAAAGGCTAGTAGGTTAGGAAATGCCAGAAAGACAAATCAACCTCACAATGTAGTCTTATTTACTGGATTACGATTCTCTCTCAGTAGAAACTTATCATCATCAACAAGCGGAGCGACATCAAAATCTATGAAGAAAGTTGAAGACGTTTAAGGTTTAGAAGCAACAATAGAAAATCAGAATTCAAAATCAAGGGTTACAAGAAGTTATAAGAGGAAGAAAAATCAAACGATATAAGTTGTTGAAGTTCATGATACTAAGACATTACAAGTTGTGAAAATCCAAGTGTTAAATTCCTTCTCTCATGGCCATGTAAATTTTTGTCTTGTAATTTTAGTGTTACAAAAAAATAATAATAATAATAATAATGAAAAGAAAAATAGAAAAAGAAAAAATAGAAAAAATCATCATTACGTTTTTTTTTTCAATAAGGCCATAGGGAAGTAGAAATTTTTATGTCAAGCAAGAAATCGAAGAGAAGAGTTAATTGTCAAGGTTCTACGAGTTTCAAGAATTTATCATCAATAGTTGAAGACCGAAGAAGACGTTGTTTCTACTGAGCACTATGAGAGAGTCGAAGAGAGATGCATTTGGTTGCTTTGTTAGTCCGCTTTCAATCTGGCACAAGATCTTTCTAGCACTGGTTTAACTCATCACACGTAATTAGTCCAGCTGTGTAGCAGATGTCCCTCTCATTTTTGTCTCTCTCCTAATCTTATCCAGCTGTAAATCAGCGGATGCATCTTACAATGTTTATCTAGCTGTGTAGCGGATATCTCTTTATCTAGCAGTGTTGCGGATATGTCTCCCCTTTCCTCAGTCAGCTTTAGAGCTGGCACCTTTAATTTCTCTGGCATTCTAGTCACTTGGAGATAGGTTGAGAATTTTTATGTCCTCATAGCTCTTTGGATACTTGTGACCAATTAGAAGTACAGGTTTTGTGGGTATACCTCTGGTAAACCCTCCGGAGACAACACTCCGCCGCTAGGGCCACCTAGCGGTTTAACGAATCTGTCGCACGTGCTAAGTGTGGTCATTTTATTTTAGATTTGCTCGGGACTAGCAAATAATAAGTTTGGGGGTATTTGATAGACACATTTTTGTGTCTGATTTGTTCTCAGTGTTTCTATTGTTAGTCTCGATTTTTGTACTAATTTTGGTGTATTTAGGTGTTTTTGGAGAAATACATTTGTGTGGAAAAAGTTGCTCGAAAAGTGCGTTTTGGACCCCCGGAGAAAAGTGATAAAGACACCCTCATTTTGGATATTCAATGAAAAAAATCAAATTTCAATATATTAATACCTATATATGACTAATTGGAGCACATGATAGACCATTTTTGTGTCCAGGCACCCTCGATTTTTGTACAATTTTGGCATTTGTGTGGAAAAAGTGCTTTTGGACCCCCGGAGAAAAATGATAAAGGCACCCTCATTTTGAATAAGGGAACCCCCAGGCACCCCTCAAGGCATATGCTATTCGCACCCCCAGTTTGGTTAGGGGGACACCCATCTTCTCCCTTTCAAATTTGTTTTTGGCGGGAAAATATGGTTTCAAAGAACCAGAATTAGGGTTGCTGATTTGGGCGTGTTTTAGGGCGATTCAATGGCTGAAACTTCATGGTTCAACTTGATTCATCATCACAGGAATGGTATGGTCGATGGTTTCGACTGAATTTGGCTGGAAAAACCAAGACAAGAAATCAGAGCAACATGAACACGTACACGGGTCTGCAAGCGTTTTGGAGATTTCGAACGTGTTCTGCTCATGTCTGGTCACTCGAGCGACACTTTGGACCTTGAAAAAGATAAATAAGGAGATTTTTCAGCTATAGAAACGCGTGAGAAGCTAAATCAGGGAAGAAAATATTCCCATAATATTTTATTTACTGCCGAGCTATGGAAAGATTTTCCGGCGTAATGAGGAGTTATTCTTGGTCCAAAGGTGTATAAATATGTTTCTGGGGTCGATCAGAAGATTTATGGAGAGTTTGGGATAGTTTAGAGCATCACAGAGGCGTAGAATCAACAACCAGGAAAATTGTTTCTGCTGGTGTACGAAGAACATAAGACCACCAAAAACTGTCGTTTATTCTACAGTGAATGCGACAGTTATCGGCAGTCTTACATGTTATAACAACAGCGACAGTTTACAGATATCGTTCTCTGTAACGGTGTTTTGCAACAATTATAAGCGTTGCAAATTCCTGGTTTTAATTATTTTCTCTATATTTCTTCTTTGTAAACACCTATTTGAGTAATGAAATCACCTTTAGAGCGTGTTACCATGATGAGAAGCTAATCCCAACCTCTGGGGCAATGGAGGAAGCCAAGTTTCACAAATGTTGTAATTTTATCAATTCTTGTTATGACTATTTGCATTGTTATTTAATTGATTTATGAGTTTCATTGAATGGTTGTGATTACAATTGATGGGTCATGCTTAGCTTAGAAGTTTTGATGTCCCATGCTTTAGATTTACACCCATTACTTTCGAAATCTACCTTAGGCAATGAACTAGAGTCGATAAAACTTTATCATTTGAGCTTTTATTGTTTAGAATTGATATATGAACCATATGAGTGTGGAAATTGGTGGAATCCTAGCCCCGGTCTCTCCATATTTTTACAACACTTTTTAATTGAGTTTGTTATTTTTATTTATAAAAAAATTAAAGTCTAAAAAAAATCTTCCTTCACAAGTCTCAACGAACCTTTTCATTACAACATCATTGATAAATACAATCATTGTATATTCAGCTTGTTTACTTTCCTGGGTTGGTTCACCTAAACCTTCATGATCATAAATATCTTGATTTAATGTTGTTGCATCAACAAATTCAATGATAATGATTTATTCTAAAGATTATCAAACTAATCTATTAACTTAACTAATTATATTTAACCATTAAACATGATTAGTGAGGGGTAGATTAGGAATTAGTTAAAATACATGGATAAAAGGTGACTCTGATTTACTATTTATATCTCGTTTTTTCTTTTTCCTTTATCACCAAATTAATATAAGTATCCCCCAATTGCGCGTTTGAATGAGATCAATGTGTGGAGGACTTCTTCGATGGTTGGATGCTGGATTATTTGGAAAGAGAGATGTGAATGCATCTTTCAGGATAAAATTCTAAACCCTTCTACTACTGTGTCTAGAATTAACTTTCATCTGAATAATTTTCACATGTCTAACAACCATAGTGATACTGTTATAGACAATGCTAGGGTTGCAGAGAAAGCCATTCGTTCTAGAGAGGTGCATGTAGAACATTCGGTATTAATAATGCATGTAGATATTTCCTTTGATCCATATACTAATGAGGCCGGCACCGGAATGGTGCTCTCTTTGAATACAGGAAAGCATGTTGGAGTCAAAGGCTCCTATGCAACTGGAGTAATGAGTGTTGAAGCAGGAGAGTGCATTGCAATGTTGGAAGCTGTAAAATGGATGCGAAATTTAGAGATAAACAGTTTTCATCTGATTGTTGATGCGGAATTAGTAGTCAACTCAATAAATTATGACAATGTTTATGTCAGTTGGGAAAACTTTAAGTTTATTAAAGAGATTAAGTCAGTTATTTCTGCATTTTCTTTCAATAAAATTACTTATGTTAATAGAAATGGCAATCGTATAGCTGATGCCATCTCTAAAAAAGTTAGGAAGGATAAACTTGTTTTGGAGGAGTTATTTCTGCATTTTTCTTTCAGTAAAATTACTTATGTTAATAGAAATGGCAATCATATAGCTGATGCCATCTCTAAAAAAGTTAGGAAGGATAAACTTGTTTTGGAGGAGTTATTTCTGCATTTTCTTTCAGGAAGGATAAACTTGTTTTGGAGGAGTTACATGATTACTCTCCATGGTAGAATTGTTGTTATCCAGGCATGCTATGCCTGAGCCTCATTAGTGCAATAAAATTTTCAGTTATCCAAAAAACATTGCGCGTTCCTTAAATGTTAACCTTAAAAATGCCAAATGCAAAAAATGCTATCTAGTGTGGCACATTTGATGATTATTCGGGGCAAATCTGATTTTCCAGTCCCTCCTAAGAAAGAAAAAAAAGAACATTGGTAATGAAAGTAACCCGTGTAGTTAAAAACAAGACCATCACCTATCTTTGCGCCTCAACTCGAACATCAACTGTAGCTTCAAGACTATCACCTATCTTTCCGGCAGATAGAGTCAATAAGCCACTAATTAAAAACAAAAACAAGGCAACATGATAGGAGTCATAGGACAAGGAAAAGAAAAAACTTCTTCGGAACCTCAACAATGATACATTAATAGGAAAATTTTAATTTACATCCCGCAACTGTTTTGGTATTTGAACTTTCTTTTTTTATATTAATCCCTATGTACACCCTCATCTATGGAACTAACAGAGGTCGACAGAGGCTGATTTTCTTGCTTTTTAATTGTTTTTCTCCCTTTCCAGCAAGGATGGTTCACACTTAGAAAAGATTACACTTAATGAATTTAACCCCATTTGGAAAATCAGCCTTGGATGGGTGCTTTATAAGAAAATGGAGCAACTACATGTTCATACGACAACGGGACTTTTTTCATGAGAAAAAGAGAAGAAAACAAGATCAGGATGGGGCTGTTTGTCATCATGGATAGACCAAACACACTGCTTGTACCGAGTCCTCAAATTCCACCAACCACAACTGCATCGTCAAAGAAGAGTTATAATAAAGCCCAACACAATCGACAAATACCACAACCCCCAACAGTCTCGTTGAAGACATAACAAGCGCCAATAACAAATGACCTAATACTATCATCGTACTGCTAGCTTTAACCATCCTTCTTTTTTTTTTCCTTTAGGAGGTTGTTGGTATTCACTTATATCTTTCCTTCGTTACCCGCAACAAACAAATCTCATGCTACTGAGTATCTCAGGAGATACTGTTATGGTAGGGGTTCCTCGGCTCTTTCTCTAATTGTAAATTTTTACAGGCTTCTCGTATGTATGGCGGTTCTGCAACAACAGAAAAATGTCAAAGAAGCTCAATATTTCTAGGTTTGAACATCTGCATAAACAAAAAATATCAAAGAAGCTTTGAACTCTCAAAGTCAACTTTCCTACGAAAAACAAGCCCTAACCGTCACATAACAACCACAGTTTAAAAGAGAAGTGACATCACAAATACTAAGGTGGTGGTATATCTACCTGGTTGGCTGCATAGGCCCTTTTTGGAGCACTATCTGAGTGTTCTAACCCTAAATATTGCTCCCAAGCTCCATAAATATCCCTTTTCTGAAGGCACAAAAATTAGACAAAAATTGGACATAGGAAGAAGCAAAAGTCACTTAAGCCATTGAATTCTAAAACAATTAGACAAAATACAACTGTGAAGGTTATGATACAAACATACCTGAAAACGACTGGATACAACATCACTGTCCTCGAGGTAGTCAGGCCTTCCCAACGACAAAAACGCAAATCTCCACTGGAAGAAAGAAAATTAAATCTCATCATACAATTCCATAGGAACTTGCCTGAATATAACACTGGACCTGACAAAGGCATGAGAATTAGAGGGAGGAAATACCTTGGCAAACTCCTCGTCTGGCACCTGCAGTTTCTTTTGTATGCGACCTTTAACGTCGGCTAAAGTCTCTCCTTCATGGATGAGCAAGAAAAATGGTTCACCAAAATTTTGGACCTGCTGTAAAATCAAAAGGGTTTGATGTAAAATCACAACAGTTAGTGGAAGTATACGAATATGAAGTCTTAACAATATGCAATCCCTAGAACTCGACACACAATTACAATTGTATTTATATACCATTTGAGTTGTATCTTTCGTAAAATGGTAAACATGAATCAGGCGATCATTAGGCCCAAGGTTTTTCTCTTCCTCTGGAATCTGAAACAAGGAACAAGAACAATTGGAATACTAGTACATCTTCCCATACCACCAAAAGAAAATATATTTCATGAGCACAAATATTTAAGCGAAACAAAACCATCGAAACTTGCCTCCTCCGCACGTAATGTCCAGTATTGATCATTAATATTTTCGATCTTTTCATTAAGTGGGAAAATCTGCAGAGAAGGAACACACAAGTAATGGGCTTGAGAACAATGAATGAGGGTGTAACCGAACAACGAATAAATGTAGAATCCATTGAAGAGTATCCCTATTAGATTTAGTTAGTAAACCAAATAGCTCGATCGTTGGATACATCACCCACTCCACCCTGCTTTCCTTGACACTGGACTTGAATATTGAGCTTACTCCAACTATTAATAGATCCTAACATAAAATTCTCTGCCAGTTGAACTTTCAAAACAGCCAAAATGCATTTACCTTGTAGATCTTATGATAGAATACTTCAAGCAACCTGAGCTCTGCACCGGGATGAGACAATTCGACCTGTTTCACAGGTGCAAAAGTTAGTTGGGAAGCTGAAAGTATCCAGTAAAGAGAAAACCATAACGCATTCCAGCTAGAAGCAGAAACATGATTCAAGTTGTAGAGAAATGACAATAAGATTCTGAAATGTATGGTATTTTTAAAAGAAGTAGAAACAGGAATGCAATACATGTTACCTTTGTTTTCAGGTCATTAATGACATCTCCAACAGTGCTTTGCTTCGGCAACCTAATACAGTGAATTACTGCCTGAAATTTTATAAAAAGAAAATACAGAATCAATTAAGAGTTCAAAAATGTGTCTTACAAAATTTATATTTTAGTCCAACAATCTGTATACTCACTTCTTCCTTTGTTGCATGATGAAAAGCAACCTTCAGAGTTTTCAAGCCTTGCAATTCTGGTAAAGGAATGTCCAGTACTTCATAATACAGTATATCGGAAGTCTGGAAAAGAAGATATCCATCAACAAACTTTACACACAGATTACTACTCAAAGTGCACACTGCTTCCAGCAGAAACAAAAGCAGTGCCACATGGTTATGCAAACAAGATCTAAGAGAACTACCTGATTGTAATGAACCAACATATCCGACAAACGGTCAACTCCCCTATACTTGATAGGTTGGGGTTTAGGTTGCTGAGAGTAACAGTTGTGTGATGTGAGCCTGATTTTGGATGGATCCTCCAAACCAAGTTGCTGTGCAACTTTTTCAACGACTTCATCATAGGTGAATATTTTCGACCTTCAAAAGTTAGACAGAGAATGGGTATAAAAATTCGCAAAATATAAAGGGAGCCAAAAGAAAAAGGTAAAATAAACATACAGCTCAAGACAGAAATCATCCTCCTTAGGTTTCTCCAGTGAACGGAAATGAACAACCTGTTACAAAAGGATGGAAAGGTATTGGCTAAATCTGAACTACATAATACTGATATATGAAAGCAATTCATTTAAGTGTCCATTCAGAACCATACCTGCCGATTGTGAACATACTCCAAAAATGAAGGAACATCAGGATAACGATGCCGTTGTTCAGGTTCAGTAGAAGGAGATTTCTGAAAACATATAATATCACCATCTTCGAGCTGCAAAGAAATGTTATTTGAAGGTCAATCATCACAAAGAACGTAAATTAAAACTAAAAAACACCAAAATTCACGTATATACCTGGCTAGTTCGGAAAGTGAGTTTCTTGTCAATGTGTTCACACATAACACTAGGATCGAACTTTATTTCCTAAACATCAAGAAAATCGAAGTTAGCTTACTGTATTAGTAATTAACCAACTATTAGTAGCTGTTGGTGAGACATGGCAAAGAGGGATGCCTATAGAAAATGATGATCTGATCATACAATAAAATTTTCAGATGGATGATCAACCTCATAAAGTTCAATTTCTTCACTTGGAGCAAACCCAGCCATTTCATTTAGCTTAGACAGTATCTCTAAGGGCTTGCCACTGCCTTTCACAAATAACCTCCCCACAAACCTGATTATTTTCAAGGAAAGAAATCAAAACCTGCGATTCTCTTACATGAGCAAAACTTGGAGAAAGGGGGAGACTAACTATACCTGAGTGCTTCTTTCTCTGAGTCATAAAGCTTGAAGAAAAGCAAAATATCATCTTTTGTTTTCTCAGGTGGAGGGATAGGACGTAGATCCTGCATGAACATCATATAAATAAGTCCAGTGCCCAGCCATCATATTATAGTTAAACCTACACAAGTGTAGGACAACCCTTACCAGTCCAACCTCCACTTCCAAGAATAACTTTAACTCTGCGTTGTGAGCTTTATTTGAAACCTCCCTCAGGTGTCCAACCTAAAACACACAAAAGTGTTGCATACTTTATAGAAGTTTTTGATAGTTACATGTTACACCAATTACCATAGTGCACACCTCGTCTCTCGTTACGACGCATCAAAGTGATAATTTTCATATAAATTACAGAAAACTCAACTGACTTCTAAACAAGTCAATATCATAGATGACGAAATATCAAATAAAGATGTTTTACAAAGGACAGACAGCGAAAAGGTATTTACCGACTGAGTTTCCTCTTGATGTGTCAATGGTCGATTTGGACGATATGTATGGTTCTGCCGCTTTGCCCACAGCCAAAAGCGCTGGCATTCTACTGGTATGCCAAACTCTTTGGCCACCTCTTCCTGCAGACATCATCAAAAATAGACAAAATTTAGGCCTTGGCCATAAAAACTACAAAATACTTAGTGAGTGAGTTGAGTTTCGAAGGTGCAAGTCGATCATTCAGCATTACATATCACGTCGAACATCCATCTAACAAGATTACAGTGTGAAAATCCCACTAAAAGGAGAGTACAATAAAGTGAACCTTTTGAATTAAATCATCAAAAACACCTATTTATAGGTCGTACCTTGAAAACATTAAAAGGCATCTGCTTTTGAATGCGAAAGCTGCGAACTTTATCATGATCCACAAGATCAAAATAAATATCCCTGCCAATCTGTTCCCTGAGATCCTCATTCCTTGCAACCTAGAAGCATCAAGGAATTGTTCTTAAAAACAAAACTTTCATTAAAAAAAACAAAACAAAAAAATCCCCAGAATATGCATCGAGAAGAAAGACCTTTATAATAGTATAAAGGTGTGCCTCTGCTTTTTCCTTTTTCTTGTGCTCCTTTTCTTCCTGTTCTTTCTTTAATCTTACCTGTATAATGGTATTGATCAGAAATTGCCATTACAGTACAACATCTCATATATGAAATATATAGGCGTGTAGATTGGATCATACCCTAAGGTGTTCAGCAATGTCCTTCTCATCCACATTGCAAATAATCTTATCCTTATCACTATCACGTATATACACAAGCATGTATGCATTTGAATATTTTGTGAACTTAAACGGAGTGTTATTGAAGCCTGCATTTGGTAACTGTTGGACATAGATTGCAAATTCAGAAGATTAATGTCTAAGTTGAATATTGGCGTAGATCTGATGCTACAAAGCATTAAAAATGATGATTGAAATCACCTCTTCCTCCCCACCATACTGTTCTTCAAGTGCTCTCTTCATATCTTCCTTCGTAACCCGCTCATCATCAAATTTAAACCTAGAAACATCAAGCACCACTAAATTTAGAGATTTGATCATAAAAAGGATGTAAAATGATTTGATGCTACATCAACTAAAAATTAGCCAAGTCAAAAGCTTGACATGTATGCATCCATGCAAATCTCCAGAAAAAAATTACCGTAAAAACAAACACAAACTTGATTTTCAGGGCACAACTTTACCATTGATCAGAGAGGGTTGGCCGAATAAAAGCGTAATAATGTCCACCATGCACTCCGCCACTGTGAACCAAAACACTGCAAATAGACCAAAGTGGGTAAGAAATTTATCTCTCAATTTGCATCCATAGGGATGTAGAGACCCAGACAATATAAACAACAACTGGAACACATCCCTCCTCAATCTACCAGATGTCAGATATTTTACAGTAAGGATGGATTTTTTACGAATGTCCTTTAAATTTAACCAGTTAACATTAGAAACCAGTTCAAGGATACCTGTGGAGTGTGTAAAGGTTGCGAACTCCTCTGTCTGCATCTGGTGATAAATACTTGCCATTCTCTCTATCAAGATCAAGTTGCAATGGAAACTCATAGCGGTCATTAATCTGCAAAGCAGTATCAACATTCAAGACATATACTACTTCCGGAAACAAAGATAAGAGCTCGGTAAAGCCACATAGGGAAAAACATACTGATTCATGAAACTCAGACATTACACAAGTCGAAAATATACACTGACCTTTACCATAGTGTCCCTCATGAAATCATATTCAAACCGCTTCAGCTGAAGTTGAAGAACAGGAGGAAAGTCAATAAAGAGGACACCTTTCTTAGCATCCTGAAACAAAGACAAGTTAAAACCTTCATTAAATCCCCCTGTAAGAAAGTACAGGTTTTACACATAGTTCCCACTTTATTGTTCCCTATATTTAATTTCTTCTATAAAATATCCTGCAACAGTTGGAAAATTAAAACGAACCTGCAATCCATGTTGCTCAGCATGATACTTGTTATCACCTTCAAGACGTTCCACTTCCACATATTTGTCAAAAGAAGCATAGACATCTCGACATCCTTTAACATCAAGCTGAAGGTCTGCCATGTGCACAACAAGTTTAGCCTATAATAACATTGGTAACTCATTAGCCAAACACACACAGGCTGGAACAGTTATTAATACCATAAAATGACTCCTTTCTCGTAGATTTGTAGTCCACATTGATGCACTCAATATAGTTCATATGGTGTCCTTCAAACAATTGCTGGATAGTGCCCTCTACAACAGTCCCCTAACCAAAAAGACAGATCAAATTGAAATCAGTGGCAGATGTCAGCAGACCAACAAAATTCATCTAGGTTGTCAAAGTACTTTGTAATTTTGTTTAAGATCAGCCGGAAGTCTTACTTTCATTTTATCCTCGAGCTTTTCAGAAAGAACCCTATTGAGTTCTTGCACATCATGCTGCATGAAAGAATCATACGTGTCCCATCCAAAAGATTTTGTCAGCTCTTTAGTTGCAACACTGTTGTCACTGTACTGAAGCTTGTAAAATAGGCTCTGCAGAGCCAGAGGAATGCTTCCAGATGGCATATCATTCTCAGTTGTTGGCATATGGTATACGGCCTGTAATACCCAATCCCACAGTTATAGTTTGAACAAAACAAGTTATAATGAGTGAGAATGAGATTCCAGATGAAAATCTGACCTTTCTGAAGTAAGGGATATGATATAGAGTTTGCAGTAGAGAGTTCATGTAACATGTTGCACCCTGATTCTTAAGACCAACAAAGCCTGTTTCTTTCTTTGAATCATAACTCCAATAATCCACAACCTTACGAACAATAACCTCGGCTTCAATGATTACTGTATCATTGGCAAGAAATCCTCTGCTAGGATCGTAGAGGTCACTTAAAGGCATAAAGGACGTGAAGCCCCAATCACTCTCTCGTGCATTGAACTGATGTTGCGTGTCTGCAGAGGTGCAAGGGTACTGGAATTGTAATCAAACTTGAGGATATACTATTTATAGATCAGGTCATTTCGAAAACTGAAAATAAGGGCTAATTGTCCCTACAAGTTGGTGAATTTGTGACCCGGGAGTATAAAGGTTGTTAAAATTCAAACCACTGTGAGCATAATTGAGAGAGCGTCGTATTAAAAATGTGAGCATTTACAATTTGGCACACTGTCTTACGAGAACAAAACACTAACAGGTGAACACGCCAACAACGGACAGCAAAGTAATATGGAATAGCATTATATAAAGGTACCTTTTCTAACAGTAAATTTATTCTGTGATTGATTCACGACAGCCAAACTGAATTGAGCATATCTACTCCATCCATAAGGCAAGTTCTGTGAATCTGCAACATCTAGGTACATTGACAATTGGTCGACATTGTTTCCCTTGGGAAAAATCAGTACCCGCCTATTAAAAGTAATGTCATCAATTTATTAAACAATGCATAATGATCCATCAGTTATAAAAACTTCAAAATGTAAATATAATCAAAAGAGATATAAATCACCATACCATTTAAAACCACCCACAACAAATACATCAGAGTAGTGTTTCTTTACGTTCAACCTAGAAAAACTCTCAATTGTCCACGTAAATCTCGAAGTTGGAGGATCCTCAATTTGCTGATTCTCCACGGTACTAACAGTTTCCGGTTGCACTGCTGTTACTCCTAAGTTACAAAAGAAAAATAATAGAATTTCAAAACCCTAACAATGCAGTCCAAACTTAAAACCTTAATATAACAATTCATAAAAATTCAAAATCTAAAAGGACGAAAAAGTAATCAGTAATTACCTTCTTCCATAGGTTGAGCACCATCAACAAAATCTGAATGTGGAACCAACATCTCCTCATCCTCTTGCTGCTAAACAAAATTAAAGTTCGGATCCAGTTAACAAACAATCTTAAGTATTGAAATCAAAACCCTAAAAGTCAAAACAACACAATTCCACACTTGCCAATTGTACTCTATCCATTAACCTATATTTCAAAATCATAGAAACAACAAACCCTAAAACACGATCAAACAATAACTAAACAAACAGTGATTAACACATCAGCATAAAACATAACTAAAATGATAACAAATTAGATAAATAACAGTTTTAGGTTGGAGCTCTGGAAAATAGATAGAGATAGTGAATTGGTAAACGTACATCTAATGTTGGAGGAGGAGTCATCATAGTCATGGATGATGATGATAGTATCTGGAGTAGTGTCGATCGATGAATCTGAGAAACCAACAAGATGAAGAAGACGAAAGAAGAATAAGAGAAAGAGAGAGTTTTATACTACGGTCTCTCTTTCTGTAACGAGTCACCACCAAAAAAGAAAAACACTTCGTCAAGAGGTTTAAGTCTCTGGCTTCGATTAAGGGTAATTTCGGTAATGTTTGATGTATGGAGGCCAGAAAAGAAAGAGTTTGGGGGTTTTAATTACTTTGGAATCGTAAATATTTAGAATAAAATGTATGATTATGTTAATTGTACCGTGTACGAGGTCATTTACACCCTTCGTAGGTCCCGCTAAAACGTTAGATCCTATAATGATAATCAGAAGAAATCTCGACTGATTTACTGATGGACGGAGATTGTCGACTCATTCAGAAGCCCGGGCATTAAAAACTTTCCTAGTAATTCGTATAAGCATTTCGATGTCCATATATGCAAACGTGTGTTTCAAATTGCTTTCCAAAAATATGGCTTGACTGCCTGACTCGCATTCAACTCATCTACCTGGAGTAAAAGCTTTTTTGCTCCTTGAAATGAGCAAGGACTGGACTAAGGAGATATATGTATGTGATGATAGTTGTATACTTGTATGTATAAACTAAGTATTCGATAAACTGGATTTGTTTCTTAAGTTGGTTGATACATATGCAGTAAAACGTTTTGAGATAGGTTATTCAATTCAAAACAATCTCAAAATTTTTTGCTCCTTGAAATGATTAAACAATGCATGATTATAAACTAAGTATTCGAGCAACGATTAATTGGTTGATACAAACTTTGGATCCAAAACAATCTCAAAATTACGTATATAAAGTAATGATGGTTGATATTAATATGCCTAATAATTTTCCGTTAGTTTACTCGAATTTTTTTCGAAATGGCAGTTGAAATAACATAATTATACCATACTAGTATACTTTTTTAGCTTATAAAGTGAAGAATCGTTTTGAAGGTAGTTGATATAAATGTTGTATACAGATATGACAGTTGAACTAACCAGAAAAAAAAAAAATGACAGTTGATAGAATATAATTATGATATCACTAGAATAATCTCTTTAAAATATTTCAAACGGCTTTTAGTTAACTTACTCAAAGCAATTTCGAAGTGACAATTAGAAAACTTAACTAGTACAACACCAGTGTAATCTATTTTATCGACAAATTAGATTGTTATGAAGGTAGTTGATATAAATGTTGCTACCCGGATTAGATGACAATTAAAAGAATATGATTGTGACTTCGCCGGTATAACCTCATTAATAGACAAATTACACTCTTTAAGAAGGTATTTGATATAAATGTTACGACAATTCAAATGGGAATAACCAAATCCAGTAATTAAAAAAACCACGTGCATATCCAAATCTTAAAAGCCATTGTGGTATAATAATCAAAAAGTTTATTAGATATACGCCAACGGCTAGTATTTTGTCCTATGTATACAGAACATCATTCACACTTTCAACTTACACCTTCTCGTCACTGCTCGGTCGAACTCGCATGCGTTGCTATCTCAAGCATGTTTATCAATGTTAGTGATCAAAATTATAAAGTCTTGATTTTTAGTCTACTATAGCTATGGTCTCGGACTAAGATAGAAAGTGTAGTTGAGCTCAAGAACTCCATGGAGATCATCATACAATACGAAGGACTACTCAAGGAACCAGTGGATCTTCATCGACCAAAAGGTATGTGGAGACTTGAACTTATCTATCACTCAAAAGTCTATCTACTCTATCTCCTATCTTGAGACAAAAGTCGTATTACTATATAGACTAAGATTATACACATGTGGTATTTCGAGCTGAGTATATCTCGCTTATCTATTTCTCGAAATATGTGTTGTTAAAGCTTTCGCTTTAGCCAAGTTCATCTTTACCTAGTGACGAAAGTCATGTTATGTTTCAATCACTTTGAAAATCGCTCTGACGAAAAATAGTTTGTGAATAACAACTATATAACGCCCTCTGAGAATGTTTCAATGATTGAAATGAGAGTTTAGACAACATAACCATTGGAGGATATAAGCATTGTTGTGGAAACACATATATGTATAAGTCTTTATTGCTTGAACCAAAGTTTGTGAACTTTGTTGATCAAGTGAAATCGGAGAAGTACGTGAGCTTCAGTCCGCGAACTCATTCCGCGAACTGTCAAAGTTCTCGAACCCGAGAATTTCTGCTGGAGTTTGTGAAATCCATCCACGAACTTGAGTAGGTTATGTCTAAAAACGATGTTTGTGAACTTATCTTAATAAACTAAGGAATGCTATTGCAAACCGTGGCTTTATAGTTCATGAATCGATTCGAGTGAATCACATCGTTTTTGCTTCGATTATGTCTTGTGTAGTACATAAAGATCTAAAAAATTGAACAACTATCTAACTAGTTTATTTGAGTCATTTGGACTAGTTATGGTGAAGAAGAATATGGTTGATATGGAAGTTATCATATGGCTAACCTTTTGGTTAAAAATTGTTGAACCAACTAATGTATAAGTTTGGGTACGGTTACACGAGCCTAGAAAAGTGCATTACATGTGTGTGTAACAAGCTATGTTTTCGATCTAACGGTTGATAAATATTAGCTTGAATCTAATCAGGTTTTCATCTAACGGTGAATATTGAATGTTTTGTTACTAAGCTAAGATTGATTGCAAACCCTGATTTGAGAGACTATATAAGGGAGAACTCTAGCAACTGGGAAACCTAATCCCCACACATTCTGTGTGATACTTATTGTGCTAAGCTAGAGTCAATTCTCCTTTAACCTTTGGTTTTCTTCTTCTAAAACTAGGTTAACGACTTAAAGACTTCATTGGGATTGTGAAGCCAGGCCGATACTACTTTTTTTGTAGTTGTGTGATACGTTTCTATCGTACAAGTACAATTGTAATAATTGTCTTGAGATTTCTATCTCCGATAGGCAAGATATAAAAGTAGTCACAATCACTTCGTCTCATTGTTTGTGATCCACAATATCTTTTTTCGTTGTGTCGACCAAGACTATTATGAGGTGATTGATAAATCTGAGTTGTTCTTCGGGAATATAAGTTTGGTTTTATCAATTGGTTCCTGTTCACCTTGATTTATAAAAAGACGGAACAAAACTTGTAGGTATATTCGTGGGAGACGGATTTATCTATTACTGTAGATTTTTCTGTGTGATACAGATTTGTTTATTAAAGTCTTCGACTTTGGGTCGTAGCAACTCTTGGTTGTGGATGAGATCAGTTAGTATTTTAATTTTATTTTATATTCGTATGCATTCAATTTCAAAGTTCCCAAGAAATTATTATTGTTACAAGTATACTACACCCTTAAATTTAATAATGATTACATAAATAACGTGGGAGGTACATTGATCTTTGTATGACCAAAAAGGTTTTTTGTTAAGAACAAACATAATGATGTTTCTCCGTTTTATTTAGGAGATCTCAATATGAGGCACATGAGAAAATCGATAAATTTTGGGGGTTATGGTTACTCAGTGAGACGTTCTTTCCCAGCCCAAACACTCCAGCGCAAGCTTTTTGATTGTCTGCGCTGGAAGATCTAAATAAGGTCGTCATTTATGATGGGGGGATATTCTACAATTTAGGTGAGTTTTACCTGAAACTGGATAAAATGTTACTAATAGACAAAAACTTTGTTGGTTTGTGGGCCTTATTGAGAGGTAAATATCCAAATTATTTCTTACATGTCCTTGTTCTCAAATAAGATGGTATACGAATATAAAATAGTCATATATGAATATACAAGTATACTATTATATATAATTTCTCCTTTCATATCCTATTATAAGGGTCTCAACGGAACTTGTATGTTCGATCATATACAAGTATCAAAACAATAATTAGAAAACAATTCCAAATGACCTTTGGTGTAACTCTATGTTTATATGAAAGATGTGAAATATTGGTCGGCGGTTGTGTATGACGATGTCGAAATATCGACATTATAACTCTTCCTACAACTTATCATATACAACCGGTGTCGGTATATGGTGCTTGGTATCTAGGTAAATACTCCTTACGCAATCATATAAAGTTAGTTAACTAGCATTTCCTTGTTTAGGCATTCGGCTAGACTTGAATAACCGAAACCTCCACTTTGATAAGTCTAACTAAGATCAAAATTAACTTAGTTCATCTTATCCGGAATCGAATTGGACTAAACAACTCATCCCGTCAATATATTCATTCGTTAAGCCATAAATAATTCATACAAACCAAAAAATCAACTTGCATAATTATTTACCTCAATCGGAAGCAACTGAAACAACATATAAAAAGTTTCACTATTGCACCGAAATTTTGTAAGCCTAAACAATTGATACTACATAATAAAGCAAAATAACAATTGTTTTACTTAACTTGAAGCAATTGAAATGATATAGACATTAAAGCACCGCAATTGCACCAAAATTTTGTAAGCCTAAACAATTGATATCACACAAGAAAGCAAGACAACAATAGTTTTACTTAACCGGAACCAATTGAATCACACATACATCCACACATTCATAATGGAATAAACACATCAATTGTACCGACAATTTTGTTCAAGTAAAAGCAATAAATATATCAAATAAAAACAAGCTTTTCTTAACAGGAAAAAAATTAACTAACAAGATTGTTACATCAATTCCGCATCCAACTTCTCCAATATGATCGCACCTTCTTCTTCCAAGGAGAATTGATATCGAAATATCATTATCTTGTCATCCTTATGCAAAAACAAAAGAATAACAACAACCAACCTTTACCAGAGAAAGGTTTAAAATCGGTTTTAATAATTGCAAGCAAAAGTTGAAAACCGTCGAAACACATATGCTTTTATGCTAAACCAAAACCGATTCGACATATTGTGACTTTTTCACATATTGTTTCTACAGGAACCCCTCATGATCCTTTGATTAAGCCTACCAACATGGGCTAGAACTTAATCCTGCTAAATCAAAAAGTCACCCAAACCATAAGGGTTCACAACATAATATGATATCGAATATATATCAAGGTAATAAAACCGAAATCAAACATCCCATAAACATCCATAGCAAATAATAAAGCATTCAAGCACATTCTATGTAAATCAAAAATTATCACAAGAAAAATTATAAATCAAACAACTTTATTCATAATTGATGTCTATTTTTCTAGATTAAGTATTACAGCATATAACTTAATCTCTAGTGATGCTCTTGTTGTTCACTGATGTTTCTTCAGTGTTCAAACTGTTAAAGCATGTCTCAGGAGACTTGTCTTCAACCACTTCCTATTTATCTAGCTCTTCAACTAGAACCTTGAGTTAGGCAAGAGCTTCTCTTGTTCCTTTGATTCGTTATTTTAACAAATCCTGATGTCGAACAGTCATAACTAGATGGGTTTCCAGTTTTTCAAAACCTTGGATGTATTGATTCATTCTTTTAGAACGAACCCACTTGGTTTTGGTTGGATCTTGTAGGTTGTAGGACAACAGACATGACTCATCTTATGATCCAACCGAACTTTCAGAATCATAATTAGTCATGATTTTTGATCTGCTTCTTTTCTTCCTCTCGGTATTGATTCCTTGACAATATTTAACCCTTTGACCCTCCTCCTTATTAGTCTTTGAGACACTTCGAGTTATTGGAGGCATGCTTGGTTATATATAATGATTGATCAGGGTATCAGTATACTGGAAGAGATAGTTTCCCTTTAAAAGGGGATAACTTTCTGACCGAAAGATATTAGTAGAACCCGAAAATATTAAAGAATATATTTTGTTTCCTTTTGTCCGAACTTCTTAGTTTTATTCAAAAATTCCAAATAAAACTTATCTAGAAAATCATGATAAACATGAACAATTTTTGGATTTACAACTATCCATAAAAAGTTACAACTTTTATGATAATCAATTACACAAACACATGTGCTTCAAATTTATTGTGTCATTCCCATCCATAAAAACGAGCACAGATGAGGATAAGAGTGCACAATTCTTTGATACAACTAAGTTGCATCGGAATAAGATTTTTCAAGCTTATATTGAATACCAGAAACATAGTTCATGTTTCTTTTAGGGAATTTCTGCCCAATATATTTTCTCCCAAGACGATGATCTTTTCTAACTCTAGAGATATGATCATGTGGAGAAACCGTACTGATGTGAGAATTTTCAGAGATCGATAGATCTCACTTAATTCTTTCAATGAGATTTTCATACGATTTTCTCATTTTAAGGACTTCCTTATGATTCACATCAGTGTGATTATCTAAAACAATTATTGGAAATTCCTCATTATTTATTTTGGCAGAGATTCTCTCTTTCCCTTCCTTCTGGAATCGTTCTTCATCACATCAATAATTGTTTCGATATGGGCGAGGAGGAACCTTCTTCTAGTATCTATTGTCAACTCTTTCCTCTAATTTTGAGTTGATCTTATAGGGTTGTGGTATAATCTGTCTTTCTATTGAGGAATGATCTTTCAGTTTTTTAAGACAAGAAACTTCCTTCAATATTTTGACCACAGTACGTTGAAGTAGTATAAGTTTTCTGTCAAGTGACTGAAAAGTGTATTCCTTAAGATCATTATCACGTAATCGGTTCAAAGTTTCCTTTGGACAAGATTTCATTTGATCATTAGTAGATATAGAAGGTTGTTTCTCATCCTCTTATGACTTGATGTAGTTCGGCAAACTACCATCATCTTGATCTATTTCAGATGTGACTAAAACAACATTATCATTTGTCAGAGTCATTGTACATGTCTCTTTATTAAGATAATTAACAAGAGATTCTAATTTGACAGTGAGATTCATATTCTCTTCAGTCAAACTATCCAGTTGACTGTCTTTATTTCTGATCTCCTGTTTAAGAAGATTTGACTCTGTCTTTAAAATCACCATTTTAGAAGACAGAGATTTTATAGGCGTGTTGACGGTGGATTTTCATCTAAGGCTAAAGTTGTAAAAGCCAAAAAATTATGCTCTAACATCTTGTAAAAGATAAGGCCATTAATAAGTGATGAATACTTCTTCACTTTACTAATTCACCTAAAATGGAGCATGTGGCAACAATCCCAGTCTGTGAATTAAATACAACATTATTAATTAATGCATAACCAGCCTTGTATTTCATGTACTCATTATCAGTGCGGCATGACGACTGAGTGTTGCTCTTAGCAGAGCAACACGAATATCCAATAATTATAATGAAAGCATGTACGAAATACCCGTACAGGCTGCAACTATCGGTGTGTTATACTAGCCCGATTGAGTATCCGGACTGTCTGTATCAGTCTGGAAATGATCATGACCATCCAACTCCACCAGCATGATTGGATGGCCCATATCGATTCCATAACCCCCGAGCAGGTATGGAATATCCGCTGCCGAATCAACGCAGGCCCCGCATGGTCGGCCTTCCCAAAAGGTTTCCATAACTTGCCAAAGCGTCCAAACCAAAGCAGTATGGACAAAAAACCCTAAATTAGGGTTTGCGGCACATTACATGTGTCACAAAATAGTCTCAACCATCCATCTTCACATGAATAGATGGAGGGTGTAGATGTAGATTCAGAGGGCACATAGTATGTCAAAACAACCAATGTGGGCCCACCTGCATACCTGACTGATCAGTCAGGACCAACTATAGTTGGTCACCTTGATTCGTGCGCTCCAAACCAGGTGTGACACACGGTCGACAATACCCTAACTAGGGTTTGTCTCGCGATCACGAGCGACCATCTTCTCTTGATCGGATGGAGGGTCCAGGAATAGGCTAAGCAGGTCCGGCAAGTATCAACACGATCATTGCGGGCCCACCTATTTCCACACCCAACTGGCCAAGACCGAACTTGGCTATACACCTCGATTCGCGCGCCCAAAACAAGCGTGGTTGCACCTCCCAAATTGCAAACTAATCTTGGCCACTCGACTACGCCAGACAAATTGAGTGGCTTAGATCATGTTTCTATGGGATGTTAGGGTATGGGCGTGAACACCAGCCTACCACCCACATGCCGAACCGATCGGCCGGGACTGACCAAGCCTGGTTGTCCTGAAACGCGCGCCTGAAGTTGGCATGATGCGCGACTTTTGCGGCACCAGATTTTTGTCGCAAATTGATCTCGACCACTCAATTTCGCCGGATAAATTGAGTGGCCCAGATCATACTTCCACGGGACAATGAGGTATGAACATGTATACCGGAATGACGTCAACATACATGACTGACCGGCCATACCAAAACCATGTCCCAAGCTTGGATTCGACTAAGCTGAAAAGTGGTGTTTGCGTACTTTTTCCCAAAATCCTAATTTCACCAACGGTCGCAGATGAGTGTCTCAAATATCATCTCGTCCATCCAACTTCACCGGCTTGGTTATACAACCCTGGTCAGGAGTTAATTGGTCAGTGCGTCGTCATGGTGATTATCATCCGTCACTCTACCACACCATGTGGTCGGTCGAGGAAGGACTTGCTGGTGCAACCTCCAAACCATCACATGAAGTAGGAAGGATATGAGGATATATTGAGACGCTCAAACAGCGATGTTTCATACATGTTGGATGCACTCGATGCAGTACCTGCATAGAATACGCACGATACTTCATAAGTAACGACTTCCTGAATAGCGCAATTATTCAATCTAGCATTACATGCTATTTTCTGTGGGTCCCACGATCCATACACTCGAGACATCAATCATGTCACAGACTGGGGGATACATATTGGGGTATTGGTCTGGTGGTTTACAGCGTGCAGTGCACAACGCGCCATCACAAGAACATGTCAGGAAGGCATGGACGGTTAGTGATGATGGGAGAAGTGGGCAAGCCTGGTCTTGTGACACTAACACATTACTCCACTACTCCATCACTCCATTTTCTCCACTTCCCACGAGATACGAGGGTTAGGCTAAAAGACTTGTATAAATAGGTTCTCCATCCTATTCTTCAAGACAAGACAAGACAACAGAGGCAAGTGTTGATACAATCGTATTCAAACACCGAAACTTATAGCTTACATCATGCAAGCCAATTCAGCTTTCTGATACAAGTCATACATAGCCAACACCTTCACAATCTCAACACCTTCTTCGCTTCCCTCCCTAAGATCAACCCCATCTCCTTCACTTTGTGACCGGAACAAGTATGGAACGACCATTTCTTGGTTTAATCCGGACTTGCACAGATTGATCTCCTGAATCTACAAGCACTCACCGTGCAGTGCATTTGTTTAGGGTTTAGATTCATTCCTCATCCACACACCCCAAAATTACCAAAACCGACAAGAGTAGTTTTCACACATAAACAAGGCTTTAGGAGTTTTACCAACTCTTTATCAGCATCTTCTTTTTCATCAGAAAAAGACACAGATGTTTTCGCAACTCCTGGATCAAGAGTCAACGAAGTACTAACATCTTTAACCTTTGAGTAGTCATACTCTTGCTTAACGTTAACTGAATTAGGCATGGATTCAATTCTTATAGGATGGATCGCACCAAACATAGATTATTAGATCTTTTCATGTTTGCCCGCTATGATACCAATTGAAAAGGCGAGGGTACCCAAATATACCTCAAGCTATAACTTTTCCTTCTTATAAGTCCTTTCCCCAAAAGTGATTGTCTATGGACAGAGTCGAGACAATACAACAAATCGATTCAAACTTCGTGTGATCATCTATAGATACTCTAATTATAATAATAAAACAATTATAATGCGGAAATATAAAGTAAATGACATAGCGAGATTTTGTTAACTAGGAAACCGCGAATGCAGAAAACCCCCGGGACCTAGTCCAGAATTGAATACTCTCAGGATTAAGCCACTATACAAAATAAACCAACTTCGTATAGCTGAGACCAAGCAACTAAACCTATAGTTCATCTAGTTTCATCTGTATTCCCACGCCTCCAACCTGTAAACAAGTCACGTACTTGGACCAATTCCTTTGGTTCGTATTCCAAACAGTAAAGGAACAACAAATCTGTTTGGTATCAACTCTCTTCAACCAAGTGATATGAGTTGTACAAAGGCTCTTCTGTTTATCTTAACATAAACTCTTTTGCCAGGTTCCAAGATCTATCTTATGTTCAATCACCAAAATGTAACCGTTAAGATTAAGCCAACAACACTCTTAATCCAAAGAATTGCGTTGATGCCGATCTACACAATTAATCAATTAAATCTACCACAAGTATAAATCGCTTATTAATTGGATCCTCTTTTACCGAAACAAGTATTGTGCACACCAAAGATTATAAAACCAAGTCTGAAATTGTCTTCAAATCTTCTTGGATCTTCAATAAACACCTACACACAACTGCTTGAATCTCTTGTGATCAATCACACACATAACAGAGTCTGTTAATAATGGATTATCACAAGATCGTCTTTAGATATAACAACAGTCTAAAGATCCTTGTTGAAACCTTGAACTAGTTTGGGTGAATCTTATATCAGAAGAGAAGATTCTCAAGCATAAACAAACTAGGTGCAATTAGAGTTCAACCACCGTTAGTCAATCAAATCAATATGAAAACTAAAGATAAACCGCAATTATCTAGTTTTCCACCAACGGTACGCACTTGAGCTTCTTAATCCCAAATAAGACTTTAAAATGAGCGGACGTAAGAGATTTAGCCTAATTAGGTTACTCTCCTCTCCGAATAGGCGTCTTCACCAGTAACAGTACAACAGAGGAAGTTTATTGTCAAGAAGGATTAGTTTGCTAGAAATGAAAACTCAAAGTATTTATAGACAAGGAAGTTTGGACACCAAGGAATTTCCAAAACAGAAAATATTCTCAAGATATTCAATATTTTCCAAATTCGGTTTTCATAATTCCTGAGAATGCACTGTCCAAATTTATGATCGAAATCTCCTTGGAAAATCTTTAACTAGCAAATGCACATTACTAATTCTTATTTTCCATATATAATTAAAAACCTTGATTAAAAGATTCTTAACTTATTTAAATTCGATCTCGGGATTTACTTCCTTCTTAGCTGTTAAGGAATATCTTTGAACAATAAAAGAAACACATTAATGCACGTGTTCAAAGTGTGTCGACATCTTTCCTCTGGTAAGTCCTTTTTCATACTTACTCACTTGAAACCAATTTACCATACTTCCAAACAAGTTTAGAATTGGTTCATCTGACTTTCAAGAACTATGTGATTGATCAAGTAACACTCAATCACAATTCATGGGTTTAACGGTTCTACCAAAACAAGTTTCGTTCTACCTCCATGTGAGTATTGTGCATAGTCACACTAGCTTACCAAAGGTTCGGCTGACTAGGTACTAGGATCGGTTCCCCATATATATATGGTATCTAACTTATATGTGTTGCACATTCCATAGGAAACGTGTTGCACGTGTTCATAGGATCGGTTTCCATTTTTACTATAAACCTTGTTGCACCTCATACAAGGATCGGTTCCCCTTGTGATGTATTGTACCTCTTACTAGGATCGGTTCCCCTCTCCCAAATTTGGTCAGACACACAAACCCGATCATACCCCAGGTGATTACTTAAGATCAGTTTCACTAATAAAAGTCATACCAATACATAATTCAGGCCTCATGTGAATAGTTTTACCAAGAACTCAAACAAGTCATGAGAGGTTATACTAATCACACATATTGGTCATTCATAAGATATGCAATGAAGAACATCCCCAATAACGCCTGGCGATTTTATTTTCGGTTCACAACACATATCATGAACTTACTTCCTTAAAACACATATAAAAACATTGTTTCCTGGGATGAAATCCTCACCTCATACCCATACATAATCACAATAGCATTCATACGATTATGTTGATGTCTTATATACAAAGCTTAATGGTTTAAGCAATAAACCTCATATTGTATGCCTTAATCCTATGTCTATCTAGAGTGTTCATGCTTCGCATTTTTATGTTTTCAATATGCACGACTTGAAAGATACGTTAGGGAATGAAACAGTTCAAGTCAAATATCACTAATTTCAAGTGGAAGGATGATGTTGTGGTTGTAGCTCCGTACTTCTTCACTTCTTCAAGTCTTCGCAATACTTGTTCTGTCTCATCCTAATACTTTCAAGCTAACCTATACAAAGTTGACTCTAGTACATTTAAATCAAGCGACTCTTAAATGAGTTTTGGCTCACTAAAATATGACAAGCAAACTTGACATACCAACACTTGGTGGGTTCAACCGAGCTATGCTTTAACATGAAATTTCAGTGATCAAACATGGGGAAGTTTAATATTAGCAGGATACTCATTTGGAACCCGCAAAAGTGAGAATTCTGCAACTCTGCTAAAATTACACACAATAGTATCATTCATATTACCAAATAGTTTTTCAAGAGCCAACTTGCCACTGAATTCTAGTATGTAGTACTCCATTGGTAACAAGGAAGAGAGTATCGAGTGGAAAAATTTGTGAAAAAACCCGTCACTTTTGAGTACCAATCTGTTATTAAAACTGTCTCATGTAATTGAAAACTCTCACAGGCTGTAGATTTGAGCAAATAAAAGTGCAAGAAGAACCTAATTCTTGAAAGGTAAAGTTGAGTGCTAGCAATTGTGATAACTGAGAGTATATGCACTAAAAGAAATTTAAACTAATGCACAAGAATCTCCAGCTCACGAGTTTCATCAAGACAACCACTAGCAATCCTTAATAACATAACCCATAAAACTTCTATAACAGCAGGCCAGTGTGTGATCCCTTTGCCAATGTTACCAGCTTGAACCAATACTAAATGGATGGAATGCATAAGCAAGTGTATACCCCTATTTAAGAACTAACTTACGAACAAACTTTCCACAGCATCTAGCCCTTAAAATTGAACACACAATATATATCAACGAAACATAAGTAGTTATCTTAAAAGAGAATTCATAAATACCATCAAAATAAGGAAACCTTTCCATAGTTTAATTTCTTTCCCATGATCAAATACTCTACCAGCAAGGTTGAAACAAGGGTAAGAAAGAACACACAATACCCATTTGAAACACACATTATCCATTTGGAAAGAAGATAACCTCGTAATAAGTTGAAGATCTTTTCCATGATCAAATACTTTATCAGCAGACTTGAAACAATTGTAAGTAAATATCCCAGTAGGTGGTGTGTAGTGGAAAAAAAATTGTGCTCAAAACATATACTATTCATTGGAATCATTTTAACAAACATTTGCCAAGTAGTGTCGCAACTCTTAGAAAACATATAAATAATTGGATCAGTAAACCATGAGTCTGACCAGTACCCATGTTTGTGAATAAGCTATCTCTATAGTATCCATCTAACAATTTCAAGAATGCATCAAATTTAAACCCAATTTCGGAATAACATTTAGCACAACCATAATTCCCTAAACTGATATCAATCTACTTCCCTCTTTCAAATAATGAACGAGTATACTCAAAAAGAAAAGTAAAATAATTCTTACCAATTAGTTAACTATGACTAATGGCCAATTCCTTGGAGCATTCAGTTTTCTCACAATTAACCTCAGAACTTATAACTTCTTTAGACTTAAAATTAACCTTGTCAGACAAATCTTCTGCTTCATCGAAGAAAGACGAAGGAATGAGCAATTTGAAATTGAGAGAATCATCTTCTTTGTCGACAGCTGAAGGAATTGAGGTAACCATAGTTGAAACTTCTTCAAAGAAAAAAACTCCAATTCTGAAAATTCATCAACAGTTGTGGAAGGAACTTTCACTCTGCATGGATATGGACGAGATGGAACAGAATCCCTAAGGAACAAGATTTGTTCCAACTTCTTCTCTACCATGTCTAACCATTTTATCCTCCTTGAAAGCTAGTAAGCTCGAGTCGGACAATCACTACTCGATTTCAACCAAATCTCGTACCACGTCCTACAAGTATCTAATTTCTCCCTGTCTATGGATTCCAACTTCATTATAGGAACAATTTTTCCTTTCATTTCTACCTATTTTCGTTTTGCAAATCCATTTCATAAACCATGATTAGGGTATGGATTGAAACGGCTCTAGATATCAATTATCATGTACCTAAGTACGATGAAAAGATTGGGTTGATAAATTGAGGATAAACCTCTATTGATTCGTGAGAATCAAGCCTCTCTGAGTTCAAAAGGAACACAGCCTGTAGAACAAAATTCTAATTGATTGATAATATTTTGATTGGGTTTTCCATTACAGACTACTAGCCTTATATAGCTAGGTTAAGATTAAAGACAACTAATATTAGACACCCTTACAAATGATAAATACTAACTACTACTAACAACCCACTATAATACGATAAGGGCACTCCCCTTTGATACCGGGTTCATGACATAGGGGAGTTCTATGACCGGTCGGTCAAGCAGTCTAGTAATATTAAAGCGCCAAGATGGCGCGATACTTGCACCATGGCATAGGCCAAAGATGCATGGTGCATCCAGAGTTGCAAGATAGGTCAGGGCATGGTCCGAATAGGGATTGGACATGGCCAAAGATGCGAGATTAGCATCAAAAGGTGTCAAATGAGTTTGGCATATAACCACTATGCATGTGGCGGGAAGGAATGCAAGCAAGACTTGCATTAACATACTTGTATTATTGGGAGAATGATGCTCAGCTATGATGAGCGTACTTTGGGGTGGTAAAGCTATCATGGTGTAGCAAGGCTAGATGACATGTGTCAGGCACATCGCCTTGACGGTTACAAGTTGGTTACACGAAAGTAGGGTTTGCGTTATGCGATTCTAAGGCTAGGAACTGCCTATTTGGATTTAAGAAATGAGTTGGGCAAGTTGGCATGGTTGGTCATCCGCCTTGTGTAAAGTAAATTTGAAACTGTCAGACAACTACTTATGTATAACTTTTTGTAAGGCTATAAAAAGTTAATCAACTTGTATTTCCAGCAGATTTTTGTGTCTTAGAGATGGATGAAGGTTCACCGGACTCGTCTCTTCTATTTCTACTTGGGCATCCCTTCATGAAAACGGCTAAAACCATTATTGATGTTGACAAGGGAACGCTGACTATGGAGTTTGATGGAGAAATAATACGTTTCAACATTTTCGAGACGATGAGATATCCTAGTGATGTCCACTATTGTTTCTCTATTGATGTGATGGACACATTGGCGCAACAAATGTTTGAGTTGAATGGCGCTGATTTTTTGGAAACCGTGCTCACTACACCTATTGATAACGGTTTGGAGTACGATGATGAGATTAAGTAAACCATTGGTTCTCTTGACTCATTACCGGAAAAATCTGCACTTAAGAATATTTCATATGTTTCTTTACCTTGCAATGATAAAAAACTTGTGCCTTCTATTATTAAATCTCCAAAGTTAAAATTGAAACCTCTTCCAAGTCACTTAAAGTACTTGTACATGGGTGACAATGAAGAGTTACCTGTGATTGTTTCTAACGAGCTTAGTGAATTACAGGAGCAAAAACTTCTAAGGGTGCTAAGGAAGTACAAGACGGCCATAGGATGGACAACCGTTGATATCAAGGGTATAAGCCCTGCCGTTTGTATGCACAAGATCCATTTGGAAGACGATGCAAAGCCTACAAGGGATGCGCAACATCGTTTGAACCCCCAAATGATGGAAGTTGTGAAAAAGGAGATACTCAAGATTTTGAAAGTGGGTATTATCTACCCATATCCGATAGCAAGTGGGTAAGCCCGGTACAAGTTGTACCAAAGAAATCAGGTGTGACCGTGGTGGAGAATGATTAGAATGAACTTGTCCCAACTCGTGTGCAAACCGGTTGGAGGGTTTGTATTGATTACAGTAAATTGAATGCAACCACTAGGAAAGATCACTTTCCTTTACCTTTTATTAATCAAATACTTGAACGTTTAGCTGTACACTCTTATTATTGCTTTCTTGATGGCTATTCAGGTTATAATCAGGTTGTGATAACGCCAGAGGATCAAGAGAGAGCCACTTTCACTTGTCCTTTCGGTACTTTTGCTTATGCCTTTTGGCTTGTGCAATGCTACAGCTACCTTTCAAAGGTGTATGGTAAGTATCTTTTCAGAATATGTTGAAAACATAATCAAAGTATTCATGGACGACTTTAGTGTCTTTGGTGATTCATTTGACCTTTGCTTGAGCAATTTGTCATTAATCCTTGAACGATGTGTTGAAACAAACCTTGTGCTAAATTGGGAGAAGTGCCATTTTATGGTAACTCATGGCATAGTTTTAGGCCATATAATATCTTCTAATGGCTTGGAAGTTGATAAATATAAGATAGACCTTATTCGTGCTCTAACCCCTCCCACTACGGTGAGGGAGATACGTTCTTTCCTTGGTCATGCAGGTTTTATCGTAGATTCATCAAATACTTTTCCAAGATAGCATCACCACTTTGCAACTTATTGCAAAAAGATGTGGTTTTTAACTTTGATGAAAAGTGTATGGCGGCATTCAATCGTTTGAAAGAACTTTTGATTTCAGCCCCTATCATTAAACCACCGGATTGGAGCAAGCCTTTTGAGCTCATGTGTGATGCAAGTGACTATGTGGTTGGTGCGGTTCTTGGGCAGCGTGTGGGGAAGATACCTCATGCTATTTATTATGATTCTAGAACGTTAAATGAGGCCCAGCAAAACTACACAACCACTGAAAAAAAGATGTTAGCTATTGTTTTTGCTTTGGAAAAGTTTTGCTCTTATCTAATTGGTACAAAAGTTGTTATCTTTTATGACCATGCAGCTCTTAGGTACTTGCTAATGAAGAAAAAAGCGAAATCAAGGCTCATACGTTGGATTTTACTCTTGCAAGAGTTTGATATTTAAATCAAAGACAAGAAAGGAATCGAGAACACCGTTGCGGATCACTTGAGCCGTCTTGCTGTGGACAAGGAAACTATCTCATTGCGTGAAAGTTTCCCGGATGAGCAACTATTCTCAATTACTTTTGGAGAATCATGGTACATTGATATTGTTAATTACTTAGTGTCTAAACAAATCCCAAAGAACTTGTCTCGTGCTGAGTGGGACAAACTTAAGAAATTAGGAAACCAATACATATGGGATGATCCATACCTATGGAAACATTGTAGTGACCAAGTAATATGAAGGTGTGTTCCCGAATCTGAATTTAACTCCATATTGTCTTTTTGCCACTCATTTGCTTGTGGAGGACACTTTGGGAGCAAAAGAACCGCTCTCAAGGTACTAGAATGTGGTTTCTATTGGCAAACTTTGTTTAAGGATGCGCATGCATTTTGTACTACATATGATAGGTGCCAAAGAACAGGCAATCTAGGTGTCCGAAATCAAATGCCACAAACTATTATTCAATTTGTTGAGGTTTTTGATGTTTGGGGAATTGATTTTATGGGCCCTTTTGTCAATTCTAGTGGAAATTATTATATCTTGCTTGATGTTGATTATGTCTCGAAATGGGTGGAAGCTAAGGCCACCCCAACTAATGATTCTAAAGTTGTTTCAGATTTTGTGCAAGCAAATATATTTGCAAGGTTTGGAATTCCAAAGGCTATAATTAGTGATGGAGGTTCATACTTCAAAAACAGGTTCTTGCAAACCTTATTAAGGAAGTACAATGTGCCGCATAGGATTGCAACACCTTACCATCCACAAACAAATGGACAAGCCGAGGATTCCAACCGAGAGGTGAAATCCATTCTAGAGAATACGGTGAATCCAACAAGGAAAGATTGGAGTTTGAGACTCAATGATGCTTTGTGGGCGTATAGAACCGCATACAAGACACCTATTGGGATGTCTCCCTTTAGGCTTGTTTATGGTAAACCCTGTCACTTACCCATTGAAATTGAGCATAAGGCATTTTGGGATATTAAGCAATGCAATATGGAGTTGGATGGTGCTGGAAAGCAAAGGAAGTTGCAACTCCAAGAGTTAGAAGAGATTCGCAATGATACATTTGAAAGCTCACGAATTTACAAGGAAAAGACGAAGGCATTTCATGATAGTATGATTACAAAGAAACAATTTTGCATTGGGCAGAAAGTGCTTTTGTTTAATTCTCGCTTGCAATTATTTCCGGGTAAATTAAGGTCACGTTGGATTGGACCTTTTATTGTGACTAATGTGTTTTCTCATGGTGCAGTGGAAATTCGTAGTTTAGCTACATGAAATGAACTTAAAGTGAATGGGCACCAGTTGAAACCATATTATGAGAACTTCTCTTCGGATGTCATGGAAGGAGTTAACCTTGTGGAAGTGCTCCCTCTGGAGGAGTCTTAGCAAACAAGGAGAACATCGGGCTAACGACTTTAAACCAAGCGCTAAGTGGGAGGCAACCCACCGGTTTTGTATCTTTACCTTTATCTTTTATTCTTTAAGAAATTTATCTTTATTTTCTTTGTTTTTGCATATCATTTGTGAAATTTCCCATCTTGAGCTTTACTTTGAATGACTAAATTTTACATTGAGGACAATGTAAAGTTTAAGTGTGAGGGAGCATTTTTATGTTTGTATAGTTTGTTTTATGCCTTTAGTAAAAAAAAAAAAATCAGAAAAATAGAAAAACCAAGAAAAAAAGTGTGCTTTTTGAACTCAGAAATCTAGAAACTTATGCCTTTAGGATGACACTACCAATATTAGTAGATGGAACCATCTTGATTGTAGGAGTTGAGGAACCAATTAACTAAAGGAATGTACATAGCTTAGGAATTACAAATAAAATGATAGTTGTTACCATATCTCGAAATATCACCATATCACATTCTATTTTTATTTTTCCATATTTATCTATTGTTCTCTAAGTGCTTTGGTGGGTCACTAAACATCGAATTGTTATTACTGCTAAGATGAAATAAAGTGATTGAGTTGCTAAAAAAAAAAATCAGAAAAATAGAAAAACCAAGAAAAAAATCGTGCTTTTTGAACTCAGAAATCTAGAAACTTATGCCTTTAGGATGACACTACCAATATTAATTAGTAGATGGAACCATCTTGATTGTAGGAGTTGAGGAACCAATTAACTAAAGGAACGTACGTAGCTCAGGAATTACAAATAAAATGATAGTTGTTACCATATCTTGGAATATCACCATATCACATTCTATTTTTATTTTTCCATATTTATCTATTGTTCTCTAAGTGCTTTGGTGGGTCACTAAACATCGAATTGTTATTACTGCTAGGATGAAATAAAGTGATTGAGTTGCTAAAAAAAAAAAAAAGACCGACCGACCGACCAATTAGACCTATCGGAATAAAAATGACACTTGTATAGCAATGTGTATGTGTTCTCCCTGTCTTCGTCGCCTAAACAAGCGTGGAATGCAGGATCCAAGGGAACTATCATGTAATCTGCTGATAAGAAGCATGCGCTTGGATCCAAAAGATCTAATCATGCTGTCTACAAAAAAAAAAAAAAAGTGAAAAAGAAAAGAAAAAAATTATTATTGTTGAATAAAGTCGACTCCTGGTTCCCATGTATATGCCGGTTGAGTTAATGTAGAATTAAGATTGTTGATCACTGGTTCCCTTGTATATGCCAGTGTGTTGACACTAGAATTTAGACCAGTAGATCAATCCAATAGGATGCATAGGTTCATCTTGGCGGTGACCTTCAGACGGATATGGGAAACACCGATCACTTGTCAACATTCGCAAACATCTACCTCTATATCCATCTTCTTAATTTTTCATTGTGATTGTGGTTAGTCAGATTTCGAGTATTGTGGTTTGTTCGACTTTCTAATAAAAACTTTATTTACTTAAATATGAATTGAATTTGCGCAAGGTACCTCCTCCGGTAGTCATTTTGGATTCGTTCATTGATTTGTCACAAATAGACGGAGTTGGAAATATAGGTTTTGTAGGCAGACCTCTTGTAAACCTTCACAAGACTAAAACTCATCCACTAGGGACACCTAGGGGTTCAAAGGCTTGTTATTTATGCTAAAAGTGACCGTAGTCTTGACGAGACGAAGTTGTATGTATGTTTTATAATTATTTTGTTTGATTTGCTCGAGGACTAGCAAAGTCTAAGTGTGGGGGAATTTGATAGGTGTCTAAAACACCTTGATATTTATCTATTGTTTATGCTTTCTTCGCTAAGTTTTCTTGTAAAATATGTATCTTATGTTTGTTTTTGAGTATTTAGGTATTTTGGAGTCATTTGGAACAAAATAAGAGGAAACGTCGCTTAAAAGGTCATTTCATGTGCTATTGGAGGCGGATTATTTCTCATTTGTGCTTTTGTTTCTTCATCTCTGTCTGAAAAGCATGTCGGATTTAGTGATGCAAATTATTTCTAAAAAGCATGACAGCTTTAGTGATGAATAAACATTGAAGAGGAGAAGTGGATATGAGAAGTAAGAGACAACTATTGTTGGAATTCGAGAAGAGCAAGAGCGTCATTCACAGGCGAGCGATATTTGGAACCAGCTAAGATTGCGCAAGAAGGAATGATGAACTGTCAGTTTTCTGAGATTGACAGGCCAAATTGTCAGTGGGTGGTCTGTATTAATCTGCTGGGTGCTTATATCATTTTTTATCATTGCAAGCTCCAAAATTCAGAGAATAATTCTCTTTTTTCATTACCATTCATATGAAATTTAGAGAGAAAAAGCATTATTTCCCAATCATTCTTCTCAAAGTCTGAGAAGAAAGAAAAAAATGGTTGCAGCTGTTATTTGAAATAGAGGGAAGGAGAGATTCAGATATGAAGAGAAATTCACAGTGAAGAATTAGGGTTTGAATTAATATTCTGGGTTCATGAGAATTGAAGAAATTGGTTGAGGTTAAAGGGGTTTGAAAGGATTTAGAGTACGAGAAAGAGTTGGTTTTTGTGATTTGGAGGAAGGGTTTGGTATGGATAGGAATTGAAGCCAAGATTTGAGAAGGAGTTAACTGAGATGGAGATGAATTAGGGTTTCAACTAGGTTGTTGAGTCACATAATTTAAAGTTAAGAAATGAACACAGAGAATGAAGCCGAGAGATGAGATGGTTTGCTGAGACTGTGAATTTGAGACAAGAAAAGGCAGATAAAGCATGAAGGGGATGAACTTGAATTGGTTCATGACTGAGATGATTCTTTTCAGGTGATGAAGTTGAATTAGGTTACCAAGAACACAAGATGAGTTTCTCTTGTTGTTATGTCAGTAGAATTTGGGGCTTGAAATCGAATGGGTTTGTGTCAAGAAGAAGAATTGATGAGATCTGGTGGTTGAAGTTGAGAAATTTTAATCTGGGGTTGCTGTTGATTGAGATTGAGAAGGATTGTTTAGATGAATGTTTTAGGTTAGGTACAAAAAACCATGGTGCATCATCTGGGTGTTATTGTGGGGTTCGTAATGACGGATTATTGAGGTCGAAATTGCAGAGAAGCAACATAAGATGGGTTTGCATTGGATTGAACTTGCAGGGGATTGTAGAGATACAAAGGATGATTGCTCGACAAAATATCACAATCACCATCTTGGTTCTATGGTTGATAGTGATTATGGAAGCAAGAAGAAGACTGTGTATCTGGTTTGCCGAGTATTTAAACCAAGAGAAAGAAGAGCTTATGTAGGCTGGTTTCCTCTGGCTAGTGAATGCTTTTGTCAACAGCAGGAAAAGAAGAGTTTGGGTCGAGTATTTCAGTCGGAAAAAGAATGAGGAAACTTAGCTATAGCTACTAGTTGGCCATGGTTCATGACAAATATGATTTTGCTTGGAGTCTATGGGTTGTGCAAGGTACGGGGAATGAATGAGCTATAATGGACTTGCCCTTGAGCCAATTTACAGAGTGCAATGGTGTTGTTTAAGGAATGTGGAGCTTGCACTAAACAAGAAGATATATAGATAGATGTATGCTTAGGATATTGCAATTGCATGTGGTATGATTCGGAGTCTGCATTTGATGCTAAGATGTGTTGCTCCATCCATGAAGCCGAGATGGAACTGGTGGTGTGATATGGAGAGTCTACAATGAACTGTTGCTGAAATGGTATGTGTGAGTCGATGCACAGGTTCACAGCAGCTCAGAATTGCTTGAACTTGTGGTGGTTTTGATTAAGATTTTTGTGAAACAAACCAACTTCAGTACTAGTTCAGTTTGAGGTAAGAGATGGTGCAAGGATACAAGATGATAAGGGGTTTCTGAAGTAGATTGTTGCAGGGTTTGAACTAGGAACCTATTGACATCAGTATGGCTCAAGTTTGTGAAGTTTTGGCCAAGTTTTGTCAGGAAAAAGAGCTGGAGTTATTTGGTTCAAGGAACTGTTTTGAGCTCAGTTTTGAACCTGAGTTGCAGCTGTGAGGAATGTAGCGCCATATTGGCTGAAATATAGCTATGATGCACCAAAATGGTGCAACACAGAGGGTATGGCTCATGCAAGATTGCTTAGGCCTGGCAACTAGTTAACTCAGTCAAACAAGACTCCATTGACTCTGTTTTCTTAACCCGAGTTGACCCATTTGACCAGTGACCGGGTGGACTTTGTCGGTAACCTGAGATATTTTCCGATGCCGGATTCCGGTCAACTTCCGGCGGAAAATCCAGTTTTCCGGTGACTAATTTTTGTGACATATTTTCTACATGGGTTTGTCTCACGTATGGGCTTGGTGGGTTTTCATCTAATGGACTTTGAAGACTTGGACCTAATTTTGGAGAAAAAAAGCTACAAAAAGAAAAGTTTCTACAACTTTCATATGACGTATTTTCTTGGAGCTTTGGAGGAGAACAGCAACTAGGGTTTGCTTTCGTATTTATTTTTCATCTTCTTTATTTGATTATTGATTATGATGAACTCCATAGCTATGAGTAGCTAAATTCTATATTATTGGTTAAGTATGTAGTCCTATTTCTAAAACTTGTGCTTGATTAATGCATTAGTTTTCTCTCTTGATTATCGTTCATATCTCTACTGTTTTTAATATCACATGATTGATGTATTGTGATAGGATTTTGGTTTTTTGTTTAGTTAAGTGGCCAATTAATTGAACTTGCATCTTGTCCATAGCTATTTTAGGGTTTTCATCGAGCGATAACCCCAAATATAAGTAGCATGATATGATTACGGTTTGTAGTGATACACTCTTGTAATCATATGTAGAGTTTGACCATTGTCCGAATTGTCATGCGCAATGTATGACAATTGCATTGATTAGCCTATTTCCCAAACTTAATGCTCCTAGGAATTGAACTTAATTAGCGCAAGGCGTTAGGTTATTCTTTAGGTAGAATTCGCATATGCAACTCTAATGTGTGTGTTGGTGAACTTAGGAAATTTTCAGATTATCTTGCTCTCTTGATATTCTAGGCTTTTGATAATAAAAAAGATTAAATTGTAATTCTAATCATATATGCAAGCACATGTTTAAGATTGAAGATGAATTCATTGACCAATATCTTTCTCTCATTGATTACTTCGAACTATTTACTTTGCTTTTATTTTACTTTTATTTTACAAAAATCAGAAATCCCCTCCTTTTTGGTTACTAAGAAACTAGAATTTGATAACAACAATCGCCTCTCTGTGGATACGAACTCTTCCTTACTCTATACTTCATTTATATTTTGTTGAGTAAGAAAGTGAATTATTTTTGATGCTTACGACAACGATCAAATTTTGGCACCATTGTCGGGGAGGTATTCGGCTTGTTATATAGTTTTTAGTTTCTTTTTATTATTTCTGCTTGCATACTTGATTTTCGTTTCTTGTCTTTTTTCTCACTTGTTTGCGAGAATTTTTTTTCAGGTACTAATCCCTGGCTTCTAAAGATTGGAATTATCCAAGGTACGGGATAGCTACTCGAAAAGGAACAATACTCCAACCAAGGAAAGGCACAACGGAAGAACAAAACTTGGAAGTAGAACACGATACTTTCCAGCAAGTAGAAGAAGAAGTTGTAGAACAAGAGGTTCCGGTTGAACAAGAACCACCTTTTGAAGAAGAAGAAGAATGAGCAATGGGTGATGCAAATCGTACACTCAAGGACTTGGCTTCTCACAAGCTGGATACACAGCAGGGTTATATTCAAACAAACTCTACTTTTGAGATCAATCCGGGGTTGCTTAGAGAATTTCCAAAGTTCCATGGCATGGTGAATGAAGATCCAAACAAGCATCTTATAGACTTCCACACCATTGTCACGGCTATGCTTCCAGCGAATATGGAGGCCGATGGTGCTATGTTGAAAGTTTTTTTATTCTCCTTGGCGGATAGTGCTAAGGATTGGTTATATTATTTGCCTCCCGGAAGTGTCACAACTTGGAATGGGCTGAAGAAACTCTTTCTAGAGAGATATTTTCTTGCATCAAAGGCTACTCAAATTCGCAAGGAGATTTGCGGAATGAAGCAAAATGTGGGAGAATCCTTATATGACTGTTGGGAACGATACAAGAGATTGGTGGCAAGCTGCCCTCATCACCAATTCAGCGACGCTATGATCATCCAATACTTCTATGAAGGACTCCAATCAAGTGATATGAATCTTATTGATGCTGCGGGTGGTGGTGCACTAGTGAGGAATATGGTGTCACAAGCTAGAGAGTTGATTGAGAACATGGCAGCAAACTCCCAACAATTTTTGAGTCCTGGTTCGGATGTGCTTCTTAGGAGAGTCAATGAAGTGAGCGAGGTCGAGGAACTTTGTCAACAAATGGGTAACATGACAGCCATGATGCAATAAGTTGCAGCCGCGGTGATACCAAATTCTCATCAAGGATATGAAGAAGCCAATGAACAATCTAATGTGATCTTTCCAAATCAGCAAAGACGATATGATCCTTATTCCAACACTTACAATCCAGGATGGAGAGATCACCCCAATTTTAGTTATGCGAACAAGCAAGGAGCAGCTCAACAATCTAATTTCAACAATTCAAATGGATTTCAACCTCAACAACAACAATTTCAGCTGCGACAACAATTTCAATAACAACAACCACAACCTCACAATCAGGGGTCAAGTATGGAAGAGTTGATGAAATCTTTTATGCAAAGAACGGAGAGCACGGTTAAGGAGTTGCAAACCCAAGTGGGTTCCATGGCTACTGAGTTGAGCCAAGTAAAGGCACAAATTGGTGGGAAACTCCCTTCTCAACCTATCAACCCAAAGGAGGGTGTCAATGCTATTACGTTGAGAAATGATACACAACTTGTGCAACCCGAAGTTGCTGATTCGGGCAAGGTGGAAACACCAAAGGAACCTGTTTTGGAGGAGAAGAATGAGGATTCTCCCCAAACTTCTGAGGTACCTATTCCTAACTCTAAAACTCCGGTTTCTACTTATGTTCCTCCTTTACCTTTTCCTCGCAGATTTGCAAATTCCAAGAAGGAGGCACTAGAAAAGGAGATTTTAGACGTTCTCAAGAAGATCCATGTGAACATACCACTCATAGATGCTATAAAGCAAGTTCCAAAGTATGGAAATGTGTTGAAGGATTTGTGTACCAATAAGCAAAGGCTCAAAGGTAATGAAGTTCTAAGTGTGGGGGATAATGCTTCGGAAATCTTACAACACAAACTCCCACTGAAATGCAAGGACCCGGGTAGCTTTGACATTCCCGTCACAATGGTTAATACTATATTTAATAAAGCTATATTGGATTTAGGTGCATCCGTAAATGTTATTCATGCATCTATGTATAACTCACTTGATCTTGGTCCTCTTAAAAAGTCTGTAATTGTGTTGCAATTAGCCCATCGCTCTAATGTATACCCAATGGGTATTGTTGAGGATGTTCTTGTGCAGGTTAATCAACTTGTATTTCCAGCAGATTTTTGTGTCTAAGAGATGGATGAAGGTTCACCGGACTCGTCTCTTCCGTTTCTACTTGGGCGTCCTTCATGAAAACGGCTAAAACCATTATTGATGTTGACAAGGGAATGCTGACTATGGATTTTGATGGATAAATAATACGTTTCAACATTTTCGAGACGATGAGATATCCTAGTGATGTCCACTCTTGTTTCTCTATTGATGTGATGGATACATTGGCGCAATAAATGTTTGAGTTGAATGGCACTGATTATTTGGAAACCGTGCTCACTACACCTATTGATAACGGTTTGGAGTACGGTGATGAGATTAAGGAAACCATTGGTTCTCTTGACTCATTACCCAAAAAATTTGTACTTAAGAATATTTCATATGTTTCTTTACCTTGCAATGATGAAAAACTTGTGCCTTCTATTGTTAAATCTCCAAAGTTAAAATTGAAACCTCTTCCAAGTCACTTAAAGTACTTGTACTTGGGTGACAATGAAGAGTTACATGTGATTGTTTCTAACGAGCTTAGTGAATTACAGGAGCAAAAACTTCTAAGGGTGCTAAGGAAGTACAAGACGGCCATATGATGGACAATCTCGCTGATATCAAGGGTATAAGCCCTGCCATTTGTATGCACAAGATATGTTTGGAAGACGAAGCAAAGCCTACAAGGGAAGTGCAACATCGTTTGAACCCCCAAATGATGGAAGTTATGAGAAAGGAGATACTCAAGCTTTTGGAAGTGGGTATTATCTACCCCATATCCGATAGCAAGTGAGTAAGCCCGGAACAAGTTGTACCAAAGAAATCAGGTGTGACCGTGGTGGAGAATGATAAGAATGAACTTGTCCCAACTCGTGTGCAAACCGGTTGGGGGGTTTGTATTGATTACAGGAAATTGAATTCCACCACTAGGAAAGATCACTTTCCATTACCTTTTATTGATCAAATGCTTGAATGTTTAGCTGGACACTCTTATTATTGCTTTCTTGATGGCTATTCAGGTTATAATCAGGTTGTGATAGCGCCGGAGGATCAAGAGAAAACCACTTTCATTTGTCCTTTCGGTACTTTTACTTATAGAAGTATGCATTTTGGCTTGTGCAATTCTCCAGCTACCTTTCAAAGGTGTATGGTAAGTATCTTTTCAGAATATGTTGAAAACATAATCGAAGTGTTCATGGACTTTAGTGTCTTTGGTGATTCATTTGACCTTTGCTTGAACAATTTGTCATTAATCCTTGAACAATGTGTTGAAACAAACCTTGTGCTAAATTGGGAGAAGTTCCATTTTATGGTAACTCATGGCATAGTTTTAGGCCATATAATATCTTCTAAAGGCTTGGAAGTTGATAAATATAAGATAGACCTTATTCGTGCTCTAACCCCTCCCACTACGGTGAGGGAGATACGTTATTTCCTTGGTCATGCAGGTTTTTATCGTAGATTCATCAAAGACTTTTCCAACATAGCATCACCACTTTGCAACTTATTGCAAAAAGATGTGGTTTTTAACTTTGATAAAAAGTGTATGGTGGCATTCAATCGTTTGAAAGAACTTTTGATTTCATCCCCTATCATTAAACCACCGGATTGGAGCAAGCCTTTTGAGCTCATGTGTAATGCAAGTGACTATGTGGTTGGTGCGGTGCTTGGGCAGCGTGTGGGGAAGATACCTCATGCTATTTATTATGCTTCTAAAACATTAAATGAGGCCCAACAAAACTACACAACCACTGAAAAAGAGTTGTTAGCTATTGTTTTTGCTTTGGAAAAGTTTCGCTCTTATCTAATTAGTACAAAAGTTGTTGTATTTTCTGACCATGCAGCTCTTAGGTACTTTCTAATGAAGAAAGAAGCGAAACCAGGGCTCATACGATGGATTTTACTCTTGCAAGAGTTTGATATTGAAATCAAAGACAAGAAAGGATTTGAGAACACCGTTGCGGATCACTTGAGCCATCTTGTTGTGGATAAGGAAACTATCTCATTGTGTGAAAGTTTCCCGGATGAGCAACTATTCTCAATTACTTTTGGAGAATCATGGTACGTTGATATTGTTAATTACTTAGCGTCTAAACAAATCCCAAAGAACTTGTCTCGTGCTGAGAGGGACAAACTTAAGAAATTAGGAAACCAATACATATGGAATGATCCATACCTATGGAAACATTGTAGTGACCAAGTAATACGAAGGTGTGTTCCCGAATCTGAATTTAACTCCATCTAATCTTTTTGCCACTCATTTGCTTGTGGAGGAAACTTTGAGAGCAACAGAACCGCTCTCAAGGTACTAGAATGTGGTTTATATTGGCCAACTTTGTTTAAGGATGCGTATGAATTTTGTATTACATGTGATAGGTGCCAAAGAACAGGCAATCTAGGTGTCTGAAATCAAATGCCACGAACTATTATTCAATTTGTTGAGGTTTTTGATGTTTGGGGAATTGATTTTATGGGCCCTTTTGTCAATTCTAGTGGAAATTATTATATCTTGCTTGTTGTTGATTATGTATCGAAATGGGTGGAAGCTAAGGCCACCCCAACTAATGATTCTAAAGTTGTTTCAGATTTTGTGCAAGCAAATATATTTGCAAGGTTTGGAATTCCAAAGGCTATAATTAGTGATGGAGGTTCACACTTCAAAAACAGGTTCTTGCAAACCTTTTTAAGGAGGTACAATGTATCGCATAGGATTGCAACACCTTACCATCCACAAACAAATGGACAAGTCGAGGTTTCCAACAGAGAGGTTAAATCCATTCTAGAGAAGACGATGAGTCCAACAAGGAAAGATTGGAGTTTGAGACTCAATGATGCTTTGTGGGCGTATATAACCGCATACAAGACACCTATTGGAATGTCTCCCTTTAGTCTTGTTTACGGTAAACCTTGTCACTTACCCGTTGAAATTGAGCATAAGGCGTTTTGGGCTATTAAGCAATGCAATATGGAGTTGGATGGTGCTTGAAAGCAAAGGAAGTTGCAACTCCAAGAGTTAGAAGAGATTCACAATGATGCATTTGAAAGCTCACGAATTTACAAGGAAAATACGAAGGCATTTCATGATAGTATGATTACAAAGAAACAATTTTGCATTGGGCAGAAAGTGCTTTTGTTTAATTCTCGCTTGCAATTATTTCCTGGTAAATTAAGGTCACGTTGGATTTGACCTTTTATTGTGACTAATGTGTTTTCTCATGGTGCAGTGGAAATTCGTAGTTTAGCTACAGGAAATTAACTTAAAGTGAATGGGCACCGGTTGAAACCATATTATGAGAACTTCTCTTCGGATGTCGTGGAAGGAGTTAACCTTGTGGAAGTGCTATCTCTAGAGGAATCTTAGCAAACAAGTAGAACGTCGGGCTGACGACTTTAAACCAAGCGCTAAGTGGGAGGCAACCCACCGGTTTTGTATCTTTACCTTTATATTTTATTCTTTAAGCATTTTATCTTTATTTTCTTTGTTTTTGCATATCATTTGTGAAATTTCCCACCTTGAGCTTTACTTTGAATGACTAAATTTTACATTGAGGACAATGTAAAGTTTAAGTATGGGGGAGCATTATTATGTTTGTATAGTTTGTTTTATGCCTTTAGTAAAAAAAAAAAAAAAATCAGAAAAATAGAAAAACCAAGAAAAAAATTGTGCTTTTTGAACTCCGAAATCTAGAAACTTATGCCTTTAGGATGACACTACCAATATTAGTAGATGGAACCATCTTGATTGCAGGAGTTGAGGAACCAATTAATTAAAGGGACGGACATAGCTCAGGAATTACAAATAAAATGATAGTTGTTACCATATCTCGGAATATCACCATATCACATTCTATTTTTATTTTTCCATATTTATCTATTGTTCTCTAAGTGATTTGGTGGGTCACTAAACATCGAATTGTTATTACTGCTAGGATGAAATAAAGTGACTGAGTTGCTAAAAAAAAAAAAAATAGAGACTGACCAATTAGACCAATCGGAATAAAAATGACACTTGGATAGCAATGTGTGTGTGTTCTCCATGTCTCTGTCGCCTAAACAAGCGTGGAATGCAGGATCCAAGGGAACTATCATGTAATATGCTGATAAAAAGCATGTGATTGGATCCAAAAGATCTAATCATGCTGTCTACAAAAAAAAAAAAAGTGAAAAAGAAAAAAAAATATTATTGTTGAATAAAGTCGACTCTTGGTTCCCTTGTATATGCCGGTTGAGTTGATGTAGAATTAAGATTGTTGATCACTGGTTCCCTTGTATATGCCAGTGTGTTGACACTAGAATTTAGACTAGTAGCTCAATCAAATAGGATGCATAGGTTCATCTTGGCGGTGACCTTCAGACAGATATGGGAAACACCGATCACTTGTAAACATTCGCAAACATCTACCTCTATATCCATCTTCTTAATTTTTCATTGTGATTGTGGTTAGTCAGATTTCGAGTATTGTGGTTTATTCGACTTTCTAAGAAAAATTTTATTTACTTAAATATGAATTGAATTTGCGCAAGGTACCTCCTCCGGCAGCCATTTTGGATTCGTTCATTGATTTGTCACAAATAGACGGAGTTGGAAATATAGGTTTTGTAGGCAGACCTCTTGTAAACCTTCACGAGACTAAAACTCGTCCACTAGGGACACCTAGGGGTTCAAAGGCTTGTTATTTATGCTAAAAGTGACCGTAGCCTCGACGAGACGGAGTTGTATATATGTTTTATAATTATTTTGTTTGATTTGATCGAGGACTAGCAAAGTCTAAGTGTGGGGGAATTTGATAGGTGTCTAAAACACCTTGATATTTATCTATTGTTTATGCTTTCTTCGCTAAGTTTTCTTGTAAAATATGTATACTATGTTTGTTTTTGAGTATTTAGGTACTTTGGAGTCATTTGGAACAAAATAAGAGGAAACGTCGCTTAAAAGATCATTTCATGTGCTATTGGAGGCAGATTATTTCTCATTTGTGCTTTTGTTTCTTCATCTTTGTCTGAAAAGCATGTCGGCTTTAGTGATGCAAATTATGTCTGAAAAGCATGATAGCTTTAGTGATGAATAGACATTGAAGAGGAGAAGTGGATATGAGAAGTAAGAGACAACTATTGTTGGAATTCGAGAAGAGCAAGAGCGTCATTCACAGGCGAGCGATATTTGGAACCAGCTAAGATTGCGCAAGAAAGAGTGATGAACTGTCAGTTTTCTGAGACTGACAGGCCAAATGGTCAGTGGGTGGTCTGTATTAATCTGTTGGGTGCTTATATCATTTTTTTATCATTGCAAGCTCCAAAATTCAGAGAATAATTCTCTCTTTTCATTACCACTCATCTGAAATTTAGAGAGAAAAAACATTATATCCCAATCATTCTTCTCAAAGTCTGAGAAGAAAGAAAAAAATGGCTGCAACTGTTATTTGTAATAGAGGGATGGAGAGATTCAAAGATGTTAATAGTGTAATCATGTGATGAAGAGAAATTCACAGTGAAGAATTAGGGTTTGAATTAATATTCTGGGTTCATGAGAAATGAAGAAATTGGTTGAGGTTAAAGGGGTTTGAAAGGATTTAGAGTACGAGAAAGAGTTGGTTTCTGTGATTTGGAGGAAGGGTTTGGTATGGATAGGAATTGAAGCTATGATTTGAGAAGGAGTTAACTGAGATGGAGATGAATTAGGGTTTCAACTAGGTTGTTGAGTCACAAAATTTGAAGTTGAGAAATGAACACAGAGATTGAAGCCGAGAGATGAGATGGTTTCCTGAGACTGTGAATTTGAGACAAGAAAAGGCAGATGAAGCATGAAGGGGATGAACTTGAATTGGTTCATGACTGAGATGAGTCTTTGTAGGTGATGAAGTTGAAGTAGGTTACCAAGAACACAAGATGAGTTTCTCTTGCTGTTATGTCAGTAGAATTTGGGGCTTGAAATCGAATGGGTTTGTGTAAAGAAGAAGAATTGATAAGATTTGGTGGTTGAAGTTGAGTAATTTGAAGCTGGAGTTTCTGTTGATTAAGATTGAAAAGGCTTGTTTAGATGAATGTTTTAGGTTAGGTACAGAAAACCATGGTGCAACAGCTGGGTGTTATTGCGGGTTCGTAATGACGGATTACTAAGGTCGAAATTGCAGAGAAGCAATAGAAGATGGGTTTGCATTGGATTTAACTTCTAGGGGATTGGAGAGATACAAAGGATGATTGCTCGACAGAATATCACAATCACCAGCTTGGTTCTGTGGTTGATGGTGATTATGGAAGCAAGAAGAAGACTGTGTATCTGGTTTTCCGAGTATTTAAACCAAGAGAATTGGACTGTAGTTGGGAGTTTGTTGTTGTGCAGTTCAGTGAAAGAAGAGCTTATATAGGATGGTTGCCGCTGGCTAGTGAATGCTTTTGTCAATAGCAGGAAAAGAAGAGTTTGGATCGAGTATTTCAGTCGGCAAAAGAATGAGGAAACTTAGCTACAGCTACTAGTTGGCCATGGTTCATGACAAAGATGATTTTGCTGGGAGTCTATGGGTTGTGCAAGGTACATGGAATGAATGAGCTATATTGGACTTTCCCTTGAGCCAATTTACAGAGTGCAATGGTGTTGTTCAAGGAATGTGGAGCTTGCACTGAACAAGAAGCTACATATATGTATGCTTAGGATATTGCAATTACATGTGGTATGATTCAGAGTCTGCATTTGATGCTAAGCTGTGTTGCTCCATCCATGAAGCCGAGATGGAACTGGTGGTGTGATATGGAGAGTCTATAATGAACTGTTTTCGAAATGGTATGTGTGAGTCGATGCACAGGTTCACAACAGCTCAGAATTGCTTGAACTTGTGGTGGTTTTGATTAAGATTTTGGTGAAACAAACCAACTTCAGTACTAGTTCAGTTTGAGGTAAGAGATGGTGCAAGGCTACAAGATGATAAGAGGTTTCTGAAGTGGATTATTGCAGGGTTTGAACTGGGAACCTATTGACATCAGTATGGCTCAAGTTTGTGAAGTTTTGGCCAAGTTTTGTCTGCAAAAGAGCTGGAGTTATTTGGTTCAAGGAACTGTTTTGAGCTCATTTTTGAACCTGAGTTGCAGCTGTGAGGAATGTAGCGCCATCTTGGCTGAAATGTAGCTGTGATGCACCAAAATGGTGCAACACAGATGGGTATGTCTCATGAAAGATTGCTTAGGCCCGTGCAAAATCACTTTGGCCTGGCAACTAGTCAACTCAGTCAAACAAGACTCCATTGACTCAGTTTGCTTGACCCGAGTTGACCCATTTGACCGGTGACCGGGTGGACTTTGCCGGTCACCTAAGATATTTTCCGGTGCCGGATTCCAGTCAAATTCTGGCGGAAAACCCAATTTTCCGGCGACTACTTTTTGTGACATATTTTCTACATGGGTTTCTCTCACGTATGGGCTTGGTGGGTTTTCATCTAATGGACTTTGAAGACTTGGACCTAATTTTGGAGAAAAAAAGCTACAAAAAAAAGTTTCTATAACTTTCATATGACGTATTTTCTTGGAGCTTTGGAGGAGAGCAGCAACAAGGGTTTGCTTTCGTATTTATTTTTCATCTTCTTTATTTGATTATTGATTATGATGAACTCCATAGCTATGAGTAGCTAAATTCTATATTATTGGTTAAGGATGTAGTCCTATTTCTAAAGCTTGTGCTTGATTAATGCATTAGTTTTCTCTCTTGATTATCGTTCATAGCTCTACTATTTTTAATATCACATGATTGATGTATTATGATAGGATTTTGGTGTTTGTTTAGTTAAGTGGCCAATTAATTGAACTTGCATCTTGTCCATAGATATTTTAGGGTTTTCATCGAGCGATAACCCCAAATATAAGTAGCATGATATGATTACGGTTTGTAGTGATACACTCTTGTAATCATATGTAGAGTTTGACCATTTTCCGAATTATCATGCGCAATGTATGACAATTGCATTGATTAGCCTATTTCCCAAACTTAATGCTCCTAGGAATTGAACTTAATTAGCGCAAGGCGTTAGGTTATTCTTTAAGTAGAATTCGCATATGCAGCTCTAATGTGTGTGTTGGAAAAATTAGGAAATTTTCAGATTATCTTGCTCTCTTGATATTCTAGGCTTTTGATAATAAAAGAAATTAAATTGTAATTCTAATCATATATTCAAGCACATGTTTAAGATTGAAGATGAATTCCTTGACCAATATCTTTCTCTCATTGATTACTTCGAACTATTTACTTTGCTCTTATTTTACTTTTATTTTACAAAAATCAGAAATCCCCCCCTTTTTGGTTACTAAGAAACTAGAATTTGATAACAACAATCGCCTCTCTGTGGATATGAACTCTTCCTTACTCTATACTTCATTTATATTTTGTTGAGTAAGAAAGTGAATTATTTTTGACGCTTACGACGGCGATCATGAGTCCTGAATGCAGTTTTTTGTATGTAAGAAGGATAAATTCTTATTTGGTGATAGCCAAACTTCAAATCAATCTTATTAAAAAATTTGGACCCATGTAACTCATCCAATAGCTCATCTATAACTGGTATTGGGAACTTATCTTTAATGGTCAGGTTGTTGGGCTTCCTGTAATCTACACAAAACCTCAAAGAATTATCTTTTTTATTAACAAGAAGGATTGGGGAAGCAAAAAGGTTGTTGCTTGGTTGGATAATACCATAATGATACATTTATTTTACCAAATCCTCAACAACTGACTTATGTATGTAAGGACATTTGTAGAGTCTAAGTTTTACATGTTTGTTATTTGGCTTGAGGGGTATTTTGTGATCTAAGCTTCTTTGAGGTGGTAGAGTTTGTGGCTCAGAAAAGACATCAGAAAACTGGTTAAGTAGGTTGGATATTTGGGGGGAAGTTGGTGATTAAACAGTGGTTGTAGATATGGAGAAGAGTTGTCCAATCAGTCCATGAGTATGCTTCTGAAGATTTTTTTTAACTGCAGTACTACTCATCATGCTAAGACAAGGTTTTTGTTGAATCCCAGTTAAAGTTATCTTCTTGCCCTTGTGCTTGAAGGATATACATATCTTGGACAAGTTGAATAGAATATCACCCAACTTCTTTAACCAATCTGCACCTAAAACCATATCACACCCTCCTAATGGAAGAAGTCCGAGATCACCACATAACTTATGACCCTGTATAGACCAATCAAGCTGAGAACAAATTCCAGAACTGACTATTTTTTCGCCATTAGCTATAGTGACTAAGTAAACTAGCAGTTTGTTCAATTGAGCAGTGTAAACTCTTGGCTAGTTCACAATCAATAAAGCTATGGGTACTACCAGTGTCCATGAGGATTGAGATGGCTTTCTTCTTAATAGTGTCCCTGAAATAGTACCAGTCAAAGCATGTAAGGAGATTTCCATATCACTCTCAACATGAGGGTCCTCCACTATTTCTTGTTCAGTTTCACCCATGCCTCGGAAATTTCCCCAGCCTCCTCACCTATCAATACCCACAAATATTGTTTTTTTACAAATATGGCCCTTCTTATATGTTTCATCACAATTGAAGCATAACCCATCAGCCTTTCTTGCTTGAACTTGTTCAGGAGTGAGTCTATTGAATGGTAGACTGAGGCTATTTTTAGGTGTTGTTTGCTGCAGGGAAGGGGTAGGTGGGACAAAAATTGGTTTTGGAGGGAGAGTGGTTGGTTGAAAAGATCTCGTGGTGGAAAAATAGTTAGTGAATGATCTATGAGTAGTCTTGGTGGTCTTCTGTTGTATGGCAAGTGTTTTTTCTTGCATTCCAGCAAGGGAAAAAACATGAAGCAAGGTGGTAGGATTAACATTAACACCGACCCTATGATTTCCTCCTCCAACCCTCCAATGAAACTTGATACGAAGTATTGTTCAGGAAAATCTTTATGAAAACTTAACAACAAGGCTTTCAAATACTCAAATTCTTCAAAATAATCATCAATTGTCGTCAGTTGCATCAGCTTGTTAAATAATACCACAACATTATCATGAGCATGATTTTCAAATCTTAAACAAATATTATCATATAGCAGTTGCCAAGGAATATGAGTTTGATTTGAGCAAAAATTGTCATACCATTTGCTCGTTTTAACATCTAAATGGATCACAGTTGTCATGGTTTTGTTGTATTCCGGAGTATTGTGTAGTAGTTACACTTTTGGATCCAGCCCTTGGGATTCTAGCTTTCAAATTGTGGGAAATCAAGTTTAGGGATACGATGTTGGGAATGAAAACTTATACCCCCTGAATGAGATTAAAAAGGAGATCCACATGCTTCATAAACAAACCCATGATGAGATACTTGAGCTTCATTTGAATTTTCTATGTTATCGTGTCGAAGAAAAAAACATTGCATCATACTCTCTAGTTCTTCAGCGATTATAAATCATCCTTTGTTGATGTGTTACTGAGTTGCAGAACAAGATCGTTGATTTTAACATGTTGAGAATCGATCTCAGTTTGTTATTAATTGTTTGTATCATGTAGCTCTTTGCAAGTGGGAACAACTATGGTGGATTGGTACAAAAGAACAACTCTGAATACCAATTGTAATGTTCAAGTATGATTGAGGAACTAATTTGATGAAAATGAGATGAATTTGAACGGAAAAGGACCGAATCTCAGGTAACTCTGCTGGAGCAGCCAACTGCAACTTCATTTATTTTATCACTTACCCAAAATAGGGTTCTCTTCCAACTTAAATGCACTTCCTAAACAAAAAGAAACACTAATGTATAAAGTAATCCTAATTGAAAACCTGCCAAGCATACATTAGATATTAATTGCCAAATAACTAAATTATGGGTCACCCATTTAAGCATACCCACACAATACTCATGGCAATCAAGACTCTAACCCAAGAATGAGAGTAGGGAAGCCATAAAAGGTACATGACATACGCCTAAGAATGATGAGAATGTGATTTTTTTCACGGTTCAAAGGTACTGATTATGAAGGTTGGTTGTATCAAAATAAATTGTATTTTGAACTATATGAAATACTTCTAGAAAAACAAGTGAAGTTGGTAATTATTAACTTTGAAGGGAAAGCATTACAATTGCATAAGCGGATGAAAAAAGTACCACCTAACCCTAAAAGATAAGGGTTTTCTACATCCCTTTTGAAAACATTAGGACACTCAAAATATGATGACCTCGCGGTGGCCTAAGCCAATATCTGTCAGACCAATTTCAGTTATATTGACGATTATCAAAAGGAATACGAACGAATGTCAAACCTAGTAAGTGATTTTCCAAAAGGATTTTTAGTAAGAGCTGGCGACCCCGCGGTGGCCTAAGCCAATATATGTCATACCAATTTCAGTTTTATTGACGATTATCAGGAGGAATACGAACGAATGTCAAACCTGGTAAGTGATTTTCCAAAAAGCTTTTCAGTAAGAGCATCTCCAATGGGAATTTGGTGTGAATCCAATATGTAAACCTTTTTTTCACAGATGTGAAACGAAAATTCTCTTAATTTAAGGGGTAAAAAATTTCATCTCCAACCATAAAGCTTTTCACTTATTTAGTGCAAAATCTATTGGTTGAAAATAATTAAGTGGTTAATCCAAACCTTAGATATTGGTGATTAGGATGTTCAGATCCTCTAAAACAACCTCTGAAACTAAAGATGACTTTTAGGATGTTTAGATAACTACCATCTACGTAATCTTCACATTCTTTTTTAACATTGTCGTTGGATAAGGATTTTTATCAAAAACTAGATGAATTCTATGTGGCATAACTAATAGGAAGTTGAGGATATGTCATTCGAGATGCTCTAAGTTGTATTGTTGGTGAGTTGAAACTTTGAGTTCGGCTAGTGTAAGCATTAAGTCCAGAATCCTTAGTCGAGACTATAGGGTTAGCTCATTTACAAGATGAAAAAGTTAAATTACGAAAACATGGTTCAGACCTACAGTGCGGCCTAGTATTACACCCACAACGCCATCAATTAAAATCAATCATATTCCTCAAGTCAAACGACTTATTACGGAAGAGGCGAAAGAACGACTAAAGAAACAATTATGTTATAACTACGATGAAAGATGGTTTCAAGGAGATTGATGCAAGCAAAAAACTTTATATCTTATCGAAAGGGAGTACTTTGATGACTAAAAAAAGTATATTACAAAAAACACAAAAAAATAGGTCACAACTGAAATTTATACGCATGTGAAGAGGATAGGGTACCAAGTATAGCACCAACTTTTTGTTCGGAAATACGCATGGACAAACTTATCATAATCACTAGTATAAATCAACAGTAAATATATGATACCTAATATGTATACAAGTTTACTTGGACGATCTCAAAAATAAATATCCAAGAATCAACCTAGTATGTACCGAAATGTAGCCGAACTGAATCACAACAAGAACGAAACTTGTAATTTATCTTTCAAGATACAAATTCTCAGGAATAAATGTTGTAGGTTTTGTATAATCTTTTAGGCTTAAAAATTATCTAGGTTGTTAACGTGCGACTTGTGATATTTCTATCATACATATAAATAATATAATGTGAAAAAAAAAATAACACAAGACACCATTTTTGTTAACGAAAAAAGCTGCAATGTGCAGAAAAACCTTGGGACCTTGTCCATAACTTGAAAACCACATTGTATTAAGCCGCTGCAGACAATCCTACTATCAAACTTCAGACTGGAATGTAGTTGAGATAAAATCGAATCTACGAGCAATTCAACTTCAGTTGTACTCTTTTATGTCTCTTGGATCTCACAATACCTTATGCAACATGATTCCCCTACCTTACGTCCTTTACATACCTACAAGTTGCTTCAACCTAAGTGAATACTTTTAACTATTCAGCCTCTAACAAAAAGCAAATTTGATTTTCTTCATAAAGATATTCAATCAAGGTAATGTAAATTCATATGCTTATGAGGGATCTTTAAGGAAAAGGAGATAACGAGCAAATTGACAATTAGGACAAGTTACTCTCTTCAAAAGTTATAGAGGTGCCTAATCGATTCTACCTCACGATAACAATCTAAACAAATCAAACCAGAAGTGATTTAGATATCTTTCTCGTGGAATCAAAAAGTCTGCGAAGAAGAGTACTTTGTGTTTTATATCTATCTTGTTCTTGACATATAGTTCAGATATCAAGAACTACAACCATCAATAAGAACAAGATCCGAATAACATAGATCTATCAGGCAAAAGATAGTCTGACCGGGCTCCATGAATCCCTTAGTGAAGTCTTTTAAAGTAGTAACCTAATATAGTTTCACCATAGGAAACCTAGGTTTTGGAGGATAACTCTAGTTTCAACTAGGACACATAAATGGCAAGATAAAGATCCTAGTGTGTAGGTTGTTCTCTATTTATATTGATGAATATGGCTTGGTATCTTACAAACAAAACTAGGTTCATAAACTAGTTTCCATGTTTACGAATTACTTTGTAACCAAGCGAGCTTAACTTCTCCATATAGACTATTCATGTAAGCTATGTAAGAAGTTTGTCTTGAATCACAAAGAAAAGATGTGCAACCTTATGTTATATGTTACGCACCAAGTTGTTAGCACGTGAACAATGATTAAGTAGTTCCGGAACCGGCAACCATTGAAAAGACAAGGGTACCCAAATACACCATAATTTTTATTTTGATCACAACTTATACAAGACCCACCGCGTATAAACCTCTTGGAGCAAGAATCACTCAAGGAATATTTCAACACAATGTCCACTTGAAATAGGGTTAGTCCGGACTGGCCTAACACGTGAATTATTATATCAGATAAGTGGAGAAATCCAATACACTTTATGTGATCGTCTATGGATATGAATCGAGACAATACTACGAAAAAGTGTTCACTTGATAACCGAAACCTTATAAGATAAATATCAAGTGCCTAATTAACGTACAAGTGTATTTACTTTAATTATAATATAAAAACAATTATAATGCGAAAATAAAGTAAAACACACATACCAGAATTTTGTTAACGAGGAAACTGCAAATACAGAAAAACCTCGGGACCTAGTCCAGTTTTGAATACTCAATTGAATTAAGACGCTACAAAAATTAAACCTGCAACTTCGTGTAGACAATACTAAGTAAACTAAAATCCTAGTTACTCAGCTTCAGCAATATTCTTGATTTGATAATATCTAGAAGAACTGAAGTTCTCAATAGATATTTGTTACCCAATATCCTAGCAGAACATGCGTCTCTTTAGGATTAGATCTAATATATTTTCTTAATGGTTCACAACAACTTCTTCGAATCTTCAATATTCAATTTAATCTTCAAAGTAACAACCTGCAAAAATACAAACTTGATTCCTTATTAATTTGTCGCACAGAACGGAGTCTGTTAACAATGGAAAATCAATGAATATATCTTACGGATCTAAAAAGACTTATATCCATAGAAACATTGATTTTTGATCTAGTTTGAGTGAGCCTTATTTCAGAATAGAAGGTTCTCAAGAATAAACAAACTAGGTGCAATCAAAGATTCAATAACCGTTAGTCAATCAAATCAATAATCAAAAACTGAAATAACAATGCAATCTTCTAGTTTCCCACCAACGGTACACGCTAGAGCTTCTCAATCCCAAAGAAGACTTTAAACTGAGCGGCCATAAGAGATTTCACCTAATTAGGTTACTCTCCTCTCCAAATAGGAGGCTTCACCAGTAACAGTACAACAGAGGAAGTTTACTGTCACGAAGGATTAGTTTGCTATAAATGCAAACTTCAAGTATTTATAGTCAAGGAAGTTTGGACACCAAGGAATTTCCAAAACCAAAAATATTCTCAATATATGCAATATATTTCTAAAATCTGTTTATATATATATGGTATATAACTTGTAATTTGGTGCACATGTCTAGAGGATCGGTTCCCTATAGTTAAAATCGTGCTGCACATGTGCATATGATCTCTTCCCCCAATAACAAAACTTGCTGCACAACTGCATAGGATATATTCCCTCAATAAGAAAACTTGATGCACATGTGCATAGGATTCGTTCCCCCAAAAGGAAAACTTGTTACACATGTTCATAGGATCGGTTCCCATTTCTTCTATAAATCTTGATGCACCTCATACAAGGATCGATTCCCCTTTGTATGTGTTGCACATCTTACTAGGATCGGTTCCCCTTTACCCAGTATTAGGTCTTACACACACAAACTCGATCATACCACATGTGATTACTTAAGATCGGTTTCACTAATAAAAGTCATACCGATACATAATTCATGCCTCATGTGAATAGTTTTACCAAGAACACAAACACGTCATGAGAGGTTATACTAATCACACATATTGATCGTTCATAAGATATACAATGAAGAACAACCCCAATAACGCCTGTCGATTTCCTTTTCGATTCACAACACAAGATCATGAACTTACTTCCTTAAAACACATGTAAAAACATTTTTTCCTAGGATGAAATCCTCACCTCATACATAATCACAATTGCATTCAATATATTATGTTAATAAGTTCCTTGAAGATTTGCTCATACGAATATAATTTTGCATGTTATGTTTTCAATCTAAAAGATTTGAAAGACACAAGATAGATATGGAACAAGTCAAGTCATAGTTACTAACTTCAAGATGAAGGATGATGTCTTTGTTGTCTTCAATCCATCTTTAGATCTTTGTGAGTAACTGGAGCACAATACTTCGATCATTTCTAGTCTAACCTATCGAAGTTGACTGCAGTTTACATAATAGCGACTCGAGTTTTGGAACTAAATATGACAACCAATCTTGACATACCAACGCTTGGTGGGTTCAACCGAGCAGTACTCTAACAACCATAAATTGGAATTTGATATCACAAGATCAAATTCAATTCGTGAGTTATCCATAGTAATTCGTGAATAAATAGTCGTCTCGTAACTCAGGACTACTTTGTATATGATAAGGTCACAAACTATCCAAAACAGTTTGTGCACTTAATCACGATAGGTCTGCAGAGAACTCTCAAAATCAGTCGGTTTAAGAACTGCCAAAAACAGTTCTTGTACTATCGAATTTGAAAGTATCAAGAGAAGTCTTGAAATCAACTAGTTCACGAACTAACAAAATTAGTTTGTGTACGCGAGTTCATTGAGATTTAATTCGTCAAGTTTTTTTTTTTTATAAGCTCAAGTCCGCTAACTATAATCATTAGTTTGTGAATATAAAAACAACTCCTTATGAACTTATTATGAAAATGTGATATTTCGAACAATAAATTGTTCTCAATCTATTATGCAACAATTTATAGATTTCTTGAGTTCTTGTTTGCAATGTTCATCATAATGCTAAAGGCATGCGATATATCTTAGTAGATAGAATAGTAAATAATATGAGTAAATAGGGTAGTCAATCTTCACATACTTTTATTGATGAAGTTTTCGTTGACGCCGTCGGTCTTCAGTCTTCAGTCTTTAAAGTCGATTAGTGAATTCTGGTACTCAGCTACCATGCTTATTCCAGGCCCTATACTCACTCTAATATACTATAGATCAATATGTAGTTCGATCATTTAAATTTGACAACTCTTAACATACGAAAACTTGTGTGTTTGACCGAGCGATGCTCATGCAACATGCTCTAGCTAGGTCGACAACACCACAAAACATGCTTATTGTGGGAGAGATTAAAAAGGCAAAAATCATAGTTTTTGTACTCATGTAATGCTCACAATATTTTGGACACAACGATTTAAGGTTTTGATTGCTACCGAAAGTCGAATTCCATGTTTAGGATGAAACATAAATTTGAAGTTTTGGCTTCATAATACCCCTTTTATTAGTGACTTTCATGTGTTGGTGTTAGGTGGTTGTGACATGGTATTATGGGGTCAATGGATACAAACGGTAAGGCCAATTCGATAATTCGATGGGATTTTAAGAATTCAACGATGAAATTCGAAGCAACCAACCAAAACTTACAATTGGTGGAAAAATGATTTAATACTGACCAATTAGGAATAGGTTTAAGAGCTTCACAAGAATTAGATTTGTTTTTTTCTTTGTTTATGAAGAGATTGTCAGGTCCTTATTTGAATAAGAAAACCTTAAGTGTATTTGTTGTTCCTTTGTCTCTTATTTGCATGATCACTTTTGTTGGATGTGATAAGAATCCAATTCTATAACTGCATTAGGTTTGGAAACCAATGTGCTACATAACAAAAGATCTTTAGGAGAATTTATGAGAATAGTTTCGGAACCCAAGTTAATACGTAACATATTACAAAATAATAAGTATTCGGGGAAATCGAGTTTCATTTGTGCGAATCATGATTTTATGGTTTTGAAACTTGTCAAAGCATTGCTCGGTTGATCTCACCAAGCATTAGTATATCAGGCTTGGTTATCAAATATAGTTCCAAAACTCGAAGTTGTTTAATTTGATAGCTAGCGTCAACTTCGTAGGTTAGACTACGAACATAGAAATATTAAGGCTTGCTCTTGTTACTAATGAAGAACCAGAATATGTATCGACATCAACAAAATCATCATCGTTCGATTGGAGGTTACTAACAACATACTTGACTTTATCTATTTATATCTTTGTTGTTTCAAGTTAATATTTACTAAAAATAATACATACATAGTAAAGTTTGTTTAGCTATCTCTAGTATTGGTGACTTGATCATTATAGTATTGAAAAATCGGGGGTCTAACAACCTCACCCAATATTTCATTTAGGAATCTGTATGGACAAACTCCAATATATTTCCAAGAGAATCAACTAGACAGTCAAACTCAATCAATGGAAATATATCCAAGAATTGTATCTTTGTTTCTCAATGTAATCAGCAAATCAAACAGATAGAATCCGTGAGCCTGATTATTATGAGAAACAATTTGAACAGTACCAAAGACCAATGTTCAAGTGTCAATCAATTTATATCAACAACCAAAGGTTGGATTATCCAATTGATTGAACTACGCACAACCTGTGATATCTTAATTATATAAAAAATATAATGCGGAAAAGAAATAACACACACACCAAAAAATTTGTTAACGAGGAAACCGAAAATGCAGAAAAACCTCGAGACCTAGTCCAAATAACACTACACTGTATTAATCCGCTATAGACACTAGCCTACTCCAAGTTAACTTCAGACTGGAATGTAGTTAATCCTTTACTAATCTCACACTAATTAAGATAAAGTTGATAGGTGTTGTAAACACCTTAATTATTATCTAGTATTTATGCTTTCTTTGCTATTTATTTTGTGAAATATGTATCTTATGTGTGAATTTGAGTTGATTAGGTGCAATGGAGTCGTTTGGAGCAAAAGAAGAAGAAACAAGGCAAAAGGTGCAAATGTTATTGGAGGCGATTATTTCTCATATTTGCTTTTATTTCTTCATCCCTGTCTGAAAAGCATGATTGCTTTAGTGATGAATGAATTGAAGGAAAGAAGTGAATATGAGGAGTAAAAGATGGTTGTTGTTGGTGGAAGGCGAAAGAAATCATCCATTTGGAGCGTAAAAGGCAAAACGACCAGTTCACGGGCGAAAGATACTTGGAGCAGACTAGGTTGCGCAAAGAAGGAATGGAAGGATGAATTGTCAGTTGTCTAAAAATGACAGTTGAACAAGAAACGAGTGGGTTGTCAGTCATCTGGAACCGACAAGCCAAGTTATTTGAGTACCCCTTATCCAAGTCAGTGGGGTGTCTATATCAATTTCTTTTACTACACCTAAAATTGAGAGAAAATATCTTCTCAATCATTTGTTGTGCGGATGTGTTGGCGGTGTGCCTGAAATCATGAGAGAATCAGAGAAACAGGGAGAGATGAATTAACAGGGAGATTGAGAAATTAAAAAGAGAATTGAGTTAGACTGATTCTTAGTGAGATGAGTTATATTTCTGTCGATTTGAGAAGAACAAAGGGTAGAAGAGAAGATGAAATTGTTGTTACTGATGGCAGTGGAGGAGAACTATGTTTTGAAGGTGGATTCGAAGTCATGAAGGGAACTATAAAGTGGGTTTTTGTTCAATCCAAGCTATTACCATGAATTTTGAGATCTCAGAAGAAGGAGGAGTTTGCTGATGATTCTAGGTTAGGGTTTGCTCTTGAATGGGAATTAAATCTGATTTGGTTTGAAGCACGTAGTCTTACACAGAGCAGGGGAGCTGAGGCCGAATTTCAGATGTTGTTGGTGGTGGCTTGCAGTGAATGATGTTATGTGATGTGGATTACTTGCAGTTGCTGTGGAGCTGGGTTGTTCTAGTCAAGATTTCAATAGTGATGTGATGGGTTGAGCTCAAATTCAGGGATTGAGAAGATTCATAGGAATGGGTTTTCACCCAGTTCAAAGTTACAGTGATTTCTTTGAAGTGTAGGTGAATTACAGGGTGTGCTGCTAGTGATGGTGTATGCCACTGTTTAGGTTGAGACAAGGGTTGTAGGTCTTGGTGAATGAATGGACTAGTGGTGTAGGAGAAGATGATGTAGTGTGAGGGATGGCCTGGTGTTGCTGTTGATTGTGGGTTTGTTGTTGAACTCAATAATGGAGGAGACAGTTCAAGATTACAAATGGATTTGAATAATTGTAGCTAATGTTGCAGTTTAGATGGCTGTTGTTGTGAGCCTGTTTTGGTGTTTATTTTGAAACTACAAGAGTTGCAGTTGCATCATGGTGGCCTGGAGGTGATTAATGTTGATGTTGTGCAGTGAGTATGATTCATACATTGAAGCCAACTTGTTATGTACGCTGTGAATGGTTGGGTCAGTTGAGGCAGATGTAGGAGTTACAACTACTGGGCTTGAGACAGTGTGCTTGAGGTGATGTTCTGAAATTGGTCAGCTAGCTGTGACTGCAGTGGAAATTGATGTGCAACAAGGAGATGCAGCTACAGGATTCTGATGTGCATTGAAGCCAAGAAGATTGAGATGTTGTGAAGTTGCTGTTGCAACTTGCAAGAGATATGAATGGTTAAGAAGCGATTGCTGGTGCTACGCGCAGTGCAAGCCATGGATTGTTGGTGCTGCGTGGTGCTAGATTAGGCACTAGTGTTGCAGGGATTGGTATAGATGGTGTGGAGCTGGGATGTTAAATTAGAAGGTGTAAGTGGTACTAGATACCACAGGTAAATTGCTGAGCTGAGCATGAAGGTGGTACTCTAATTGCATTGATGGGTTTCTATGTGTTGAGTTGTTGCAGTATAGGATAAGATCTATGAACAGATGGTGTTATTGTAGAAGGTTTGTTGATGCTGAAATGGGCTAGATGTTGTTGCTGCTAGGAGGTGATGGATGTGAATCTGGTATAATGGGTTTGCTGGAGTTGGGTTTCTGAGATAAAAATAGAAGGAGATAGGTGTTGGTGATGATGGCATCTGGGCAGTTTTCAAGCCGTGAAACGGTGGGTGTACATATCTTGATAGTGAATGAAGCTGGGTTTAATTTGGATCTTAATACTAGCAGCAAAGACATGAATGGTTCTGGTATTTGAATGGATGTCGTATAGATGTATGCTAGGACAGGTACCCATTTCAGGTGAAGTTCTGGTAAAATGAAGCAATTTCCAACTGCAATTCGGAGAAGATGGGAATAGTTGGTAATGGTTCTGTTAGAAGTGAGCAGACGAAGTGTGAGCTGGTGTTACAGGTAGTACTAGTGCAGCGATGATTGAAATGAAGTTGGAGATGGATTCAAGCATCAGTGATGGTTTAGGTGATACAGATTGGGGTTTAATAGATGAATATTGTTAGGACAGTTTTACGTTTGGTGCTGTTGAAATAACAAGGGGATTATGGTTGTGATGTTGAGTGCTAGAAGTGTTGAGCCACATATGCAAGAGCATGGCAGTATAATATGAAGGTGGAAGAGCTAGCATGGAAGTTGTGTTGGTGGTTTGCAAGATGAGCTAAGGGAGTTTTGTTGCAGAGGGAGTATGAAATGCCATGATTACAGCCAACTGATGTCAAAGACACAACCATCATGGCTGGAAGCCTAATGGTTGTGCAATGAACAGCTTTGGCCTGTGCAAGACTATGGCTTAAAACCAAGTCAGCTGAGTTAGCCCCTGATTCAGCTGACTCTCTTACTTAACCGATCTTGACTCTCCACTGACCGAGTTAACTCGTTCACAGGTGACCGGGTGGACTTTGCCGGTCACTGGAGATATTTTTCCGTCGCCGGATTCCGGCCAAAAACACAGTTTTCCGGCGAACATTTTTTTGGGTCATATTTTTACATGGGTTTTTCATACACATGGGCTTGGTGGACATCCTACTATTGGAGCATATGGACTTTGGGCTTTGAAGACCTAATTTGGAAAGTTGGAAAGCTATAAAAGGAAAAATTTCTATTCTCTTTGGGATTAATCAATTATCACGTATTTTTTCTACTAGAGTTTGGAGGAGAGCGATTCTACTAGGGTTTGCTTTCGTTTATTTTTCATGTTCTTCATTTTATTTTTGATAATAATTATGATGAATCAAAATACTATGAGTATCTAAACTTCATATTATTGGTTATGGGATAAAGTGGATTTCACAAATAAGATTTGATTCAATGTATTAGTTTTGTTTCAATATTTTACTGTTTATGATTCATTATTCATATTGTTCATGATTTGATTGTTTATTTGGTTGAGTCTGGAATCAATCCGATTTGCTTTCATATCTAGAGCTATATTAGGGTTTTCAATACGAAAACGTTGTTTGTCCCTGATTCTAAGTAGCATAAATGTGGGTAGTGCTTGTAGTGACATATCCTACTAGTCACATATGAATCATAACTTGGGTTAAATCGAATTAGTGCTTTTACACATTTTGGTTGCCTTGATTAGTCTTATTCCATAGAACTCATTGCTTTTAGGGGTTTAAATCTAATTGTGCTTTTACACTTTAGGTTGCTTCCTAGGAAGAATTCACATATACATCTTTTAATGTGGTTGTGATGAAATCAGGGAATTAGTGGGATACTCTTGCGATCAAGGTATCCTAGGACTTTTAGTAAATGAGAGATTAAATTTTCAATTCTAGTCATTGTTGATAATTCGAGTTTGTGAATGAAACTATCCCATGACCAATATTTTCTCCTTATTGATTACTTTTATTATTACTTTGCTTTCAATTCATTTTTACTGCTTTGATAAATCAAAACCCCCCCTTGGTTACCAAGAAACTGAAATTTGCATAACAACAAAAAGCCTCTCTGTGGATACGAACTCTTTCTTATCGCATACTACTTTATTTTAGTTAAGTAAGAAAGTGAAATTATATTTGATCGGCTGACAACCGACCAGATTTTGGCGCCGTTGCCGGGGAGGCAAACGGCTTGTTATTAAGTTTTTAGTTTCTTTTTACAATTTTTGCTTTTATCTTTGCTTTTTGTTTCTTGTCTTGATTCTTACTTGTTTGTGAGAATTGTTTTCAGGTACCTAATCCCTGGCTTCTAAGGATTGGAACTATCCAAGGTGCGGGATTGCTACTCGAAGAGGCACAATACTCCAACCAAGTCAAGACACGGAAGAGCAAGAGTTAGAAGTGGAAGAAGAGTTACAACTAGAAGAAGAACTAGAGGTTCCATTTGTAGAAGAACTACTAGTTGAAGAAGAAGAAGCAATGGAAGACGCAAATCGTATACTCAAGGATTTGGCTTCTCATAGGCTTGATGCACAACGATGGTGTATTCAAACCAACTCAACATTCGAGATCAAGCCGGGGTTGCTTAGAGAGTTGACAAAGTTTCATGGTATGGCGAATAAAGACCCAAATAAGCATCTTATGGAGTTTTACACAATTGTCAAGGCTATGCTTCCAACGGAGACCGATGCCGATAGTGTAATGATGAAAGTTTTTCCATTTTCTATGGTGGACAACGCTAAGGATTGGTAGTATTGTTTGCCTGCCGGAAGTGTCACTACATGGAACGGATTGAAGAAAATATTTCTAGAGAGGTATTTTCCTACGTCAAAGGCTACTCAAATTCGCAAAGAGATTTGTGGAATAAAGCAACATGCGGGAGAGTCTTTGTATGAATGTTGGGAGCGATACAAGAGATTGGTGGCAAGCTGTCCTCACCATCAATTCAGCGATGCTATGATAATCCAGTACTTCTACGAAGGTCTTCAATCAAGTGATAGATATCTTCTTGATGCAGCGGGTGGTGGTGCACTAGTGAACAAGACAGTGGCCCAAGCTTCCGAGTTGATTGAAAGCATGGCTGCAAACTCGCAACAATTCTACACAAGAGGTGAACCAATGGTTAGGGGAGTGCATGAAGTTAGTGATTCATCATTATCACACCATGATCAAAGGATGGACAATATGGAGCACATGATGCAAAAGATGGATGCGGTTATATTACCTTCGTATGGTGAAGAGTTGGAGCAAGCTAATGAGGTTTTTCCAAACCCACAAAGACGGTACGATCCCTATTCCAACACCTACAATCCGGGATAGAGAGATCATCCAAATTTCAGCTATGCCAACAAGAAAGGTGCGGTTCAACAACCTACCTTCAACCGTCTGAGTGGATTTCAACCGCAACAACAACAATTTCAACCGCAACAACAACAATTTCAATAACAATAGCAACAATTTCAGCAACCACAACAACCGGTTCAAAACCAAGGTTCCGATATTGATGCAAAGTTACAAACAATGATGCAAGGTATTTCTACCATGTTCAAGGAGAGCCAACAAGAAACCAAGAGTGCGATTAAGGATTTGCAGACTCAAGTGGGCTCCATGGAAATTGATATCAACAAGTTGAAAGAACAAAATAGTGGGAGACTCCCTTCTCAACCCATTAACCCAAAAGAGGGTGTCAATGCTATTACGTTGAGAAGTGGTATACAACTTGAGCAACCCAAGGTTGCTGATTTGGGTGAAGAGGAAGTTCCAAGGGAGCCGGTTTTGGAGGAAGAGAGGGATGAAATTCCCCAAACACCCGAGGTACCTATTCCTAACTCTAAAACTCATATTCCTACTTATGTTCCTCCTATACCTTTTCCTCGCAGATTTGCAAGTTCTAAGAAGGCGGAACTAGAAAAGGAGATTTTAGATGTTCTTAAGAAGATTCATGTGAATATACCACTCATTGATGCTATCAAGAAAGTTCCCAAGTATACAAAAGTTTTGAAGGACTTGTGTACCAACAAGCAAAGGCTTAAGGGCAATGAAGTACTAAGTGTGGGGGAGAATGCTTCGGCAATCTTACAACACAAACTCCCACTTAAATGCAAGGATCCCGGTAGCTTTGACATTCCCGTCACAATTGGTAACACCACTTTTAACAAAGCAATGTTAGACTTAGGTGCATCCGTTAATGTTATGCCGGCATCCATGTATAATTCACTTAATCTAGGTCATTTGAAAAAGGCTGAAATTGTGTTGCAATTAGCCGATCGCTCTAATGTCTACCCAATGGGTATTGTTGGGGATGTTCTTGTGCAGGTTAATCAACTTGTATTCCCTGCTGACTTTTGTGTGTTAGAGATGGATGAAGGTGCACCGGACTCGTCTCTTCCATTGTTACTTGGACGTCCTTTCATGAAAACAGCTAAGACCATTATTGATGTGGATAAGGGAACGTTGACTATGGAGTTTGACGGAGAAATAATACGTTTCAACATTTTTGAGACGATGATATATCCTAGTGATTTCCACTCTTGTTTCTCCGTTGATGTTATGGATGCATTGGCGCAAAAAGTGTTTGAATTGAATGGTGATGATGCTTTGGAAACTATTTTAACTACATCCATGGATGATGGAGTAGAGTGTGGTAACAAAGTTAAGGAATCCCTTGGTGATCTCAACTCACTACAAGATCTCTTTTATTTCTTTACCATGCAGTGATGAAAAGCTTTTACCTTCTATTGTTAAATCTCCAAAGTTGGAATTGAAACCTCTTCCAAGTCATTTAAAGTACTTGTACTTGGGTGACAATGAAGAGTTACCTGTGATTGTTTCTAACGAGCTTAGTGAATTACAGGAGAAAAAACTTCTAAGGGTGCTAAGGAATCACAAGACGGCCATAGGATGGACAATTGTCGATATCAAGGGTATAAGCCCTGCCGTTTGTATGCATAAGATTCGTTTGGAGGACGATGCAAAGCCTACAAGGGAAGCGCAATGTCGTTTGAACCCTCCCATGATAGAAGTTGTGAAAAAGGAGATACTCAAGCTTTTGGAAGTGGGTGTTATCTACCCCATATCCGATAGCAAGTGGGTGAGCCCGTTACAAGTTGTACCAAAGAAATCAGGGGTAAAAGTGGTAGAGAATGATGAGAACGAACTTGTCCCAACTCGTGTGCAAACCGGTTGGAGGGTTTGTATTGATTATAGAAAGTTGAATTCCACTACTAGGAAGGATCATTTTCCTTTACATTTTATTGATCAAATGCTTGAACGTTTAGATGGACATGCTTATTATTGTTTCCTTGATGGTTATTCAGGTTATAATCAGATTGTGATAGCACCGGAGGACCAAGAGAAAACCACTTTCACTTGTCCGTTCGGTACTTTTGCGTATAGAAGAATGCCTTTTGGCTTATACAATGCTCCAGCTACCTTTCAAAGGTGTATGGTGAGTATCTTTTCCGAGTATGTTGAAAACATCATTGAAGTGTTTATGGATGACTTTAGTGTCTTTGGTGATTCATTCGACCTTTGCTTGAACAAATTATCTTTAATCCTTGAACTATGTGTTGAAACAAACCTTGTGCTTAATTCCATTTTATGGTAACTCATGGCATAGTTTTAGTCCATATTATATCTTCTAAGGGCTTGGAAGTTGATAAATCTAAGATAAACCTTATTCGTGCTCTAACCCCTCCCACTACGGTGAGGGAGATACATTCTTTTCTTGGTCATTCAGGTTTCTATCGTAGATTTATCAAGGATTTTTCCAAGATAGCATCACCACTTTGAAACTTATTGCAAAAAGACGTGGTTTTTAACTTTGATGAGAAGTGTATGGCGGCATTCAATCGTTTGAAAGAACTTTTGATTTCAGCCCCTATCATTAAACAACCGGATTGGAGCAAGCCTTTTGAGCTAATGTGTGATGCTAGTGACTATGTGGTTGGTGCGGTGCTTGGGCAACGTGTGGGGAAGATACCTCATGCCATTTATTATGCTTCTAGAACGTTAAATGAGGCCCAACAAAACTACACAACCACTGAAAAAGAGTTTTTAGCTATTGTATTTGCATTGGAGAAATTTCGCTCTTATCTAATTGGTACAAAAGTTGTTGTCTTTTCTGACCATGCAGCTCTTAGGTACTTGCTAATGAAGAAAGAAGCGAAACCAAGGCTCATACGATGGATTCTACTCTTGCAAGAGTTTGATATTGAAATCAAAGATAAGAAAGGAATTGAGAACACCGTTGCGGATCACTTGAGCCGTCTTGCTGTGGACAAGGAAGCTATCCCATTACGTGAAAGTTTCCCGGATGAGCAACTATTCTCAATTGCCTTTGGTGAACCATGGTATGCGGACATTGTGAATTACTTGGTAACTAAAAAAATCCCAAGGAAATTATCTCGTGCTGAGAGGGACAAACTAAAGAGGTTAGGGAACCAATACATATGGGATGGAAACATGGCAAGCGACCAAGTAATAAGAATGTGCGTTCCCGAATCCGAGTTTAATTCTATCTTGTCATTTTATCACTCCTATGCTTGCGGAGGACATTTTGGAAGTAAAAGAACCGCTCACAAGGTACTTGAAAGCGGTTTCTATTGGCCAACCTTGTTTAAGTATGCACATATATTTTGCACGACTTGTGATAGGTGCCAAAGAACAGGCAATCTAGGTGCCCGAAATCAAATGCCACAAACTTTTATTCAATTTATTGAAGTTTTTGATGTATGGGGTATTGATTTTATGGGTCCTTTTGTCAACTCTCATGGGAATTATTACATCTTACTTGTTGTTGATATGTCTCTAAATGGGTGGAAGCTAAGGCCACCCCTACTAATGATTCCAAGGTTGTTTCAGATTTTGTGCAAGCTAACATTTTTGCAAGGTTTGGAATTCCAAGAGCCATAATTAGCGATGGGGGTTCTCACTTCAACAACAGGACTTTGCAAAGCTTGTTGAAGAAGTACAATGTGTCACATAAGGTTGCAACACCTTATCATCCCCAAACAAATGGACAAGCCGAGGCTTCCAACCGGGAGGTGAAATCCATACTAGAAAAGACGGTGAATCCAACAAGTTAAGATTGGAGCATGCGGCTAAATGATGCTTTCTAGGCGTATAGAACCGCATACAAGACACCTATTGGGATGTCTCCCTTTAGGCTTGTGTATGGTAAACCTTGTCACTTACCCGTGGAGATTGAGCATAAAGCGTTTTGGGCGATTAAGCAATGCAATATGGAGATGGATGGGTCTAGAAAGCAAAGGAAGTTACAACTCCAGGAGCTAGAGGAGCTTCGCAATGATGCATTTGAAAGCTCTCGCATTTACAAGGAGAAAACGAAGGCCTTTCATGATACTATGATTTCTAGAAAACAATTTTGTGTTGCGCAGAAAGTGCTTTTGTTTAATTCTCGCTTGCATTTATTTCTGGGTAAATTAAGGTCACGTTGGATCGGACCTTTCATTGTTACTAATGTGTTTTCTCATGGTGCAGTAGAAATTCGTAGCATAGCTACAGGCAAGGAACTTAAAGTTAATGGGCACCGGTTGAAACCATATTATGAGAATTTCACTTCCGAAGTGGTGGAAGGAGATAATTTTGTGGATGTACTCCCTCTAGAGGAGTCATAGGAAGCAAGGAAATAGTCGGGCTGCCGACTTTAAACCAAGCGCTAAATGGGAGGCAACCCATAGGATGAGTATCTCTTGTCTTATTTTCATTTTCTTGTTTTGTTTTTAGATTTTTCTTGTATTATATTGATTTTATTTTTCTGATTTCTTGTCATTTGTCATGCATAATTTCCCACCTTGACTTACTTTGGATGGCTCAATTTACATTGAGGACAATGTAAAGTTTAAGTGTGGGGGAGTGGTTAAGCATTTGCATTGTAATTTTTTTCAAAATTTTCTACTTTTGTGTAAATTAGTGCATGAAAAACTCCAACTTGTAGTTAGTTTAGAGTCACATAGTATCCATGTCGCTAAGATTACATCGAGATTCTCATAAGAGTGACTGAACTTAGAGATGACAGAGAACATGATCGGGTTTCTTACTTGTATGAGAGTTAAAGTTGGATTTAACCATGCCAGTGGCAAATATGGTGCAGACTAAATTCGGTAGTAGAGTAGTGGTCCCCTATAGTGGAGACTACCCATGTTACATCATGAGAGGCACCGACCTTCACTTCTTTGTACCTGTCTAAATTTGTGCTTTTAGAGTGTGTGTCACCGTATGTAAACTCCGGGTAGAATGGTGAGCTACCCAACCTCCCACCAATAGAAGCACTATTTTGATCTCTTGAGTGCTATTTTATCAATAATGAATAGTGACATCGAATTTCTAACTTACATACCACTTGTAATCTTGTTCGTAGTTAGCACCATCCACTTTATCTCTCTACACCAACAGGTCCATAGAAACACCATCATCATCAAAAAGGGAAGCATCACAAGTTCGAAGGAAAGTTGAAGATGTTCTAGGTTTACAAGCAACGGTACAAAAATGAGCAGATTTCAGATCCAAGTATAGCAACAAGACAAGGAGCAGAATTTTTATAAGTTGAAGACTATTGTACAAGAATGAAGATTATCAAGATGAGAATTCAAGAAGTTTATGATATCGAGACATACAAGTTGTGAAGAATCAAGCGGTAAAGTACTCACACCATGGCATTTGTACTTGCATTTTTATTTTTATTCGTATTATATTCTCTTGTCTCAAAAAAAAAAAAAGTAAAAAAAAGAGACAAGAGAAAAGTTATTTAGGATCATCATTAGTTTTTATTTTTGTTTGTTTTCATTTTGTATTTACTTTGTATTTGATGCTTAAAAAATAAATAAATAAATAAATAAATAAATATATATATATATATATATTCATTGCATCATATTTTGGTTTGTTTAGTTCATTTTTGGTTTTGTATTCATTCAATAAAGCTAATGGAAAGAATCACATTGTCAAGATTCTACGAAGTTCAAGAGTTATCATCAAGAGTTGAAGACCGAAGACGAAGACAAGGATTGAAGACCGAAGACGTTTCTATGGATGTTGTGAGAGTGGTGCTAGCTGCATGCCGAACGGATAACGAGGTAAGTAAGCATATTCCCACCTTCGTTAAGTGGTTGATTTCCTTTCTAAGAGATCGTAAAAAAAAAAAAAGGTTTTCAAAATGAATAAAAGATGTGGGTTTTCAAAACAATTCGGAGGGTTTGCCTTCCGACTATTCAACGTGTCGCAGGATTCTCTTTTCATTCCTACCTGGACACATGTGTGACCCATAAAGAGCTGTTTATTATTGAGAGAAATTTCATAAAACCCTTTCTTGTGAGGCAGAGTCGAGACTTTTGATCACTCCGAAATCGAATTTCTTTCGATAAGGGATGGTTATTTCTCTCTCAACTTTTAAGAATGAGATTGTGTTCATATTTGTGTCTAACTTCTTATGACTAGTATGCAGAATCTCTATGTCTTCTTAGCGCGTTGGATACTATCTTTTCGGAGAACTTGTAAGTTGGAAATGTAGGTTGTGTGGGTATTTCTCTAGAAAACGCTCACTGAAGTTGTATGTATCTTTTAGAATAAGTTTTGTTCGATTTGCTCGAGGACTAGCAAAGTCTAAGTGTGGGGGAATTTGATAGGTGTTGTAAACACCTTAATTATTATCTAGTATTTATGCTTTCTTTGCTATTTATTTTGTGAAATATGTATCTTATGTGTGAATTTGAGTTGATTAGGTGCAATGGAGTCGTTTGGAGCAAAAGAAGAAGAAACAAGGCAAAAGGTGCAAATGTTCTTGGAGGCGATTATTTCTCATATTTGCTTTTATTTCTTCATCCCTGTCTGAAAAGCATGACTGCTTTGGTGATGAATAAATTGAAGAAAAGAAGTGAATATGAGGAGTAAAAGATGGTTGCTGTTGGTGGAAGGCGAAAGAAATCATCCATTTGGAGCGTAAAAGGCAAAACGACCAGTTCACGGGCGAAAGATACTTGGAGCAGACTAGGTTGCGCAAAGAAGGAATGGAAGAATGAATTGTCAGTTGTCTAAAACTGACAGTTGAACAAGAAACGAGTGGGTTGTCAGTCATCTGGAACCGACAAGCCAAGTTATTTGAGTACCCCTTATCCAAGTCAGTGGGGTGTCTATATCAATTTCTTTTACTACACCTAAAATTGAGAGAAAATATCTTCTCAATCATTTGTTGTGCGGCTGTGTTGGCGGTGTGCCTGAAATCATGAGAGAATCATAGAAACATGGAGAGATGAATTAACAGGGAGATTGAGAGATTAAAAAGAGAATTGAGTTATACTGATTCTTAGTGAGATGAGTTATATTTCTGTCGATTTGAGAAGAAGAAAGGGTAGAAGAGAAGATGAAATTGTTGTTACTGATGGCAGTGGAGGAGAACTATGTTTTGAAGGTGGATTCGAAGTCATGAAGGGAACTATAAAGTGGGTTTTTGTTCAATTAAAGCTATTGCCATGAATTTTGAGATCTCAAAAGAAGGAGGAGTTTGCTGATGGTTTTAGGTTAGGGTTTGCTCTTGAATGGGAATTAAATCTGATTTGGTTTGAAGCAGGTAGTCTTACACAGAGCAGGGGAGCTGAGGCTGAATTTCAGATGCTGTTGGTGGTGGCTAGCAGTGAATGATGTTATGTGTTGTGGATTACTTGCAGTTGATGTGGAGCTGGGTTGTTCTAGTCAAGATTTCAATGGTGATGTGATGGGTTGAGCTCAAATTCAGGGATTGAGAAGATTCAAAGGAATGGGTTTTCACCCAGTTCAAAGTTACAGTGATTGCTTTGAAGTGTAGGTGAATTACAGGGTGTGCTGCTAGTGATGGTGTATGGCACTGTTTAGGTTGAGACAAGGGTTGCAGGTCTTGGTGAATGAATGGACTAGTGGTGTAGGAGAAGATGATGTAGTGTGAGGGATGGCATGGTGTTGCTGTTGATTGTGGGTTTGCTGTTGAACTCAATAATGGAGGAGACAGTTCAAGATTACAGATGGAGTTGAATAATTGTAGCTAATGTTGTAGTTCAGATGGTTGTAGTTGTGAGCCTATTTTGGTGTTTATTTTGAAACTACAAGAGTTGCAGCTGCAGCATGGTGGCCTGGAGGTGATTAATGCTGATGTTGTGCAGTTAGTACGATTCATACATTGAATCCAACTTGTTATGTACGCTGTGAATGGTAGGGTCAGTTGAGGCAGATGTAGGAGTTGCATCTACTGGGCTTGAGACAGTGTGCTTGAGGTGATGTTATGAAATTGGTCAGCTAGACTGCAGTGGGAATTGATGTGCAACAAGGAGCTGCAGCTACAAGATTCTGATGTGCATTGCAGCCAAGAAGATTGAGATGTTGTGAAGTTGCTGTTGCAACTTGCAAGAGATATGAATGGTTAAGAAGCAATTGCTGGTGCTACACGCAGTGCAAGCCATGGATTGTTGGTGCTGCGTGGTGCTAGATTAGGCACTAGTGTTGCAGGGATTGGTATAGCTGGTGTGGAACTGGGATGTTAAATTAGAAGGTGCAAGTGGTACTGGATACCACAGGTAAATTGCTGAGCTGAGCATGAAGGTGGTGCTCTAATTGCATTGATGGGTTTCTATGTGTTGAGATGTTGCAGTATAGGAGAAGATCTATGAACAGATGGTGTTATTGTAGAAGGTTTGTTGATGCTGAAATGGGCTAGATGTTGTTGCTACTAGGAGGTGATGGATGTGAATATGGTACAATGGGTTTGCTGGAGTTGGGTTTCTGAGATGAAAAGAGAAGGAGATAGGTGTTGGTGATGATGATGATGGCATCTGGGCAGTTTTCAAGCCATGAAACGGTGGGTGTACAGATCTTGATAGTGAATGAAGCTGGGTTTAATTTGGATCTTAATACTGGCAGCAAAGACATGAATGGTTCTGGTATTTGAATGGATGTCGTATATATGTATGCTAGGACAGGTACCCATTACAGGTGCAGTTCTGGTAAAATGAAGCAATTTCCAGCTGCAATTCGGAGAAGATGGGAATAGCTGGTAATGGTTCTGTTGGAAGTGAGCAGACGAAGTGTGAGCTGGTGTTACATGTAGTACTAGTGCAGCGATGATTGAAATGAAGTTGGAGATGGATTCAAGCATCAGTGATGGTTTAGGTGATACAGATTGGGGTTTAATAGATGAATGTTGTTAGGACAGCTGCAGTTTGGTGCTGTTGAAATAACAAGGGGATTATGGTTGTGATGTTGAGTGCTAGAAGTGTTGAGCCACATATGCAAGAGCATGGCAGTACAATCTGAAGGTGGAAGAGCTAGCATGGAAGTTGTGTTGGTGGTTTGCAAGATGAGCTAAGGGAGTTTTGTTGCAGAGGGAGTATGAAATGCCATGATTACAGCCAACTGATGTCAAAGACACAACCATCATGTCTGGAAGCCTAATGGTTGTGCAATGAACAGCTTTGGCATGTGCAAGACTATGGCTTAGAACCAAGTCAGCTGAGTTAGCCCCTGATTCAGCTGACTCTCTTACTTAACCGATATTGACTCTCCACTGACCGAGTTAACTCGTTCACAGGTGACCGGGTGGACTTTTCCGGTCACCGGAGATATTTTTCCCTCGCCAAATTCCAGCCATATTCCGGGCAAAAACACAGTTTTCCGGCGAACATTTTTCGGGGTCATATTTTCACATGGGTTTTTCATACACATGGGCTTGGTGGACATCCTACTATTGGAGCAAATGGACTTTGGGCTTTGAATACCTAATTTGGAATGTTGGAAAGCTATAAAAGGAAAATTTTCTATTCTCTTTGGGATTAATCAATTATCAGGTATTTTTTCTACTGGAGTTTGGAGAAGAGCGATTCTACTAGGGTTTGCTTTCGTTTATTTTTCATGTTCTTCATTTTATTTTTGATAATAATTATGATGAATCAAAATACTATGAGCAGCTAAACTTCATATTATTGGTTATGGGATAAAGTGGATTTCACAAATAAGATTTGATTCAATGTATTAGTTTTGTTTCAATATTTTACTGTTTATGATTCATTATTCATATTGTTCATGATTTGATTGTTTATTTGGTTGAGTCCGGAATCAATCCGATTTGCTTTCATATCTAGAGATATATTAGGGTTTTCAATACGAAAACGTTGTTTGTCCCTGATTCTAAGTAGCATAAATGTGGGTAGTGCTTGTAGTGATATATCCTACTAGTCACATATGAATCATAACTTTGGTTAAATCGAATTAGTGCTTTTACACATTTTGGTTGCCTTGATTAGTCTTATTCCATAGAACTCATTGCTTTTAGGGGGTTAAATCTAATTGTGCTTTTACACTTTAGGTTGCTTCCTAGGAAGAATTCACATATGCATCTTTTAATGTGGTTGTGATGAAATCAGGGAATTAGCGGGATACTCTTGCGATCAAGGTATCCTAGGACTTTTAGTAAATGAGAGATTAAATTTTCAATTCTAGTCATTGTTGATAATTCGAGTTTGTGAATGAAACTATCCCATGACCAATATTTTCTCCTTATTGATTACTTTTATTATTACTTTGCTTTCAGTTCATTTTTACTGCTTTGATAAATCAAAACCCCCCTTGGTTACCAAGAAACTGAAATTTGCATAACAACAAAAAGCCTCTCTGTGGATACGAACTCTTTCTTATCGCATATTACTTTATTTTAGTGAAGTAAGAAAGTGAAATTATATTTTACCGGCTGACAACCGACCAACAGTCGCATTCCTTACGACTTTGGATCCTAGCATGACTCTACGTACTTGATTCCCTTAGCTGATCTCACCCACAACTAAGAGTTGCTATGACCCAGAGCCGAAGGCTTTATAAACCAATCTGTCTCACACAGAAAAGTCTATCGAATGGATAAATATGTCTCCCACATAAATACCTATGAGTTTTGTTCCGTCTTTTGATAAATCAAGGAGAACATGAATCAATTGATACATCAGACTTGAATTCCCGAAGAACAGCCTAGTAATATCAATCACCTTACAATAATCTTAATCGTATGGTTGCGAAACAAGATATTGTGGAATCACAAACAATGAGAGGAAGATATTTGTGACTACTTTTTATCTTGCCTATCGGAGATTAAATCTCAAACAAATCTTAGAGAAGATAGTACTCAATCATGATAGAATATATCAATATCAGAACACGCAATTACAGAGAAAATAGTTGGGTCTGGTATCACAATCCCAATGAAGTTTTTAACCTATAATGGTTTTATAAAAACCTAGGTTAAAGGAGAATTGATTATAGTCACAACTAGTATCACACAGGAGGTGTGGCGATTATGTTTCCTAGTAACTAGAGTTCTCCCTTATATAGTCTTCAAATCAGGGTTTGCAATCAATGTTACCATGGTAACAAAGCATTCAATATTCACCGTTAGATGAAAACCTGATTAGACTCAAGCTAATATCTTTCAACCGTTAGATCGAACTTAGCTTGTTACACACAAATGAAAAGTGAATTCATTTATATATGGATAACCGTACCTAAATGTGTACACCTTGTTGGCTTAACAATAGTTAACCGAAGTTATCCATATGAACACTTTCATATCAATCTTGTTCATCTTAACACAACTAGTTCAAATGACTCAAATGAAACTAGTTATAAAGTTGTTCAATTGTTTATATTCTCATAGAAGTATACAAGACACAATTGAAGCAAAATCGATTTTGATTCACTCGAATTAATTTATGAACATTATAGCCACGATTTGCAAAAGACTTCATTCCTTATTATATAAATGTATTAGTTCATGAACAAACCGATTTTAGAACATAACCTACTCAAGTATGCAAACGGGTACGCATACCTAAGTGGGCGGACTTAGTTTGGGTTCGCCAGTATGCGAACGGGTACCCATACCACCAAACTCAATTGAATTCCCAGACTTGAACTTACGCTAGTACGCATACGGGTATGCATACTATGGTTCCCGGACTCAGAATAACTTACAACAGTTAGCATACAAGTACGCATATTGTGTTATATCCAATCATGGTTAATTATTCAATCATCGAAACATTCTTAGAAGATGACAATAGCTATCTCACACAAACTATTAGCTTCAAATCAATTTTCAAGTGATCGATTAGATCAATACGAAATATTCCGAGTCTACATCAGATGGTTGTCTCACACAAATCATGTAAGATGTTACCAGGAGATTTTTACATGATCATCTTTTGAATTTCGTCAAGAATATAATATGAACTTGGTTAAAGTGAAAGCTTACCAACACATATTTCAAGAAATATGTAAGCGAGTTAAACTCAGCTAAAAATATCAAATGTGTATAATCGAAGTCTATATAGCTATACGACTTTTGTCTCAAATAAGAGATAGAGTAGATAGAATTTTGAGTGATAGATGAGTTCAAGTCTCCATGTACCTTTTGTTGATGAAGTTCTACAAGTTCCCCTTAGTAGTTCTCCGTTTTCAATCGATGATGAAGTCTAAAGCTCAACTGCACTTTCTATCCGAATCCGAGACTTAGCTATAAGTAGACTAGAAATCAAGACTTATAGTTTTGACAACTAAACTTGTCAAACAAGCTTGAGATAGCAATGCTTGCGAGTTCGACCGAGCAATGCTCTAACAAGTATGACTAAAATATCAAGGAATAATATACTAGTTATTTTATACAACTTGAGAATATGGAGTTACAAAGTATAGTTTTTCTATGGACTTTGTGAATCAATATTACACTAATTGGTTATTCATTATTATTTAGTATATTGAACTTCCAAATGAATTGAAACTACGAAATTATGTTTCAAAGTAATTTCATAAACATAGTTTAAGGAAGTAGGCTAATGAGATTTATTTTTATTTTTTATATATATTTGTTATCTTTGAATTTTTTATAAACATCGATATGTACACGGGTTGAACTTAAAGTGTTCATAAGATGTCGACACAGTGATCCGAACACCTGCTAAACTCATATATCTTAATTTTCAAGTATTTTCTTTTGATACTCAAGGTAAGATACTGGAACCAAAATTTTAATATATTTTAGATATTCAAAAGTATATGCTCACCATATGCCATATCTCTAGCTACTATATTAGTAAAGTATATAAAAGCATGCTATATAATATTAGTTGTCAACTAAAAACAATTTCGGTTTATGAGTTAGAATAGAATTGGTATTTGTTAATTTCATAAATAATATTCTTTGCATATCTTTAAGAATTTTCGGAATTTGTAATACCTTGTCTTCCACTTAAGCCTTGGTCATAACTCTATAAATAATGGAGCTTTCATACAAACTCATCCCTTAACACACTGCTTAATCATTTGTGTGGAAAGCCAACTCGTAGATAGTAGAGATTAATGTAATTATGTGAAACCTCTTGCGTTGCCTTTATTTAAAGTCTTTTGTGGGATGAAGAAGCTTCTAGTAGTACGGTGGGTAAGAAACTAGATCGTATTGTTATTTTAGTTTCCGATTAATTGATTTGATTGACTAACGATATAGTTATCCTTGATAGATAAAATTCATTTATTATATGTTCATTCTCTTTTGATATAAGGAAATTCAAGTTTGTTTTAGGATTGACTATTATAGATTTAGTGACTCAAGATCTGTAGATAAAAATCAAGTTGTTTGCGAAGTGGTTACTTTGAAGATTCAAGACTTTTCTTTTTGTTTTTTGATATTTGTGATTTTTCCGAGACACATGATTCTTCGGGATCCAAATAAGCAGTTTATCTTGATAGATTATTATAAAGATTGAACAAACTGTCTTATCACTTCTCCTTGTAGATTTTCTTGGATAAAGTGTGTTCACTGAGGTTTATTTCGATAACTATTGTATTGGTTTGATATTTGACCAAAGGAGTTTATGTTGATTAAACGGAAAATCATTTCCTCTACTTTATCTCTGAGCGAAATCGTGATTTGAGAGATTGATAAGTGACTTGGTTATTGAAACATATTTAGTCCTTTGTTGTTTCGGGTTACGATCCATATCGTTAAGAGCAGAAGTCTTTCCCACAGGTGAAGTAACTCAAGATAGTGAACTTTTTTTGGGGATTCACGTACGTATATCGGATTGGTTGTACATGCAAGTATGTTGAAGGAACTAAGTAACAAGAAATAGTTTGCTTGATTTCAACTATGCGAAGTTGTGGTAGTCAATTTATACATCGGCTTAGTTATGAGAGTATTCAAAATTGGACTAGGTCCCGGGGTTCTTACGCCATGCCGTCTTAACAAAATATTTTCGGATTATAATTTTTACAGTTATAATAAAGTAAATACATGTATATGTTAATCCACTTGGTATGATCCCATAACTAGTTCGGTCACGAACTTATATTATATACCAAGTTCTAAGTGTAAGATTATACAAGTTTGTCTATAATATGTTAATATCGAAAAGATTGTGGTGTACTCAGTAACCTCATTATTTCAAAATCCACCTCAGAAATATGGTTTCAAAAGTTTTGCACAATTGATCTTGATCTGGTATGCTCTATTTGGGGGATATGGATTAACATGCATATATTGAGAAACGCATTAAGCTCTACATATATCTTTTCCCGAACTTTAAGAAGAAAATTCAAGGTTAAAAACTTGGCTTTTGGAGTGTCGGGGTTTACTATTCGGTTCTCATTTATGCATATCATGGGGTTTTTCTAAACTCATATAAATAACTATTTTTTTATTTTTTTTATTTAAGGATGAATTCATATTTTTGAACATGAACATTTATTAGTACTTCATAGTTTATTTTGAGTTTTACATATGTAGACACTTGGTTATATTTCAATCGATGTTCATACATTAGATTTTTTAACTGGCGAACAAATGAATTGTTATTGATTCATAACTAGTTCATCACGTGACCCATGTAATTTTCACGGTATTCTTTGCATAATTAATAGCTCGTTGGATTTGAAAACATGGCTTTGTTAAGTGATTGCATGTAGAGATTACACCTTGCAAGCAGACCGAGTTGTGTGTATGATTCTCAAATCAACCTAATTCATAAAAGAGTAAATTATTTTCCCAGAATACACCTTGAATAGCCATTCTTGGAAATTTAGTTGGATAAAATACAATAGAGAGCCTATTTAACTTTACGAGATAAAAAATATTTTGGGATAAGAAAATCTGTTGTTATTGTACGATTGGAGACAATATGACTAACAAAAGATAAACATGTATACTAGTTAAAATGAAGTTCAATATTTGGAAGGATATTGTTTAAGTAATCAACTTTATTATAATTTGCTTTCGTTATTAATTTTTCTTTTTAATTAACAAACCGTGTTTGGTCACTCTTAACAACTATAAGTATAGTGTTTTTTAATGACACAACCCCTACTTACTATTACATTACTTGTTAGCATATTTGGAAGTTACTAATTGTTTTTGATCGAGTAAACGACCTCGTAAGGTATCGGCTTGCGTATGATCTTTTTGCTTTTAGATTTTGTGTTTTTACTTAACTTTATATTAATTTATCTAAGGTATCGGCTTTCTGGTGAATATGCGGAAAAGCTAAGGCAAATACCAGACAATTTATCTTGCAACACTCTTTTATCATAAAATAACCATTGGATCAACTGAGATCCATTACGTAGGAGAATAACCAATTGCGACTCAAAGGACACTCAAAGATTATATGTCCCCAAACTTGGACCAACGACCAGTACACCTTCAGTTGGATGGGATGTTTACCTGAAAGCACATTCGATGCACTTTTTGTTTTGTTTTGTCATTGTTGTTATGTTAACCTAAGTTCAAATAACTGGCAGGAAAAGATTTTAATCATAATTTTCAACATGTTGTGGCGAGCTTGAAGCCAGCCAATGCAAATTCTAGTAGACTATATAGAATGCTTTGCTTTCCCATCGATAAATACATCAGACTAATAATTGTATCAGCTTCCTTCTGGAAGTGTAATAATACGGGTCCGGTTATGAAGTTGTTTCTAGAGAAGTACTTTCCATCATCGAAAGTTGCATTAATTTGCAAAGAAATTTAAGGTATTAGACAAAGAACAAGTGAAAATATTTATGAATACTAAGAGATATACTGGGTGTTGTTAGCTAGCTAGTTGTTCACACAGAGAGACACTCGATTGATGCTGCTAGTAATGTTGCATTGGTGAACAACACTATTAATATTAAAGAAATCACGGGTTTGATAGAAAGCACGGCCATATACATGCAATAATTTCACATTAAAGGTGAACCAATGACGAGGAAAGTAAGTGAACTTAGTGGCTCAAAGATCCTCATACAAGTCAAATGACAACTATATGGTACAACATATGGAAGTTGTAATTTCTCCAACACCCGATGACCTGAATATGGAGATGTTGAGCAAGATGATAGTGTGGACAGCTTTCAGAGACAGAAATATAATTCCATACAAACCTAGACGGACGAATCATTCTAATTTTAACCATCCTAATGATAAAGCAAATTCAAACTACAAAGAGAGACGGTTAGATAAAATCCAGTAAAAGAAGCGCAAATGAATAGATTTGAGCATCCAACTAGATATGCAAACAGAGTTTTGGGCAGTGGGGAAAAACTTTAGCAGACCAAAACAAACAGATTTTCTTCAAAAGGTGATGGTCGTCCCAAAAGACATCGTGCCACAATCCAAATTAAACCAAGCCTCGGCTCACCTTGAACCTACCGTCCCTAATTAAAATAGTTACGATCATTTCTAGTGGGCAGAATTTCTCACTGTAAAAAAACCTACAAATTTTCATTATAGTATTTTAGATTTTCAAAATTAAAATGTCTCACAAAGTTATTACACTTTTTTGCGATGCAAAACCTGAAGTTACTGATAGGGTGTAGAATACAACCTATTTATTATCTATTACTAGTATAGCACGCACGCGCGATGCGCCTGCCATTCCGTTCATTTCGTAAAAAGAAAAATCGTGCAGTAGTTAAGGTTAAAATCAACACTCGGTTAATGGTCAAAATCAATGACCAATGCCAAGTGATGAAAACTCATTTCAAGCTATTTTGCAAAAAAGTAATTAAAACTAAACTCGAAATTTTATTTAATAATTTTTCAATCATATAATCCTTTTACTTCAAGAATTTGTATTCTTAACTCCAAGACAGAAAGACTTCTTTATACACAACATTTTTGGTGTACGTTTCCTTCTTCTTTACAACGATGGTAACTAATACTTTCGTGTTTTTACTGGATGTCCTCAACATACAATTAACCATGGTTGAACACATGTTTGGGGAAAAAACTATATTTCGGTCGTTTTCCCTTCCACCTTGTTGACTCATTTTACTCGTTCCCTTTCTCCACGATATAATGTTGTTAAGTACTCCTAATTCCTACCATACCGTTCCAAAACCTGATGATGAATAATTTAAATTAGATTAGATATTGTTGTCGTCAATTTTTTAATGAAGAGAAAGTGTCCAGGTAAGTACAAATTAACTTTTAAAAATGAACGCATGGATGTGCTGGCAGCCCGGCACGTCATCAGTCTAACCCTCTACTAAAGGGAACACGTGTCAACACATGATCTCCGTCAAAATATCTTTCAGTTTCCGATTAACCTTCTTTTCTCTCTTCAGTGGGCCACAATACACATAAACTGTGGCCTTCATCATCACTACCTCTTCATAAGGTCATCTCTCTCAGCCTAATTGATGACCAATTCTGTACAATTATTTCTTGGAAGAAGTATTTGGATACCATTGGTTGACAACCTAATTCTAATTTTCGGGTTTCTAGTTATTTCTTTTGATCAGTATATATATTTTTGAATGATAAGAATTTGCTATTGAATGAGGTGCACTAATAATGGGAGTTTGAGAATCATAATGGTGTAATCTCTGTTCCGGATTTGAATTTTCGTCCCAAATGTAGTAGCAAATCTATGTCTTTTTCTGCGTTCATTTCAAAATCAAAAATGTAAATGTCAAACTAAGTATCTCAATTTATGATCGTATTTTAATTGTGTTGTCTATTGATTTCAGGTTTGTATCTAAAAAGATTAATGTGTTTTTGTAGCGGAAAAGAATAAGGGAGACGATAAAGAGGGAATAAAAAGAAACAAAAATGTTCGTCGGCAATATTGATTTTACCTTTGAAAGAAAGGAGGGAGGAATTGATTTTATCTGTGACAGGAAAGGGATCATCTCTGTTTTTTTGTGTTCTGATTTTACTTGAGAGAGAGACTAAAAACGAAAAATATGAGATCGATTAAAACGAAGATAATGTGAAATAAACAAGAAAACAAAAATATCCATGCACAAAATTGTCCTCGTCGGGATTCGATCTTTGAACCTTTGCTTGTCTATTTGACAGATATAGCCATTATAATTTTTCTTTGTAAAAGTGGAGGAGGTGGGATAACTTAGATTCGATGGGGCATTTTAGTCATGTGAAAAAGCTTCACCAAAAAGAAGCCTTCAGCAAACAATTACCTCTTTTCTTTATATTAGTATATAAGATAAGATTTATGCTTTCTCTGCTATTTTTCTTGTAAATTATGTATTTACGCATGTTTTGAGTTTTATAGCTACTTGGAGTCGCACGGAGGAAAAGAAGGAGAAATCATTCAATTTGAGCCGAAAAGGTCAAAGAGGTCATTTCATAGGTGAACAATATTAGAAGCCCAGCTAACGATAAGGGATAACCTATTTAAGTGTTAAAAGCACCTGGTTAAATACTCATGGCACCCATTACTAAAGAGGAAAGAAATGGGGCGTATCCAGCAGTGGGGTGTCTTATCCGGCCCTCACTCTTTACCCTAAAACCGAGAGATATTTCCTCTCATTCTCTCATTATGTTCCAGCCACCTGAAATAAAGGAGGAGAACAACATCGGCTGTTATTGTCGTGATATTGAGATCCAGAGAAGAATCATATCGAGAATTATAGTGGGTTTTGGTCAAGTTTTAAGCAGAAAAGAAGATGGTGGAATTTCGTTACTACAAATGTCCGAGAAGAAATTGTTAGGGTTTTGATGTGATGAGTCGAATAGAGAAAGTTGTTGATGATTCAGCTGGGTTTGATGGTTTAGCTGAGATGATGAGATTGAGAAGATTTGAAAATGATAATGAAGATTGGGTTCGGTTTAGAAGATGATGCTGCCACTGTTGCTGCTTGAATTACAACATGGAGACGGAATTTATGAGTTTGAAGTGGAGAAATACAGCCGTAAATTGTTGTTGCTACTGTTGAATCTGAAACTGAGAGAGATGCAGGAACAGAGGCCAAATGATGGTGTTTGTACCAAGGGTTAATGTATTTTGTGTTGGTGTTGCTGGTGATATGGGTTAGGGGAAGAACACATCACATATTAAGAACTGGAATCAGTTGGTGGTGTTTTGAGATCTGGTGATATTGAAATCATGGAGGAGATGCAAGATGGAATTATTGGTGGAGCAACTGGTTTTGGGACTGCATTTGAGTAATGGTATGAGCTACAGTTTGAAAATAGAAGCTATGCTGGTAAATGTGCTTGAATGAGTAGATGAATGTTAGGTTTTGTTACAGGAAAAGAATGGCCTGAATTTGGCCGGTAAATGTCGGAGAAACAAACGAAACTCTGTTGTAATTTCATCTCGATGAGTTAACTCAGTACCGGCCGATGACAGATCCAACTTAGCTGAGTAAGACCAGTTAGCCGAGTAAGAAGTTGACTCGGTGTTTGACTTTCCCTACCTTTGACTCGACTGACTGACGACGACCGTTAGTTTGACCTAACCGTAACAGAACCGTGACGGAATATTCCTTCAGTGGAGATAAATTCAGATGCCCGGCAACACTTATCTTTTAGATTTTCCGGCCATATTTCAGCGACTCAAAATTACAGATTTTTGTGTAAGTTTTTCTCATGGGTGTGAAGACTTGGACATGGATTTGGATGAAGAATTTTGGCTTGAATTTGGAAAGAGAAGATAGAAGATTTGAGAAAGACTTGGATTTGGAAGTTGATCTACAAAGGGAAAGGGATTCTATTCTTTGGAAGATTTTGAGAGCATTGAAGCCTATAAATAGAGAAGTTCTCTAGTTTTCTATATACACTTTTTGCACACTTTACACCTCTACACACACAACACTTATCTTTTCTTTATTCTTTGTGTGAAATCCTTAGCATGAGTAGCTATTTTCCTTATTGATTGAGGATAAATTTCTAGTTCTTAACATGTTTTGAGTTTTGTTTTAAATCCACTTTGAAGTTTTCACATGATTATCGTTTGTTTTTACTAATAGGAATGTTTATACATTTATGATTGATTGATAGGTCATTTAGGTGCGCAACTAAATTGATTTGTTAATTGATCTAAAGCTAGTGAAAGTTAGGGGATAAGTAATCGTATCTTGACTCTTTACACAAGTAGCAAACACGAGACCTTGCGGAGGGATTCCGTGGAGCAATTGTGTGTGAAAACAATTTTAGCAAGTGGACCTTGATCTAAGAGTCTAACTACTAATATCAACCTAATAAATTCATGAATCTTAATGCGTTTAACTAAATTACATCTTGAGTGATCTACTACTAGGTGGTTTGGTAAATAGAATCCGGTAGTCGAAAACTTCTGTATCCGGTGATACAAGGGATTTAGGGTCAGCACTGATCTAGCTGCTATATCTACGGTTGATGATAATTTTTGACTAGTAAAAAGTGGAAAAGAACTTAACCTGAATCATTGTTTTGCAACGAAGAGGGATTCCTTGATATAATCTCTCTTATTGATTTCCTTTATTTTTTTAAGTGCTTTATTTACTTTCTTTTGCTTATAAAATCTAAAACCAAAACCCCCCTTTTGTGACATTATAAGACAACTAAAACCTCTCGCTCCTCGTGGGAACGAACTTGACTACACTATATTACTTGTTAATTAGGTAGTAAAATAATTATTAATTTGTTGTGGTTACGACATGCATCAATTTTTGGCGTCGTTGCCGGGGAGCAACATATGGTTTTAGTTGTTTTTATTTTTGGTTTATTCTTGCTTTGTTAGATTCTATATCATATCTAACTTAGTTTTTGAGAATTGTTTTTCAGGTACCGGTTTTCCATGTATGGTGGACAAGAGCAAGCATATTACAACAATCAATATGGGTTTCTACCTCAACATTATGGCAACTTCCAACCATCTTTAGGACACAATCAAAACCAATATTTTGTCTATGATCAATTTCCTACAGAAACGTATGGATATTCTCATACATATTAACAACCTTATAGTGGGTATGTAAGTCAAGAACCAAGGTGGGATAAGTATACTTCTAATTGGCTTCATTCGAGTTTTATGCAGGTTATGAATGAATTTTAAGACATGCGACAAATGCTAGACCAACTCGACCATGATAGAAAGAACGTCGCACAAACCAATTTCTGCAACACCTTTCTTACCCGACTCCGGATCTTAGTTATGATCATTTACCCATTCAAAGGGAAGAGTCCTGGGAAAGAGAACCTATCATAGCCAACGGTAATAAGCGTGTGAACATCAGGAAACTTGCACAGAAATTATACAAGTTGGAATATGAGGGAACCTCGGAAGAGCTTGTCGCATAAATTAGTAGGACTATTCATATATAACTTAAACGACATCGGGATAAAGGTTATGAAACCGATGAAGATTCTTATTATAATGAGTCTCAAAATGAAGATGATTGTGTTGAAAATGACCAACCTTTGGAGACTTTTGATGACGCTAGTGTAGCTTACTCGAGCCTTGATCTTAATTATGATCAATCACCTATTCAAAAGGTAGAGCTTGAGGAAGATGCATTTAGTGCTTGGAAAAAATTCCTTAGGGAAAGATATGAGTCCGCGGAACTGTATGAGCGTTGCAACAGTGAGAAAGTTATTCCAACTCCGGATCATAATAAGGATCCTTCACCTATTCAAAAGGAGGAGATTGGGTGTGACTTGCCTATTGTTATAAACAGTGTAACACCCTCACAAGAAGATCCTACAATCTATACCGACGAAAATCATTTTAGTGAATGGCCCGATTCCGATGATGAATATGTTGAAGAGATGATGCTCGATAATGCAACCGAATTGATTGAATTTGTGGAAGACCCAATTGAACTTGCCAATGATTTTGATGATGCTGAGACTTTGGTTAAGGTAGAAAATGATGAATAATGGTTGCAAGGTTTGATAGAAGACCATGATATGCAAGAGGTAAGTAATTCACTCGAATTTTTTAAGAATGAAGATGATTCCGTAATACAAGAGATTGTGCAAGGTTTGTCTAACCCTTTGCATATAAATTCTTATCCTTTACCTCTTATTGGTTTGAATGTATGTTCTTCGAAAGTATTTTTGGAAGATTTTGTTTCTCAATATCCACCATTGGAAACACTTGATTCTAACACTATGCAAGTTTGCCAAGAGGAATACATGGAAGTTCCCAAATTCTATATTCTTTATACACTTCCGAGTGTGGACAAGAACAAGTGTGGGGGAAATTTCTATAAAGCAATAACATCATTATTATTTTCTTGTGCTAATATTTGTATGGAGCGTTTGTGTGCAAAACAGGTACTTTGGGTGGATCCCCAAATTTTCAGATTGTTAGTATATGGGGAATGAATCTTACGAGAGCGACGTCGGGCCGTCGACTTTAAAACAAGCGCTTCATGGGAGGCAACCCATAGGTTTTGTATTTCTTATCCTTTTGCTTTTTATTTTGTTATTTATTTTTCTTGTTCCTTATCATGTTAAGATTTCCCATCTTGATTTTACTTGGACGATTCAATTACATTAAGGACAATGTAAAGTTTAAGTGTGGGGGAGTGGTTAGGCATAGTTCTTAAAAACAAAAACAAAACAAAAAAATGCATAAAACCTCCAACTTTTAGAGATTTCAGAGTGTAGATGGTGGATTTTCAACAAAGGATAAAATCGTAAACTCATGATTGTACGGACCGTTGGTTCAGCAATCGCATGTGAGTATTGATACGCGGGTCTCTCATCGAATTCTCAACGGAGAGTGCTTTCTCTCAGAGTACATGTAGATGTGCAGTCAACGTCTAGACAATGGCATAATCTCATGAATACTGAATACTTTCATTCATTTCTATATAGTATCACGGGATGGACGGCTCTACGGGGCAATATCATCTTCAGGAACAAACAATGAGTTTAACCTGACTATATAAAGGATATGGCTTAACGGCAAGTCAGGTCAGGATAATTAATGCTCCTATCGTAGTCAGTTTATTCTGCTAGGCATAGACCCATGAGGTTAATTGTCCCTTCATTGCTCCGATTACATGGTCGAATCAACGACGATCCCGTGGAATGGCAATAAGATTGCTCCGATTCCTTGGTAGAATCAACGACGATCCCACGGAATGGCAATATCATTGCTCCGATTCCATGGTATAATCAACGACGATCCCACGGAATGGCAATATCATTGCTCCGATTCCGTGGTCGAATCAACGACGATCCAACAGAATGGCAATATCATTGCTCCGATTCCGTGGTCGAATCAACGATGATCCTACGGAAATATCATTGCTCCGATTCCGTGGTCGAATCAACGATGATCCCACGGAATGGCAATATCATTGCTCCGATTCCGTGGTCGAATCAACGACGATCCTACGGAATGGCAATATCATTGCTCCGATTCCGTGGTCGAATCAACGACGATCCTACGGAATGGCAATATCATTGCTCCGATTCCTTGGTCGAATCAACGACGATCCCACGGAATGGCAATATCATTGCTCGATTCGTGGTCGAATCAACGATGATCCCACGGAATGGCAATATCATTGCTCCGATTCCGTGGTCGAATCAACGACGATCCCACGGAATGGCAATATCATTGCTCCGATTCCGTGGTCGAATCAACGACGATCCCACGGAATGGCAATATCATTTCTCCTATTCCATGGTCGAATCAATGTCGATCCCATGGAATGGCAACGATCACTCATTGTTCTGAGTTCGTAGTCGAATCTTTAGCTGATCCTATGAATTAACAGTAAACATCTATCCGTTTTATTACTCATTTCATGGATTATTCTCTATTGAATTTCATGAATTAGTAATAAATAATTAACGACCGGTCATCGGAGCTACCTTTGAGTAAGCCCTGTTTCAAACGGTGCAAGTGTATTCAACGATGATGCATTAACAATCACCGCACGAACGAGTATTTCAAAATACGACGAAACGATGAACCTATGCAAAATAGGAAAGAAAATAATAAATAATTAAAAATATTTGACCAAGGCACTGGGACACGGACACACGATCAACTCATCGTGTCATGGTCAGTTCCATGCTAATTCTATATTTTTAATACACTTTTATTATTTTTCATGATTTGATAAAATTCTCTCGTTTGATCAAATCTCCGTCTTGAGGAAATTCTTCGGATTCGTGGTACTTCTATGAGTCCGTCAAAAAATAATTAAGGAGAGTGTGAGGGGCGTGACCATTGGCCGACCGGCCATGCCTTGGTCCCAGTCGGCCTACACCTCACGGTCCTTATTATTTTATTATTATTATTTTTCTCTAATTTCATGAAAAAACTCCTTGATTTCATGGTATTTTTTCCTCAAAAAATTCCTTTAAATCATCAAAAATAATAATAAAATAAAATAAATTATGAAAACTCGTGGGACCAGGCCTTGGCCAGCCGGCCATGCCCTAGCCGGTCCCACACGCCCTGTTTTATTTATTTCATTATTAATTATCTTATTTTTCCTTGATTTCATGGTATTTTTCTCAAAATTCCTTCAAATCATCAAAAAATACCCAAACATTATTTAAAAAATTATTAAAATTCGTGGGATTAGGTCATGACCGGTCGGTCACGCCTCCATGGTCTCACACGGCCGAATTTTATTATTTTTATATTTTTCAAAGACCATGAACTCATGGAAACTCCTTCAATTCATGAAAACACTCTAAATTTATCAAATTTCTCAAAATTCATGAATCCTTCATAAAATCATCAAAATATGTAAAACTAAGGAAGAGACACCATGGGACCGTGGTCATAACTGGACGACCGTGCTCTGACCACCGGCGTCCCAGTCTCACAATTCCTTATTTTATAAATATTTTCCATCGTCTCATGGAAACTCCTTGATTTTAACAAAACTCCTTCGTTTTATCGTGGGACCGGCCCCTTAAATCTTTCCTGAATTTTACTTTCGGGGTATTTTCACCTCCTGAACGAGCTCAAAACCTAAAACCTCCCTCGTTGGGAGATAGGAAATTCTTTTCCGAATGGAATGAAGGGGCGGACCATCAAAATCCGAGTCCGTATGAGAATTCTACATCAATTCTAGTAAAAGACGTTAATTAGGGTTTGGGGGTTGCTCAAGCGACCAACAGTTGGTCACGTGATCACCGTGACCGGTCCACACTTCATGATTCCCTCACTTTTCATTATTTTCCTTCGTCCGATGAAGTTTTGACGGTTTTATCAAAAAACTCTGATTTTGTCATATTTTCTCAAATGGTCGCTCAAACGTGCACCAGAAAATATCAAAATTCTCAAAACTGAGACGCGGACACCTTAGGGAAACGAGCACATTATCTTGACCGACCAAGATTAGCTCTTCGGCTCACGGAAGCCAATCCCATCGATTTTCATAGTTTTGACCTAATTTGCACAATTGCTCGTATTAGGTCCAAAACTTCCAAACACTTTGGATTTTTCATGAAGTGACCATCAGACGGTCACGGGACAACCCATGGCCGGCTCCATGACTCTATGGTCGGTCCATCACTCTCCCATAATTAATTAGGTTTTTACACCTAAGTCTCGGACGAGCATTTTGAATAATGATTGAACCAGCATTTAATCATTCTTTCACCAACAAATCATGAACTCTTCGTGAATTCATCATATTTGCTCACGTGAGCATATGGAAACTACATGGTTGATCCACGGTCTCATATAGCTGATCCTCATTCGTCCCATGGTTAAAACTTCTGACCATGAATTGATCGTCAATCGGTCAAATTAGGGTTTCTGAGTTCAAGGACCATGCTTTCAGACTCTAACCTTAATAATTCCACGACGACCTCATGGTCATGAATTAATATTAACAATTCTACGACGACCTCATGGTCATGAATTTATTAATTATGTTAGGTTCAACGACCAGCACTTTAATTAATATTCTTGGCACACGGCAAATCGTTCATGAGAAACACATGCTCAGACGGTCAAATATTCAACAAATCATCACGAGAGCAACACTTGCTCAGATGATCAATATTTGCCCGAGTTAAGGAATATCGGTTCAACAATCCACCAATATTCAACAATCCATCGAATGACCAATACTTGCTCACTTCATCATAAGAATTATACCTCTGTCTCATGACACGTTCAATTCGTGGGTGGTTCCAGAATATCTTGTTCGACTCAGCAACCACGTGGAATCATTGTCCCATCAAACCACGAAATCATCAATTGACTAACAAACCATGAGACGATCAATCGTGTCACTTGGGGGGATATCACTTAGGGTTTTGGTCTGGCGGTCTACGGCACGTGTGTTCAAACACACGATGGAATGTGAGCAAGTCGTGCAATCAGTTGAAGGAATTCACGAGGTAGTGGGTGGAAGGTCGACCGAGTCTTTACATGTTGGACAACCGGTTTCGAACACGATCTCCACCTCTCCACTCCTTGATTCCATTAACTGGCACACTTCATGGGATCATGGTGCCTACAATTCCAGCAATATAAATAAGTTCTTAAATTAAGATTGAAGGGAGAGAGAATCGAAAACAGAACGAATACACAGAATACTCATAGTAAGAATCTCACGTCTCTTCGACAACACGAGATCATCAAACTCATCAATTGAGCAATTTCTTCACAATCGTTCAACTTCAATCATTCAGAAATTATCATATTCATAATTCACATACCCACAATCCTTGAATCACCATCGATTCCACACATTTCTCAGCTTCCCTCCTACAGATCAACCTATCCTCTCTTGTGACCGAATTTACTCTGGAATGGTATTTTTCTTGATTTAGGCCGGAGTACTACAGATTGATCTCTCAAATCTAAGCACCCCCTTTGCAGTGGTGCATCTGTGTGAGGATTAGCATTTTGCCTGGTTCGAGGAACCTCCTCTGTCCGGTCGTCTCCTCGATCCCTTAAAAACCAGCAGATCGTTTTTTTTTCACTGGCTTCATCAAAGGCACCGAATTTAGAAGAGCTCTTGTTGACACTGGCGCTTCAACGAATGTTGTCACCATGAAAACTCTCAGGATGGCCAGATTCCCACAGAGCAAGATTGTCCATCATCCCATCCTAATGACAGGGTTTGAAGGAAGCCAGAGCCACACATATGGATACGCGTACATTGATCTACGGGTGGGGCCGATTCGAGCGAAGACAAAGTTTCATGTGATTGAGCAAGAACCCGACTATCACATGATACTTGGCCGACCATGGCTCCATGACAACAAGGCGGTTCCGTCCAACTACCACCAATATATGAAAGCTCTGCTCGACAACAAAATCGTTTGCGTACCTGCTTCATCATCTCCTTACTCTCCCATCTACGATGCTGAATTCCTCGAATCTCAAAAGAATATTTCGGAGCTTCCAAGCAAGATTCACAGTATTCCACTCCCAAGTTGGAAGACTATTGAGAAGGTTTGTAACGATCCTTCTGCAACTACCAAAGAGATCAAGATATCCTCCACGCCGACTAAGCGCAATAATGATCAACTCTCTACTCCCAAATCGAACTTCATAGCTGATCGAGACGCAGGAGGAAGAGTCACTTATCGCCGACGGGAAGATTAGCAATTAATCGGGGAGAACGATGAAAAGTCTCCCCACCCTGAGGAGTCATATCAAAGTGAGATATCACTTGAAGAAGAGGTCCAGGATGCTCCACGACAACTACAAGACGGGACTGACTCCACTACTGACGATCTCGAAACTATCAACATCGGGACTGAGTAAGATCCAAGGCCAATCCTGATCAGTTCAGCAATATCACCGGAGGAGTGAACCGAGCTAACAAGACTACTAATAGAATATCAGGATGTCTTTGCTTGGACGTATGAGGAAATTCCAGGTCTGTATGACAAGCTCGTCACCCATTACCTACACATCGTTCCCGGTTCCAAAGCTGTCAAACAACCGCCCAGACAGTTTAGGCACGAAATCGAAGAGCAAATCAAGGTGGAAATCCAGAAATTGTTAGCAGCGGGGTTCATCAAGCCTATTCTTCACCCGACATGGCTAGCAAACGTAGTACCTATCAAAAAGAAAAATGGTCAAATCAGATGTTGTGTCGACTTTAGGAACTTGAATAAATGTTGTCCGAAAGACGATTTCCCGCTACCCAACATTGATATGCTCGTCGACGCAACCAGCGGTCATGGCATGTTCTCATTCATGGACGGCTATAGTGGATACAACCAGATCAAGATGTATGAACATGACGCCAACAAGACTGCATTCCGTACTCCTATCGGGAATTTCTACTACACGGTGATGCCCTTTGGACTAAAAAATGCAGGCGCTACTTATCAACGAGCCATGACCGCCATATTCCATGATATGATGCACAAGCAAGTGGAAGACTATGTCGATGATGTGGTGGTAAAATCGAAGACTCGAGCGTCTCATATGGAAGTTCTCAAGCAGGTGTTTGAAAGATGCAGAGAATACAAACTGAAAATGAATCCTCTAAAGTGCGCATTCGGTGTCTCTTCTGGGAAATTTCTAGGATTCCTAGTCACGACTGAAGGGATCGAAGTCGATCCAGATAAAGCAAAAGCTATTACTACCATGTCTCCTCCACGAACCGTGAAATAATCACAGAGTTTCATGGGCAAGGTAAATTATATTCGACGCTTCATCCCTGGATTAGCTCAACTCATCGCTTCATTTACGCCACTGCTGAAGAAAGGAGCGAGCTTCACCTGGACAGCTGTCCAACAAGAAGCCTTCCATAAAATACAATAGATATTATTATCACCGGCTGTCATGAGGTCTCCAGTACAGGGATGACCCCTAATTCTTTACACTGCATTCAGTGATATCGCTATTGGAGCACTCCTCGCTCAAGAAGACGACGAAGGTGTTGAACGGACGGTCTATTACTTCAGCCGCACAATGAGAGAGGCTCAACTCCGATATCCGAAAGTTGAAAGGGCATGCCTAGCGTTGGTACATGTGATTCAGAAGTTCAGACATTATCTTCTTTATAACAAGGTCGTACTCATCTCCAGAGCTGATCCCATAAAGTTCTTGCTATCCAAGCCATCATTGATTGGAAGACCAGCAAAGTGGCTACTTCAGATGTCAGAATTCGACATAGAATGCACTCCAACTAAAGCTATCAAAGGCCAAGCAGTCGCAGACCTACTTGCTGCTTTCCCAGGAGAAGATACAACGATATTGCATGAGGAAGTACCCGGTGAATTTCCATACGTCTTGGTTATCAAGGAAGAAACATGGCTCTTATACTTTGATGGATCTGACACCCCTAGTAATGACACTGGAGGAGCGGGCATAGTGCTGGTGTCTCCGTCCGGTGAAGTTTTCTCACACTCATTCAAATTGGATTTCCATTGCACCAACAACTCGGCAGAATACGAAGCCTTCCTCTTGGGATTATCATTAGCTAAACAAGCAGGAGCAACGCATCTCGAGATAAGAGGAGATTCAAAATTATTGGTCAACCAGATGAATGGAACGTATTCTCTCAAAGAGATCACGTTAGCTCCGTTTAGAACCGAAGCTCAACGGCTGTTAACTTATTTCGTTGACGCCACGATCGCCCATACAGGGCGGACCAACAACAGGCACGCCGACTGCCTAGCAACCCTCGCCTCCAAGCTGCAATTCGAAGGGGCAGAGAAAACAGTCATTGTACAGAGACGAACTGTGTCGTCAACTTGGCTCACTCAGGTCGAAGACATTCCAGCCAACGATTGGCAAGCACCCATCATCCATGAATTGAGAAACTCCATTTGTGAAGGTCAAGTCAGTCTCAAAGAATTGAGGAACTACTTCTTATTACATGGAGCAATGTACTATCGAAACCCAGATGGATCCCTATCACAATGTCTCGGTAACGGCGAAGCGGAAGAACAACTCAAGCGCACACATGAAGAAATCTGTGGAAAAACATTGGTGGTGACACTTTACAGAAAACTTCAAAGGATGGGATACTACTGGCCATCCATGGAAGTTCAGTCAAGAGCCTTACAAGGATCCTGTTTGGACTGCCAGAAACCCCCTCATCATTTGGAAGTTCTGACAACCCAACACACTAGGGACTGGAGGGAACCTTACGTCAAATACCTCCGGGATAATGAACTACCATCAGAAAAGAAGCAAGCGGTCAAACTCATTCAGAGAGCTAAGAGATTCGCTTACCTCGATGGGATATTATACCGCAAAATCTTTGGTGGGAACTTGCTGAGATGGCTAGCCATGCATGAAATCCCTACAATCCTAAAGGAAGCGCACGAAGGGGAACACCAAGGAAAGAAGAAGTTGTTTCTTCAAGTTCATGAGAAATACTACTGGCCGACCATGGAAGATGATGCAGCCACGCATGTGCAGAGGTGTCATAAATGCCAAACTCATGTAACCTCATTCACACTCCTTTCCTCCCATTAAACTCGGTGAATAGTCCGTGGCCTTTCTATAGCTGGGGACTAGATATCATCGGAAAAATTAATCCAGTATCTTCAAAGCAACATGAATACATCATCACTGCAACGGAGTACTTCACTAAGTGGGTAGAAGCTATCCCTCTTCGGAGCACCACCGGAGCCACGATCGCTGCCTTCATCAAAGAACACATAATATGCATATTTGGAGTTCCCAAACATATCATCACAGATAATGGAACCCCTTTCGCCAATCAAGATGTTGAAAATCTACTCAATAAGTATGGAATCAAACAAATCTTCTCCACGCCATACTACCCACAAGGAAACGGTCAAGCGGAAAGTACCAACAAAACCCTGATCAGAATCATCAGTTGAACAATCCATGACAATCCTCGGTCATGGCATGATCAACTACCCATGGACCTATGGGCTTACAGAATCGCGCCAAGGAGTTCGATTGGCACTTCGCAATATTCTCTCGCCTACGGAGCTGATGCCATACTACCAGCAGAAATCAAAATTCCTTCGGCCAGGATTGCGACATCCAGTGGTGTACAATGGGACGAAGCTGAAATCTCCAAATCAAGAATTGCCGAACTAGACACGCTGGAGTCAAGGAGATCCAAAGTGGAGAAATACGTGGAAGCTTACAAACAAAGGATCTCCAAGGCCTACAACAAAATGGTAAGACCTCGAACATTCTAAGTAGGAGATCTGGTATTAAAGACAACAAAGCATATTCAACAAGACATGTCCGCTCCCAAGTTCTCTCCAAAATGGGAAGGACCATATGTCATCATCAAAGCAGTATCTAGCGGATACTATAAAATCCTGGCAGTCGATGGGGGAAAGGAAGGAAATATCATTAATGGCAAATGACTCAAAGCTTACTATGCCTGATTCATAAAACAAACTACCTATTCATCATTTGTAAGCTCATTTGTTCATTAAACTTTCAAAAATGAGCAAAAAACTATTCAAATCACAATCAGGTCTTCATCTAGTCAAACACTCAAAATTATTCAAGACAACAATCACAAATGCTCACTCAGAGAAAACCATCCAACAACGGATAGTCCATGAAAGAAGCCTCATCAAGCTTCTTCTGAAAAACCTTCGGCTTTGCCTTCAAATCCTCTACGGATTTCTCAACCCTTTCCAACTCCAAATCCAGTATCCCCTCCTCGTTAAGTAAGACAACATTCATGGAAATCGCATCAGCAGCCTCTGCCGCCTTATGAACCTTGATTATCTCAAGACGACGACGAATCCAACTTACATTGAATCTAAGCAGCTCACATTTAGAGATCATCTCATCCCATCGGCGCAGCTCATGGTTTTTGACGTCTTGCAAACACATCTGATTCATCTCCTTAATGATTGGCAACATCCTAGCTACTGTAGTCAGAAGAGTTGAAGGAAAGCCTTTCCACGCCTCCGTGGTAGCAATGTGACCATATCTCTTCCAGATCTTGGTGTACAGAGGTACATAACATTTCGATACCATAAACCCACCGAATGCCTCATTGTCAGGGGAAGTACTAATCATTGGGTCTTCAAACGAGAGACCAGCGTTGGGGTATTCACAAGCATGGACGTTATCCACGGTCTCCACAGATCTTGCGGAATCTTCACATGCCTGATTGCTGATCTCCTCAACCTCAACCATGGTCACATATTTTCCGCTCCTTCTTCGTCTAGCATCAACCACGACACGGACGTCCGCCTATGATGAGACAGGGGAGTGATTAATTTCTTGATTCGGTGTAATCGCAAGAGTATAGGGTTACTTACAGATGATTCATCCTCGACACGAGCCGATCCGTACCGGGCAGGAGTTCTAATGGTCCGCTTAGGCCTTGAATTGTGAGAAGAAACGTTCTTCTGATCACCCTACAACAGATCACACTCTTATGATCAACGATCTCGATCAAACGAAGGATGAGAAGGAAAATAAGAGATAAATGACTTACTGACGCTAATACTTCACGTATCTTCGACTGAGGATCAGGGGAAGGAATACTGCCGCTCGACATGAAAACAAAGGGGTATGTTCAGGGATTCTTTACACAACAAAATCAACTCAGGAATGGAGGAAGTATTTTCTTGGATCACAGAGTTGAGGACTTGAGGATGTATATATACATCAAACATATAGTCGTTATTCATGAATGGTCAATTCGGTTACGAGTCTCACTGAAACCCTAGACTCCCAAGATCAATACTGAATGCACGGAAAATATTGGGGACTGACCGTCACGAGTCAAATGATAATCCACGTGGCCTTGAGCATTTCTTAGCCGCGTGTCATGATGCATCACCGAGTCGTGATGAGTTTAGATACACGAACGTTAGTCCGTGTCATGGATTAGAGGAGATTAAAGATTAACAAATGTTCATCACTCAGAATAAGGTCTAAGACGTTTAACAACTAAAAAAAACACTCAAACGTTCAAGAAGGAGAAAGACATATGTAAAGCTACTCAGATTCATCCGAGTTGCCGGATCCATCGTCAGAATCTTCATCATCACTGTCTTTCACAGAATCCTCTTCTTCAGAATCGTCAGAATAACTGGTGGGATCCGGACGACCGCAGAAGAATTCATCATCATCCGAATCCCAATCATCCTCTGCTGCAAGCTCGGCTTCAATTTCTTTCATTATCCTTCGATGCTCTCTTTCATACCGATCAGGTTTGATATAGCGTTCAGGTGGCCCCCATACGAGATCCTCCTCAGAAGCATCAGCATCAGAATCGAAAGGCACTCCATCCAATGATTGACGCCTCTCCTCGATTCTTTGTCTCTTACGCTGGATTCGGTCTTTCTCACATTGACGAGCGTTATTCTCTTTATCTTCAGTTGCCCTTTTCTTAAGTTCAGCAAAAGAGACCTTTCGTTCACTCAAGGGAACCTTAGCATGTGTTTTCGCTGCAGGAGTGTCAGAATCCTCATCGGAAGAACCAGAGGAAGAAGATGAATACCAGTAATCGTACTTGCTGCTGCTGTTTTTGTTGGTTGACATATTCTGGAATCAAGAAATCAAAGAATTACTACCGTGAAATAAATCAGCATCAACGAAAGGTAACTTTAAACTCTCACCTCTTTAAAGTTCTACTAACGACAGTAGCTATGCCGTAAGAGTTAACACGATTGTTCGTTCTTCAAAACCTACGATGAAGAACGAAGCTTTATTAATCTCCGAAACTGATTTTTCATAAAATCACGGGCGCAATCTTCATAATGTGAATATTCACGCAACTGACATATGAAGTTTACATCAAATAAAATATATCATCATATTTTGCATAATATGTGTCACGGCTGCACATATTTATTTATAAAAAAAAAAAAAACTATTTTTCCTTCGTATCGTCGTTAGTTGTCTTTAAAATGAAGATTTATTTCAAAATATTGTGAACACTCACAATCCATGCACATGATAAAGTTTTGTATTTACATAAAAGCTCATAAAAAAATATTTATCACTGGACGCAAGTCCATCATACATATTTTCCTTCGTGTCGTTGTTATTTTCTATAAAACAAGGGTTTATGACGATTTCATGAAAATTCACATCTTTTATGATAAAACCGTGGTACACATGAAATCTCATACACTAAGTTTTATCACTGTACCTAGCTTCATATACTAAAAAAATCCCTCCTAAATCAGGGATTATAGTTGGTTTTCGAAACTAACGATCGAGCAAACATACGTTTTCAAAAAACAAGGTTTTTTCATAAAACCATCATTAATTATATACACTCATATATAATGTCAATATGATCAATTCATGAAGCAACTCATGGAATCATCAACATTAAAATATAAAAAAAACGCACTGCCTGGCTTGAATTTCGCGCGGCGACAGGGCAATGCGGCGGTGAATTATTTTGCTGGCGTGAACACGATGGAGAGGTGATGGAGCTCAGGTCGTGGGAAGAAAAAGAGGGATTAATTCCTTTTATACAATTTTATTTCCAAAACCTAATTCCACTAGGATTTTCTTATTTGGGCACGTCCCGTGAATCCTAACCGACCATGGGCTCGTCGTCCAAATCAGCGGTTCAACACCAATTTATGCTCACCAAATAGCTCCCTAACCATGACAACGAAGCCTTCATCAAGTCGTGGCTCGCTCATACTCTCGAAATACGGTAATGTTTTAACTTACGACTAAGTTCAATTACTAGTATAATTTTTGGCCTGAAAATCACCATTTAATGCTGACCGAGTAACACAGTTTTCCTCAGTAAGCAGGGGACTTAATGTAGATGGTGGATTTTCAACAAATGCTAAAATCATAAACTCATGATTGTACGGACCGCTGGTTCAGAAATCGCATGTGAGTATTGAGACACGGGTCTCTCATCGAATTCTCAATGGAGAGTGCTTTCTCTCAGAGTACATGTAGATGTGCATTCAACGTCTAGACAACGGCATAATCTCATGAATACTGAATACTTTCAGTCATTTCTATATAGTATCACGGGATGGACGGCTCTACGGGGCAATATCGTCTTCAGGAACAAACAACGAGTTTAACCTGACTATATAAAGGATATGGCTTAACGACAAGTCATGTCAGGATAATTAATGCTCCTATCGTAGTCAGTTTATTCTGCTAGGCATAGACCCATGAGGTTAATTTTCCCTTTATTGCTCCAATTCCATGGTCGAATCAATGACGATCCCGTGGAATGTCAATAAGATTGCTCCGATTTTGTGGTCGAATCAACGACGATCCCACGGAATGGCAATATCATTGCTCCGATTTTGTGGTCGAATCAACGACGATCCCACGGAATGGCAATATCATTGCTCCGATTCCGTGGTCGAATCAACGACGATCCCACGGAATGGAAATATCATTGCTCCGATTCCGTGGTCGAATCAACGACGATCCCACGGAATGGAAATATCATTGCTCCGATTCCGTGGTCGAATCAACGACGATCCCACGGAATGGCAATATCATTGCTCCGATTACGTGGTCGAATCAACGACGATCCCACGGAATGGCAATATCATTGCTCCGATTCCGTGGTCGAATCAACGACGATCCCACGGAATGGCAATATCATTTCTCCTATTCCATGGCTGAATCAACGTCGATCCCATGGAATGGCAACGATCACTCATTGTTCTGAGTTCGTAGTCGAATCTTTAGCTGATCCTATGAATTAACAGTAAACATCTATCCGTTTTATTACTCATTTCATGGATTATTCTCTATTGAATTTCATGAATTATTAATAAATAATTAACGACCGGGCATCGGAGCTACCTTTGAGTAAGCCATGTTTCAAACAGTGCAAGTGTATTCAACGATGATGCATTAACAATCACCGCACGAACGAGTATTTCAAAATACGACGAAACGATGAACCTATGCAAAATAGGGAAGAAAATAATAAATAATTAAAAATATTTGACCAAGGCACTGGGACACGGACACACGATCAACTCATCGTGTCATGGTCAGTTCCACGCTAATTCTATATTTTTAATACACTTTTATTATTTTTCATGATTTGATAAAATTCTCTCGTTTGATCAAATCTCCGTCTTGAGGAAATTCTTCGGATTCGTGGTACTTCTATGAGTCCGTCAAAAAAATAATTAAGGAGAGTGTGTGGGCGTCACCATTGGCCGACCGGCCATGCCTTGTCCCAGCCGGCCCACACCTCACGGTCCTTATTATTTTATTATTATTATTTTTCTCTAATTTCATGAAAAAACTCCTTGATTTCATGGTATTTTTTCCTCAAAAAATTCCTTTAAATCATCAAAAATAATAATAAAATAAAATAAATTATGAAAACTCGTGGGACCAGGCCTTGGCCAGCCGGACATGCCCTAGCCGGTCCCACACGCCCTGTTTTATTTATTTCATTATTAATTATCTTATTTTTCCTTGATTTCATGGTATTTTTCTCAAAATTCCTTCAAATCATCAAAAAATACCCAAAAATTATTTAAAAAATTATTAAAATTCGTGGGATTAGGTCATGACCAGTCGGTCACGCCTCCATGGTCTCACACGGACGAATTTTATTATTTTTATATTTTTCAAAGACCATGAACTCATGGAAACTCCTTCAATTCATGAAAACACTCTAAATTTATCAAATTTCTCAAAATTCATGAATCCTTCATAAAATCATCAAAATATGTAAAACTAAGGAAGAGACACCATGGGACCGTGGTCATAACTGGCCGACCGTGCTCTAACCACCGGCGTCCCAGTCTCACAATTCCTTATTTTATAAATATTTTCCATCGTCTCATGGAAACTCCTTGATTTTAACAAAACTCCTTCGTTTTATCGTGGGACCGGCCCCTTAAATCTTTCCTAAATTTTACTTTCGGGGTATTTTCACCTCCCGAACGAGCTCAAAACCTAAAACCTCCCTCGTGGGGAGATAGGAAATTCTTTTCCGAATGGAATGAAGGGGCGGACCATCAAAATCCGAGTCCGTATGAGAATTCTACATCAATTCTAGTAAAGGACGTTAATTAGGGTTTGGGGGTTGCTCAAGCGACCAACAGTTGGTCACGTGATCACTGTGACCGGTCCACACTTCATGATTCCCTCACTTTTCATTATTTTCCTTCGTCCGATGAAGTTTTGACGGTTTTATCAAAAAACTCTGATTTTGTCATATTTTCTCAAATGGTCGCTCAAACGTGCACCAGAAAATATCAAAATTCTCAAAACTGAGACGCGGACACCTTAGGGAAACGAGCACATTATCTTGACCGACCAAGATTAGCTCTTCGGCTCACGGAAGCCAATCCCATCGATTTTCATAGTTTTGACCTAATTTGCACAATTGCTCGTATTAGGTCCAAAACTTCCATACACTTTGGATTTTTCATGAAGTGACCATCAGACGGTCACGGGACAACCCATGTCCGGCTCCATGACTCTATGGTCGGTCCATCACTCTCCCATAATTAATTAGGTTTTTACACCTAAGTCTCGGACGAGCATTTTGAATAATGATTGAACCAGCATTTAATCATTCTTTCACCAACAAATCATGAACTCTTCGTGAATTCATCATATTTGCTCACGTGAGCATATGGACACTACATGGTTGATCCACAGTATCATGTAGCTGCTCCTCATTCGTCCCATGGTTAAAACTTCTGACCATGAATTGATCGTCAATCGGTCAAATTAGGGTTTCTGAGTTCAAGGACCATGCTTCCAGACTCTAACCTTAATAATTCCACGATGACCTCATGGTCATGAATTAATATTAATAATTCTACGACTTCCTCATGGTCATGAATTTATTAATTATGTTATGTTAAACGACCAGCACTTTAATTAATATTCTTGGCACACGACCAATCGTTCATGAGCAACACATGCTCAGACGGTCAAATATTCAACAAATCATCACGAGAGCAACACTTGCACAGATGATCAATATTTTCCCGAGTTAAGGAATATCGGTTCAACAATCCACCAATATTCAACAATCCATCGAATGAGCAATACTTGCTCACTTCATCATAAGAATTATACCTTTGTCTCATGACACGTTTAATTCGTGGGTGGTTCCAGAATATCTTGTTCGACTCAGCAACCACGTGGACTCATTGTCCCATCAAACCACGAAATCTGACTAACAAACCACGAGACGATCAATCGTGTCACTTGGGGGATATCACTTAGGGTTTTGGTCTGGCGGTCTACGGCATGTGTGTTCAAACACACGATGGAATGTGAGCAATTCGTGCAATCATTTGAAGGAATTCACGAGGTAGTGGGTGGAAGGTCGACCGAGTCTTTACATGTTGGATAACCGGTTTCGAACACGATCTCCACCTCTCCACTCCTTGATTCCATTAACTGGCACACTTCATGGGATCATGGTGTCTACAATTCCAGCAATATAAATAAGTTCCTAAATCAAGATTGAAGGGAGAGAGAATCGAAAACAGAACGAATACTCAGAGTAAGAATCTCACGTCTCTTCGACAACACGAGATCATCAAACTCATCAATTGAGCAATTTCTTCACAATCGTTCAACTTCAATCATTCTGAACTTATCATATTCAAAATTCATACACCCACAATCCTTGAATCACCATCGATTCCACACATTTCTCAGCTTCCCTCCTACAGATCAACCCATCCTCTCTTGTGACCGAATTTACTCTGGAACGGTCGTTGTCTCGATTTAGTCCGGAGTACTACAGATTGATCTCTCGAATCTAAGCACCCCCTTTGCAGCGGTGCATCTGTGTGAGGATTAGCATTTTGCCTGGTTCGAGGAACCTCCTTCGTCCGGTCGTCTCCTCGATCCCTTAAAAACCAACAGATCGTTTTTCCCCATCCACACAGAGTCACTAGCATACTTCCAAGTATGTTTACATAGAGAATTCTGACCGACATAACTGAACTTGGAAGTGTTAGGGAACTACGTTCGGATTTCTTGCTTGTTAGAGTGTTAAAAAATGTATTTAATCATGTCGGTGATGCAAATGAGGTGCAGAGGGAAATGCATTAGTAGAGTAGTTGATCAATCATTAGTGGAGACTACCCGTTTTTATATCATGTGAGGAACCGACCAGAAATTCTTCCATTTGACTAAAATCTTTCTTTTGAGTGTGTGTCACCGTACGTTAATTCCGGGTAGAATGGTGAACTACCCAACTTCACACCAATTTTCAGCACTATTTTTGATCTCTTGAGTGCTAATTTTGTGTCAATCATAAGGGTGACGTCTATGGATGAAAGCCTCCTTCTTGTAGTTCGATTTGCAGTTAGCACTATTATCTCGACAACAACGGGTCCATAGAAACACCATCATCATCAACAAGGGAGCGACATCAAAATTTATAAGGAAAGTTGAAGATGTTCGAGGTTTACAAGCAACAAAATAAGAAAAGAGCAAATTTCATATTCAAGTAAATCAAAATACAATGAGCATAATTAAACATACAAGTTGAAGACTTATTTACAAGAGCAAAGAAAATCAAAAGGTGAGAATTATTGAAGTTTATGATTTCGAAACGATACAAGTTGTGAAGAATCAAGCGATAAAGTACTTTTCCACGGCCATGGTTTGTTTTATTTTTCACTTTGTTTTGTATTTTATTTCTCTTGTTTCTTAAATAAAAAAAAATAAAAAAAATAAAAAAAATAAAAAAAAAATAAAAAAAAAATAAATGAGTCAAGAGATTTTTTTTATCATTGTTTTTATTTTCTAAGCCGTGGGAAAGAAAAATCTATAAGGAAGTTTCAAGCGACAAGGATTTTAAGGAAAAAGGTTACAAATTGTCAAGGATCTACGATGTTCGAGAGTTTATCATCAATAGTTGAAGCCGAAGACGAAGACCAAGAAAATGAAGACGAGGAGCGGAAGACGTTTCTATTGGATGCCGTGAGAATGGTGTTATCATAATTCGCAATCTAATGCGAAGGTAAGTAAGTAATCTCATCCTCTATAATAGTGGTTGATTTCCTTTCTTAGAGATCTTCAGAAAAATGGTTTTTTAAAATGTTAAAAGATGTGGGTTTTTAAAATATTTCGGAAGTTGTCCTTCCCACCATTCAACGTGTTGCAGGAATTCTCTGTTCATTCCTACCAGCGCACATGTGAGACCCATAAAAATCCGTCTTTTGAGTGAAATTTCATAAAACCCTTTTTGGTGAGGCATAAGTCGAGGCGAAATTCTTATTGATCGCTCTCAAACACGTATTCTCTCATTATGGTGTGGTTACTTCTCACTCAACATTTAAGAATGAGATTATGTTCTTTAGTATCTCTAACTTCTTATTACTAGCATGCAGAAACTCTATGTCCTCATAGCTCTTTGGATGCTTGGGACGCTGGAACGCTTTGAAGTTGTAAGTTTTAGTTTGATTTGCTCGAGGACTAACAAAGTCTAAGTGTGGGGGAATTTGATAGGGTGTAGAATACATCCTATTTATTATCTATTGTTTATGCTTTCTCTGCTATTTTTCTTGTAAATTATGTATTTACGCACGTTTTGAGTTTTATAGCTAATTGGAGTCGCACGGAGGAAAAGAAGGAGAAATCATTCAATTTGAGCCGAAAAGGGCAAAGGTTATTTCATAGTTGAAAAATATTGGAAGCCCAACTAACGATAAGGGACAACCCATTTAAGTGTTAAAAGCACCTGGTTAAATACTCATGGCACCCATTACTAAAGAGGAAAGAAATGGGGCATATCCAGCAGTGGGGTGTCTTATCCGTCCCTCACTCTTTACCCTAAAACCGAGAGATATTTCCTCTCATTCTCTCATTCTATTCCACCCACCTGAAATAAAGGAGGAGAAAAACATCGGCTGCTATTGTCGTGAGATTGAGATCCAGATAAGAATTAGAGTGGGTTTTGGTCAAGTTTTAAGCAGAAAAGAAGATGGTGGAATTTCGTTACTACAAATGTCCGAGAAGAAATTGTTAGGGTTTTGATGTGATGAGTCGAATAGAGAAAATTGATGATGATTCAGCTGGGTTTGATGGTTTATCTGAGATTATGAGATTGAGAAGATTTGAAAATGATAATAAAGATTGGGTTCGGTTTAGAAGATGATACTGCCACTGTTGCTGCTTGAATTACAACATGGAGACAGAATTTATGAGTTTGAAGTGGAGAAATACAGCCGTAAATTGTTGCTGCTACTGTTAAATATGAAACTGAGAGAGATACAAGAGCAGAGGACAAATTATGGTGTTTGTATCAAGAGTTGATGGATTTCGTGTTGGTGTTACTGGTGATATGGGTTAGATGAAGAACACATCACAGATTAAGAACTGGAATCAGTTGGTGGTGTTTTGAGATCTGGTGATATTGAACTCATGAAGGAGATGCAAGATGGAATTGTTGGTGGAGCAACTGGTGTTGGGACTGCATTTAAGTAATAGTATGAGCTACAGTTTGAAAATAAAAGCTCTGCTGGTAAATGTGCTTGAATGAGTAGATGTATGTTAGGCTTTGTTACAGGAAAATAATGGCCTGAATTCGGCCGGTACATGTCGGAGAAACAAACGAAACTCTGTCGGAATTTCATCTCGATGAGTTAACTCAGTACCGGCCGATGACAGATCCAACTCAGCTGAGTAAGACCAGTTAGTTGAGTAAGAAACTGACTCGATGTCTGACTTTCCCTTTCTTTGACCCGACTGACTGACGACGACTGTTAGTTTGACCTAACCGTGACGGAATATTTCGTCAGTGGAGATAAATTCAGATGACCGGCATCACTGTTCTTGTAGCTTTTCCGGCCATATTTTGGCGACTCAAGATTACAGATTTTTTTGTGAGTTTTTCTCATGGGTGTGAATACTTGGACATGGAATTGGATGAAGAATTTTGGCTTGAATTTGGAAAGAGAAGATAGAAGATTTGAGAAAGACTTGGATTTGGAAGTTGAGCTACAAAGGGAAAGGGATTCTATTCTTTGGAAGATTTGGAGAGCATTGAAGCCTATAAATAGAGAAGTTCTCTACTTTTCTATATACACTTTTTGCACACTTTACACCTCTACACACACAACACTTCTCTTTTCTTTATTATTTGTGTGAACTCCTTAGCATGAGTAACTAATTTTCTTATTGATCGAGGATGAATCCCTAGTTCTTAACATGTTTTGAGTTTTGTTTTAAATCCACTTTGAAGTTTTCACATGATTATCGTTTGTTTTTACTAATAGGAATGTTTATACATTTATGATTGATTGATAAGTCGCTTAGGTGCGCAACTAAATTGATTTGTTAATTGATCTAAAGCTAGTGAAAGTTAGGGGATAAGTAATCGTTTCTTGACTCTTTACACAAGTAGCAAACACGAGACCTTGAAGAGGGATTCTGTGGAGAAATTATGTGCGAAAACAACGTTAGCAAGTGGGCCTTGATCTAAGAGTCTAACGACTAATATCAACCTTATAAATTCATGAATCTTAATGCGTTTAACTAAATTACATCTTGAGTGATCTACTACTAGGTGGTTTGGTAAATAGAATCCGGCAGTCGAGAACTTCTGTATCCGGTGACACAAGGGATTTAGGGGTTAGCACTGATCTAGCTGCTATATCTATGGTTGATTATAATTTGTGACTAGTAAAAAGTGGAAAAGAACATAACTTGAATCATTGTTTTGCAACGAAGAAGGATTCCTTGATATAATCTCTCTTATTGATTTCCTTTATTTTTTTTAAGTGCTTTATTTACTTTCTTTTGCTTATAAAATCTAAAACCAAAACCCCCCTTTTGTGACATTATAAGACAACTAAAACCTCTCGCTCCTTGTGGGAACGAACTTGACTACACTATATTACTTGTTAATTAGGTAGTAAAATAATTATTAATTTGTTGTGGTTACGACACGCATCAGTTACCGTTAATAAGATATGTGTTAATTTTAAAAAAATTGAAAATAATAAAAGGGGAACAACAGTGCAATTACAAGTTAATCAAGGAGAATGTTTTGATAAGAAGCAAAGAAAAGCTCAAACTTTGAAAGTGGAAAACCCGAAGTTACAAAAACAAAGGAGAAACAGTTCACGAGGGTGTTAAATGGAAGATACGTCAAATGAAGATAACCAGGAAGCCAAAAAGTATCTAATTTTTTTTATTGAAGTCATTATTTAAATTCTTGAACATATCATTGTCCAATTTTATATCTTGTAAAGATGTGGCAGTAATATTACTTAATGGAAATATTTATACTTTAAATAAGACTTCAATTTTATATTTAGTGGTACTTATTATATTTAAACTTCCATATAAAGTAACCGGATTTCATAACGATAACAATAACATCAAACTACATTGGGTTAAAACAACTAAACTAAATAGTCTTTAAGGATGTTGAAACAAGCTTCGTAATAAAAAGGTTTGCCGATAGTTTCCTCTCATACATCTAGAGATATTTGGATCATTTCATCTTTCGTTACACTGTTAAAGCACGTCGATTATTTTCCTTTGCGTGAATAACAAATTACGTGACTACATGATTAATTGCTTGAAAATGAACAAACAATCCCTGAGCAGATCGGTTTAAGGGGTTCCCCGATTATGAAACGAACATTGTGAAAACGTTCTTCCAAAAAGACGTGTGAAAAAGCAGGGGTCTAACAACCACACCCAATATTTCGCTTAGCAATCTGTATGGACAAACTCCAATATAATTCCAAGCGAATCAACCAAACAGTCAGACTCAATCAATGGAAAATATCCAAGAGTTGTATCTCTGTTTCAAGCATATCAAATAGATAGAAATGTATGAGCCTGATTATTATGTGAAACAACTTGAACTGTACCAAAGACCAATGTTCAAGTGTTAATCAATTTATATCAACAACCAAAGGTTGTATTATCTATTTGATTGAACTACGTACAACCTGTGATATTTCAATTATATAGAAAATATAATACGAAAAAGAAATAACACAGACACCAGAAATTTTATTAACAAGGAAACCGCAAATGCAGAAAAACCCCTGGACCTAGTCCACATTTGAACACCACACTGTATTAAGCCGCTACAGACACTAGCCTACTCCAAGTTAACTTCGGAATGGAATGTAGTTGAGACCTAACCAATCTCAGACTGATCAAGGTACAGTCACATTCCTTACATCTCTGAATCCCAGCAGGACTATACGCACTTGATTCTCTTAGTTGATCTCACCCACAACTAAGAGTTGCTACGACCCAAAGTTGAAGACTTGATAAACCAATCTGTCTCACACAGGAAAGTCTATTGAATAGATAAATCTGTCTCCCAAAGAAATACCTAGAAGTTTTGTTCTATCTTTTGATAAATCAAGGTAAACAGGAACCAATTGATATACCAGACTTATATTCCCGAATAATAGCCTAGAATATCAATCACCCCACAATAATCTTAATCGTATGGCAGCGAAACAAGATATTGTGGAATCACAAACGATGAAACGAAGATGTTTGTGACTACTTTTTATCTTGCCTATTAGATAATAAATCTCGAGAAAATCTTAGAGAAAATAGTTCTCAATACGATAGAATACAACAAGATTAGAACACACAACTATAAATAAATAGTTGGGCCTGGCTTCATAATCCCAATGAAGTTTTCAAGTCGTTAACCTATAGGGTTTCGTGAAAAACCTAAGGTTAAAGGAGAATCCACTATAGTCGCAACTAGTATCACACATGAGGTGTGGAGATTAGGTTTCCCAGTTGCTAAAGTTCTCCTTTATATAGTATTTAAATCAGGGTTTACAATCAATGTTACCTTGGTAACAAAGCATTCAATATTCACCGTTAGATGAAAACCTGATTATACTCAAGCTAATATCTTTCAGCCGTTATATCGAACTTAGCTTGTTACACACAAATGAAAAGTGACTTCATTTAGATATGAGTAACCGTACCTAAATGTGTAATGACCCATCCCTCCACCAATACTGTCCCCACTTAGCCACTGCGGTTATCCGGCAGTGTGAGGTTTTTAATGGGCATCGCTGCGGCAATCCAGCAGAAACTTCCCGGATGGTCACCCATCCTTGGATTACTCCCGCCCGAGCATGCTTAACTGCAGAGTTTTATGCCAACTCTGGAGCCAATTATGCTGAAAAGGCCTCGGTGTTAGGGAAGGACAAATCATTACTTATATTCCATTCGGCCAACCACTGCCGAATATCGGGGTATTACAAAATGTGTGCACCTTTGTTGGCTTAACAATAGTTAACCAGGGTTAGCCATATGAACACTTTCATATCAACCTTATTCATCTTAACCATAACTAGTTCAAATGACTCAAATGAAACTAGTTATAGAGTTGTTTAATTGTTTATATTCTCATAGAAGTATACAAGACACAATTGAAGCAAAATCGATTTTGATTCACTCGAATTGATTCATGAACATTATACCCACGGTTTGCAAAATATTGCATTCCTTATTATATAAATGTATTAGTTCATGAATAAACCGATTTTAGAACATAACCTACTCAAGTATACAAATGGGTACGCATAACTAAGTAGCCGGACTTGGACTGTATTTGCCAGTATGCACAAGGGTACGCATACTGTCGTACACTTCCAAGTTTCAGTTGAATCAAGTACGCGTGCATGTACGCATACTATAGTACCCAGACTTCAACTGACTTCGCCAATACGCTACAGGTACGCATAATCTAGCTCTCGGACTTTACCTGACCTCGTACGCATACGGGTATGCATACTACATTCTGGTCTTAGATCAGCACCTATGCAAGTACGCATACTGTGCTCATAATCCAATTATGGTTAAGTGTTCCATTTCAATCACTGAAATATTCTTAGAAGATGACAATAGCTGTCTCACACAAACTATTAGCTTCAAAGCAATTTTCAAGTGATAGAATTGATCAATACGAAACATTCTGAGTCTACATCAAATGACTATCTCACACAAATCATGTAAGATGTTACAAGGCGATTTTTACATGATAATCTTTTGACTTTGGTCAAGAATATAAGATGAACTTGGTTAAAGCGAAAGCTTACCAACACATATTTCGAGAAATATGTAAGCGAGTTAAACTCAGCTTGAAATATCAAATGTGTATAATTGAAGTCTATATAGCTATACGACTTTTGTCTCAAATACGAGATATAGTAGATAGACTTTTGAGTGATAGATGAGTTCAAGTCTCCACATACCTTTTGTTGATGAAGTTCCACAAGCTTCACTTAATTAGTAGTTCTTCGTCTTCATTTCGATGAACGCCGTGAAATCTAATGCTCAACTACACTTTTCATCCTAATTCGAGACTTAGCTATAAGTAGACTAGAAATCAAGACTTATAGTTTTGGAAACTAAACTTGACGACAAGCTTGAGATATCAATGCTTGCGAGTTCGACCGAGTAGTGCTCTAACAATATCCCCCTTTGTCAATTTTAGTGACAAAACTATCAATACATATGGATAATAAATAAATAAAGTTTGTAGCTTCTCATCCAAATGCTTGATTTCCTCGGTTCTTCAACATTACTCGAAATCTTCGTCACTTCCAAATACTCCAGTGATTCTAAACGTGTTCAACTCAGCATCATAGTTGTTGAAGATCCGTAGCTATAACAATGAAAAAATGGTAGGTCTCAATCATTGTTATACAGTGTCTTAGTATCATTACACAACATCAAAGTCCAATTGTATCACAACTTTGACAACAATACTATGGTGATATGTATCACTCCCCCTTAGTTAATGCTTCATCTCACATGAAAACAACTCCCCCTTACATAATGATCCGTAAACCATATGTATTTGTAGTATGAACTAAACATTAATTTCCCCCCTTTTTGTCAATATAAATTGGCAAAGGTACGAAAACTAGTGGGATCATAATGAAATTCTCATAGAGATACTTCATGACTAAAAGAAAACATATCAACTTTATTTAGATGCAATTATATAGTCAAAACTAAATGCATTCATCAAGGAGTTAATAAAGATACAAGAAAACTCCTACAATATTCCACAGCCGCACTCCCCACAAATATTTGTCAATTGAGCACAAGTTCAATTAAGAACTCTCCCCCATGTAATGTCATTCCCGAAGAAACAACAAGAGCGACCTTACTTATACAAGAAAACAAGAATTTCTTTGGACATTAATAAATCCCATGAAACATGAATTTGTATAAAAAAAACTCAATTAAATTAACCACAAGAGAACCCATGATTAATTTAATCGAAAATGCCCACATAAGAGAACTTACAGAGACGCACAATATTTTCACGCGGAAGTGGATCGGGGAAAGACCGATATTGCGGAATATTCAAAAAATTCATTCTATTTTTCATCAATATTTGCATAAAGATATATAATAGACTTAATCTTTGCAATCAAAAGTTCATCTTATCTTCCATCAATATTTGCATAATAGGCTTAACTTTTTGACATATATGGGACAATAATAATTTACGGACGCAAACACACATATCCCATAATATTTTTTTGCAATATATAAAACAAATAAAGACTAATTCTGCAAAATCATCTTCCAAATAAACTTTAGAATTTAAATAAATAAATCTAAAAACATTGCAAGATGAAAATCGCTGGCAATAGCTATGTGTACTCACAATAATGTCTATTCCAAACCCTAGTTATCCTTCTTGAAACACAAGAATAAATTCTCATAAGAAGTTTCCTAGACAAAATAAAATAACTCATAAGAAGAACAAAATTAAAGATCTTCAGACATAATCAGCAACCAAAGATCCAATACAAACAAGTTCATCAGTTGCATTCTTCAGTTTAGTTTTCAAAAATTCAAGATTCTTTGTTGTAATTTTAAGTTGTTCGCGAACAACTTCAAAATATCGGAGAAGATTTCCCACCAATTGAGACAAAATCTGAACTGGCAGATCTTGTTCATGATCAACTGCATGAAAGCAGGTTATGGAAAGAGGTTTTTCGTAAAACTCAATAACTTTGATTCCTTCAACATTATCTTCCTTTTTGCATTCATCCATTGTGCATACCATAATCTCACAGGAGAATTGACGTTACCGAACTCGTATATATCAGAGGAAGTTCATGATTTATATATGAATGAGACATTCATAGGTAAACCCTAGTTACTTGTTTAAGTTCGATAATGGGTCAGGTGCATGTACTCTCATGGTTATGAACCAGGTACAAGACCAATAGAACCATGTAGCCTAATTTAGAAGCAGTTTTGATAAAAACCAAAGCCAAAATCTAAACACATTGACATAAGATCTTAGAACAAGAGGAGGGATCATAAGATTATTGTTAATAGACAACAGATTAACTACCATAAGGAAGAAAACCGAGGGTTTTCAAAGTGAGCAACAAAGAGAACTTTCTCAAGAGTTGGTGATCAAATATATTACTAATGTAATAATTAACCGGAGCAGAGCTCAACAATAAGATGATCAACTTATTTTTAAACGAAAACAAATACAACATAGACCACTTAGCCAAGAAGAAAAGCTTCTTGATAATTATGAGCATCCTCACACAGTCTCAAAGAGTATGCTTATTAGTAAGAAGTCAAGTTGTAGTTTGACAAGCAAATAGCTTATCAAGGGCATTAACATTTTCCCCCTTTATTTCTTGACTGTCACCAAAAACATCATCATACTTTTCAAAAGAATTAATAGGAGAAGAACAAGTATTACCTGATGCAATAGTTTTTCTCGCCTTCTTATAATACTGCGTCTGAGTCTATTGATACTGGTTTTGATGTAGTGGACTTACTACAATTAGGTTTATCAGGAGTAGAGTGAATCTCTAAGGATAGAGTTTATTTGGGATAGATAGAAGAAATTAGAGGAATAGGGGAAGAATTAGACGAATTAGGGAAATAAGAAGAAGAAGACATTGTTCATAGAGAAGAAGATAAGTTTACATTTCATTAGCTAACCCCCAACGAATACAGCTCTTCTGGATAATATAGCCGAATACAACTCTAACATATAAGTACCTAAACTACCCTCAAGATAATAATAAACTACCACATATATCCTAGCCAAGGTACATGAAAAATACCCACTCCTTCAAATCATCCTTGTCCTCAAGGATGGAAGGTGAAAATAAGCAAGGTGGGACTAAAAACATTGCTGTGGTAGCTTCTTCTCGAACACAGTAAGAATTGTGATTGTTCTCATTTTAAACACCAAGGCCCACTGTAACTGATCTCGCTCAATTCATAAAGGTGAAATCGTCATTAAAAACACATGTGAGGCCCAAGAAGTTCCTATACCAAGCCCATAGGTTGAGTTGCACAGTCAGAATTATTCTCTCAAGTGAATCGGTCCCTTGACTTCATAGATCCCTGTGGAGTAGGCATTACTAATATAAATACCACTTCCTGTAGCTGATCCATGTCTCCTTAGCTATCATAGATGGTCAAAGAATAAAACATATGGTGGAAAAACTCAAAGTTAATGTTGAGCTGCTCCAGTACCGCAGTATAAACGAAGTTGAGTGTGCAGCCTCTCCCCGTGTCTACCCCATCAGTGAGTTTCCTGAGATTGAATGACTCTTTCTTAATAAAATTATCAATTGGGTCAACACCAGCTTTACTAATAGTGCCCAGGTGGCATCCCATCTGTCGCAGAAGAGACTTTTTGTAGCTAGCTGTTGTTTGAAGGTGATGAGTTGTGACTGCATGTAGAGAAGTAGCTAATTTGATGAGCAACTCTTGCCAAAATAATCTAGGCAACATATACCCTTTACTGTGCCATACATTTAGAGTGAAGCCATCATATGAGATATGCAGTGATAGCCCCCAGGAAGCAATTTCAATTTTCCATCTGGAGTTTAGTCTCAGCACCATGGAAGATATAATCTTCACCTTATCATGCACAATCTCATTTAGGTAGTTGGTTGAGCTCAGAAAAGTCCGGCTAGATATGTCTGTTAGGTATGTAGAGGTGTTTGAAGCTAATAACAGCAATTCCAACCCAGCAACCCCCACCACAGTGATCGAATTCCAACTCATATGACACCTGAGAATGATTTGCTTGTAAACTTCAACTTTACAGGGCGCTTGGCCATAGTACCAGGGTGTTTTCATGAGACACACAGCTGATGTAAATTTCATAATAACCCACCAATTGACTGCACTCCATTGACCTGTCGAGAACGATTCACATTTCAAGAAGTGAACCATTTCTAACACATTGCAACTGTATAGTACGATGAGTAAAACTTGAATGTCCACCATTCTTCCGTAAACCGCTAGTTTGAATAACCATCTCATTGGTTCATAAGATCTACTTAAGGATCGATAACGTCCATATAAATCATGTAGGGCATAGTGCAGGTAGTAGAGAGCAACACCTATGATAGGATTCATTAATACCTTAGTCATTATAGTGAAAACACAGCTCATAACTTCAAATTCCAGCAGTTGTGTTATGCTCTCGCTACCATTAAGTAATACAATTATTATCTTGATTCTCACTAGACTGTCGCTGAATCCCATTCTTCTATAACCCTTCTTGAGCCTCAAGAGGTCGCAGTAGCTTTTAACAACTAAGAAAAACTCCATATGAGGATAGACGTGGAGCCAAGGAATGCCAGCTTCTAGTTTATACAATGTAAAAAACTGTGAATAGCACACAACTGGAGCACGGGCTGATATACTTCCACCTTTCCATGGCATTTGAAGACTCAAGTTAGTAGTCCAGAGAACATCAACTTGGAGCTGCAGTGTGACAGATAGCTTCCTAGAATCACCACAATCACCATTTGTAACAAACAAAACCACATTCAGGTACTTAAATGAGAATTTCAAACAGAGCCCAAGTTCCAGAATTAGACCATTCACTGAATACCTACTACTAAGTACACCAATTGCTTTCAATAGAATTACACAATGAAGAAAACATTTAAGCTGTCCTGTGAAGAATTCATAACAACTTGTACCTCTGTTAAACTTCCATAATAGCTGACTGCCATCACAACTGTCGTCATTCTTAAGAAACACAAACATATTCGAATCTAGATGATACTCGAACTCACAAACCAACTCAGAAACAAAGTTTGCAATGCATTTAGGCAGTAAATTTAACCAACTCAGAATAATCAAGCCAAGAGTAAGTATACCAAAACTTGGATGAGAACTACTGTTGTTGTAATGAGAATTCATGCTAATAATTTCAAACAACTTTCCTCGATCAAATAACATTCTAGAGGAATCAATACTGCAGCGAGAACATACCTTACTGGACCATTTGATATTTGTAAGAAGCCACAAATTCGAGTATCCCTGCTGCTCAGAAAATTCTTCTTTAGCTGTAATCAGTTCAAGTTGATGATGATAACTTCTATGAGTTTTATCTAGTGAAGGAATTTGGATGGTGGACTGCATTTTTTTGAATGACCCAACCAGAAAATTAAGACCAAAACTTCTCTTCATCTGTAGCTTGTTGTTGTTAACAAACAAGAAGCCTTGCCCCTTAAACTGCTCGTAACACATCTCCACAGTTGATAATGGAATTGTTTTATTGTAATTCATCACATATTCCATTTTCTCCAACTGAAGACAAGCATCATTGATCAATTCCAGGCAAGTAGAAAAAGGTTTACCCTCTTGATAATCTAAAAAACATGTTTCCATCTTCTCTTCTAAATCGAATCGAAGAGAAACTAAATTGACCACTTGAGAATCATTTCTCTCATATTTACCAATTTCAACTTCATGACTAGCTTCAAAAACATAGAAGAAATGAATTTCAGGTTTAGATATGTATTTACCTTCATTATCAGCTACAAAAGTTGAAGAACTTCAAGAGATCTCTGTTGTTGAATCTGAATTAACATGAACTACTTGTAACCTGTCTTCAACACCTTTGCAGTCCAAAATTGTTGAGTCCTCCTTGTCTTCAATATAATCAGAACCAACAAGATTAGCCTGACTAGACTGAAATTTTTCTGAACCTCGAGGAGAAATTAATCTGTCAACATCCGTGTTTGCATCGTATTCTCCTACATCTTCAATACAATCAGATTTATCTCCTTCTTCTTCCGATGGAATTGAAGAGTTTGGACTAGAATCATTGATCACATCTTTCATGACAATCCCGTCCATCTTCGTAGCTTCCGGATTCTCAACTTCAACTAGAAGTGATTTCAATTTTTCTTCAACTAGAAGTGATTTCAATTTTTCTTTAGCTATCGCAATGAGAATCCTCGTTCGCAGAAGATTTAAATCTCGATCCAGTGAGTTTGTATCCAAGAGCAGACCTATAGATTTTATTCTTAATTCTATTAATTCATCGTACACTGCAAATCTGGCTACATATTTAGCTGGTAATGAAGAATTTTTCCTAGTTTTTAATTCTTCCATTTCTGATAATTCATTCATGGTAACCCTAACAGTCGCAGAATCGACTGATCTGATACCACTTGTAGTGGACTTACTACAATTAGGTTTATCAGGAGTAGAGTGAATCTCTAAGGATAGAGTTTATTTGGGATAGATAGAAGAAATTAGAGGAATAGGGGAAGAATTAGACGAATTAGGGAAATAATAAGAAGAAGACATTGTTCATAGAGAAGAAGATAAGTTTACATTTCATTAGCTAACCCCCAACGAATACAGCTCTTCTGGCTAATATAACCGAATACAACTCTAACATATGAGTACCTAAACTACCCTCTAGATAATAATAAACTACCACATATATCCTAGCCAAGGTACATGACATTTGATCTCCGAAACACGATTATTGATGTGAATGTATTCGGGAAAAGACACTTTAGATTCAAGACTTTCTTCAGCAAGAGACAAGGAGTTTGAAAATTACTTTTTCCTTCGATGGCTTTTCCTCTTCACAGGGTAATTTAGAGAGTCAGTCGTTCATATAACATTCTTCCCTTTATAATTGTAAACAAGTTTTGTGTTATATTTATAATCAACAGTTGGCTCATCACAACACTTTTCTTGATTACAGACTATATATTTTACTCCAGCATAATGAGAAGCATGTTTGTTTACTTCTTTAGACATCCATACAATAATGTTATGAAGTTTTTCATTCTGCAGACGAAAACGACATCTCCTTTTAAGATGACCTTTGTTTTCGCAATAGTAACAGTTGAAGGGAATGTTTTTGACTGTTCTCATATAAGCTGTTTTTGAAGGTTGACAATCTTTGTTCTTAGGAACATCAGTTGTAGAAGGTAGTTTTTCACTATTGATGTTAGTGAAATCTTCACATAGGAAATTGTCATTAACACATACAAAATTGATCTTACTAGTACTTGGAGCGTCTATTCTGTTATAGCCTAGACCATGTGTATCACGAGGTTCTTTACATGCTCCCAGCATAGTGGATAATTTTGTAGAGCTAGCATTGAATTTTTTTAGATTCTCTTCCAGTGATTTTGCCTTATCAAGAGCAACAGCTAGATCAGCCTCTAATTGTTTTTCTCTGGCGAGAAAGCCCATTTCTCTGTCATTAAAACATTTTTGTTGAGAGTCACATATTGCTTCAGTTTATGCAAGTCTTTCTTTCAACACAAAGAGATTTCGACGAAGATTATCAAATCCAGAATTTTTTGAACGCACATCTTCTTCACAATATTTAAGAAGAGATTGTAAGAGTTTATAACCACAATCATATCCCTAAAGAGTTTTCTCAATTTCCCGTTTTCTCGACAGAGAGGAGTTAGAAATTCAGCCAAGCAATCTGTTGACTTCTTTTTCTTTATGAGACAGTCGAAAAGCTTGATATATTGTGAGACTTCATCATCAACATCTTGTCCCTCATCTGAAAGATCATCCAACTGTTCATATTTGCGTTTTCCCCAATTGATTTCAGTTTCAGTTAATGAAGAAGACATGAGAGATTTCTTAGGAGACTCAAGGCTTTGAACCAAGTTAGAATTTTTCTAGACTGGTGTTGCATTGTCAGAGATAACACTATTGTACATAGAGTCAGATCGCTACAAACACAGACTTATGAGGTCTTAAACATGTTTGCCTACTCTGATACCAATTGAAAAAGCGGGGGTCTAACAACCACACCCAATATTTCGCTTAGAAATGTGTATGGACAAACTCTAATATAATTCCAAGAGAATCAACTAGACAGTCAGACTCGGTCAATAAAATATATCCAAGAGTTGTATCTTTATTTTACAATGTAATTTGCAAATCAAATAGATAAAAATCCATGAGTCTGATTATTATGTGAAACAACTTGAACGGTACCAAAGACCAATGTTCAAGTGTCAATCAATTTATATCAACAACCAAAGGTTGGATTATCTAATTGATTGAACCACTTACAACCTGTGATATTTCAATTATATAGGAAATATAATACAGAAAAGAAATAACACAGACACCAGAAATATTGTTAACGAGGAAACCACAAATGCAGAAAAACCCAGGGGCCTAGTCTAGATTTGAACACCACACTATACTAAGCCGCTACAGACACTAGCCTACTCCAAGTTAACTTCGGAATGGAATGTAGTTGAGCCCTAACCAATCTCACACTGATCAAGGTACAATCGCGTTCCTTACGTCACTGAATACCAACATGACTCTATGCACTTGATTCCCTTAGCTGATCTCACCCATAACTAAGAGTTGCTACGGCCCAAAGTCGAAGACTTGATAAACCAATCTGTCTCACATAAAAAATTTTATTGAATAGATAAATTTGTCTCCCAAATAAATACCTAGAAGTTTTGTTCCGTCTTTTGATAAATCAATGTGAACATGAACAAGTTGATATACCAGACTTATATTCCCGAAAAACAACCTAGAAATGTCAATCACCTCACAATAATCTTAATCGTATGGTAGCGAAAAAAGATATTGTGGAATCACAAATGATGAGATGAAGATGTTTGTGACTACTATTTATCTTGCCTATCGGAGAGTAAATCTCGAGAAAATATTAGAGAATATAAAACAGCAAGATCAGAACACACAACTACAGAGAAATAGTTGGGTCTGGCTTCACAATCCCAATGAAGTCTTCAAGTCGTTAACCTATAGGGTTTCGTGAAAAACCTAAGGTTAAAGGAGAATTGACTCTACTCACAACTAGTATCACACAGGAGGTGTGGGGATTAGGTTTCCCAGTTGCTAGAGTTCTCCTTTATATAGTCTTCATATCAGGGTTTACAATCAATGTTAGCTTCGTAACAAAGCATTCAATATTCACCTTTAAATGAAAACCTGATTAGACTCAAGCTAATATCTTTCAACCGTTAGATCGAACTTAGCTTGTTACACACAAATGAAAATTGACTTCATTTAGATATGGGTAACCGTACCTAAACGTGTACACCTTGTTGGATCAATAATAGTTAACCGAAGTTAGCCATATGAACACTTTCATATCAACCTTATGCATCTTAACCATAACTAGTTCAAATGACTCAAATGAAACTAGTTATAGAGTTGTTTAATTGTTTATATTATCATAGAAGTATATAAGACACAATTAAAGCAAAATCGATTTTGATTCACTCAAATCGATTCATGAACATTATACTCACGGTTTACAAAATATTGCATTCCTTATCATATAAATGTATTAGTTCATGAACAAACCGATTTTAGAACACAACCTACTCAAGTATGCAAACAGGAACGCATACCTAAGTAACATGACTTGGACTGTGTTCGCTAGTATGCAAACAGGTACGCATATTGTCGTACACTTCCATGTTTCAGTTGAATCTAGTATGCGTACAGGTACGCATACCATAGTACGCCGGACTTCAACTGACTTCGCCAGTACGCGTACATTTACGCATACTCTACCTCCCGGACTTTACCTAACCTCGCCAGTACGCATACGGGTATGCATACTACATTCCGGTCTTGGATCAACACATATGTAAGTACGCATACTGTGCTCATAATCCAATTATGGTTAAGTGTTTGAAACTCCCATTTCAATCGTTGAAACATTCTTAGAAGACGACAATTGCTGTCTCACACAAACTAATAGCTTTAAAGCAATTTTCAAGTGATCGAATTGATCAATACGAAACATTCTGAGTCTATATCAAATGAGTGTCTCACACAAATCATGTAAGATGTTACAAGGTGATTTTCACATGATCATCTTTTGACTTTGGTCAAGAATATAAAATAAACTTGGTTAAAGCGAAAGCTTACCAACACATATTTCGAGAAATATATAAGAGAGTTATACTCAGCTCGAAATATCAAATGTGTATAATTGAAGTCTATATAGCTATACGATTTTTGTTTCAAATAGGAGATAAAGTAGATAGACTTTTGAGTGATAGATGAGTTCAACTGTTCAAGTCTCCACATACCTTTTTTTGATGAAGTTCCACGAGATTCCCTTAGTAGTTCTTCGTCTTCATTTGATGAACGCAATGAAGTTTGATGCTCAACTACACTTTCTATCATAATCCAAGACTTATCAATAAGTAGACTAGAAATCAAGACTTATAGTTTTGGCAACTAAACTTGACAACAAGCTTGATAGAACAACGCTTGCGAGTATGACCGTGCAGTGCTCTAACAACGTGCATGACATGGCTTGACCACTAATAATATTTCCTTAAGTATGAAAAGAATAGGATTTACAAATAGATAAATTCTCTTCTTGAGTATATTTTATGACCACAAACTCTGTCAGACATTCTTTTGAAATATTTATATTTACAAAAGGTTGAAAACGAAAGATTAAGATTGAGGTGAAATTATAAAAATTTTATGGGTGTAAAAGGTATAATTTTGGAATTGAAATTGATTGAATTTATAGGGAGTAGATAAGAGTCGTCGGATGCCGTAGCCGTCTCAGACACTGAGACGAGACTCGTTGGGTGTCCTACCTATTTAATGTTTTAGTTTGGTGTTGTGCCATTTTAATTAATAAAAATTATTAGTTGCACCATTACGATCGTAAATAATTAGAAATTTCCAATGTAATATGTAGGATCGGGTTCTGGCCGATACGATCATCAAATACTCGGCCGAGCTAAGTTTTATGGAGTTACTCGCCGAGTAAGCAAGGGATCATTCTGATTCCCGAGTCAGTTAGGTCCCGAGTAACTCGTTCAAATTAGAAAAGAAAAAAGTTGGAGAGAAAAAAAATCAGAGAAGTGAGGAAGAAAAATGGGTACGAATCGGGGGAGCACAAATCCCATCTAATTCGTAAAAAATCAAACAATCTTTCCGACCCTTAGATCAAATAGAAAACCCCTTTCTCTTAGTTAGTTAAAAATTACTTCGATTACCTGCTGTTGATGGTGGTTTTTAACTTAGGGGTAACATCGTAAAACCCTAGCCAGACAGTGACATCACAAAACTTAAATGCATTTATTGAACCCTTTAATATGTCTGCGAGAAAATTACCAGGGTACCTTTTTTTTAATACTAATTAGGGTTTCGACAGGCCAAACCCTAATTCCCACACCACGTGTGCCAATGGAAAACCATGCCAGCCACATCTACCGCGCCAAGGCATTTCAACCATGCTAGCCGCACCACTGTGCCAATGAAAAACCATGCCAGCCAAATTTACCGCGCCAAGGCATGCCAACCATGCTAGCCGCACCACTATGCCAATGGCAAACCATGCCAGCCACATCAACCACGCTAAGGCATGCCAACCATGCTAGCCGCATCACTGTGCCAATGGCAAACCATGCCATCCACATCTACCGCGCCAAGGCATGCCAACCATGCTAGCCGCACCACCGTGCCAATGGCAAGCTGTGCCAGCCACACCTACCGCGCCAAAAGCATGCCAACCATGACAGCCGCACCACTGTGCCAATGGCAAGCCGTGCCAGCCACACCTACCGCGCCAAGGCATGCCAACCATGCCAGCCCCACCACTGTGCCAATGGCAAGCCGTGTCAGCCACACCTATCGTGCCAAAAGCATACCAACCATGCCAGCCGCACCACTGTGCCAATGGAAAGCCACACCTACCGTGCCAAGGCATGCCAACCATGCCAGCCGCACCACTATGCCACTGGAAAGCCGTGACAACCACACCTACCGCGCCAAGGCATGCCAACCATGCCAGCCGCACCAATGTGCCAATGGCAAACCATGCCAGCCACATCTCCACGCTAAGGCATGCCGACCATGCTAGCCGTCCCAACATGCCATGCACAACGCTGGCTGCCAAAACAAAGGGTTGCGACAATCAACGACCACCCTTCCACCTAAGATGCATATCTTAGCCATCCAAAACCACTATCTAACCTTTGGCCCAATGCCAAAATCCTAGCATGTCCATGCCAAACCCTTGGCCACACCATGCCAAGCCAAACACATCTTTCCTTAGCCCTATCCATGCTAGACGCACCATGTTCCAACGGCATGCCAAACCTTTGTCCCCACCATGCCAAGCCAAACGCACCTTGCCTTGGCCCTAGCCATGTTAGCCGCACCATGTGCCAACGACATGCCAAACCCTTGGCCCCATCATGCCAAGCCAAACGCACCTTGCCTTGGCCCTAGCCATGCTAGCCGCACCATGTGCCAACGGCATGCCAAACCCTTGGCCCCATCATGCCAATCCAAACACACCTTGCCTTGGCCCTAGCCATGCTAGCAGCACCACGTGCCAACGTCATGCCAAACCCTTGGCCCCACCATGCCAAGTTGTCCATGCCAAGCCCTTGGCCCCACCGTGCCATGCCAAACACACCTTACCACGCCACCATGCTGGCCTTCCCTATACAGCTACCAAAACGAAGGTGTGCAACCATTAACGACCGCCCTTCAATCCCAGGAGCAAACCCTAGCCGTCCAAGGTTACCAGACAATGCATGGTAACCTTTGGCCCAACGTAACTATAAGATAGGATTGGCAAAACGTAATTTTATTATAGTACAATTTAAAGGTTTCTTAGCAATAATATGAACTTAAGAAAATAAAGTTTGACCAAATCAAATCTAGTATTAACAATAAAATTTAAACTTGGCATTACGATTAATCACGATTAACTTTTATCGGTTTAAGAAATAAGACATAAAGGTTATAATAATAATAATAAAATATTAATACCAAACAACTGTGAAAAATTATTAGCAGTTAATTATTTATATCAAGTCACATAATGAAATAAACAATAGATATATTGGAAATAATATGTTGAAAATAAAATAATAACGTAACATTTGGATAATGGTTATACCATTAAGTTATTCGTAAATAGTTCATGAATCTAAAAAAATTATATATGATATTACAACAAAGCTAAAAATATTGGATATCATAAATTGACGTTAGATCGAAATTGGATTAATTATTATGATAAAATAAATAAATAATAATAATGATAAATAAAATAAAAATAAAATAAATTTTGACGATTAAATTGCTTAAAATGATGTGAACTATTTAAATATTTTACGAAGTCAATTTTTCAGAATTACACCAGTTAAGATAAAAGTTTATAGACTAATTAATTTTAATAAATTAATACTTAGTTAATCGTAATAAGATTGCACATAGTTAATCCAGCACTGGGGAATAGTGAGGTTGGTAATTCTGATATGTTCAGGTGATACTTGTTAGGTAGTAGGCATTGTCAGGCGTCGCGAACCTAGACAGGGCAACTGCATTCTTGTATCACTAGGCATTGAAGGGAGACTTGCTTATATAAGTGAACTAATAGATCCCAAATTTTAATGAGAAACTTTATTATTGAATATCTTCTAAAAGTACTTAGAACCAGTAAGTTATTGACATAGAAATTAGTGTAGAAAATTTTCATGTAAGAAACTTAGACTTCTCTATTTGATAGAATCTAAATCAGTGTAGTTGAACCTAGAGCTACAAATTTTAGATTTTAGTTGTAGAAAGCCATATAGGTTGTGATTTGTTTTATGTTGTTTGCGCTTAGACAAGAGATGGGATTATTCTATAAGGTGGGGAGTTTTTGAAGACCATAAGGATGGTTTGATTTTTGAGGACGAAAATGATATAAGGTGGGGAGAATGTAAGGATCCTCAAGCTCGTCAATGCTATATGACTGGTCCAACGATAATCAAGAGACGTCTTAGCCGCTAATAACTAGATTAGTCTAACACGAACGTTAATTAATAGAAATTAATATAACAACGATCTAGGTACGAAACTAGTACCATTGGATAGATATCGGAAAGTTATGCGGAATTGACTACTCGAACGTGTCAATCGGATACCGTACAAAGAAGATATCATCGAAATTATGATAAGGGATGAATAGTCATTTTGCAGCTTAGCAGACATGGACTCCCCATATTGTTTTGTATGGTACCTTTATCATTTGTCTTGGCCTTATCAGATCCAGATGAGAAGTTAATCTCATTCCGCCTTCTTCTTTCTCTTTCTTTCCCGTTCTTCTTCTCTTTTCTTATTCTTCTTCTCCGGCATGTTTGAGAGATCAAAAGAGAGGATTTAAGGTCAGTAAAATATGGAAAGTGTCATGGGATAATTTATGGTGGTGGAGAGGTTATCTTATAATGATTCATACTCGAGAAAAAAGATAATTTAGAGAAGATTAAGTTAGGGTTTCTGTTGGTTTAAAATGAATTGAATTGATTGAAGATTTATGAGAAACTGAAGATGGAATCGAGTAATTAAGAGGGGTTTCTGTTTAATTGATGCGGTGTAGCTTTTTTGATGAAGAATCAATGAATTAGGGTTTACAAGAGATTCAGAATAAGAGTTTGAAGATGAAATTGGAAGTTTATAAGGAAGATTAGAGATGGGTTTTAGTCAAATCGAGGTTGAGATGTTTCTGTGAGTTCAATTTTGATTTCAGAAATTAGGGTTCTTAATTGTGATTGAGGTATTCTTAGAAATTAAAAATGAGGTTTTGATTTAAGAAGATGTAAGTTAAAATTAGAAGTGGGTATTAAGTTAATTAACGGATTCAGTTGAGATTACCTGTGAAATCTTGTCTCAGACAGTGGGTTGATATCTCATGTGGTATTAGGGTTTGTTCTTGAGGATTTTGGATGAGTAGAAGCTGAGGAGTTGATTCTAGTGGTTAAGTTGATTGAGACAGAATAGATGTTTAGCGTTGGATTGACCTTGAAGTGGATTACTTTGAGGTAATTGTTGTTTGAGTTGATTTACTAAGTATTTAATTTTATTGACTGAGTTTATAAGTTTCAATAGACTGTGAATGAACTATAAAATCTTCTTATGTTGGAATGAATGTTGGTTCTGGTAAGTAGTTGAAATGGAATTCTCAAGTGGAGTTTGGTAAGAGTTTGTGTATTTGTGAAAGTAGTGTTATGTTGAGTTGAATGGGCAGGATTACTTGAATTGAGATTGAATGTGTTAATTTGAGTTGCAGTTGTAGCTAATGGAACTGGTGGAGATGCGATTAGGGATGGAAACGTAGTTGTAGGTGTCGAAATTGATTTGGTATTGAAATAAATATGGTTTGCAGGTGGGTATAGCTTGTAGTAATTTTAGTGAGTTTAAGAAATGGAATGGAGTTGTTGTTGGTGGTGGTGTTAATTTGAGATTAAGCTATGTTAAACTGGGTTGCAGTTATATTTGAATTACATGGAGGTAGGTTGAATTCTGATGGTGGTAATTGAAGTGATTCAAGACTTATGTGATGTTGTTGAATTACTGGGGACATGGAATTGTGGTGCAAGCTGAAATGGTTTTTTGGATTGGGATTGTATTAATGGAAGTTCATGAGAATGAGGTTGTTGGTCTGGAAATGAACTGTAATGGATGCAGGTGGGGATTGTGTTAGATATGATGTATGGATGTAGAAAGGGTGTAACTTGCAACTGCAATTGCAGGTAAATAGAATTTGTATTTGTGAATAAGTTGTGAAGTTTATTTAGACAAAATAAATGAATTGCTTTTGAGTTGTTAAGAAGATGATGTTATGTGACTGAGTTATAGGAATGAAGATTTGATGGGTGAGTATGGAGTTGAATCTCTCTTGTAAAAGCTTAGAGCTGCAATTGCAGGTAGACTATATTTGATTGTATTTGGAATTTGTAGTTAAATTATGAACTTCAGTTAATCTAAATATGTTAGTTTTGTAATAGAAGTTTTATATGTTTTTAGATTTAATTGAATTGGTAATGGAGTAGAAGTTATAATTGAGTTTAGGTGTGTTGCATAATGAATGTGCAGCAGTGTTCTTGGCCTGAGCAATGACTCTGTCCTGTGCAAGAGTTTGGCCTTGTGCCATTCAGCCTAGTCAGGTATCTGACTCTAGCTGACTTAGTCTATATGACTGAGTCGAATCAGTTTGACTCACTGAGTTACAAATCTTGACCTGAGTTGACACGGTTGACTTGACCTTGACCATTTAACCAGGACTTTGACTTTAATTATGGACGCTGACTGTTAGTTGACCAATGACCGTTATTAACCGTCTGTTGACCCGGATGGACTAGGCCTTAGATTAAGAGAAGGCTTGGGCTTAGGAGTAATTATCTTATCTTAATGAATTGGACCACTTATGGTCCGAATTAGCTTTCGGTTCGTTCTACAAAGTTGTAGATATTCATAAGACTTAGCTATGGATTATATAATCAACACAATTGGATTAGTAACCTTTTAGCTATGCTAAAGTTAAAGAATGAAAAGGGGTAATGGGCCTAGAACCATTAGATAGAATTATATGATTCTTATATGAGCCATTCTTGCTAGTTTCTTAGACTGCTTGTGTGATTAACAGTGCGTTATTAACAACGACCGATTCAAAGGAAGAACCAGTGGATTGTGGATCTCGAGATAGGCGTGGCTTGTCATCAAAAGGTGTGAGAATGCATTTGACTCTTTGTATTCATTATTGTTGCTTTTATAAAATTTTATGCTTAATAAACTCATGCATTGTCTGTCCTTGCATTCCATGCTTTGTTTAAAATGCATTATGATAATCCTGTTAATTCTGTGAATCTTTCCACGATTTGGAAAGGACTTGTAATGTGTTGTTGTCAGTATGAATTTTTATGGGAAATGAGAATTTCCACTTGTGGTATATAGGATACGCTCCTTCACATTTATATCTACATGAATTTAGCTTTTATTGTTTAGAGTTGGTCACCATGGTCTTGGTGGCATCCATATCTAAATAGGTGTGAATTGCCGGTTAGTAATTTACAACCATATTAGTACATTGTTTGACGAATGAGTTTGTTCCATATACATGTATGATTATTTCAGTGACTTAGTCACTGTTTAATGTTTTCGGAAAAACATGTTTTGTTTTCCAAATCTTGCATATGATTACTTAGAAGGTTAAATGTTAATTATTCCCACTTCAGTTTTTGTGACAGATCAGGGTTGCGCAGCAAAAGCTTCACGGGTTGACTTCGCTAGTTGATTAACTTATGTTATGTTTATTATGTTGTATATTTTATTTAAAAACCAAATAACTATTATATATGTATCATTTGAGAGAAGATCTTGTATATATATTTCTGAGCGGGGTTAGATTTGGGTTAAGTTCTGTATCGCATTTCTTAATTGAATGCTTAAGTGCGTGTTTTAAATTTCAGTGCCTCTTTATTTAGTTGATTTATTGGTTTAGTCAGCTGCTAGCTTAGGGGGCGCTACAGTCTGGACACACCAAACCGCGCCAAGGAATGTCATGCCAATGGCATGCCAACCTTGTCGCGCCACCATGCTGTCCTTCCTTATGCGGCCACCAAAAAATGAAAGCGTGCGACGATCAACGGCTACCTTTCCTCTTAAGATGCAAAATCTCGACCGTCGAAGGTCACCAGGCCAGCAAGTCTCCCAAGCTCGACTTTCTAGGCAACAACAATATGCTACATGTTTTTTTCACAAAATATTCGAGACATCAACACATATCACAAACAGGGGGATCCTCTTTGGGTATTAGTTTGGCGGTTTACTGCGTGCGGCGTACAATACGCCCGTCATAAGGATGATGTGGTTGGTAAATACAGGGAGTTAATGGTGAAACACTATATTTTTATGGAACATCAATTTCATGCGTTAACGGTTACCACCTCCTCCCATTTACTCACCCATTTTTCCATTCCTTAATGAGACCAGAGTATGTTTCACTTCGACTTGTATAAATAGGTCTTACCTATTTCCATCGAACAACAAGTTCAGTCAGGAGCATACAACACTCAGAAAACATTTGCTAGCTTTCCATTTGTTAGATTCCTACTTTCTGATACAAGTCGTAGAAAAATAACTACTCTTCTAGAGATCAACTATTCTGGTCTCATCACTTTCCTTGCTTCCCTCCCCAAAACCAACCCATTCTCCTTCACTTTGTGACTGAGGCAAGTATGGAATGGCCATTTCTTGGTTTAGGCCGGACTTATACAGATTGATCTCTCGAATCTAAAGTACTCCCGTGCAGTACATTGTTTAGGGTTTAAATTTGTTTCTCACCCATACACCCGAAATTACCGAAATCAGCAGAAACCATTTTCACCCTCAAATAATTGGCGACCATAGTAGGAGATTGATCTTTCGGTTACAATGTCAATTTACGACCATCGATCTCATGCTTCGACCCAGACATCAAGACGGTAAAAGCAGGCGATCCGCTCAGGGATCGACGACTTAGTTACCAGACGACCCGATTATCAGTCTTGACATAGCAAGGGACGACTGGGGAGTTCACAGAGGTTAAAGGAAAATGATCCGCTCAGGGATCGACGACTCTTATCAAGTGACTCAGGGACGACTTGGAATTTTCCAAAATCGGCAGTGTTTCCCACAAAAGTCGGGCTTGCACCTGACTCATTTTCGTTAGCAGATTTAAAAAATCGAGTAAGTCTTGCCTAAACAAAATACATTATTTTACTATTTCAAGTTTTCACGGGAATGATAAAACCGATAGCAATGTTATGTTTCATCCCATGTCATCTACCAACACGCGGTTCCATGGTTTTCCTTGGATGTTTGCGTCACTTGCAATCGTAACCAAGACAACATCATTCCCAAAACAATCCATTCCAAAATAATTCATTCCAAAAGACTAATCCAAAACCCTCGAGGTAACATTTGTATATCAACCCAAGAAATCCAGGAAATCAAACCATAAACCAGGCGCTTTGTTTTCCTTTCAAAAAAAAAAAAAAACAGTCACCTACCCGTACGTGCCTACTTTGCATAATAATGATTACTCGTCACTATTCATGAGGTAGCCGACGTTACTACGATGATATTCGAAGGGGAATTGTTTATGATGAAGTATTTCTACAAGTTTATGAAAGGCATACCCATAGCTAGGGTTTACACCAGTTCAGAAGAAAAATATTTCTACATATTTATGGAAGGCATACCTATGGCTAAGGTTTGCACCAACACGATAAAATAAGAGAAAAAATTGAAAGAGGAACGCTGGAGTTAATAGATGGAATATGCTTGCCCACTTTATTGCTACCACGTTACCGCTAACACTAGGACGTGATAACAAAAATACGAGATAAAAAAGGGAGCCAACCCCTTTCATAAGCATAACACATTTTGGAATTTGAATAAGGAAAGGAATTCCTATTTGAGCTACGTATGGAAAGAGGCAACTGGGCCCGCAAGAAAAAGTCTGCGCCACACCAAGCCAGCGTCGTGCCAAGCCAACAATCCATGCCATGCCCAGCCAACAGTATGCGCCATACCAAATCCAAGCCAGCGCCCACGCCAAGCCAGCGCCCATTCCAAGCCGATCCAGCGCTAAAAACTTGCATCATTCCAGCGTCAGCAGCTTGTATCCTTCCAGTACTAACAACTCACATATTTCCAGCGCCAGCAGCTTGCATCCTTTCCAGCGCTAACAACTTTCACCCTTCCAGCGCCATCTTCTCCGCTCCACAACCAGCAAAAACAGCGCCATCCTCACCCTTCGAAACAACACGATGGCTCTAGTACTCCGTGATCAAAACTGCTTCATCTCTGCACGATACACCTATGATCACCAGAACCAGAGCCGCTTCCGCCACCCCAACGTTTCTTCATGTATGACAGCTCCAACCGTCACCAGAGACGCTGCTACTCCACCATGCAGTCTATAATGAAACAGTTATGTGAGATTCTATACTTCTCCAAGGCGTAGCGTTAAGACATATTTGCATCCCTAAACTGCACTGCATCAGGAAAGCATCCTTTTCCAGCCAGGGAAACCGTTCTCAAACCCCAACCTTTCCTGGAAAGCACGATTGATAGATGGAACTGGGGACTCCTAACTATTGTTCACTTGAAGGGTGTCCAGTTTGACAACACATTTATTAACGCAGCCGCTCCGCTTCAACGTTCACTCCGACAGCCGCTCCACTTCAATGCTCGCTCCCGCAACCGCTTCAATGCTCGCTCCAGCAACCGCTCATCTTCAGCATTCTCTCCATGAGATACTTCAGGATCCGAAGCCAAAGATTCAGCATTTGGCTTCTTAAGTTTCAACATCCTCTCCGAGAGCCGAAGTTGCTTCAATGCCGCTTCTTCATACAAAATTTTGTACCACCACGCTCCCCATGTCAAGGATCATGATTGCAGCCAACCAATCTTTGTAGTCATGGCCTCCCTTTGATCCATCCTGCCAAAACTCGTGATCATGGATAGCTTGCTCGCTTACGCATCCAGCCATCCATTTTACTTCCATGGATGCCCATACAATTCCAGCCAACCTACTTTGTTACCGCGATAATATAGTTTCTTCTGATTACATCTGCTACCAAGAACTTTTGTCGCTCATTTGTTGAAACCAGTCAGAGCTTCACCACAACAAAAATCACTACAAAGGTAACCCATACTCCTCCATGTTCTAAGTTCCACATGGAAGAAGTAATAAAATCACCAGTACGAACGCACGATGGTGATATCTTTATCATGGTCAACCCACTGACCATACAAGATGGAAACATGTAAACCATACTTGGGGACTGAGGGTATACACGGAATCCCTTCACTATCAGAGCTCAGAAGACATAGTCAACCAAAAGGCCATAACCACAATAAGGTCACTTGCTCTTCAGGGGTGCAGCGCAAGAATATCATCACCTCTCTGTCTAGAAGACGCCTTCAACACTTTACAAGGCCACGGAGGATCCCAAGCCTTCTCAGAGGAAAACAACTTAAGAAACTAAAGAAAAATGCGACTGGGGACTGCTCATCGCAGTCTATCCCGACGACCATCAAAGATTCATTAGATAACTCCAGAGATGCGGCCGAAACATTTTCTTGAAAATATAAGGGAGCTACGATAAACAACATAACTCTCTCATTCCTACCTCTTCGCTATCCAGAATATCTCGTCTATGTACATCCCAGCAACACATCCAGGAGAGTACAATAAGCTTGTATCAAATCTCGTGGACATGGATTCAAGGCGATGCAATGAAAGTCGGATACACAAGGAGACTACTAGCACGGGACGCTTTCACCCCACTCAACCAGGTTATTTCTAATTTCAACATCATCATTGTCGAAGTTTTACGCAAAAATTTATCAACATGAAGCGTACATATGCACCGAAGACTTCAAAAGAACGCCACTAAGATATATTCACATATTCGACCATGACCATTGGATCAAACATAAGTATAACTAGGGACTGCTTACCGCATCACATTCCATAGGATAGTCCAAGATTCAGAAGATGGTTCAAAGAATGTCGTTTGGAACAAAGTCCTTGAAGACTTTGATATCAATACATCGGCAACGGAACATCTCCCAACTCATCTATTTTATCCAATGGCGTCGGAGGATTTCAACCATACAAGCATTCACAACACAGTATCATCACGATTAGAATGTCCAGGCACCGAACAGCCTAAAGCCAAGGATTGACCGACAACGTAACCACAATCTCCAATATTAGCCCTAACATGGTCATTGCCGAGTACATATTTCATCCATCCGTCCCAAAAATGCGACGGAGTTCGGAAAATTTTGGAATCCATTGGAGAGACACTACAGACGAAGGCGCGGATCCGGACGGACAACAAAAAACAGAAGAAGGTCCATATTTCTTTTCATGCGGACAGAGTTTATAGAGCCTGAACAAAATAAAGATTCCTTCTTGCTCCATGAAACGGATGACTGGGCGCGACTATGCTACCTCGGGCCCGCAACATCCCTCTTGAATTCTTCCTGAATTTTACTGTCGAGCTGTTTTCACCTCCCGAACGAGCTCAAAACCTAAATATTCCCGCGAAGAAAGATAGGAAATTCTTTTCCGTTTGGAATGGAGGGGCGGACCGTCAAAATCCGAGTTCGTACGAGAATTCTACGGCGATTCTAGTACACGGCGCTAATTAGGGTTTCGGCATGCCAAACCCTAATTCAGACAAAGTTGCCATCATCCCACGGAACTGAAGCCGGTTGTCATACTTCCACGGAACTGAAGCCAGTCATCATCTTTCCAAGGAACTCAAGCTAGCTCAACTCTAAGCCGAGCAACGCAAGTAGCTCCATTTCAAGACGACCAATGCTGACGGCTCCCATTCCAAGCCAATCCAAGCCAATCAAGTGTTAACGACTCTAAGTCCAAGCCGACCAATGTTGACGGCTAATCCCAAGCCGATCCAATGCCTGCGACTTCCCTTCACGCCAAGTCTATGCTAGCAGCTCCGCTCCGAGTTCCAAAGCATAGCCCGGAAGGCGCGCAACCATTCCAGATCGAGGCCAACAACTTTCATCTCAACCAACCTCCACCACTCCGCAAACTAAAATGCAGTACCACGAGAAGAATCTACGCAAAGCTGCCAAACACAAGGATCACAGATTCTCCCTGTTTCCCGAAAAAGGTTAGACGGATCCTCCTGACCATCTTGAATGATTTACGTTTCGATTTTGTCCTTGTCTGTCACCATCTTATCCTTACCTTGCAAAAACGCCCCTGTTCCGAGCTAAGCAGGGGATTTAATGTTGATGGTGGTTTTTAACTTAGGGGTAAAATCGTAAAACCCTAGCCAGACAGTGACGTCACAGAACTTAAATGCATTTATTGAACCCTTTAATATGTTTGCGAGAAAATTACCAGGGTACCTTTTTTTTAATACTAATTAGGATTTCGATAGGCCAAACCCTAATTCCCACACCACGTGTGCCCATGGCAAACCATGCCAGCCACATCTACCGCGCCAAGGCATGCCAACCATGCTAGCCGCACCACTATGCCAATGGAAAACCATGCCAGCCACATCTACCGCGCCAAGGCATGCCAACCATGCTAGCCGCACCACTGTGCCAATGACAAACCATACCAGCCACATCTACCGCGCCAAGGCATGCCAACCGCACTACTGTGCCAATGGAAAGCCGTGCCAGCCACACCTAGCGCGCCAAAAGCATGCCAACCATGCCAGCCGCACCATTGTTCCAATGTCAAGCCGTTCCAGCCACACCTACCGCGCTAAGGCATGCCAACCATGCCAGCCACACCACTGTGCCAATGGCAAGCCATGCCAGCCACACCTACCACATCAAAAGCATGCCAACCATGCCAGCCGCACCACTGTACCAATGGAAAGCCGTTCCAGCCACACCTACCGCGCTAAAGGCATGCCAACCATGCCATCCGCACCACTGTGTCAATGGCAAGCCGTGCCAGCCACACCTATCGCGCCAAGGCATGCCAACCATGCCAGCCGCACCACTGTGCCAATGGAAAGCCGTGCCAACCACACCTACCACGCCAAGGCATGCCAACCATGCCAGCCACACCGCTGTGTCAATGGAAAAACATGCCAGCCACATCTCCATGCTAAGGCATGCCAACCATGCTAGCCGTCCCAACATGCCATGCACAACGCTGGCTGCCAAAACAAAGGGTTGCGACAATCAATGGCCACCCTTCCACCTAAGATGCAGATCTTAACCGTCCAAAACCACCAGCTAACCTTTGGCCCAATGCCAAAATCCTAGCCTGGCCATGCCAAATCCTTGGCCCCACCATGCCAAGCCAAACACACCTTGCCTTGGCCCTAGCCATGCTATCCGCACCATGTGACAATGGCATGCCAAACCCTTGGCCCCACCATGCCAAGCCAAACACACCTTGCCTTGGCCCTAGCCATGCTAGCCGCACCTTGTGCCAACGACATGCCAAACCCTTGGACCCACCATGCCAAGCCAAACATTCCAAGCCCTTGGCCCCATCGTGCCATGCCAAACGTACCTTGTCGTGGCCCCATGCCAACCTAGCCACGCCACCATGCTGGCCTTCCCTATGCGGCTACCAAAATGAAGGCGTGCGACAATCAAAGGTCTTCCTTCAATCCCAGGAGCAAATCCTAGCCGTCCAAGGTTACCAGACAACACATGGTAAACTTTGGCCCAAAACCCTAGTTTGGCCATGCCAAACCGCGCTAAGGCATGCCATGCCAATGTCATGCCAACCTAGCCGCGCCACCATGCTGGCTTGCCCTATGCGGCAACCAAAACGAAGGTGTGCGATAATCAACAGTCTCTCTTCAATCCCAGGAGCAAATCCTAGCCGTCCAAGGTTACCAGACAATGCATGGTAACCTTTGGCCCAAAACCCTAGTTTGGCCATGCCAAACCGCGCCAATACATGCCTTGCCAATGGCATGCCAACCTTGCCACGCCACCATGCTGGCCTTCCCTATGCGGCCACCAAGAAACGAAAGCGTGCGGCGATCAACGACTACCTTTCCTCTTAAGATGCAAAATCTCGACCGTCGAAGGTCACCAAGCCAGCAAGTCTCCCAAGCTCGACTTTCCAGGCAACAACAATATGCTACATGTTTTCCACAAAACATTCGATACATCAACACATATCACAAACTGGGGGGTCCTCTTTGGGTATTGGTTTGGCGGTTTACAGCGTGCGGCGTACACTACGCCCGTCATAAGGAAGTGTCATAAGGATGAGGCGGTTAGTAAATACAGGGAGTTAATGATGAAACGCTCTTTTTTATGGAACATTAATTCCATGCGTTAACGGTTACCACCTCCTCCCAATTATTCACCCATTTTTCCACTCCTTAATGAGACCAGAGTACGTTTCACTTCGACTTGTATAAATAGGTCTTACCTATTTCCATCGAACAACAAGTTCAGTCAAGAGCATACAACACTCAAAAAATATTTGCTAGCTTTCCATTTGTTAGATTCCCACTTTCTTATACAAGTCGTAGAAAAACAACTACTCTTCCAGAGATCAACTATTCTGGTCTCATCACTTTCCTTGCTTCCCTCCCCAAAACCAACCCATTCTCCTTCACTTTGTGACCGAGGCAAGTCTGGAACGACCATTTCTTGGTTTAGGCCAGACTTGTACAGATTGATCTCTCGAATCTAAAGTACTCCCCTGCAGTACATTGTTTAAGGTTTAAATTCGTTTCTCATCCATACACCCGAAATTACTGAAATCAGCAGAAACCATTTTCACCCTCAAACACCTGCAAAATAAATAAATTCAATCACCAATATGAGAGGATATGCTTAAAAAAGAATCAGATATGGAATGATCAGATTTAAGGAAAAAAAGAGATAAGACTTTGTAGATCAAAAATAAAACTCAGCTAGAGTTTTATGTGAAGTTTTATCAAGAGTAGAAAACTTGATTTGAATAAAAGAGAAATATGTAAGGGGAAAATAAGGTGAGGTAGATCTAGTTGGAAGAATAAGACGTCAAAAAAAAATCCAAACTCCTTCTTAATTATGTTAATATGTTTCAATGAGTTGTGAGGTGTATATACATCAAGACTTTCGAATGGTCAGGTGTGGAGTTAATAGGCGGTGTCGGATACGTGGAAGATTAAATTGGATATGGTGCGATTTGACTCGCCGAGTTACTCCTGGGGTATCGGTCAAGATCGAAATGTACAACATTGGAACTTTCTTATTTCAAAGCAAATCAACTTAAATTTGATTAAAGCAAACTACTATCATTCAATTAAAACTAAATTATAAAACTCGTTCTATTTACTGGCTTGATGGTGGAGCATCTGGGCAGCAAAAGGAGTTGTACCTTTGAAGTTTTCTAAGAATGTTGAAACAAGCTTCGTGAGCGAAAGGATTTCCGTTAATTGACTACCATGTCGTTAGAGTTCTTTGTACCGGTTCATCTTCAGTTTTACTGTTCCTTTTACTGAGGTTAAGCTGCATAACCATTCCTAGCAATTGATTGAAATCGTGATTTATTACTCCAAAGCGATGGGATAACCGATTACACATCCATTCGTGTTAGCCGTCTCTGAAACGAGTGTTGCAAAATATTATGCCAAAAACAAACAACTACCCTATTTTGATGACCATACAGATTTTCTCTTGTTCTTAAAACATAAGCTTTACAAATAGCTAAATTATCATCTTGAGAATACTTCGTACCACAAACTTTGGGAGGCATTGGTATTGATTACATGAAAAATTAGTTAGAAATGGAACAAAATTTATATGAGATTTTTGGTGAAGAAGGTGTGATTTTGGAGTTAGAATTGATTGAATTTATACGAACTAAAATGACAACCATTGGATTGACCTAACCGACAACGATTCAACTGAGACCGGTCGACTCAATTTGAAACGATCCTCATCCCATAGTAAACCGTGCGTTGGCCCTGTTGGCACCGATCGTCTTATGTTAAGACTGTCTGTTCAATTTGAGACGGGATAAACAAAAGATAAACTTCTTTTTTTTGATGCAAGGAAAACAAAAGATAAACAAACCTGTTATGTAAGCATGGTTTAAGGGTGTCCCACCATTTTACCACAGTAACATGATTAGTCGAGCATCTTCCGGAGAATTCTCACCTCCTTTGACCCAGAACAGTCTAGTGAAAGCAAGACGTGCTTCACGGTTAAGAGACTAACTGTATTAAGATAAACCTTATCAACTTAATAATTAAGTAAAGAGTAAAGTGTGAACACATGTAATTTGTCGACTCGGCACTGCTATAAATAGCCTCCCCACTTAATTTTCTATGTAATGAAAATTTGAGAAGTAATAAGATTTTCCCTTATCATTTCTCTTTAGTTAGTGGTATGTACGTTTACACAGTGCAGTGCTACTTCTACTTTAAGCTAATACCATACTACCTTTTAGTTAGTCAGTTAGGCAGCCTCATACTATTACGTAAAACTAAGTTTAGCTAATCAGCTGTGTAGCATCATATTGTTACGCAAGACGTTATCAGCACGAATTGCTCTACGGAAATCGGCATGGGGGCTGACAATACGAAAAAGGATAATTCTCTTCGACCCTTGCATATTTAATTTAACTACTTCTAAGTGGTTTTATGCATATAATTTCTATTACGTCTAACTTTGTTTTGTATTTTGATTAGGACTTGTTAAAGAGAAAGTTAGACATCTTATCGTATTTTGTATGTGCTAATTGGAGCACAGGAAATTATATGGTATATGAAGAGATATCCAAAATAGGTACGTATTACCAATGATTAATATTTGTGATGCTATTCGATTTCTGAATTTGGCCAAATTTGAATTTTACAGCGTTTTATTATTTTCCTCCTTAGTCAACCAACAAAAGATTTTTCCGCATCCTTTTTGGATAGCGTAGAGAATATAATTACCTTTGTTGGTACACCAATGATTTCTGGTGTTGACGGTTTTAATATCGACAGAGCGAGGAATTGTTGCATCCCAAGGGATAGCAAAATTGTAATATTCCTTTGTTATAATAATCTCTGGAATTCAAATTCGTTCCACCTAAGGTCGGAATACGATGAAGAATGGACACCGGGTTAACATGGTTAGCCAGTCTCTATCAGCGGTCCTTGAAATGAGTTGCAATTGATATTGAGACAATTTATTTTAAGATATAAAAGAATGTGTTCATATTTCAACTTTGACAAATTAGTATTTCGTTGATCCTAATAGACGAAGTTGGATATTTATCGGTATTATGTTAGAACCGTTTCACCATTGATTTTTGTAGTAAATAGTTCAGCTTAATTTCTGGAGAAGATATATGCACCGTATAAAATGTAGTGGTGAGCAATAAGGAGAGCTGCATATTTTGCGCCCTTATGTGTTCCTGCTAGCTTTACGGCGTGCATTATATGCATCAATGCATCGACTATCTTTAAAGAGCTAGTGCTTAATTTTCACTTTGTATATGTGTGTCAACAACACCGAGTGATGCAAATGTTAACTGCGCCTCGTAGATATACAAACGTCGAGCGATAATGAGTGTTCCATTTTTGTAAATGATATTTAGAGTTAATATCATGTCTTCTCGTCGCTTGAGCTATTACCTAAAATCCTGAATTTGGTGAATTAAATTTGCAACAGTACCTATGCAAATAAGTTTATCTTTGGCAAAGAAGGAAAATACAATTGTGGTAGGCATATTTTTTAATATGGGAACCACAATAGTTATCGAGTTTAAGAACCTGATGAGCACCGTACCACTAGAAGTGGAGAAATACGGGACAGTAGCATAATGATTGGTTTGAATAAGCCGTCTTTGAGCCTGGAAGAGCTCTGCTATCGTTGTGACATAAAAGACACATTACGTGCACCTGGAGTTCTGTTCATTGTTTTAAATCTCTATCGATCGTATTGGCAGGATTGGAACCGATATTGAGATAGTGTCTACGGTCACATAATTCGTTTAAAATTTACTGTTGATTTTACATGAAAATGTAAATTCTTTAAAATTATTCCAGCTGGACGGTAAACGAGAGAGAAAACCTGATCAATTATCTCTCCTGGGTTGCATCTTATTGTTATTTTAGGCACCCAGTTACTCCCTCGATAGGTATAGTAATGCAGAACTGATGGTTCTTTTGATGAGACACCCCGCCTAAGGATCAGGGGGAGAATCGTCGACGATATTGGTTAATTCCAATTATGTCTCATCTAAATTATCACAACGAGAAATGCCTGAGGTGTTGGAGATTACTCTGTTGCTAGATTTAACAAGATCACGCTTGCTTGATTCAGCATAAACTAAAGTCCTTGCAAGGAATGTCATGGAATCATATCGATTGTTTCGTCTGAAAGTGTTCCGATGAATAGACGAAAGCCGAAAACCTCTAGTTCGAGGTATGCCAATCTAATCAGATAACGTCCATATTCTCTTTGAGTTATGAGTTGATATCTCTCCTGACGAGGAGCACATCCATAAAAGTTGCATTGATATCTCATGGAGAGGAATATCCGCATGTTTAAACTTGGTACCAATGAATTATGATATCCTCATACTCTGGAGAATGATGTAAGATCGTTTATTAACTGGTTGTCGATAATGTTCAGATTAGCTACTGAAATCATTTTGGATGTATTATCCACTTTGCAAAGGAATTATCGACAAAGTTTATATATATATATATCCCCTTTATATTTAAACCTTTGCACATTCATTTTCCTAGTCTAAAACAGTTTCACTGTGGGGTGAAAATCGGCAAATCTGCTCATTTACCCGTTCCAGTGTTTTTCCGGTACACATTCGTCTCGACATCTCGACATATCGTCACAATTATAGATTCTTAGACTGATTTCCGGTACACATTCATCTCGACCAAGGTTTTAAAAACATCAGTTTTTACAGAAAAAACGACTGTTAAAACGGTCACACCCATATACCGTGGCCATGAGGGTCCCCGAACCCCGTGCCTTTATTATGCCGATAAATAGGAAAAAACATCAGTTTTTTAGTACCGTTTTTCAGTTTTTATACACGTTATAACCGTTTTTCTAAAATTAGTTTGAATGCTTTTTTCTTCTAAATAACATTTTAACGTGCGTTTTTTAGAACTGTTTTCCCGTTATCACGCATGTTATAACCGTGTAAATAACTTTCTTACCATTTCTTTTGATTTTTTTTTCTCTAGATTGAAAGCTGAAAACTTCGAATTAAATTTTTTAAAATGATACAAGGAAACTAACTACAGGATTAAAAACTTCAAATTTAAAAAACATATGATTGTTAAACTAGTATTCATCATTTAAAAAGCTACGTGAACCAACTACGAGCACCACCTTTTTTCAAGTATTCTTTTTTCTTCCGACGGTTCATTTCCACATCATAGTCATCGTTGTCGGGGTACTGGATATCTTCGTTTGCATAAGTATCATCATCATAATAACCATCATTATCGTTATCATAACCTCCTTCAGTATCATCATTATTGTTACCTATTTCATTATTATTATCAATATTAGAATTATATCCTTCATTCATATGTTGAAAACCATGGTCAGAGCGATCGGAATTGTAACGAGAATCATATATTGGATTCACATTCTCATAACCTTGTGTATTGTCGGGTTAAAGATGTAATAAGGATTGAGAAAATACGATGCGGCATGAAGAGGAGAACTCAACTGACTTTTCCATCATTTCTTTATTACACCCACGATAGAAGCATTTCGATTTGATCCCAAACCCATTTGTATAGTTTCCACACATGTAGCAAGTGCATGGAACAAATAGCCCATGGTGGGTTTGTCTGAGTCCAAGAAATGAATCATTTTCAATAAAGAACCAACCATTATGCATGCATTTTGACATGTCGTCCAGAACATCTCATTTGAAATAATATTCTTCACTTGTCTAGCTTGTTTAGTTTTTGCCTCATCCGATTTCAAAAATTTCTTGTCCAGAAATAGGCTCTCAATATCATTACGTGGATCAATGATGCTTTTGATTGCAATAAAATTCGTTGAAAACCTTGTTAAGCCAGGGCGCAATAGATTGCGTCCTGCAGAATGTTGTCAAAATCTAGCAAGAACCCAACCATGATTGTAAATATATTTGTTAATTTGTCTTGCTTCTCCGATCACATCTTTAACAAAGGGGAATTTTTCCATATCTTCCAACATCAAGTCCAATACGTGAGCATCACAAGGAACCCAGATTTGTTACTAATTGAACAATATTTCTCGGACCGACATCATCTATAACGTGCTTGAACAAAGTAATTAAATACTCTGTTGTCAACCGATTATGTTCAATGTCGACACTTTTAAAAAACGTAATGCCACTACCACTGTAAACTAGAAAGTTTACAATCGTACGGTTGTTTTTGCTTTTCCAACCATCAGACATGAGTGTACAACATATTCTCTCCAGTAATTTCGTTGGACAGACACCACATATTTTTCAATCCTTTGTTTTTCTGATGTTAATATGGGAATCGACAATTTATAAGCTAATTAAACTCTATAGGATTGACCAAAATTTGCAACTGCACTGAATGCCTTGTGGTACTGAGATAAGTTATCAACATTGAAGGGAATATCATTGGCATAGAAAAAACGTCCAACAGAAGAATGGACTTTCCCCCGACATGTTTTGCTTTTGCCAAATTTTGCCATCGAAGGTTGTGAATCCGGGTTATATTGCCCTCCCATATCCACATACATCCTAGGTGGTTGTGATGGCTGCATAGTAGACCTAGGTATTTCTGCAGAGGCCCGAGGACCGTGCGATGTACCCTCTTCGGCATGAATATTCTTATTTTTTCGTCCAAAAAGTTTCTTTAAAAACCCAATCTTTTTCTTTTGTATGAATGGTACTTGTTCTTCTTCTGCATGAAAATATGGTTCTTCTTCATCTATACCACACACAGGGTTCCATGTCTCATTATGATACACTTGTTCTGAATCTTCGTTATCAGATTGAGAACACATATGACTTTATATAGTGAAAAGCATTTTAAAACACCTATGTAAAGAATATAAACATGATTATCGAATTATACACATTTCTTATACTAACAATAATCAAATAAAATGGTAGTATTAGAATTTCTTAATGATATAGGTCATCTATTAGTTGGACAAAATTTTAAAATTAATAGGTCATCTATTTAGGGACGTAGGGAGTATTAAAAAAAAAAACCTAGTAACAACGTTTTTTAGACGCGTTAAAACGTTTTCACGCACGTTATAACCGTTACATAGTAATAACTCGTGAATCTGTTTCAATGTTTTCATTTATTTTGATCACAAATTTTTTTATTTTTCTATTTAACCGTTACAACATCCGTTATTTTTAAAAAACGTCCAAAAAACGCGTTTTTTTTTCCTATATAACGCGTTTTTTGCCCAAAACGTGCTCACACATGTGAAAACGCATTATAACGGTCACGCCTGGTGTCCGTGACCTTAGCCGTGACACGTTTTTCAAACCTTGATCTCAACATCTCGAGATATCGTCACAGTCTTAAACCGACATTTCTACAGAACGTGGCACGCATTCTTTTCAGAACAGAACCTATTTTCTCTTGAACCGGTATTTTTAAACTTCTAACAGTCTCAACTAGTCTCTTCATTCAGTGATCGAGGAGAGGGAAATTCAAGTCTCATCTCATAAGGGCTTAGATTAATGGCGGCAGTCTTTCTTTCCCGCGTTTCTCGTAGATTACGATCTTCATCACCACTCTTGTCTCCGTCAATCTTCGATCCATTTTTCACAAATTCTCAATTAAAACCATTAATCCCTTTTCATCAACCTCAAATTCATCCTAAAACCCTAGATACAAAATTTGAAACATATAAGTATCACCAAGTAGGTGGTTTTGATGATCAATTGCTGAAGTTTCTTCGTTCCAATTTAAATGTGCAGTTATCTAGGTATTCTACATCTTCAGTGGGAGGAGGAAAAAGTGGTGAAAATCAGAACGGGGATGTTGAGAAGAAATCGGGAGTTCAGCTGTCGTGGATTGATCTATACCTTCCTGAACCGATTCGTCCTTATGCTCATTTAGCTCGACTTGATAAACCAATTGGAACCTGGTTACTTGCTTGGCCATGTATGTGGTAAGCCTACTGTTACTACAACAATATGTAGTGTTTATCCGTTTTGTTTCTGTTTGAAAAAATTACTGAATGAAATGTTTACACGAGTAACTCATTGGTTGTAGAAGAGGAATCAGGCGATCCCATTGTCTCAATGAAAAGCTTAAAATTTTGTTTGAGTTAAGAGTTCTATTAAGAGCTTAGAAGTTTGAATTCGTTTCTTGAATACAGTGAGATAGTAAAAACTTTCGCTGACACTTGCCTGAAACTGTATTTATGCAATATTTATAGGTCGATTACTTTGGCGACACAGCCTGGAAACCTTCCTGATTTTAAGTTGTTGGCATTGTTTGGTTGTGGGTCATTGCTTTTACGGGGTGCTGGATGCACAGTAAATGACCTTCTTGACCGTGATATCGATACAAAGGTATATTTAAATCTATTTTCTAGTATGGTCTGTTCCATGCCACAGGAGATAGTCATGTATCCTCTTAACTGAATTTCCTTCATCTCGAATATAATTTTTGCAAAGAAAGTCTGCTGCATTGTAGTGGAGCTGCCAGTATCATTTCGCAAACCATTTGTCTATATGGAACCCCAGACAGTTAGTATGACCCCTGAGTAGATCCCCACAGTTAGTATGACCCCTGAGTGATTGGAGGTTCTCTTCTGTTTCCTAAGGGGTTCATATATCTCAAAACTATTCTTGCTCCATTAGCATAGAGATGCCTCAACTACTGTTTCAATTTTCATCTTGACTCGTGGATTTGATCTTTATTACTTTTTTTTGATGGACTTCGTGCTTCTTTGTTGGATATCATTGACTAGTCATTCCACTAGGATCTATCGTGCCAAAAACCCTCATCTTATCTAAATTGATCGTGATAGTCTTTTTAATTCCAAAGGAGGCATCATTTAACTTTAGTCTACATTGAGAACTGAGAAATCTATTCTCAAGAATTCCGTTATGCCAAGATATGGTTGTTTAGTAACCAATTACTCTCTTATACTTCAGGTGGCGCGCACGAGGTTGAGACCAGTTGCAAGCGGCAGTCTGACTCCATTTCAAGGGGTCGGCTTTCTTGGGTTTCAGCTTCTCTTAGGTTTTGGAATACTCCTGCAGCTAAACAACTACAGGTGTGTTATTTTTGTCAAAGCTTACACTATGGGCTGCTCACATTTTAGTGGGTTATAAATTTATAGGCATATTTGGTTTATCTATATAAACACATTTTTGCAATGTGCTAGTACAAGCTGTCTTAGGAAACTAAGTATCAGTTTTCTGATAGCAGTTCATGACTTTGTTCACCCTGGATTCTATTTTTGCAAGACGCACAAATGTGTTATGTTTTAACTGCTGATAACAAAATGATGTCACTTTTGTGTCCTTATTCCTCAGTCGATCTGTATCCTAGTTTACATTCACATCTGAAAACTTGTGAGTTGCAAGTTAATCTGCAGTCGCTATACCGTTTGTTGAAGATCAAAGTGTTCACTATTTTTTTCAGTATTGTTCTGGGGGCGTCATCATTGCTTTTAGTTTTCACGTATCCTCTCATGAAGAGGGTTACATTTTGGGTAATTGCTTCTTAGCCTTCTTTAATGTTCATGCTCTAGATTCCTTCCTATTATACTAACAGTTCCATGGCTAATTTACCAATACACTGCATACTGCCTATAATTGCAGCCTCAGGCATATCTAGGTTTGACTTTTAACTGGGGCGCTTTATTAGGATGGACCGCTGTTAAAGGAAGCTTGGATCCTGCTATTGTTCTCCCGTTATACATTTCAGGAGTTTGTTGGACTCTCGTGTATGATACAATATATGCACATCAGGTATAGCTATTGACTTCAGAGATCAAAAGCACGTAGACACTGGTTTTCCGACATGTCTTATTTAGCTATTGGCACAACCCCCCCCCCCCAAAAAAAAAAAAAAAGAAGTAGTGATGAAAGGACAGAAACGGAATTTCACTCCCTAGTGTTCTCTGTTAATCTTTGAATATTGACTATCAAAATGCAGGATAAAGAAGATGATTTGAAGGTTGGTGTCAAATCTACGGCATTAAGGTTTGGTTCTCTGACAAAGAATTGGGTTACTGGTTTCGGGATTGCATCTATCAGCAGCCTATGTCTAAGCGGATATAATGCAGACTTAGGTATTACTCATTTCTGCTTCTGTATATTTTCCATGTTTGACCTGTTGGGCCTTTTTTACAACCTTCCTTGTTTTCTCTTTTACAACAGGATGGCCATTTTATGCATCTTTGATGGCGGCATCTGGGCAATTAGCATGGCAGATTTGGACTGTTGATTTATCAAGTCGTGCAGACTGTAATAGGAAGTGAGTAATCATCTGAATTGGACTGTTATTTATCAAGTCTGTAATAGGAAGTGAGTAATCATCTGAATAGAAGTAAAGATGGTGTGCAGCGCGGTAGTGGTCTATTATAGTTGCAGCTGCTGTTGTGGAGAAGCCATATTTGGGAGCCCTTCTGAATGGAAAACAAGCGGTCAATTCTGCTATCCATTTCAGAATAGCATGTCCATCATTGATCATCATGCCTAACCATATAAATTTAATAGCTCCAAAATTTACCCACAATACAGATACGCAAAATTGACGTAGCTGTGTTGGAATTTGGATTCCAAAGACCTGGAAAGAAAAGTGGTTGAAATCTGATTTTTAGCTGTACAATTTATAGCAATCGAGGTTTCTAGTTTAAAAAATCTGGTGGATATGAAGTAGAAACTAATGACATGTTTCTAGTCTAACCTTTAATTCTTAAGAATCTGGTTCTAGTCTGACCAACCATCTGATTTTTATTGTATAATTTGAATGCTTCTTTTACTGATTGCAGGTTTGTATCCAATAAGTGGTTTGGAGCAATTGTCTTTAGTGGCATCTTGTTTGGAAGACTAGCAACTTGAAATTGTGCAAATGGGGTATTATTTGCTCTGGTGGAAAGATGCTTTTTGGGTTAATAACTCAGGTATGTATGTGCAAGAGTTGTTTATCACCCCTTCAAAATTCCTGCTTGAAGGAGAGTTCAAAAGGTTGATGTCTCCTTTTTGTTACATTTATGAATGTTCAAACGTGGGGTCAGTCATAACTGATTGTGTTTCTTAATGTGTTTTCTTCAGCTTAAAAGAGAAGGATTCTCAAGTCAGAAATTTGTTTATAGTGTCAACTAAAAGCTCATTGCTATAATGTTGTGTCTGAAGCAGCACAACACTTTTTTAGTGGTGAAAAGACATGACCCTAACATTTATGCCCATCATCTCTACTATGGACCTGCTTGAAAGCTAGTAATCGGACTGAAGAGGAATCTAGCCGTCTGAATTCACCACCCATCTGCAAGGAGTATCAAATCCTGCTCGTACCCACCTAACCATATTGATGATTTTATGTAGCACGTTATCCAGATATTGCACTGTGATTTTTTCCCACAAAAAACATTAACTGAAGATGTCCTCATTCATTATCAGATACTATACAACTTGAATCCAGTGAAATGTAAAAACAGAGAAAGAATCCCAACAACTCCGATTACTTCTTGAAATGGTGGATTTTTTTGGAGTTAATATCCGCCAGATAGTAAACGAACCTACACATGAACCTGCAGATGTCAACATTCCACATAGAATCAAGAGAAGAACCTATATTAAAATGAGCTTACCTTTCCTCTCCTCCTCCAGATTCAACCAAGAAACGAACTTGTAGGCCAGCCGGAGTTTTTGGACCTTTCACCAAACCTCTTAATATCCATGCCCATTTCTCAAATTATAAAACCCTAGAGGTATCACAAAAAGGCCTTGCATTCTATCTAAAATTCCAAACGCACCTTATTCTGCTTTAGTACACACTTTAGGGTTAACCCCTCCTCACCAATAGAGACCAACTGGCGCTACTATTCTATTCTATTCCCTACCTATCTCCTTCTCCTCGTCATCACTCTTCTTCAGGCACAAACAAAACTTTCGCCTGAAAAACCCTAATTCACAGCGATGGGAGATCTTCAAGAAATGAAAAAATCTCCGAAACTACCGATACCTGGGCGCAGGAACATCATGATTACCAGTGCATTACCTTACGTGAATAACGTTCCTCATCTTGGAAATATCATAGGATGTGTTCTGAGTGCTGATGTATTCGCTCGTTATTGCCGTCTCCGAGGTTATAACGCAATTTATATGTGTGGAACTGATGAATATGGAACCGCCACTGAAACCAAAGCTATGGAAGAAGGTTGTACACCTAAAGAGATTTGTGACAAGTAAGATACTCTTTTCATTTTTATTCATTTATCTTATCTGCAGTTCTTCGTTTAATTGAACGAAATTATATTGAGGAGATTAATTATGTTCGATTTTATCCTTGTTTAGATCTTGTCAAATTTGCATGTTGTTGACGAAATTGGTAAAAATTTGTTGACTTATTTTTGATGACTTAATATTTTGTAGTTTAAATCTAAGTTTTTGATCAGAAGATTAGGCCAAAATAATGAGAATAAATGTCTTATCTCTAGTAGTTTTTGTTGATTCTGGTGTCAATTCCATGGTTTAGAATTACAAGTGACCAGTGGTCTGGTTACTGGTTAGGTCTGCTTATATTTCAGTTGTACATGTCGGCAATTAGTCCGTTATGGAAATCCGCAAATGCTTAAGATAATTCTTGCGGGTATTCTGCTTCGGTCTGGCAAAACTTACCAATTAATTATATTAAAGTTATGTATAGATAGATATTTTCCAAAAATGGAGACTTACACTTGCTACTTCTCTAGGTACCATGCAATTCATAGAGATGTTTACAACTGGTTTGACATAAGTTTTGATGAGTTTGGACGCACTTCTAGTCCCCAACAGACTGAAGTTTGCCAAGCAATTTTCAAGAAACTGATGGAGAATAACTGGCTTTCTGAAAATACAATGCAGCAGGTACAGCTTATATTTTTCTAATTTGTTTGGTTGAATTGTATCATGCTTTCCCTAGTTTCTAAAATTAGCCCGCCAATTTTGTTGTTACTATTTACTTATGATTATCCAATGATGGACCTTTGTCTTAGCTTCCTTGATTTTTGATCAGTCCTGCATTGTAAGCACTATTGATTTTTGAGTTCACCTAATTCTAATTATTTACACAGCTTTACTGCAAAACGTGTAAGCGTTTCTTAGCTGATCGGCTGGTTGAAGGAACCTGTCCTAGACCCACATGTAACTATGATTCTGCACGAGGTGACCAGTGTGAAAAATGTGGAAACCTTTTGAATCCGACGGAGCTACAGGATCCCAAGTGCAAGGTTTGGCTCATGTTTCATTTTTCTATGCGAAATTATTCAACCCTCGTTTCATGTGATATTCAAGCAGGCACAAGAAGGGAAAATAGTTACGACCTCCTGAAGATGCTATGAAGTTTATCTCGAAATAGTTATAAAACATCACTGACTGACCTGAGATGCACACTTTAACAAAATGCGTTTGAGTGGGAAGTAGTGCTTCCTCTTTCATCTCCCAACCACTGCAGACAGAGTAGTCAATCACATAAATTCAACATTATTCGCAGAAAAAATCTCTCACATATTTTCTGTCACTAGGATTTTATGAGTTATAATACGTGTTAGCAACACGCCAACACCTAAAAATGATTTAACGTCTTTTTTTATTTCCCAATGGGGCATATTGCATCATGTATAAAGATACACTCTGTCTCGTTTGATCTGTTTATTCTGTCATTGCTCTTAATATTGGTACTATAGGTATGCCGGAACACTCCTGAAATTCGTGATACAGACCACTTGTTTCTAGAACTCCCCTTGCTGAAGGATAAATTGGAAGAGTACATTAACAATATGTCCGTGGCTGGATCGTGGAGCCAGAATGCAATTCAAGCTACAAATGCATGGCTAAAAGAGGGCCTGAGATCTAGGTGTATAACCAGAGATCTTAAGTGGGGGGTTCCTGTTCCACATGAGAAATACAAGGACAAGGTCAGACTAGATAATCGGAGTTTTTGTATGGTCTCAGTTTTTTTTTTCTTTGTACTGTGATTGCTTTATGTTTCAGACCGTATTTAACTTTTGATTCTGCACCTTGTTACCACATCATGTTCAGGTTTTCTATGTTTGGTTCGATGCACCTATTGGCTACGTCTCGATAACTTCATGCTACACTTCTGATTGGGAGAAGTGGTGGAAGAATCCAGAAAATGTGGAGCTTTATCAATTTATGGGGAAGGACAATGTACCATTCCACACTGTAAGTGTTCCCCATCTTTCTGTTCCTCTTTCGAATCATTAGTGACTTCATTATGTCAATTTCACTATAGTTCTACTCTCTGTGTCAATGCTTCTGTAGCTAACAGTCTCTCTTCGGCTGACATGAATCATTCAACTGTACAATTTTTTTGTTTGTTAACACTTATTATGTTGATGGCTCACGGCAACTTGATGACTGCTACCTGTCTAGCGAGTCCGTAATCGAGTATTGTTTTAAGATTAAAATTGCTCATAATTTACTCTATCAATTCAAAGGAAGATAGCTTGTCCAAGACGATACGAAGATGATTAGCTTTGTGAAACATTATGTATGGATTTTACAGTGTTTCTTAAATTTTGTTGCTCTGCTGGTTTAGTTCAATGATCAGTAATTATTGTAGTTATTACAGTGCACTCAATATTGGATTTAAACTAAACCATGTGTGCTAATTTTGCTTATATTGTATCTTTAGGTAATGTTCCCCTCAACTCTTCTTGGAACTGAAGAAAACTGGACGCTGATGAAGACTATTAGTGTTACAGAATATTTAAATTATGAAGCGGGTATGCAGTTATAAAGTAGTCATTACATCATTGCACAGATATTACTGAAATCTAACAGTATCTAGTGTAGCTGAATATTCTATGATTTTGCAATAATTTTGCAGGGAAGTTCTCTAAGAGTAAAGGAATAGGTGTTTTTGGTAATGACGCAAAAGACACAAAGATCCCTTCGGAAGTGTGGAGATACTATCTGCTGACAAATAGGCCTGAAGTGAGAACTCTTCCTATCCCATTCATTAGTTTTTGCTGTCAATGTCTATATAGGTTATAATTCTCTTGGACTTATGTGTTTGTTTAGGTATCAGACACTCTGTTTACATGGAAGGATTTGCAAGCCAAACTTAACAGCGAGTTGCTTGCTAACTTGGGAAATTTCATCAATCGTGTCTTGAGCTTCATTGCCAAACCTTCAGGTTAGTCTGTTTACATGTGTATGCTCATTGCAGAACAGAGTCCCTAAGTTTGTGAAGATGCTGGTTTATTGTGTAGTTTAATTTAATAAGCTGTGTTTTGAAAGACAACAAACAATCTTTGCATTGTACGTGATGTGAATAATATCCCTCAAAGAGATTTTCTATTTCATGTGTGGTGGTTACTTATTTTTATACTTAAGTGCGATGTGTCTTAATTTTTGCGTTACCTTTTGCAGGTTTAGGTTATGGTTCTATTATCCCTGATGCTGCAAATGCAGAATCACACAACTTGACAAAGGCGCTGGCAGAGAAAGTTGGAAAACTTGTTGAACAATATGTTGAAGCAATGGAGAAGGTATGCATAATGTATCTGAATAGAATTTGATCTTTAGCTCTTACTTCCTAGGTACATCCTCCTGTACACTGAAAATCTGATATAACCTCCTTAGAATCATGGCGTAACTATTTTTTCTTCTACTGTGATGTAGGTTAAACTAAAGCAAGGCCTGAAAACTGCAATGAGCATTTCGAGTGAAGGAAATTGCTACCTACAAGTAATTCTAATTTCTCGTGTCTTACTGTTTTTAGCCTATGACCTGTTACTGCTTATGATTGCTTATGATTTCTCGTTTCTTGCAGAACTTCTTTCTAATTGAACTTTTTGATATTTTATAGGATAGCCAGTTCTGGAAACTATACAAGGAAGATCCAGCTTCTTGTGCCATTGTCATGAGAACTTCTGTTGGGCTAGTTTATCTTCTAGCATCTCTTTTGGAACCGTTTATCCCATCTTTTTCTGTAGAGGTAAGTCGCATCTACACCGTATGTCTGTACTATTGTAACTATATCACGTAATGTCATGTTGCTTTTTCAACATCGAGTCATTTACTGTTTCTTGATGGACACAGGTAGTAAAGCAACTTAATTTACCTTCCGAGCTTCCACTCTCACTTAGTGATGAAAACGGAGATATAAGTAGGGCAAGAAGACCCTGGGAGATTATACCTTCTGGCCTCAAAATTGGGGTACCAGAGCCACTTTTTAAAGAACTGGTATGTGCCTGTGTAAAATTTTCTTGTTCTGTTTGGTGTTTGCTCACTGTGTTTTCTTTTACTTTTTGTTCCTAATCTTTTGAAGCTTTTCTCTTGCTCAGAAAGATGAGGAGGTGGAGTTCTTCAGGGAGAAGTTCGCTGGAAGTCAGGCTGACAGAAAGGTAAAGGCTGATGAAGCTGATGCAAAAAAGATGGCTGACCAACTCAAGAAAACCAAGCTTTCTGGTACGACGATCAATCTTTTTAGATTATTAATCATTCTAGTGGTGCTGGTTGGGGTGATTTGAATATAGTTTTGTTTGGTGATCAGATGCAAAGAAACAAAAGGCATCAAAATCTGCAGCTCAGGGCAAATCTGGGGGAGCTGCTGAGACAGAAATCACCATCAGTAGACTTGACATTCGTGTTGGTCTCATTACTAAGGTCATGAGACATCCAGATGCTGATTCGCTGTTTGTTGAAGAGATCGATGTGGGTGAAGCTACACCACGTACTGTTGTTAGTGGGCTTGTGAAGTTCATCCCCATTGAAGAAATGGAGGTGTGTGTCTATTTTAGTAGTTAGATCGGTTACATTTTGGTACTTTTCTTTGCATAACTTGATGTTCTATGAAATTTTCCATGTCCAGAACCGAAAAGTTTGTGTTCTGTGTAACCTGAAACCAGCAACAATGCGTGGTATTAAGTCTCATGCTATGGTTCTTGCTGCCTCCAATGAAGACCACAGTAAGGTAAGGAAAACAGTTGCTATTTACTGGCCTCGTCCTTTTATTTTTGGTTCTTATTTGTTGTTTCACTATTCTCGTCTGGTTAAAAGACCAGTGCATATTTTTGTTTAATCATATCTGCCCACTTGATCAGAAAGTTCTCAAAAGAATCTAAGGTGCTTCACAAAAATAAAATAAAAAAAAATCTAAGGTTTTGGAAACTTAAATGATGTAATTTGGCATAATTGTTTTCAGGTTGAATTGGTGGATCCACCCAGCTCTGCTGCAGTGGGAGAGAGAGTTACCTTCCCTGGTTTTGAAGGTCTGCCTGATGAAGTGCTAAATCCTAAGAAGAAGGTATGGGAAACATTACAAGTAGATCTGAAGACTGACGCTGAACTGGTAGCTCGATACAAAGATATTCCATTAACTACGTCAGCTGGGGTTTGCAAAGTCTTGTCCATATCAAGTGGAGCCATAAGGTAGCTGTTGTCATGAAAAAGCCTCTCCGAAATTTCAAATATTTTGACTGTTGTTTTGTAATCTTAATTTACGACAATCTTCTCATATTTTCGACTGGCTATTACTAGTATTAGAATTAGGATTAGGATATAAACAATTTTGTTCTAGAATTACTATTATTTGACCATATATGCATTCCTTAGTGGCTGTCAAATAGTAACATTTTACAGCAACTTGAGTATTTATCCTTTATTTCACTTAAAACATGGTTGGTTTGTGTCTAAGTACGGGAGAACAGACCACAGCTGCACCTTACTTCAGCAACAAGGAGCTGACTGGCACCATAACTTCTTGATTGTGCAAGGAGATTAGATGATGCAGGAGCATAATTAGTTTCCTTTCTTTTAGCAGAGTTATTTATAATTAGACGATAGATGATTTTCTTATAGTAAAGGCTAGGATTTAAAGTTTCGTTATTTAGGATTCTTAGCCAAGAAACCCAAGTAGAAACCCAAGTAGTATAAATAGGTTATTGAAACTCTTTTGTAGGCAGTCTTTTATTAATATTGAAATTATTTCAGTTGAGTTTCTGTTTAGAACTCTTCTTTTCTACGTTTTGTTGAGAATCAAACCCTAGTTTCCTTATTTTCTATCTACTGCGCCATAAAGTTTGGTATTGAGTCAAAGAGATCCTATACTTGTCTTTCTCTTCATCATGGCTGGACGTGGTGGAGGTTGTGGAGGAAACGGAAATCAACAGCAGAGCTTGCTGAACTTAGGCGGATGATTCAAGACTTATCGCGGACTGTTCGAACAATCCAGCGACATGAACGTGCGTGAGCCGAGATGGAGATTCCAGATGGCAACCGTGTACATCATGAATTATCGGAAGGTAGTCATGATGGTAGTGATTCTGAAAGTGAGGAGAATCCTTTTCACAACCAAGCTAGAGGACTGGAAGCAAGGCTGGTTCAAGCCCTAGACTTGAGTGGTGGAGGAATCAAAGTTGAAGTTGCTGATATTTTTGGTAAGATGCATGCTGAAGATTATCTGGATTGGGAGGCAAGCCTAGAATCTTATTTTGAGTGGAAAACCATGACAGAAGAGAGGAAAGTCTTGTTCGTGAAGTTGAAAGGTGCAGCGCTTCAATGGTGGAAGCGAGTGGAAGAACAACGTGCTCGACAAGCTAAACCTAAAATCAGAAGTTGGGAGCACATGAAGTCGAAATTGCGTAAACAGTTCTTAGAAGCTGATTATGCAATGGAGTTGTATGAACGACTCCACAACTTGAAGCAAAGAGGATTAATGGTGGAAGAGTACACATCTGAATTCTACAACCTTCTCATAAGGGTTGGTTTGAATGAAACTAATGAGCAACTAACCTCTCGTTACTTGTCAGGATTGAATCAATCCATAAGAGATGAGATGGGAGTAGTTCGCTTGTTTACCTTAGAAGATGTGCGTCAATATGCATTGATGGCAGAAAAGAGGTTATCACGTCCTAACATGAGGAGGAACATAACAAGTCGAACTAGTGCAACATCTCCAATGAATAATGTTGTTGTAAGGAATGATATGAGAAGTAGCACTACTGACAAGTTTGAGAAGGGAAGAAACTCACGTTTTCAGCCGCAAAACAACAATGGAGCAGGCTCATCTAAATCTAACACCGGATTGCATGCCCGTTGTTATACTTGTGGGGACAATGGGCACATGAGTTATGCTTGTCCGGAACGAAGAGTGAACTTCACTGAGGCTGAATTTGAAGAAGAACGTTCAGAACCTGTATATGATGACTATGAAGAAAACAATGTTGACGTTCTACCTGTAAAAGGAGATTGTTTGGTTTTGCAGCGAATATTGGAAGCACCTAACGTGGAAAAGGAAGATTGAAGGCGGTTGAGTGTCTTCCGTACTCGCATCTTTTGTGGCAAAAGGGTATGCAATGTTATCTTGGATGGGGGAAGCAGTGCGAATATCATCTCCAAGGAAGTTGTTGAGAAGTTAAAACTACCAACAGAGAAGCATCATAGTCCATACAAGGTTGCTTGGATTGAGAAAGAGAGGCATGTACCTGTTATATTGTGTTGCTTAGTCAAGTTCACCATGGGTAATGATGTTGAAGATGAGGCATGGTGCGATGTTGCGCCTATGGACGTTTGCCACATCTTGTTAAGGACATGGTCCATCTTACAAAGGCCATGGTTATATGATAAGGACATGGTCCATCTTACAAAGGCCAACACATACACCTTTCGGAAAGACGGAAGGAAGTTTACCTTACATCCACTACAAGAAGAAGTTGATAACAGTCACAAGAACAACAAAGAGAGAGGTGTGCTGACAGCTCAAAAGTTTGAAGAAGAGAGTAAAGATTCAGGGATTATCTATGTGTTGGTTGGGAGGAGTGTGAATGAAGAACTACATGGAGAGTTTGCTGATTTTCCGGCTGAAATTCAGCAGTTGTTGATTAAGTTCAAGGATCTGGTTGCCGATGAGTTTCCAAAAGGACTGCCACCAATGAGAAGCATTCAACATGTTATTGATTTGGTGCCTGGTAGTTCGTTACCTAACCTGCCAGCTTATAGGATTCCACCAAAACACAGAGCAGAAATTCAGCGTCAAGTAGAGGAGCTGATAGACAAGGGGCTGGTGCGTGCAAGTAAAAGTCCATGTGTTGTTCCGGCACTTCTTACTCCAACTAAAGATGGTTCATGGAGGATGTGTGTAGACAGTCGTGCAATCAACAAAATTACGGTCAAGTATCGATTCCCAATTCCTCGTTTAGATGATATGCTTGATATGTTAGTTGGCTATAAGTTTTTCTCCAAGATGGATTTGCGGAGTGGATATCATCAGATCAGGATGCGAATTGGTGATGAATGGAAGACGACATTCAAGACTCCAGATGGGCTATACGAATGGTTAGTTATGCCTTTCGTACTTTCCAATGCGCCTAGCACATTCATGAGAGTCATGACTGAAGTATTAAAACCTTTTTTGGGAAAATTTGTTGTTGTTTACTTTGATGATATATTGATATTCAGTCAAACTAGAGAGGAACATCTGCTTCACTTGAATCAAGTCATGGAATCTCTTGATAAGGAGAAACTCTATGTCAACATAAAGAAGTGTTCCTTCTTGTGTGACAAGGTTGTGTTCCTTGGCTACATAGTCTCAGTTGAGGGATTACAAGTTGATCCGGCGAAGGTTAAGGCTATAAGGGAATGGCCAATACCACAATCTCTTAGTGATGTCCGCAGTTTTCATGGTTTGGCATCTTTTTACAGAAGATTTATAAAGAACTTTAGCGCTGTAATGGCCCCAATTACTGAATGTCTAAAGGAATCTACCTTCAATTGGTCAAATTCAGCAATCCTTGCTTTTGAGAAGATTAAAGGTTTGTTGACGGAGGCACCGGTTCTTGCTTTGCCAGATTTTGAAAAGCTATTTGAAATCGAATGTGACGCGTCACATGTGGCTGTAGGAAGTGTTCTTAGTCAAGAGGGCAGACCAATAGCTTACTATAGTGAAAAGCTAACGGATGCTAAGCGCCGTTACTCGACATATGACTTGGAGTTTTATGCTTTAGTGCAAGCTATTCGTCATTGGGAGCATTTTCTAGCTTGCCAAGAGTTTGTGATATACACAGATCACCAGGCACTCAAGTATTTGAACTCTCAAAAGAAACTCAATCCTCGACATGCCAAGTGGAGCGGTTACCTTCAAGGGTTCACATTCTCGCTAAAGTATAAAACAGGCAAGTCCAACAAGGTGGCTGATGCGTTGAGTAGGCGTTCTCTGATCTTAACAGTAATGCATACTCAGGTGACGGGTTTCGAGGAATTGAAAAGCCAGTACACAAATGATTCATTTTTCAGTAAAGTAGTAGTTGATCTCAACAACTCAGCAACACACATTCTTCGTCCATACAGGTTGCATGAAGGCTATTTGTTTAAAGGTAACCAATTGTGTATTCCAGAAGGTTCACTCCGTGAACATATAATCTAAGAATTACATGGTAATGTATTAGGAGGCCACTTCGAAAGAGACGAGACCTTGGCAATGGTATCTAATCGTTATTATTGCCCAAAAATAGCTAAAGATGTTGGGCTAATGGTGAAAAGGTGTCGTAATTGTCAGTTGGGTAAAGGAAACTCGCAAAATACTGGTCTATACACCCCATTACCAATTCCAACACTCCATTGGGTTGATTTAAGCATGGATTTTGTGCTGGGATTACCAAAGACATCTAAAGGGTACGATTTTATCTTTGTTGTAGTGGATCGATTCTCTAAGATGGCACATTTCCTTCCTTGTTCTAAGACCTCGGATGTTACTCATGTTGCTGATTTATTCTTCCGTGAAGTAGTTAGACTACATGGTGTTCCGACTACTATTGTTTCCGATAAAGATGTCAAGTTTGTGGGACACTTTTGGAAGATTTTGTGGAAGAAACTGGGTACTCAATTGAAATACTCTAGCACTTGTCATCCACAAACAGATGGCCAAACATAAGTTTTCAATCGCAGTTTGGGTAATTTATTGAGATGCCTTGTTGGTAATCATGTTAAAACTTGGGATGCCATTATACCCCAAGCTGAATTTGCTTATAACAATTTATTTAATAGAACTACAAAGAAGACCCCATTCGAAGCAGCGTATGGTTTTCAACCACAACATGTGCTTGATCTAGTTCCACAACCGCAAAATGCTAGAGTGAGTGATGATGGAGAAGCCTTTGCTGAGCATATCAAGAAAGTTCATGAGGAATGCAATTAGAACAAGCAATGATTCGTATGCTACAGTGTCTAATCGTCATCGGCGAGTTTACAATTTTGAAGAAGGAGACAAAGTTCTAGTGCATCTGAGGCGAGAACGATTTCCTAAAGGCACCCACCACAAGCTCAAGTCAAGCAAGTTTGGACCTTGCAAAGTATTAAAGAAAATCAGTTCAAATGATTATGTACTAGAACTGCCTGAGGATTTACATATTAGTCCAATCTTTAATGTTGCTGATTTGTATCCTTATGACGGATTTGATTGAGAGATTGTTGAAGTGGGTCGTTAGGTGGCAGAGCTTTCAAAGGGACTAGCAGAAGTGATTGAAGATGTATTGGATATTAAACAAGCTGTTTCAAGGAGAGGCATACAATACAATCGAGTACTCGTCAAGTGGTTGGGAAAACCAGCTAGTGAAAGTACTTGGATCACAGAAGAGGAACTTAAAAGGATTGACCCAGGAATCTATGAAGAATATTTGAAATTTTTCCCGACCATGTTCAACTCTTCTTCAGCCGAGAAGATTGATGCAGGAGCATAATTAGTTTCCTTTCTTTTAGCAGAGTTATTTATTCTTAGACGTTAGATGATTTTCTTATAGTAAGGGCTAGGACTTAAAGTTTCGTTATTTAGGATTCTTAGCCAAGAAACCCTAGGATTCTTAGCCAAGAAACCCAAGTAGTATAAATAGGTTATTGAAACTCTTTTGTAGGAAGTCTTTTATTAATATTGAAATTATTTCAGTTGAGTTTCTATTTAAAACTCTTCTTTTCTACGTTCTATTGAGAATCAAACCCTAGTTTCCTTATTTTCTATCTACTGCGCCATAATCAAAGCTTCTGGATGGTGCTGGGAAAGAAATCAGAGCTTCTGGATGGTGCAAGGAGATCAGAGCTTCTACTTGCAAATCGGAAATGCAATAAACAACTCAGAATAATCTTCAAAACATTACTAAATCAGTGAGTGGAATTGCGAAATCATCAGAAGGGTTATCATCTTTTCGCCTACTAGAACAGTTATTATATTTTCGCCTACCATGGATAAAATTTTAATTTTAGAAGGTATTTGTGGATATGGAAATACAATGAACAACTCAGAATAATCTTTGAAACATTACTAAATCAATGAGTGGAACTGTGAAATCATTAGAAGGGTTATTATCTTTTTGCCTACCATAGATAAATTTTAGAAGGTATTTATGGATATGGAAGTTCAAGCGATCTTTACGGAGAGACATTGTTGGAAGGGACGACCCGAAGGCGAAGTTGGATCTTTAATGGAGCAATTTGCTGATTATTATAATGAGTTACACTCACAAGCAGGAAAGGAAGATGTTAGAATCTCAGAGAACGGAGCTGTTTCTGCTCTACCCACCCCTCTTGCGGATGAACTTAGCTGACAGAACACTCATGGCCTTCAGGTGTTGAATTTTACTGCTGATTCTTTAGCTAAAATGGGTGCAATGCTCAATACAGGTGATAATATGACTATACATTTGGGTAGAACTTATTTTTAATGCATATAGAGATGTTAGATATGTCTTGGTTGTTCGTGTAAAGTTTAAAAAGAAGTGATTCAGGGGAAAAAACAAATTTGGTCAGTTTTTTGGTCCCTCAAATCCAAACGCAACCTATTCTATTTTAGTGTTTGCTTAAGTCATCTAGGGACCAATTGGCTGTTGCTGCTCTACATGCCCCTCTTGCGGAGAAACTTAGCTGACAGAACACTCATGGCCTTCAGGTGGTGAATTTTACTGCTGATTCATTAGCTAAAATGGGTGTAATGCTCAGTACAGGTGATAATATGACTATACATTTGGGTATAACTAATTTTTAAGGCATAGAGATGCCAGATATGTCTTGACTTTTTCTTGTAAAGTATAAAAAGACGTGATTCAGGGAAAAAAAACATTTGGGCAGTCTTTTGATCCCTAGAATCCAAACACAACTTATTCTATTTTAGTGTTTGCTTAAGTCATCTAGGGACTAATTGTCTGTTGCTGATCAACCTTCCCCTCTTGCGGAGGAACTTAGCTGACAGAACACTCATGGCCTTCAGGTGGTGAATTTTACTGCTGAATCTTTAGCTAAAATGGGTGCAATGCTCAATACGGGTGATAATAGGAGTATACATTTGGGTAAAACTGATTTTTAAGGAATATAGAGATGCCAGATATGTCTTTGCTTGTTTTTTTTTTTTTCATATAAGAGGATAAAACCTCAGAACACATTATAATACATAATCGGAAACATTACAGTGTTTTTCAAGATCATTGCACCATCATCAATTCCATAATATCTCCACCAATTCTTGACTAACTATTCTAAGTTTAGAGACTTAAAAACCTTTCCAGAAATCCAATAGGACCAAATCGTATCACATGGTGTAATTAGTCTTGAAATAAAACTAATTTTTTTGACAGCGCAAAGCAGTGGTTGGATCAAATCCAACCACGTGATGTCTAGAGCATGTAAGCTAGGCTTACATAAGTTTTCATTGTAACAATATCTTTCAACTGAATCAAAATAACTGGGTCTTAAGTAACAAGAGCAGTAATAGAGTCTTCGGTAACTGGAGCTTGAGTAAAAGTGGTTTTTTGAATCGGTTTTTTGTTGTCTGGATTGGGATGAATCGTCCTGACTCGGCGTTGGAGTGTTTGTAGCAGTTGACACAATTGATGAACTTGTTAATGATCTTGACTTAAATGTTTCTTCCTTTGTTTCCTTAATAGTTGATGTTGTTCTTGATGCTTGTGCAAATTCTTCAGTAGCCGGGGAAGATGAAAATCGTCGGAGCTTATGTTTTTGCCAGAAAAAAACTGCATCAAAGACGGGGTCACTAGATGATCGGGTTGGATCAACATTAAATTTGGAAGAACTGAAGAGACCCCAAAAATCTCATCTTGAATCACATAAACTTCCGCTGGTAAGAAGAATAATTTTCGTTGGAGAACAGAACATACCATCTTTACCCACCGGAGAGATCTAAAATCAACACCTGTATTTAGGAAAAATAACATCAGATAACAAATAGACAAACAGAAAATCAAATCTAAAGAAAAGATCATAAGATCTATGCTCACAAGAACAAAGTAACAAATGATAAGAATTAGTAAAATTCCATAAAAGTAGTACCGAAATCATAAATAGCTAAACTTAAAACAGATACAGGTAAATATGGATTAATCCCAACAATAAATTAAACAACGCATCTACCATGACTATTGGAGGAAAATCCGAAGCTAAAGGTGACAGAGTTTCAAATCGGTCGGATATCAAAAGTAAATACGAAGATCTACTTTAATTTCTTATTATCAGAACACAAAAACACAACCTTCACTCACAGAGATCCTAAGAACCATATCCAGAACGATTCTAGCCGAAATCAAAAACAAAAAGAAGATAACTAATTGTTACAGAGAATAGAGAAAAAAGAGAATAGAGGAGTTGAGATGATTGGCCTGCTCATATCAACTCCAAAGGAGCCGATCTGAGCAGGGGATTTTTCAGACGGCTACCGTTTTTGTATCTATTGTTTTAGGAAAGAGGGAGGAGCAGTTTCGTTAGTTTACATTAGTTGTCTTTGCTTGTTCATGTAAAGTTTAAAAAGACGTGATTCAGGGGAAAAAAAGAAAAAAAGAAACATTTGGTCAGTCTTTTGATCCCTCGAATCCAAACGCAACTTATTCTATTTTAGTGTTTGCTTAAGTTTCATCTAGGGACCAATTGGCTACTGCTTCTCTACCTGCCCCTCTTGCGGAGGAACTTAGCTGACAGAACACTCATGGCCTTCAGGTGGTGAATTTTACTGCTGATTCTTTAGCTAAAATGGGTGCAATGATCAGTACAGGTGATAATAGGACTATACATTTGGGTAGAACTGATTTTTAATGCGTATAGAGATACCAGATATGTCCTGACTTGTTCGTGTAAAGTTTAAAAAGATGATATTCAGGGAAGAAAAAATTATTTGGGCGGTCTTTTGATCCCTAGAATCCAAACGCAAATTATTCTATTTTAGTGTTTGCTTAAGTCATCTAGGGACCAATTGGCTGTTGCTGCTCAACCTGCCCTTCTTGTGGAGGAATTTAGCTGACAGAACACTCATGGCCTTCATGTGGTGAATTTTACTGCTGAATTTTTAGCTAAAATGGGTGCAATGCTCAATACAGGTGATGATAGGAGTATACATTTGGGTAAAACTGATTTTTAAGGAATATAGAGATGCCAGATATATCTTTGCATGTTTGGTTTTTTATTTCATTAAAAAGGATAAAACCTCAGAACACATTACAATACATAATCAGAAACATTACAGTGTTTTTCAAGATCATTACACCATCATCAATTCCATAATATCTCCACTAATTCTTGACTAACCATCCTAAGTTTACAGACTTAAAAGCCTTTTCATAAATCCAATAGGACCAAATGGTATCACAGGGTCTAATTAGTCTTGAAACAAAACTAATTTGTTTGACTACGCAAAGCAGCGGTTAGATCAAATCCAACTCCGTGATGTCAAGAGCATGTAAGCTAGGCTTACATAAGTTTTCATTGTAAAAATATCTTTCAACTGAATTAAAATAACTGGGTCTTAAGTAACAAGAGCAGTAACAGAGTCTTCGGTAACATGAGCTTGAGTAAAAATGGTTTTTGAATCGGTCTTTTGTTGTCTGGATTTGGTTGAATCGACCTGACTCGGCGTTGGAGTGTTTGTAGAAGTTGACACAATTGATGAACTTGTTAATGATCTTGACTTAACTGTTTCTTCATTTGTTTCCTTAATAGTTGATGTTGTTCTTGATGCTTGTGCAAATTCTTCAGTAGCCGGGGAAGATGAAACTCGTCGGAGCTTATGATACTGCCAGAAAAAAGCTGCATCAAAGACGGGGTCACTAGACGATCGGGTTGGATTAACATTAAATTTGGAAGAACTGAAGAGACCCCCAAAACTCTCATCTTGAATCACATAAACTTTCGCTGGTAAGAAGAAGAATTTTCGTTCGAGAACAGAACATACCATCTTTACCTACCGGAGAGATCCAAAATCAACACCAATATTTAAGCAAAATAATATCAGATAACAAATAAACAAATAGAAAATCAAATCTAAAGAAAACATCATAAGATCTATGCTCATAGGAACAAAGTAACAAATGATAAGAATTAGTAAAATTCCATAAAAGTAGTACCGAAATCATAAATAGCTAAACTTAAAACAGATACAGATACATGTAAATCTAAATCTGGATTAATCCCAACAGTAAATTAAACAACGCATCTACCTATAAATGTTGGAGGAAAATCCGAAGCTAAAGGTGATAGAGTTTCAAATCGGTCGGAGATCAAAAGTAAATACGAAGATCTACTTTAATTTCTTTTTATCAGAACACAAAAACACAACCTTCACTCACAAAGAACCAGAGAACCAGATCTAGAACGATTCTAGCCGAAATCAAATATATAAAGAAGATAATTAATTGCTACAGAGAATAGAGAAAAAAGAGAATCGAGGAGTTGAGATGATTGGCCTGCTCAGATCAACTCCAAAGGAGCCGATCTGAGCAAGGGATTTTTCAGACGGCTAATGCTTTCGTATCTACTATTTTAGGAGAGAGTGAGGAGCAGTTTTTGGAGGAGCAGTTTCGTTAGTTTACATTAGTTGTCTTTGCTTGTTCATGTAAAGTTTAAAAATACGTGATTCAGGGGAAAAAATGAAAAAAATAAACATTTGGTCAGTCTTTTGATCCCTCGAATCCAAACGCAACTTATTCTATTTTAGTGTTTTCTTAAGTATCATCTAGGGACCAATTGTCCGCTGATGCTCTACCTGCCCCTATTGCGGAGGAACTTAGCTGACAGAACAATCATGGACTTCAGGTGGTGAATTTTACTGCTGATTATTTAGCTTAAATGGGTGCAATGCTCAGTACAGGTGATAATAGGACTATACATTTGGGTACAACTGATTTTTAAGGCATATAGAGATTCCATATATGTCTTGACTTGTTCGTGTAAAGTTTAAAAAGACGATATTCAGGGGAAAAAAAACATTTGGGCAGTCTTTTGATCCCTAGAATCCAAACACTACTTATTCTATTTTAGTGTTTGCTTAAGTCATCAAAGAACCAATTGGCTTCTGCCTCTCAACCTGCCCCTCTAATGGAGGAACTTAGCTGACAGAACACTCATGGCCTTCAAGAGGTGAATTTTACTGCATATTATTTAGCTAAAATGGTTGCAATGCTCAATACAGGTGATAATAAGACTATACATTTGGGTAAAACTTATTTTTAAGGAATATAGAGATGCCATATATGTCTTGGCTTGTTCGTGTAAAGTTTAAAAAGAAGTGATTCATGGAAAAAAATATATTTGGTCAGTCTTTTGATCCCTCGAATCCAAACGCAACCTATTCTAATTTAGTGTTTTCTTAAGTCATCTAGGGACCAATTGGCTGTTGCTGCTCTACATGCCCCTATTGCGGAGAAACTTAGCTGACAGAACACTCATGGCCTTCAGGTGGTAAATTTTACTGCTGATTCATTAGCTAAAATGGGTGTAATGCTCAGTACAGGTGATAATAGGACTATACATTTGGGTATAACTATTTTTTAAGGCATTTAGAGATGCCATATATGTCTTGACTTGTTCGTGTAAAGTTTAAAAATTCGTTATTCAGGGGAAAAAAAAACATTTGGGCAGTCTTTTGATCCCTCGAATCCAAACGCAACTTATTCTATTCTAGTGTTTGCTTAAGTCATTTAGGGACCAATTGGATGTTGTTGCTATATCTACCCCTCTTGCGGAGGAACTTAGATGACAGAACAATCATGGCCTTCAGGTGGTGAATTTTACTGATTCTTTAGCTAAAATGGGTGCAATGCTCAATACAAGTGATAATAGTACTATTCATTTGGGTAAAACGAATTTTTAAGGAAATAGAGATGCCAGATATGACTTGGCTTGTTCGTGTAAAGTTTAAAAAGAAGTGATTCAGGGAAAAAAAATATATTTGGTCAGCCTTTTGATCCCTCGAATCCAAACACAAGATATGTCTTTGCTTGTTCATGTAAAGTTTGAAAAGACGTGATTCAATGGGAAAAAAAAAACATTTGGTCAGTCTTTTGATCCCTCGAATCCAAATATAACTTATTTTATTTTAGTGTTTACTTAAGTCATCCCAATTGGCTGCTGCTGCTATACATACCCCTCTTGCGGAGGAACTTAGCTGACATAACACTCATGGCCTTCATGTGGTGAATTTTACTGTTGATTCTTTAGCTAAAATGGGTGCAATACTCAATACATGTGATAATATGACTATACATTTGGGTAGAACTGATTTTTAAGGCATATAGAGATGCCAGATATGTCTTGGCTTGTTCGTGTAAAGTTTAAAAAGACTTGATTCAGGGAAAAAACACACACATTTGGTCAGTATTTTTATCCCTCGAATCTAAACGCAACTTACTCTATTTTAGTGTTTGCTTAAGTCCTCTAGGGACCAATTGGCAGTTGTTGATCTACTTTTCCCTCTTGTAGAGGAACATAGCTGACATAACACTCATGGTCTTCAGGTGGTGAATTTTACTGCTGATTCTTTAGTTAAAATTGGGTGCAATGCTCAATATAGGTAATAATAGGACTATACATTTGTGTAGCACTGATTTTTAAGGCATATAAAGATGCAAGATATGTCTTGGGTTGTTCTTGTAAAGTTTAAAAAGACGAGATTCAAGGGAAAAAGAAAAGCATCTTGTCAGTCTTTTGATCCATCGAATCCAAACCCAACTTATTCTATTTTAGTGTTTGCTTAAGTCATCTAGGGACCAATTGGCTGCTGCTGGTCTACCTTCCCCTCTTGCGGAGGAACTTAGTTGACAGAACACTCATGGCCTTCAGGTGGTGAATTTTACTGCCGATTCTTTAGCTAAAATGAGTGCAATGCTCAATACATGTGATAATAGGACTATACGTTTGGGTAGAACTGATTTTTAAGGCATATAGAGATGACAGATATGTCTTTGGTTGTTCATGTAAAATTTGAAAAGACGTGATTCAGGGGAAAAAAAATAATTGGTCAGTCTTTTGATCCCTCGAATACAAACATAAATTATTCTATTTTACTGTTTGCTTAAGTCATCTAGGGACCAATTGGCTGTTGCTGCTCTACTTGCCCCTCTTGCAGAGGAACATAGATGACATAACACTCATGGCCTTTAGGTGGTGAATTTACTACTGATTCTTTAGCTAAAATGGGTACAATGCTCAATACAGGTGATAATAGGACTATACATTTGGGTAGAACTGATTTTTAAGTCTTATAGAGATGCCAGATACGTCTTTGCTTGTTCATGTAAAGTTTAAATAGACGTGACTGAGGGAAAAAAATGGCTAATTTTTTATCCCTCTAATCCAAATTCAACTTATTCTATTTTAGTGTTTGCTTAAGTCATCTAGGGACCAATTGGCTGCTGCTTTACCTGCCCTTCTTGCGGAGGAACTTAGCTGACAGAACACTCAGGGCCTTCATGTGGTGAATTTTACTGCTGATTCTTTAGCTAAAATGGGTGCAATGCTCAATATAGGTGATAATAGGACTATAAGTTTGGGTAAAACTGATTTTAAGGCATATAGAGATGCAAGATATGTCTTGGCTTGCTCGTGTAAAGTTTTAAAATAAGTGATTCAGGAGAAAAAACAACATTTGGTCAGTCTTTTGATCCCTCGAATCCAAAAGCAACTTATTCAATTTTAGTGTTTGCTTAAGTCATCTAGGGACTAATTGGATGCTGCTGCTCTACTTGCCCGTCTTGCAGAGGAACATAACTGACATAACACTCATGGCCTTCAGGTGGTGAATTTTACGGATTCTTTAGCTAAAATGGGTGCAATGCTCAATACAGGTGATAATAGGACTATACATTTGGGTAGAACTGGTTTTTAAGGCATATAGAGATCCCAACAATGTCTTTGCTTGTTCATGTAAAGTTTAAAAGGATGTGATTCAAGGGAAAAAAAGAAAAAAAGAACATTTGGTCAGCCTTTTGATCCCTCGAATCCAAATACTACTTATTCTATTTTATTGTTTGCTTGAGTCATCTAGGGAACAATTGGATGTTGCTGCTCTACGTTCCCCTCATGGAGAGGAACTTAGATGACATAACACTCATCGCCTTAAGGTGATGAATTTTACTGCTGATTCTTTAGCTAAAATGGGTGTAATGCTCAATACCGGTGATAATATGACTATACATTTGGGTAGAACTAATTTTTAAGGCATATAGAGATGCCAGATATGTCTTGGCTTGTTCGTGCAAATTTTAAAAAGACGCGATTCTGGGAAAAAAATATATATATTTGGTCAGTCTTTTGATCCCTATAATCCAAACACAACTTATTTTATTTTATAGTTTGCTTAAGTCATCTAAGGACCAATTGGCTGCTGCTGGTCTACATGCCCTTCTTGCGGAGGAACTTAGCTGATAGAACACTCATGGCCTTCAGGTGGTGAATTTTACTGCTGATTCTTTAGCTAAAATGGGTCAATGCTCAATACCGGTGATAATATGACTATACATTTGGGTAGAAATGATTTTTAAGGCATATAGAGATGCAAAATATGTATTTGCTTGTTCATGTAAAGTTTGAAAAGTCGTGATTCAGGGGAAAAAAAAAACACATTTGGTCAATCTTTTGATCCCTCGAATCCAAACATAACTTATTCTATTTTAGTGTTTGCTTAAGTCATATAGGGACGAATTGGCTGTTGCTGCTCTATCTACCCCTCTTGCGGAGGAACTTAGCTGACAGAACACTCATGGCCTTCATGTGGTGAATTTTACTGCATTTTAGCTAAAATGGGTGTAATTATTTAATAGGCTAAAATGGGTGTAATGCTCAATAAGGTGATAATAGGACTATACATTTTGGTAGAATTGATTTTTAAGGCATATAGAAATGCCAGATATGTCTTGGCTTGTTCGTGTAAAGTTTAAAAAGACGTGATTCAGGGAAAAAAAACACACATTTGGTCAGTCTTTTGATCAATCGAATCCAAACGCAACTTATTCTATTTTAGTGTTTGCTTAAGTCATCTAGGGACCAATTGGCTGCCGCTGCTCTACTTGCTCCTCTTGCAGAGGAACATAACTGACATAACACTCATGGCCTTCAGGTGGTGAATTTTACTGCTGATTCTTTAGCTAAAATGGGTGCAATGCTTAATACAGGTGATAATAGGACTATACATTTGTGTAGAACTGATTTTTAAGGCATATAGAGATGCTAGATATGTCTTGGATTGTTCGTGTAAAGTTTAAAAAGACGTGATTCAAGGAGGAAAAAAAATATATTTGGACAGTCTTTTGATCCCTCGAATCCAAACACAACTTATTTTATTTTAGTGTTTGCTTAAGTCATCTAGGGACTAATTGATCTTGCTCTACCTGCCCCTCTTGCGGAGGAACTTAGATGACATAACACTCATGGCCTTCAGGTGGTGAATTTTACTGCCGATTCTTTACATAAAATGGGTACAATGCTCAATACATGTGATAATAGGACTATACATTTGGGTAAAACTGATTTTTAAGGCATATAGAGATGCCAGATATGTCTTGGATTGTTTGTGTAAAGTTTAAAAAGACGTGATTCAGGGGAAAAAAGAAAAACATTTGGGAAGTCTTTTGATCCCTCGAATCCAAACGCAACTTATTCTATTTTAGTGTTTGCTTAAGTCATCTAGGGACTAATTGGCTGATGTTGCTTTATCTGCCCCTCTTGCGGAGGAACTTAGCTGACAGAACAATCATGGCCTTCATGTGGTGAATTTTACTGATTCTTTATGTAAAATGGGTGCAATGCTAAATACAGGTGATAATAGGACTATACATTTGGGTAGAACTGATTTTTGAGCCATATAGAGATGCCAAATATGTCTTTGCTTGTTCATGTAAAGTTTAAAAACACGTGATTCGGGGAAAAAAAAGGAAAACAAAAAACATTTGGTAAGTCTTTTGATCCCCCGAATCCAAACACAACTTATTCTATTTTAGTGTTTGCTTAAGTCATCTAGGGACCAATTGGATGTTGCTGCTCTACCTGCCCCTCTTGCAGAGGAACATAACTGACATAACACTCATGGCCTTCAGGTGGTGAATTTTACGGATTCTTTAGCTAAAATGGGTGCAATGCTCAATACAGGTGATAATAGGACTATACATTTGGGTAGAACTGGTTTTTAAGGCATATAGAGATCCCAACAATGTCTTTGCTTGTTCATGTAAAGTTTAAAAGGACGTGATTCAAGGGAAAAAAAGAAAAAAAGAACATTTGGTCAGCCTTTTGATCCCTCGAATCCAAATACTACTTATTCTATTTTAGTGTTTGCTTGAGTCATCTAGGGAACAATTGGATGTTGCTGCTCTACGTTCCCCTCATGGAGAGGAACTTAGATGACATAACACTCATCGCCTTAAGGTGATGAATTTTACTGCTGGTTCTTTAGCTAAAATGGGTGTAATGCTCAATACCGGTGATAATATGACTATACATTTGGGTAGAACTAATTTTTAAGGCATATAGAGATGCCAGATATGTCTTGGCTTGTTCGTGCAAATTTTAAAAAGACGCGATTCTGGGAAAAAAATATATATATTTGGTCAGTCTTTTGATCCCTATAATCCAAACACAACTTATTTTATTTTATAGTTTGCTTAAGTCATCTAAGGACCAATTGGCTGCTGCTGGTCTACATGCCCTTCTTGCGGAGGAACTTAGCTGATAGAACACTCATGGCCTTCAGGTGGTGAATTTTACTGCTGATTCTTTAGCTAAAATGGGTCAATGCTCAATACCGGTGATAATATGACTATACATTTGGGTAGAACTGATTTTTAAGGCATATAGAGATGCAAAATATGTATTTGCTTGTTCATGTAAAGTTTGAAAAGTCGTGATTCAGGGAAAAAAAAAAACACATTTGGTCAATCTTTTGATCCCTCGAATCCAAACATAACTTATTCTATTTTAGTGTTTGCTTAAGTCATATAGGGACGAATTGGCTGTTGCTGCTCTATCTACCCCTCTTGCGGAGGAACTTAGCTGACAGAACACTCATGGCCTTCATGTGGTGAATTTTACTGCTGATTATTTAGCTAAAATGGGTGTAATGCTCAATAAGGTGATAATAGGACTATACATTTTGGTAGAATTGATTTTTAAGGCATATAGAAATGCCAGATATGTCTTGGCTTGTTCGTTTAAAGTTTAAAAAGACGTGATTCAGGGAAAAACACACACATTTGGTCAGTCTTTTGATCAATCGAATCCAAACACAACTTATTCTATTTTAGTGTTTGCTTAAGTCATCTAGGGACCAATTGGCTGCCGCTGCTCTACTTGCTCCTCTTGCAGAGGAACATAACTGACATAACACTCATGGCCTTCAGGTGGTGAATTTTACTGCTGATTCTTTAGCTAAAATGGGTGTAATGCTTAATACAGGTGATAATAGGACTATACATTTGTGTAGAACTGATTTTTAAGGCATATAGAGATGCTAGATATGTCTTGGAATGTTCGTGTAAAGTTTAAAAAGACGTGATTCAGGGAGGAAAAAAAATATTTGGACAGTCTTTTGATCCCTCGAATCCAAACACAACTTATTTTATTTTAGTGTTTGCTTAAGTCATCTAGGGACCAATTGACTGCTGCTGCTCTACCTGCCCCTCTTGCGGAGGAACTTAGATGACAGAACACTCATGGCCTTCAGGTGGTGAATTTTACTGCCGATGCTTTACATAAAATGGGTACAATGCTCAATACATGTGATAATAGGACTATACATTTGGGTAAAACTGATTTTTAAGGCATATAGAGATGCCAGATATGTCTTGGATTGTTTGTGTAAAGTTTAAAAAGACGTGATTCAGGGGAAAAAAGAAAAACATTTGGGAAGTCTTTTGATCCCTCGAATCCAAACGCAACTTATTCTATTTTAATGTTTGCTTAAGTCATCTAGGGACTAATTGGTTGATGTTGCTCTATCTGCCCCTCTTGCGGAGGAACTTAGCTGACAGAACAATCATGGCCTTCATGTGGTGAATTTTACTGATTCTTTAGCTAAAATGGGTGCAATGCTAAATACAGGTGATAATAGGACTATACATTTGGGTAGAACTGATTTTTGAGCCATATAGAGATGCCAAATATGTCTTTGCTTGTTCATGTAAAGTTTAAAAACACGTGATTCGGGGAAAAAAAAGGAAAACAAAAAACATTTGGTAAGTCTTTTGATCCCCCGAATCCAAACACAACTTATTCTATTTTAGTGTTTGCTTAAGTCATCTAGGGACCAATTGGATGTTGCTGCTCTACCTGCCCCTCTTGCGGAGGAACTTACCTCACAGAACACTCATGGCCTTCAGGTGGTGAATTTTACTGCTGATTCTTTAGCTTAAATGGGTGCAATGCTCAATACAGGTGATAATATGACTACACATTTGGGTAGAACTGATTTTTAAGGCATATAAAGATGCCAGATATGTCTTGGTTTGTTCGTTTAAAGTTTAAAAAGACATGATTCAGGGGAAAAAAAACTACATTTGGTCAGTCTTTTGATCCCTCGAATCCAAACACAACTTATTCTATTTTAGTGTTTGCTTAAGTCATCTAGGGACCAATTGGCTGATGTTGCTCTACCTTCCCCTCTTGCGGAGGAACTTAGCTGACAGAACACTCATGGCCTTCAGGTGGTGAATTTTACTGATTCTTTAGCTTAAATGGGTGCAATGCTCAATACAAGGTGATAATAGGACTATACATTTGGGTAGAACTGATTTTAAGGCATATAGAGATGCTAGATATGTCTTTGCTTGTTCATGTAAAGTTTTTAAAACACGTGATTCAAGGGAAAAAAAGAAAAATAAATAAATTTGGCCAGTCTTTTGATCCCTCGAATCCAAACGCAACTTATTCTATTTTAGTGTTTGCTTAAGTCATCTAGGGACCAATTGGCTGATGCTGCTCTACCTGCCCTTTCTTGCGGAGAAACTTAGCTGACAGACACTCATGGCCTTCAGTTGGTGAATTTTACTGTTGATTCTTTAGCTAAAATGGGTGCAATGCTCAATACAGGTGATAATAATACTATACATTTTGGTAGAGCTGATTTTTAAGGCATATAGAGATGCCAAATATGTCTTGCCTTCTTCGTGTGAAGTTTAAAAAGACGTGATTCAGTGGAAAAAAAAAAGAAAAAAAAAACATTTGGTCAGCCTTTTAATCCCTGACTCCTCGATTCAAACATAACTTATTCTATTCTAGTGTTTACTTAAGTCGTCTAGGGACCAATTGGGGATATTTTTTTTAGTGTTTGCTGTGGGGATTCTTCGTGAATCTTTAACCCCCCTCAGCAATAAACGCCAATTGGCACTCTTATTCTATTCTCCTGCTCTTCGGGGTAACATCACTCTTCTCTTCGAGTAGAAAGAAAACTTCTGCCTGAAAACCCTAATTCAAGCGATGGGAGATCTTCAAGAGAAAAAACCTCCAAAACTGCCGATTCCTGGGCGTAGGAATATTATGATTACAAGTGCACTACCTTACGTGAATAACGTTCCTCATCTTGGAAATATCATAGGATGTGTTTTGAGTGCTGATGTCTTTGCTCGTTATTGCCGTCTACGAGGTTATAACGCAATTTATATGTGTGGAACTGATGAATATGGAACCGCCACTGAAACCAAAGCTATGGAAGAAGGTTGTACACCTAAGGAGATTTGTGACAAGTAAGATACTCTTTTATTTTTTTAATTCATCATTTTTATCTGAGGAGACAAATCATGTTTAATTTTTATCTTATCATATTTGCATGTTGTTGACTGTGATTTAATTTACAATCAATTTTTTTTGTTTGATTTTTGATGAGTTAAAATTTTGTAATTTAAATCTAAGGTCGTTTTTATCAGAAGGCCTAAATTAACATAGGCTAATAATTAGAATAAAAAGTTAGGTTTATGTCTTAGCTGAAGTAGTTTTTGGCGGTTTTGGTGTCAATTTCGTGGTTTAGAATCACCAGCGACCAGCAGTTTGGTCTACTTATATTTGTATTACATGTTGGCGATTATGGAAATGCCTAAGACATTTATCTTAAGTATCCTGCTTAAAGAGGACTATCGTTTGGTCTGGCAGAACTTTACCAATTAATTGCATAACATTTGCTGCTTTTGTAGGTACCATGCAATTCACAGAGATGTTTACAACTGGTTTGACATAAGTTTTGATGAGTTTGGACGCACTTCTAGTCCCCAACAGACTGAAGTTTGCCAAGCAATTTTCAAAAAGCTGATGGAGAACAACTGGCTATCTGAAAATACAATGCAGCAGGTACAAACTTATGTTTTTCTAATTTGTTTGGTTGAATAGTATCATGGGTTTTCCTAGTTTCTAAAATTAGCCAGCCATTTCTGTTGTTAATATTTTTTTACGATATTATCCAATGATGGACCTTTGTCTTAGTTTCCTTGATTTTGATCAGTCCTGCATTGTAAGCACTTTTGATTTTTTAGTTCACCTAATTCTATTAATTTACACAGCTTTACTGCAAAACGTGTAAGCGTTTCTTAGCTGATCGGCTGGTGGAAGGAACCTGTCCTAGACCCACATGTAACTATGATTCCGCACGAGGTGACCAGTGTGAAAAATGTGGAAACCTTTTGAATCCTACAGAGCTACAGGATCCCAAGTGCAAGGTTTGACATATGTTTCAATTTACTTTCCTTGTGTTTTTTCATTTCCCTTTCTCCTCAAGGTTCAGCTTTTAGTTTTAACATAGGTGGGACTTATTGCATTATGCATAAAGATACACCTATCTCGTTTGATTTGCTTATTCAATCATTGGTCTTATTGTTGGTACTACAGGTATGCCGAAACACTCCTGAAATACGTGATACAGATCACTTGTTTCTAGAACTCCCCTTGCTGAAGGATAAATTGGAAGAGTATATCAACAATATGTCGGTGGCTGGATCATGGAGCCAGAATGCAATTCAAGCTACAAATGCATGGCTAAAAGAGGGCCTGAGATCAAGGTGTATAACCAGAGATCTTAAGTGGGGGGTTCCTGTTCCACATGAGAAATACAAGGACAAGGTTAGACTAGATAATCGGATTTTTGTATGGGTCTCAGTTTTTTCTTTGTACCGTGATTGCTTTATGTTTCGGACCGTATTTCATTTCAGGTTTTCTATGTTTGGTTCGATGCACCTATTGGCTACGTCTCGATAACTTCATGCTACACTTCTGATTGGGAGAAGTGGTGGAAGAATCCAGAAAATGTGGAGCTTTATCAATTTATGGGGAAGGACAATGTACCATTCCACACTGTAAGTGTTCCCCATCTTTCTGTTCCTCTTTCGAATCATTAGTGACTTCATTATGTCAATTTCACTATAGTTCTACTCTCTGTGTCAATGCTTCTGTAGCTGCCAGCGTCTTCTTCGACTGAGATTGAACTGTACACATATTCTGTTTGTTAACACTTAATATGTTTTTGCTCTGTTGGTTTAGGCCAATTTGAGATGTCTTGGAAGTTGCATCTCTATTTTTTGCCAGTGATCCCTAGTTATTGTAGTTATATAGTGCATTCAATATTTGATTTATACTAAACTATAGCTGCTGATTTTGATGATATTGTGACTTTAGGTAATGTTCCCCTCAACTCTTCTTGGAACTGACGAAAACTGGACGCTAATGAAGACTATTAGTGTTACAGAATATTTAAATTATGAAGCAGGTATGCAGTAATATTGTAGTCATTACATCAGTGTGCAGATATTACTGGACTCCTTTAGTATCTAGTGTAGCTGAATATTCTGTGAATTTGCAATAATTTTTCAGGGAAGTTCTCCAAGAGTAAAGGAATAGGTATTTTTGGCAATGACGCAAAAGACACAAAGATTCCTTCAGAAGTATGGAGATACTATTTGCTGACAAATAGGCCTGAAGTGAGAACTCTACCCTATTCATTAGCTGTTGCTGACAATGTATATATTGGTTATAATTCTCTTGGACTTGTGTGTTCGTTTAGGTATCAGATACTCTATTTACATGGAAGGATTTGCAAGTCAAACTTAACAGCGAGTTGCTTGCTAACTTGGGCAATTTTATCAATCGGGTCTTGAGCTTCATTGCCAAACCTTCAGGTTAGTCTATTTTCATGTGTATGATCATTGCAGAACAGAGTTACACACTTGCTGATTTATTGTGTAGTTTAATTCAATAAGCTGGGAATTTGACAGGCAAAAAACAACCTTTGCATTGTACATCATGGGAATAATACCCCTCAAAGAGATGTTTTCTGTTTCATGCTTGATAGTTACTTATTTTTATACTTGGGACATGTCTTAGATTTCACCTCACTTTTCGCAGGTTTAGGTTATGGTTCTATTATCCCTGATGCTGCAAATGCAGAATCACACTCCCTGACAAAGGTGTTGGTGGAGAAAGTTGGAAAACATGTTGAGCAATATGTTGAAGCTATGGAGAAGGTATATATAAATAATATAATGTATCTGAACTGAATTTGATCTCCGGCTCTTACTTCCTAAGCATCCTCCTATACTCTGAAAATCTTATATAACCTCATTAGAATTATATGGTTTAACTATTTTCTTTTCCGTTGTGGTGTAGGTTAAACTAAAGCAAGGCCTGAAAATTGCAATGAGCATTTCAAGTGAAGGAAATTGCTACCTACAAGTAAATCTAATTTTCTAGTATCTTACTATTTTGAGACGATGACCTGTTACTGCTAAAGAAAAACTTCTAGTTTCTTGCAGAACTTCTTTCTAATGGATGTTTTTGATAAATTATAGGATAGCCAGTTCTGGAAACTATACAGGGAAGATCCAGCTTCTTGTGCCATTGTCATGAGAACTTCTGTTGGGCTAGTTTATCTTCTAGCATCTCTTTTGGAACCGTTTATCCCATCATTTTCTGTAGAGGTAACTTGTATCTACGCTGTTTGTCCGTACTTGTGTAACTATGTGTTATCACTTTGTGTCTTGTTGTTTTTGTACACTGAATCATATAGTGTTTGTTGATGGACTCAGGTAGTAAAGCAACTTAATTTACCTTCTGAGCTTCCACTCTCACTTAGCGATGAAAACGGAGATATAAACAGGGCAAGAAGACCTTGGGAGATTATACCTTCTTGCCACAAAATTGGGATCCCAGAGCCATTTTTCAAAGAGCTGGTATGTGCCTGTCTAAACTTTTCATGTTCTGTTGGTGTTTGCTCACTGTGTTTTCTTTTACTTCTTTTTAATCTTCTGAAGCTTTTCTCTTGGTCAGAAAGATGAAGAGGTAGAGTTCTTCAGGGAGAAGTTCGCTGGAAGTCAAGCTGACAGAAAGGTAAAGGCTGATGAAGCTGATGCAAAAAAGATGGCTGCCGAACTTCAGAAAACCAAGCTTTCTGGTAAGACAGTATTCATTCTCTTTATCAGATTGTTAATTGTTTTCGTGGTGCTGATGTTGGTGCGGGGGGATCTTCCTCTTGATTATTTGGAGTGATTTGAATAGAGTTTTTTTTGGTGCTCAGATGCAAAGAAACAAAAGGCATCAAGATCTGCATCTGGGGGAGATGCTGAAACAGAAATTAGCATCAGTAGAATTGACATTCGTGTTGGTCTTATTACTAAGGTCATGAGACATCCAGATGCTGATTCGCTGTATGTCGAAGAGATCGATGTGGGTGAAGCTACACCACGTACTGTTGTTAGCGGGCTTGTGAAGTTCATCTCCATCGAAGAAATGGAGGTGTGTGTCTATGTTAGTAGTTAGATTGGTTACATTATTTCGTATTTTTCTTTGCATAACTTGATGTTCTATGAAATTTTCCATGTGCAGAACCGAAAAGTTTGTGTTCTGTGCAACCTGAAATCAGCAACAATGCGTGGTATTAAATCTCATGCTATGGTTCTTGCTGCCTCCAATGAGGACCACAGTAAGGTAAGGAAAACAGTTGCTATTTACTGGCCTCGTCCTTTTATTTTTAGTTCTTATTTGTTGTTATACTACTCCCTTCATCGTCTGGTTAAAAGACCAGTGCGTATTTTTGTTTAATTATATCGACCCACTTGTGTAATCAGAAAGTTCTCAGAAGAATCTAAGGTGCTTCACAAAATAAATAAATAAAATAATCTAAGGTTTTGGAAACATAAATGATGTAATTGGCATAATTGTTTTCAGGTTGAATTGGTGGATCCACCAAGCTCTGCTTCAGTGGGGGAGAGAGTTACCTTCCCTGGTTTTGAAGGTGTTCCTGATGACGTGCTAAATCCTAAGAAGAAGGTATGGGAAACATTACAAGTAGATCTGAAGACTGATGCTGAACTGGTAGCTCGATACAAAGATATTCCATTAACTACGTCAGCTGGAGTTTGCAAAGTCTTGTCCATATCAAGTGGAGCCATAAGGTAGAGGTTGTCATGAAAAAGCCTCTCGGAAATTTCATAGAATTTTATTTTTTTGATTGTTGTGTTATAACATCAGCTATTGCTATTATTAGGATATATATATAGGGTTAAAGATAAAATTCCCCAAATCGACCCCCAGGTTTGAAAATGCCCCAGACGTTAGTCGAAAGATCAAAATGCCCCAAAATGAAATCAAAATGGCCCATTCCGTTATGTATTCCGTTACAGAGAGTTAGGTGGTCAAAATGCGTAAGCATGTGGCCCGTACGTGGAAAAAAATGACATATGTACCCCTTCTGTCACATGTTTAAAATTCAGGGTTCAAGACCTAGGGTTCAGGGTTTAGGTTCAGCGGTGATGGTGGTGGTGGTGGTGGGTTCAGTGTTTAAACTTCAGGATTCAATACCTAGGGTTGTGGTGGCGGTGGTGTTGGCAGTTGCGATGGTGGTGGTTGCGGTGGGTTCAGTGTTTAAACTTCAGGATTCAATACCTAGGGTTGTGGTGGCGGTGGTGTTGGCAGTTGCGATGGTGGTGGTTGCGGTGGTGGCGGTAGTGGTGTTGGTGGTGGTAGCGGCGATGGTGGTGGTGGTGGCGGTAGTGGTGTTGGTGGTGGTAGCGGCGATGGTGGTGGTTGCGGTGGCGGCGGTAGTGGTGTTGGTGGTGGTAGCGGCGATGGTGGTGGTTGCGGTGGTGGTAGTGGTGGTGTTGGCGGCGATGGTGGTGGTGTTGGTGTTGGCGGTGGTGGTGGTGTTGGCGGCGATAGTGGTGGTAGTGGTGGTGTTGGCGGCGATGGTGGTGGTGTTGGCGGCGATGGTGGTGGTCGTGATGGCGGTGGTGTAATGAAATTATAAGCATACGTGTTGGGTGTCAAAGGGCAAAAATGAAAATTCACATAACAGTTGACTAGTCAAAGGTAATGAAAATGCCCATTTTGACTATTATAGGGAAAACTAACGGAATTGGGCATTTTGATCTTTCGACTAACGTCCGGGGCATTTTCAAACCTGGAGGGTCGATTTTGGGGCATTTTATCATTTAACCCATATATATATGTAGTAATCAACTTTAGCTCAAATGCAAAATGGAATGGAGGGCAAAGTCTCTCTGGGATAATACAGAGACTGATTTTTTGAGGCCAAGCCATATCTTTAATTATGCAACTAAGAAAGCAAATCAGGCAGCAATTGCATTGGCTAACCAAAACCAATGCAATTTCAACCCGTAACTATCAAGACCTCCTAGTTATATTTTCGATCTTCTAGGCAGAGACAGAATTGGGAGCTTAGCTCTCAACAAAGCCATGTATCTTTTCCCTTTCAGTAATTCTAAATTTTTCTTATCAATTTTTTTAGCGATGTTCTACTAGATTTTTCACTTCCAAAAAGCCTTCAGAGCTTTTCATCTGGTTCCCGGAACTTCAGTAAAAAATCTAGGGTAAAAAAAATCCGACCTACCGGATTCGAACCAGTGACCTAAGGATCGTCTGCTACAAACTACAGTCCTCCGCTCTACCAACTGAGCTAAGGTCGGTTGTGCCCTTTATTTCTATTTCTATTTATATATACTTAACCAAAATATAATTTTAACTTTGTCATCCTAGGTCAAATGTAAATTGCACGTGTAAGAGACCGATAATGTGACATGGCCCATGGGAAGTTTTTTCCGTTTCCTCTTTCGTGAAGATCTAACCAGTTGGGGATATAATTGTGGACGTTACAAATTACTTTTTGTTTCATCACTTTCTCGTGGGCTCTTCTGACAAAGGAAGGAATACAAATCCTTGGCATTTTCCCTGCATAAACGTATAACTGCCTCTCGATCGATCTTCCTTTTCTTGTTTTCAAGAAATGGAGGTTACATTTGATTGTGGATCTGTGAAATCAATAACAACAAGCTCTGATGGATGTCTCAATCTTGCATATCACTAAGTTGGCTCTAGTTGATTTATAAATAGCAATTTATATTTCGTAATATGGTCTTGAATTTTATAGTTTACGAGGACAAAGAGTTTAGGTACACATGGATTTGGTGGTGGCATAATCATAGCTAAAAAAAACCTAGTTTAATCAGGGGCTAAGGATTTTAATTGGGGGCCATCACTAGATGACAAAATAGGTTTCCTAATAGCAATTTGGGTCACCCCTTATAAAAATATTTTTCTAAATGGCTAAAATGCCCCCAAGTGATTAGGGTTAAAATTTAATTAATTAATGATAATCTTACTTAATTAGAGTTTAATTCTTTTTTTTTCGGATTGTTTGTCTGCAATTTTTAGTCCAATTTTTTTTTTTTTTTTTTTGCCCAGATCATTATAAAAAGTCGTCAAGGTATTGAATTTTTTCATTGCCGACCCTAAATAGTCGTTAATTTTAAGACTGTAAACAGTGACGACTCTTAACTGTCGACAATTCACTAATGGCGGAAATGTACGACAGTTTAGAGTCGTCAAGAAAAAATCAATTCCCTGACGACCCTTTGAAAGGGTCGTTACTGTTTTATTACTTAAAGGACGACTTTAAACAGTCGTTAACGTTTTTGTAGTGTCGTTATAAACAGTCGTTAGGCTTTAAAAAGCATCGTTAATGTACGACAGTTTAGAGTAGTCATATACATACTCAATTCCTTGACGACTCTAAACTGTCGTTAATGTCGTACGAAGGGTCGTTAGTTGAAAAAAAAAATATTTGTCAAGGGTAAAACAGTATATTCACAGTCGGATTAATACGCCCAGAAAAAATTTTGTGGTGTAAATGGCCTCCAATTAAACTAGGCTAAAAAAGTACTCCCTTCGTTCCTTTTTAATAAGGTGGTTTGTTTTTAGAGAAATTTAAAGAAATTAAGAGAACTAATAATTGAAAGTGGTCTTCATGACACTTGTCAATAAAAGAAATGAAGTGAAATGGTTCCCATGACACTTGTCAGCAAAAGAAGTAAAGTGAAATGGTCCACATGACACTTGTCATCAAAAGAAGTTACGAGAAAAGTGGTCCTAGAAAATTAAAGTAACATTTAACTTTCTCTATTAGGAACAGAAAACTAAAGTAACATTTGACTTTCCCTATTAGGAAGCCAGCCTATTTTTTTGAAACATTTATTTATAGAAACCAGCCTATTAAAAAGGAACGGAGGAAGTAATATATTCCAAACAACTTGCTTGCTGTAGTTAGACCTCTGAAACAAAGATTCTCTGGCATCTCAGTTGCAAGTAACACATACAAATAAAATATTAATAAAATGTGAACTGATGAGACATTCCACGCACGGACAAGATAACTTAAACGCGCCACGAATAAAGAAAGTGGTAATTGAAATAATGTCCTTTGTTTTGATGGGATTTATAATTATCCTTATCATACAATAAATATATCACTCCCCATCTATAATCCTATTAGGGTCCATTAACGTTATTTCCTCTTTACATATTTACCCTGCGTCACAAGTATTCCTTTTCATTCTTTTCTCTTGAGATCGAAATTCTCTCTTTCCAACTACAGCCGCCACCACTACCACTTCACCCGCCATTACCTCCGCCGCTCCAAATAAATTCAGGAACACCTCCTCCGCCATCACCTCCGCCACTGCATGAATCAATGGATAACCCTAGAAATCATATGTATATGTGATTCGGATTCCTATCCCAGATTCGGTATTAGATTCCTTTCTGTGAATCAATCAAATTAGGTTATCACCACCGCCACAAATCACCACTGTTTCTCCGATGTCTTTCATTGTAGAATATGAAATTACTTTTTATTTAATCGTTCTTAGTGTCGGAAAATTATTTTTCTTTTCCAACATCTGTTATTGGTACTGATTTTGTTGATCGATCGAGAAACAATTGATTGGTGTTGATGGTGGAGGAGGCGGTGGTAGTGAAGTGAAATGAAAATATTGGATCTAAATTTCTAATTCGAGATAACTTAAGAAACCTAAAAGATTGATAGTATTCAACATCAACGATATTAATTTATCTATAAAGGTCGTCTCATCTTCATATGAGAAAACAATAGCAATATTTTACGTAGTGAAAATCCTATTGAATTAGGTGAATAATGATTAATGTTTTGATCATTATTATTATTATCATATATGATCTGTGTGTGTTGTGTTTGTCTCTGGGGGTTCATTGAATTTCTGTTTTGATCATTATTATTATTGGTGGATGTGAAACTGCAGAAAACAGTGACGGCGGCGGTGGTAGTTCATTGTTGATCCAACTAAAATGGATAAACTTATACTGTTGATCCAACTGCAATGGATAAACTTGTAATGACCGTCAATCTCGTCAACGCAATTAGACCAGTCAAGGCACGATTTAGCCGCTAATGAATTGATTAGATTAACCAACGTTAATTAATAGAAATTAATCTAACAACGATTTAGATACGAAACTAGTATTATTGAGCAGGTCTCAGAAAAGTTACGCGGAATAGACTACTCGAACGTGTCATTCGGATATTGGACGAAGAAGATAACGTCAGAATTGTACGTGGGGCGAAAATAACCATTTTACATCTAAAAACCGCCTTGCCTCCCCTTAACCGTTTCGAGGAACCCGTAGTAAAACCATTTGGGTTTATCACGCTTTACGTGTCGAAGAGAATTCATTCTCTTATCTTCTTTCTTTTTCTTTCTTCTTCTTCTTTTTTTCTTTTCTTCCTCCTGTTCAGCTTCTGCGAGAGATTTAAGAGTCGAGAGTGAGTTTTGAGTGAAAGTAACTCGGTGAAGGAATTGTTTAGATGATGGAGTAGTCGAAGTTGTTGTTGTTGAAGAAGAATAGATGAATCAGAAAATCAGAAGTTAGGGTTTCAGGAAGATAAGGTTGATTGAAGGATTTTGTAGAATTGATGAGGATATGGTGTTGTTGAAAGATAGATAACAACGGGGTTGTTGCTTAATTGGAGTTGCGCGGTTGTTCTGAAGTTGATTTGAGGATCGAATCAAGAGCTAGGGTTTGTAAGAAAAGTTCAGATGAGAGTTTGAAGATGAAGTTAATGGTTTAGGACAATGAATTAATGATGGGTTTGTTCTGAATCGAAGAATATTTGGATGTATTGGGTTTAATTGCAGTTTCTGTTGGAAATTGAATCAGTGAATTAGGGTCTCGATGTTGAGAATTAGGAATTGAATTAAGTTTAATTGAGAATTGTTTGTGATGATGGGATTGATGTGGTGATGGATAAACTGTATTGGTAGGTTGTTGTAACCTTAAGAAGAATCACAGAATCCAGTTAAGCAGAAAGACGAGTTGAATTGTGTTTGCTGGAATGGAACTAATCTGAGGTAATTGCCATTCATTATTAAATTTAGTAAAGTTATTTGATTCCATATTGAAGTTGTATAATTGTTATTGGATTCACAGCTGAGTTAGATATAAGGGTTGTGTTTGGATGGAATTATAAATGGTAGTTAAGTGTAACTGAAATCAGATAAAGATGAGTGTTTATGGTTATGCAGTGGGTGATTTTGAAGTTGCAAGTGTTGTTGAAATATGAATTGCAGTTTAAATTTATGTTATGTTCAGGGATTGGTTATGGTGGAGATGACTCAGAAGTTAGGCTAATCGAGTTATTAGGGACGTGAATTAGATGTAGAAGGGATGATGATGTTATTTCTGGATGTTGAATGAGTTGGGGTTGTTTTGGTGTTGCATATGAGATTTGATGTATGTGTGTTGAAACTGAGATTGAGCTGCAGTCAGTGGTACTGAACAAAGAAAAATGGATTAAGGGTGTATGATCTAGATAAGGGAATTGGAGTTAATTATGGAATTCAGTTTGGTGGGTATGTAGTTGTTATTGAGATAATATTAGGATTGAGTTTTAGGAACTGGTATTGAGATGTATTGCAGGAAGTGCAAGTGGAAAATGAAGTAATCTGTGATTTGTGTAGAACTCTTGGAGTTGGTTTGTACTGTTAAGATGTATAGGCCGAGTTGACTGTAATGCTGTTTTAGCAATGGACTTAGTGAAAGCCTGCAAATGCAGATTAAGGTAATAGATTTTGTATTTGGGATTGATCTGCGAAGTTGCTTTTAATAGAATGAAATGTATAGTAATTATATGAACTTCTGTATTTGAGACTTAGGCCTGTTAGACATCCCAGTCAGCCTAGCTGACTAATCTGACTCAGGTTGTCTGACTGAGTTGAGTTAACTCAGTAAACCATGATTCAACTCAGTGAGTTGACTCGTTTGACTTGAATCCCTTGACTTTGACTATTGACTTGACCTTAGACGTTGACCGTCAGTTGACCAAGTGGACTGTTAGTGACCGTTTGTTGACCATATGGACTGGGCCTTAGTTATTGGGCTGTTTTAGGAGACTTGGGCTTATGGCAGTTTCTTAATTAGACATTTTGGACCTATTGTGGTCCGAATTAACATCCAGTTCCTTCTACAAAGTTGTAGATATTCACAAGACTTAGCTACGGACTATAGAATCAATCTAATCGGATTAGTAAACTCTTAGTTATACTAAAGATAGAGAATAAGATACCATAATGGACTTAGAACCATTAGATAGAATTGTATGATTCTTGTGTGAGCCTTTTGGCTAGATTCTTAGACTTCTTGTGTGATTAACAGTTTGTTATTAACAACGCTCGATTCAACGGACGAACCAGTGGATCGTGGATCTCGAGGTAGGCGTGGCCTGTCATCAAAAAGGTGTGGGAATGCATTTGACTCTTTGTATTCATTATTGTTATTTTTATAAAATATTATGCTTAACAAACTCATGCATTGTCTGTTTCTGCATTCTATATTTTATTTAAAATGCATTATGATAATTCTGTTATTTATGTGAATCTTTCCACGATGTGGAAAGGACTTGTATTGTTTCGTCGTCAACATAAATTGTTATGGGAAATGAGAATTTCCACTTGTGGTATATAGGATATGCTCCTTCACTTTTATACCTAGAGCTTTTATTGAATAGAGTTGGTCACCATGGTCTTGGTGGCATCCATAGCTATATAGGTGTGAATTGCCGGTATTTAGGGGTTCACAACCATATTAGTACATTTTTTGACGAAGGAGTTTGTTCTATATAAATGTATGATTATTTTTAGTGACTTAGTCACTGTTTAATATTTTCGGAAAAACATTATTGTTTTCCAAATCTTGCATATGATTACTTAGAAGGTTAAATGTTAATTATTCCCACTTCAGTTTCTGTGACAGATCAGGGTTGCGCAACGAAAGCTTCACGGGTTGACTTCGCTAGTTGATTAACTTCTGTTATATTCGTTATGTTGTATATTTATTTAAAAACCAAATGACTATTATATATGTATCATTGAGAGAAGATCTTGTATATATATTTCTGAGCTCACTATTAGATCTTAAACGGGAATAGTTAGAATTAGCCGGTGCCAATTAGTAAACTAGATTAGCTTAGAACTGGGTTGGGTTTGTGAGATAAATCTTAATCACTAAAAGCTATCAATAAATAAAATATTTATTTGATTGATTGAATTGTTTTGTTTGATTGTTTATCTGTGTAATGGAGTAAAAAAATTATAGGGTACCCCAATAATTAGTCTAGTGGAGATTAGAGAATAAATGATTTAAAATTATGAACGCATGCGCATACACAAGTCAATACTAAAAATAGTGAGATTAGTATTATTGATAAATCTTGAAAGTCACGTAGAAATTTATTAAGTATCTTGCCTTATACGTAGGGTCAATAATTTATAATCACATAAATGTTAATAATATTTTTGGACTTAATAATATTTATAAGAGTAGTTAGAATAATATTTCAACCATCAATGTTAACAATAAAATATTATTATAACAATAACTATAAATGATAATAAAAGTAAAGGAAATTTTAATAAAATTTTGTTAGCATTTATCAATTAATGTCACGTTGCAATTAACTTAACTAAAATTCATCAAAGATATATATATAACGATAAAAATAATAATTATGATTAATTAAATAGTTATGAAACAATTTAATAACACTTGTTTACGGTTAAATTTTATAAATTAAACTAATTACAAATTAGGGATATAAGTTTACTTCTAAACTAGATAACTAATGTAATGCTTTTAGGCGTTAGACTTAAGAAAACGAGGATATAATAATGTATAAAATGAAAAGACTCAAACTGTTACTTCTAAACTATCCTTAGTTTAACAAATGATTCAATAAATCTTTAAAATAAAACAAATATACATGAAATAGTAATAATAGCAATCGGATAATTAGTGTAATATTATAATTAAAAGAAAATAAATTCGTATACTAACAGAATCGTTCTTCATAAATAAATTTAATTTTCTGTTGAAACGAAAAGTTAGTATGACAAACTTGAACTATTAAAATTTAAATTAGTATTGTATTGAGCATAATTTAAATTAAAATATCATTAACAAATATACAAAGATAAAATAATGACTAAGACTAAAAAGCTACGTAATTAGCTACGGTTAAGATTTGCAAAGTTAAAAATAACAAATTAGAAGTATATGTTTTGCATTTAAATAAGATAGTTAAAACAAGACTATTAAGACATATTAAATCTTTATGCAGACTTAAAGTTTAAAAATCATATTAAATTACTAACACCAATATGTAATAAGATATACTATATTACCAATTCAATCTGAATAAATAAAATCTGTTATATCAATCTTTTCGTGAAAATAAAATTATATTTACGAGATCAGGGTTTAAAAAAATTAAACTAAGTATCATTACTAAATAATTATTTTGATTGTATGTTGGTTATGCTAGTAATCAAATAAGAAAATTTGATAAAACAATAATGAAAATGATAGTATAATTAAGACAATAATTTTCGATAAAATAAGCAAATTATAATACTGTCTAATATTAATTATTATAAAATTTAGAGTTAATGTAAATATCATTTGGATAATATTATTGGATTGTAATAGCAGAATGTAGATTTTATTAATAATATAACTTAAGGATTACTTAACAATAATATAAACTTAAGGAAATAAAGTTAGATCAAATCAAATCTAGTATTAATAATAAAGTTAAACTTCGCATTATGATTAATTATGAATAACTTATATCAGTCTAAGAAATAAGAAATATATGTAATAACAATAATTAAATATTAATACCAAACGACATGAAAAATAAATAAAATAAAATAAAAATAAATAAATAAATAAGTAATTTAAATTGGTTATTTATTTTTAACAAGTTGCATAATAAAATAAACAAATAGACACACTGGAAATAATAATAGTAATATTTGAATAATAGTTATAACATTCAGTTATTTTAAAATAGTACATGAATTTTAAATAATTATTTAATTATAATATTATGATTTCATTCGGAATTAAACGGTTAGATGGGAGTCTCGGGGGAAATTTGCAGGGATAGGTTTAGGGTGGGCCACCTTTTTTTTCTTCTCTCACGCGGTAGAATGGGCGGTGTCCCCTCACGGTACACCAAGCATTACTGGTAACATACACCTCAGTCGGAAGAAAGTACACGAAACTGGATAAGAACTATAGTTTATAGACTGAAGAAGCACCCACTGCATGTATGACAAGTGAAGATCAACAAAAATATCTACATCGCTTTTGCTGATGCTTTTATGACGCGTCAACTAAATGGACAAGTTCTGTGAACTACTTTACATTTTCTACACAATAATAACAACAAGTGTAATCTAGATAGAGAGTGAGAGAAACAAAAATGGAGACTAGCACCTTTGATCAGTCTACTGTGGAAGGAGGAGAAGGAACGTCAATAATAATGCAACAGGAACAAGAACAAATCCCACGGCAAGAAATGATGCCACCAGTGTTAGCAGAGAAGAAGAAACCAATGAAAGTTTTGGTAGCTATTGATGATAGTGAAGGAAGCTTCTATGCTTTAAAGTGGGCTCTTGATAATCTTTTCACTTCTGGTGCTGCTTCTTCAACCGAACCTGATCAAAATCAAAATTTTGGAATGCTTTATCTTCTTAATGTTCAGCAACCTTTTCAACACTACATCTTTCCTGCTGGTCCTGGTAATATAAAAAAACAAATTTCATATGTTTTCTTAAAATTAAGAAAAATAAGAAGTTTAGGATTTATTTACCCCTAAACGAAGGGGTTAAACCTTCGACCTTGTGGTTAACAGCCACATGCTCTAACAAAATAAGCTATTCCAGCAATTTGCTTCCGTTGGTTTTTAAGGTTGTTTTTTTTAACTGAATAAATCGAAAGATATTTTTTTTTTGTGTAGCCGTGTATGCAACCACATCAGTGATAGAGTCAGTAAGGAAAGCACAAGAACAAAACTCTACCATGTTGCTGTCTCGTGCATCACAAATTTGCAAACAAAGGCCGGTATGATCTTGATTATTATTATTATTATTTAATTTTATTTTGGTATGATCTTGATTACTTTTTTATATATTTTTTTTAAAGCATTTGATCGATGATGAAATAGTTTCTCTTTAATTATTTTGGAAATTTTTATGGATGACAGGTAAAAGTGGAAACGTTGATGATGGAAGGAGATCCAAAGGATATGATATGTCAAGCAGCTGAGCAGCTGCATGCTGATCTTCTTGTTGTTGGTAGCCGTGGTCTTGGAAAAATTAAGAGGTTGACTAAAATTACTCTGTAAATTTAACTTCATTGTGAAAAAACTAATCAAATTCAATTGTTATTAATAATTCAAGTTTCTTTGGTTTTATTTCCTTTGTCCTAATTTTAGTGGATGAATTAATGTGCAGGGCGTTTCTTGGGAGTGTTAGTGATTATTGTGCTCATCATGCCAAGTGCCCTATCCTCATTGTCAAACCACCACAGTGATGATAAGATGATTCAACAAAGAATTAGAGTTAACTTCTGCTGCAGCTTCACAAGGACTCAAGGACTCTATGTGCTAGTGATGTACTATTAATACTACTAATAATAAAATGTATGTATAGTAAGGGACTTGGTAAGTTTTCTTGTGGGGTTTTTTCTAGTAAATGAATGGTTTTAAGTTTAGCCGTGAAGCCCCTGTTAATCGAACTTTGTTGCATTTTGTTCTTTACTAGAAATAATCTCTGCCGTAACGGCACTGGTTACCGAATCAATGGTACTGGTTGAGACCGAATCAATATTACGTGTAATACAGAATCTGATAAGTTGGTAGTAGCTTTATTATAAAAAATAGTATAAAAGGCCCTGCAAACTATCTTCTCTATATTATTTTTTTGAGGAATTGTCATAAGATAATTAGGAAAACTATAAAGTGTTTATAGTTCATTTAATTATTTTTTTGAGGAATTGTCTAAAGATAATTAGGAAAACTATAAAGTGTTTATAGTTCATTTTAATGCAATTAACAGGTGAAAACTATAGGCTTTTCCTCATAGAAATACGATGGTTTGGGTCAAGAGTTATGGAGGGACATGTTTTGAGTCACTGAATATTGACGGACTGGGTTGAAACGGTCAACCTAGTTGAAACCCAAAATACCATATAGCCCTCTGAAGTTAACCAAACCACACCTGAAAATGGGTATAGTCAAAATCCTACCCATATATCAGAATCCGAAAGCCATACGTACTCTTCTTTACATTTCGGACTCCCACTTTTCTTCTCACTGTCACTAACTACTAGAAGTTTTCAGGTGGAGGAGAATCGCAGGAGGGATGGACGGTAGTCTTCTAGGTGAGTAAAAAATACTTTTGTTCTCCCACTTCTGATTATGTATCTATTCAGCTTGTGTAGATTTTCATGTCGATGTAGTTAGGTATTTCTGATTGGAACCTTAGTTTGGGTTTGCAGTAGTATAGCAGGACTTTATTAATTAGGGTTTTATTGTAGAAATCAATCAGAGTAAGTGTGATACTGTGGAAAAGAAAGTTTGAATAATAATTTTTATGCCTAATCTGAATCCATTGTAGGGTTAAAGAATCTAGAGTTTGTTGTGTTTTAATTTGGATAAGAAGAAAAATTACGATTGGTTGAATTAGGTAGAAGATTGTGCTATTATATGGTTTTGAGCCAGTGAAGGTTTAATTTGAGTTCTGTACCATGATTTTTGTCTGATGTGCAGCTCGAAAATTGAAAATTGATTAAACATAGAATTTACTGATAATTAAGAGAAAAGTAGCATTTGTCAGCTCTATTTATGTTGTTGGACATTTCAGAGTTTTCGCAACTACTGCACTTTAAACGTAGAAGAGAAGTTGCAATAGCATTTACTGATAATTAAGAGAAAAGTAGCATTTGTCAGCTCTATTTATGTTGTTGGACATTTCAGTGTTTTCGCAACTACTGCACTTTAAACGTAGAAGAGAAGTTGCAATAGCATTTACTGATAATTAAGAGAAAATTGATTAAACGTAGTAGCATTGCCACAACGTTTCAGTGTTTTCGCAACTACTGCACTTTGTGGGCATAATTTATGTCGTTGGATGGTATGGGAACACAGCAAGTTAGTCATAAGTTGTCACAAGAATCACCTTATAACAGTTAAACAAGCTTTAGTACTGTAAAACGAGAGCTATTGATTGTAACTTGGTTGCAACTAACAAAATTTTGTGCAATCTAGCATGTAAGTTCTGATGTCAACCTTTCATTGCAACTTGCTGTTGAGTACGAGAAAGATGCGTTATTTATCAAGGTTGACACAGATAATGAGCATGAATTTTCCCGTGACATGCAGGTATATCTTCACTCGCCCCCTTTTCTTAGTTATCCATTGATTTTATTATTAACCAACTTTTTCTTGATTAACAGGTTTGAGGGTTGCCAACTCTGTTATTCATCAGTCTGGATCCAAATAAGGACGCAATCAGAACAGAAGGGCTTATACCTAAGCAAATGATTAGGGATATTATCAATAATGAGATGTAAGGACATTAGATTAGGTCAAATTTTGAATGTTTGTAGAATGCTCTTGTTCGGCTTATGACTTTGTGATCAGGTGAGTTATATCCTATTGATTTATGATGCTCAAGAGCAGTTTGTACCTGGGCACATAAACTGTAATAGCGTGCTTATAACGAAATGAGTAACTTAAAAGAATTGTTTCGTGGGTACCGACATCTTTTTGTTCAAACTTGTTTTTACTTCCATTTCCAAACTTGCTCATATTGTTCAAGCGATGGACGGTAGTCCTCTAGGTGAGCCAAAAATACATTTCTTCTCTCACTTGTTATGTATCTACTAAGCGTATGTAGTGAGGTTCGGATTAAGTGGGTGTACAAGGGGGTTATTGTTATTGTAATGGAAATAATAAATAAAAACCTTATCAGATATTTCAAAAATAACTACGATCACCTTAACCGTCAAACTTAAGTCCCCAGTTTCACATGATCTTTGCTTATCAACCAGGTTCTTCCCTCCGAGTGGACCCCAAACAGGTTCTTCCCTCCGAGTAATAGTATTTGCCCATCCACGTAATTGATCTATTTCTCGTTATGAGTGTGATGATGAAGACTATGTGATTCTTAACTGTGTACATGGTTTTGCTGAGTATGTAGAATGACCACCTTGGATTCCCCAAGTCCCTCATATCGCCCGCAGTTGGCCCAAAGTGGATTATGGAGGTCTGTTCGATTTGTGCAGTAAATTATTTGGGTACCTCTTTAAAGAGGTCGCATAATATTAATTGGGTACCTCTTTAAAGAGGTCATATATTATTAATTGGGTACTTGTGAAACAAATTCGCATAATATAAATTGGGTACCTTGTTAACATTGTCGCATAATATTAATTGGGTACATCTTTAAAGAGGTTGTATATTATTAACTGGGTACTTGTAAAACAAATTCGCATAATTTAAATTGGGTACTTGTGTAACATGGTCGCATAAATTACAATGGTATCTTATTTTTCAGTGTACCATAATTAATCAGTACTGATTGTGAAACTACAAAGTCAAGGATCTAAAGGTGCCTAGTAGTACTTATGAAGGATGTTCTGATCGAATTTTTTTCCAGATCTAGTTTGACAGATAACAGCCTATAATTGCTGCTGCAACTGATTCTTATGAATTTTCAATTCCTATTTCTAACCAAGAATGAGATTCTTCTGCCTTTCCTTGATAGAAGTCAATGCGGTCTAAGAAATGTATAGTTGTACTTGTATGCTTTATATGTTGATTCTATTCATCCTACAGAGCTAGAGAAATACAGTATGACCTACAAAAACTGGAACACTGAACTGAAGTAATACCCAAGACTAGACCAAAGGTCCAATTTTATTTTTTTTGCTTGAAACATTATTGTACCAAAACATGTTCGGATCTTTAAAAATTAATAATTCAAAATTTCTGCTAGTATTTAACCAAAAATAAATTCGATGGCTACAGAGGTACAAGCACCTAAAAGACACGGTTCTTGTTTCTGCTGATAAATATGACGGAGTTCTTGTTTCTTCCCGACTCCCCTAAAAGACACGGTTCACCTTGCCCATTGTGCTCTTCATGTACAAGCACCTTGCCTGTATTTTCATTGCAAAACAAAGTACTTAGTATTTGTAACCACAAAAACTTGAAATAATAAAAAATCATTGTTTTTAGCTTCTATTATCCTCCTAATATAGGAGTAATTGCAGAGGACTTGAAGAACATGAGAAAATTATTAACTCATATGATGATTGAAAAGCAATCCTTTTTATCTAGGACATTTCATGTGTGTCAGATGATCCTATAAAGACATGAGACAACAACCCAACCACATACATTGTTGTAATAATCACTAAAGAGTAAAACGGGAAAAAGTAAACTGTCAAACAAGTCATGAAAGCCAACTTAATAACCATGCTAGGAACAACGCACATAAAAACAGAGTAATTATGGACTATTAGATCACGTCTTACAGGATGCGACTTGAATGTTTTCCTCGGCTGTAGTCTCACTGCTTCTTGATCCATCAAAAAGTTCAACTCTTTTATTGCCAGCATAAGCAAGGCTAGTCGTATACCTGCAGTGAAACTTCTACTTGGTATTCCGATCTACTTAGTATTCTGATCGCCATACATAAATCTTTAAAGCTATCACATAAATGCACGTGTATGAGTGAATGCGCATAGGGCAGTTCTGTGCCAAAAGTATTTTGAAAATCCTCCCTATTCAAATTGAGATAATTTGTATTGATAATTTGAATACCCTGACGAGTCACAGTAGCATACACCATCTTTCAACAAATCTTATACTTAAACAGCAAAAAAACTACATCATCTTAGTACATCCTAAAAGGAAACTTCTCAATGTCACATAAGAATTTAGCTCTTTAATCTGCAATAAAACAAATATATAAATTGTTAACATTGAACATTTCTGCAACCGTTGAATATGCTTATCAATACATTATTAAGAATAAAGCGAGAAGTACATGACAAATATTTTCCGAAACAACTAACCAGGGACTATTTTCTTTCATTGAGTTCAGGAGAATTCCTTGCTTCGTCGTCTTTAAGTTCTCGGTCATACTCTTTAGTCAAACTAAAATTAAGAAATTACACAAAAGTTAGTCAAAAACGATCTAGAACATCATCTAAGTGCAAAAAAAAAAACTAATGGAACAGATTAAACATACCCCTTACAGTAAGTTCCTCCAACTGCTTACTTTGTCTGTTGGGGCCTTTAATTTTATCCAGCTTTTGAAAGCCATTTCTGCAAAATGAAAATTGTTTGATATTGTCATAGCCATGTTAGCAGCAGTTAAATATTATCATTACTACAACCCCTATAATTTTTGACTCGCAATGAAAAGCTACATTATACTTTCACGTGCACATAACAAGCGAATATCCAGACCCCATTTTGACGCTTGACAGGCACTAAGAATAATAAGAAACAAACTACATATTAGTCCAGCTTCAACATGTTGTATTCCTTTTATTTTACTTCATAGAAAATCTATTGTTAGATGGAGAATAATGAAAGAAAAATCTAACCCATTTCACACTCGAAGAAGACAACAAAAGTGCAAAACCAAAAGCTTCAAGATCATGTAAGTTGGCACTCTTTTAGATGTCTTCTCAAGTTTCAAGAAGGCTATGTTTGTGTGCTAAAATACCTTAAAGAGGAATGTGATTGCAATTACCTTTGATACTCAGTACGTGTCACATATTAGTGCAGCACATCTCCTATTGTGTAAGCATATGGTTTCACACAAGAAGGAAAACAACAGAACTTAAAGCATTTTGATCATGTAAGTTTGCACTTGGATCTCAAGAAGTCTAGGGCAGCTGCAATTGTAGTCTGTAGACTTTAAATATACTAAAGGACATCAAATATAACTTAATATTTGTCACGTGGTTAGTGAAACACAATGTCTGGTGGAATTAGAGAAAACACAATATATGTTGACTTTAAGCTTATGTTCCTTACAGATACGATACATCTCTGCCAAACATACAAGATCTCCAATCCTCACTTTGGTTATAATGGTTTCACTAATGCTCGAAAATTTAGTAAATACTCTATACAAACCCGAAAGAAACATTTAAATGCAATAAATTTTCTATCTCAGCTACCTGAATGGGAACTATCTTTTCCCTCAGCTGGTAGTCCAACAGTCATAGGGGCAATTGCCCCCTGCCTAAAAAACACCTACATTTTGAGGTACTTAAAAACTAATCCAAAACTACAAATTTACTTTTCATACTCAAATAACAACACTACAAGACCTGAATCTGACATAAATCCACAAAAACAAACCCTCCTAAAATAAATCATGTAAAATGAATCATAAATCCTAAAATCAAGATCAAAATAATCCAATAAATAAAAACTAAAATCAAAAGGACTTACAGTCCAGTAGAAGCTCCACTGACATAACCCTCTTCATCGGAATGTCCACCTCTTGTATCAATTTCTTCTTTTACTGATTCAAAATCATCCATAATTTCTCAATCTACGCAACCACTTCGATTTCAGGAACCCTAACTTCACCATTAATCTTCACTTCTTGGTACCAAATTCAAACCCTTATCAGATTCATGTAGAACTCGAATTGGAAACAACCCAAATTTCTTTGTTCTTCTCGGTTCAATCTTGATTCAGAAACCATCAGATTCAACACCATCTCTTCTCATATACCCACTGGAAACGATCTTGGATCCCCTTTTGAAACTGAATCTTCTTCACAACTCGAATCAAAACCCATTTCTGTGTAAGCTCGAAACTACTCTTCAATGTTGCATCGATGGTGGTGGGGTGGAGAGTAGGAATCGGGAGGAGGAAGAAGAAGAGAAGGAAAAAAAAAGCTATTAGGAGGATTTTCAATGGTCGGGTATACCTCACAAACCCATATTAGCTAAACTATGGTTGCAAACTAACTTGGGTTAAGGGGTAAATTGAGAATTTTTTTTTTCGAAACTTAAGAACTGGGAACGGACAGACTCGCTTGTCCGTCTTTAAAAGAAAAATGGAAACTTGGATGAATCGGGGGGAATAGCCAATAGTTAGGATTTCTGTGAGGAAAATCCAAAACTATAAAGTGTTTATAGTTCATTTTAATGCAATTAACAAGTGAATACATTTTGTTAACGTATTCACTTGTTATTTATACATTTTGCTAACGCCGGAGACTTTATGCCGGCTCGGGCTATTTATACATTTTGCTAACGCCGGAGACTTTATGCCGGCTCAGACTATTTATATATATTAGTGGAATAGAGAATGCGATGTATTAAAAATAAAAAGTACTGGAAATATGTAATTTTGCAAGAGTAAATAACACCACCTAAAAACAACGGCAACGTAATTAATTATCATTCTTAGGATCATCATATATACAACTAAATGTAACTTTCCTTGTAATTGGAAATTATTTTCCTTTCAGCTTTGTATGATATGTTTTAAATATTCATGTCAAATTTAGATATTTCGTGCGTACTTACTGAAATGAAGTGTACTACGCAGAGTAGTCATACCACGACCATTTTTTCTTCTTCTATAAAACAACTTCTACATGATCAAAGCATAGATAAGTACATTCTCTAAAATAAAATAAAAGTTGTAAAATTAAGATTTTCTAAAAGATTTTAAAAACGTTAACTTACTTTTAAAAAAAATTTAAAAAATTATTTTACATTTAAAGGATTTTTCCTAAATATATAGAGTTTTTAGAAGAAGAAAAAAATGACATTTTAAAAAGAAAAATAAGTAGAGTACTCAAATAAATGTCAGTATTGTTACTAATTTTGGATTTGCATATGTTGAAAACCTAATAATTAGCTTTATGAGGTGATGTCAAAGTACATAAATGCCCTATGAGATGTTGAGGAAATCCACCACAGGTTAGTCAATATTTATATATATATATGTAGTTGGATAATATAATGAAAAAAAAAATCAAATAATGAGATAACTAAAGATGATGATCTTTATTTGTATTTTTTTTCTTCCATATTCAGTTTAATTTATGATTTAATTACGAGGGAACTCAATCAATGCAAAGTCATAATGAAAAGAGGTTACCACTCTTACATCCGTCGGATGTCTTTGGCTGGGATGAGACTGGGAAGGTCCAAAATGTTTGTCTCTCAAAATGTTATCCGATTGTCCAAGGCTCAAAAACCCCTTCTGTTTTGTATTATAGATTTGTACAAGTCCTTCTCTTCTCAAAGAGAGACAGAGAATGAACAACTTTGTTTATACAAGGTTTCATTATAATTGGTTCACCAAAAGGACACGCTGGACAAACAAACATGGTTTTTAAAAGCGTACGCTTTACGCTTCACTTCAAAAAAAATTTCTTCCAGAAACGCTCTGAAATGTACTTATGAAGCGTTGTAATTGTGAAGCGTGTATTCAATGATTTTGACCAAAGTCTAAAGCGCAAAATGGTCAAACTTCAAGAAATTATGTTATAAAAAATAAAAAAGGATGGTGGGATTCAAACCTACCACCTCGTGTGTGGTATGTGAATGCTCAACCACTGTTCTACATGGTTATTTAGGATAATATTTGACTATTTTATATTTATAAATATTTTCATACTTATTTATAATATATCAAATTTTATATTTTACGATTCACCGCCAACCATGAATCTCCCCTTCACGCTTCAACATATACATCGCTTCTCAAATAAAAAACGAGTCGCTCTCCGCTTCACGATTTCAATACCTTACCTAATACCTCTCTAATAGTAATAGCAAAAATAACTAACAGTGATACACCTCTAATCAAATCTTGTTGCATCTTGTTATGTATTTGTACAAGTCCTGCTCTTCTCAAAGAGAGATAGAGAATGAAAAACTTTGTTTATACAAGGTTTCATTACAATCGGTTCACCAAAAGGACACGCTGGACAAACATTCAACCGACACCTCTCTAATAGTGATAGCAAAAATGATTAACAGTGACACACCTCTAAGGCGAAGCACTAGCAAGATAAACTAACCGTAACACACCTCTAACGCCAAGCACTAGCGTAGTAGTGTGGTTTGACGTTAAAAATTTGTGTTCCCAATTCTAGCTAAGAAATGGATGATGGTTGAATTTCCATATGTGAGACTTAGTTTTCGTAATTTAATTAGGCGGGTATTGAGTTTCCATCTGTATATCAATATATGTTGTTTTCTTTGTTACATCTCTCTCACATTCAATATTGGTCATTTATTATTCTTAACTGTTCTATATTCTCCATTGTCAGATCTCAATTTTAAAAAGTTAATTGTCAAAAATGTATATATATATAGATACTAATTTTTCTTTTCAATTCACTCCAAATCATCTCCTTACAATTTGATATTCCACTCAAATTTTCTCAAGTCGTCTCTCAAAAACATTTTATTTCCTTATATTTTTCTTCTCCATTTATTTTTTTCGTATACAAAAATGTCGGTAAAAATTACGAGATATGCATATTGTTACATTTTTTGTTTCTACAAGTACTTATGTTTCATTTTACATTAATACAATTTATAATGGAAGGGGCTGATTTCCAGGAAAATAACAAGCCCTTCAATCACGATGTAGAATATGAGTTGCTTAAAATCATTAGAAAATTTAATAGAGGATCAAAATGAAGATATGTGTATTACTCCTTCGAAAAAAAACTCTAATATTACCCAAAAATATTTTCTCAAGTCAATTCCCTAATAATACCCAAATTCCATCTTCAAGCCAAGTTCCTCAAATGTGTTCAGAAATCAATTTCCAAACTCGTTTAACATCCCTTATGGTATCCCTCTTCAAAAAGGATATCCAACTACTATCAACCAATATACAACATCTATATCATTGTTTGGTGATATAAACAATACCAAAACATGCACCCGATAAATGCAATTCAAGATCTCAACTAAAAAAGACCGCAAGTAAGAAAAGACTCTCTCAATCAAGCACACCTCCTATACCATCATCAAAATAATCACTTATGAGTTATGCGGGTTATAAACTTATTGAATATCTTAAAGAAACACGAATGGCTAATGAAGAACACCAAATTGGGGGATACATGGAATAATTGGGGGATATATTCCGGCATGGATTCCTAATGAACCCAATCAACAATAACAAAATGAAAATATAGAAAGTTTTATAACAACACAACAAGAACAAATTAATCTCACTATAAATATGGAGTAAAGGCGTTTAATGTAAAAGGATCTCTTATTATTGGCTCCAAAGGAAATAACATACTACCTCCGTCCCACTATTAGTTGACCTAGTAGTATAATTTAGAAATGATTTATCTCTCAAACTATACCACGGATATTCGTAAATCTTATATCATTGAAAAGCATTTTAAAACACCTATGTAACGAATATAAACATGAATATCAAATGATATAAAATCAACTATTAATGAGACAAAATATAAAAACAAATAGGTCTACTAATAATAGGACGGGGGGAGTATTATGAACTGAAACAAGAAGCCATTTTGCAAAAGATGAATGTACATGAAATTCCTCCACCGAACCCACATTTCTATGTGTTAAAGCTAGTTCGAACTAGAATTTACTTTCGAATGCATATAAGAATTTCATAACTGATCCTGAGTCAGCACTAATCCAAGGGACGATCGCAAGTCAGAATCGGCTACAAAACCGATCCTAAATGTATTCGGACGTTGTATATATTTTTGAATTGTCTGTTTCTTCTTTGGTTAGCATATTTCAATTTATCCATAAGTTAGAATAAAAAGTTTATTTGTCCGGAAATATTGAACATGTTTTTAAATCCAATATATTATTGTTCAAATTTATTTTTTGATACTCAAGGCTAGATCCCAATTAATTATTAAAATATATTTTATTTATTTACTTAGTATTGAAATTTGATGTGCTTTACTCCTTTCCTAAAATATTGCACATAACTAGTTCACTAATTATGCAAAGTACATGGATTTGCAACTAGCTAATACTGGTCTTCATACTAGTAAGATATCTCAATTATTAATGTTGGAATACACTATTGATTATATATTTTGGAAATAATATTTGTGTTTATTAACGGCACGGGGTTTTGTTTGTTATCGGAAATATGACCATTTCAGTCATGAACACCGGCAACCCCCTTCTATTTTCTTCTTATTGAGAATATGATCTATTTTAGATGTTAGTTGATTTTATCTATTCGCATTGTGTCTGTAATGGTTATGTACTGAATATATTGGGTGTCTGGATTTTATAGGTTTGCATTGTGCATGTTTAAATCAAAGTTAACCTCAAGTATGAACTAATTGTTGCTTTCCAGAAGGTAGCATAATGTGTGTAATTCAATGATACTCAACTGAGTGTTTCCTTTCTTGATTTTTGAGATTATTGTAATTCTTCTTTGGGCTTTTAAATTCAGAAGTATGGATCCATACTAATCCATAGTACCGTGTCCCTTTATTGATTGTCTTTCGGACTTGAATGTGTTGAATATGGTTAAAACTTGGATGCCAAATATGTCACAGGTAATATCACCGACCACTGAACTACCTACCAAGGATGATGGAAATCCCTTGGTATAAAAAAGTTATTATTACATGATCAATGAGCTTATTGTACTATGGATTCTATAATACCGTTCCCATTCTTGCAGACGGTAATAGTTAACATTATTGTATGTTAATAACTTCCCTCCCTCTGCATGGCATTACCCTATTGTTCCATTCTTTCCGTATTTTAGGAGTTTGCTGTCAGTCAGGTGATCTCCTGTACCAAAGTGCATTCATTCATAAGGTTTGGTTGATTCCAAAAGTGGAATAATGCCACTCTAGGTGATCTCCAGTATTAAAGTGCATTCATTCATAGATTTGGTTGATTGCGGAAGTGGAATATAACAAAATATTTGTCGACATTGATGAACTAAACCCTGGGTCTGTTAAATAAAAGATTTTGACTCGGTTACTAACACGTGTTAAATGGTGTACTTATGTTTTTTTCATTGAAAGATTTTCATTTATTGCGTTGGCAGCATCACACATAAAAGTCCAGTAAGAATCCATCTATTGGATCCATCGGTTTGCATAATGAATTGAGAAACATCAATATCACACGAAAAATTCAGGTTTAGCTAAAAGAAAATTCTAAATGGATGTAAGGTAAAAACTGCTTGTTACATTTTGTGTACGCATGCCTTCAATTTATTTTGACAAAGGATATACCTCACTACTAAAAAGTCTTTAAGTATAAACCTTTAATCAGCCAACCAAGCACTCGTACCAAATACCATTCTCATTTTGTGTCCATCATAGAAGTCATAATAAAAAAAATGCAATTGTATTTTTTCCTAAGCTCCTGAAGGGTTCCAATAATGGTGGACGTAGACATCTCCTTCAGACAGTATTTACATAGACTACATAACTACTTCCGGGAAAACATGGTTATCCGTCTTAATTCCCTTCACCACACTCTGCCATTAATAACTTATCTTCTATCTGTTACGCGTCTTGAGAAGTTAAATATCGGCGACCCCAACGGATTTATTGCTTAAACTTGCAGAAGGGCCTCCCATATTTTTGGCCAACCCTTCCTCCAAATCCCCCGAAACCTACTCTGCTGCCATGTAAGAGGGATACGTTCCATGTTATATTTAAACAATTACATTATTTGTTGCAGCCACTTCATCATTCATCAGCCAAAGAATAAATCACTCCGTCAGATCCAGAGTAGTGGTCCACAGTGTCTGCATTTGATATCCATCATGCCTAACGAACGGTGTACCTCTGAATGCGATGTTATATCCCGATACTGATTATTATATCAGGGTATGTTACTGGTCCTCGTTCCCTCTTCATCTAAAGGATTATCCTCATCCGTGGTTTCTCTGCCCATCTATAAAAAGTGAATGCTTGGTATAGTTAATTCAACACTAATGTATACATGTTTATTGAAAGATGGTTAACTATAATCCTTGTTGTGTAATAGAATTATGGAAATGCTAAAATAGCGAATTCTTACATTTCATATAGAAGCCCATTGTTTAATTCAGCACCAATGTATATATGTTTATTGAAAGATGGTTAACTGTAATCCTTGTTGCGTAATAATATAATTATGGAAACACTAAAATAGTGAATTCTTACATTTCATGTAGAAGCCCATTGTTTATGCCTGGATAAGCGGTACCATTTGATGACTTCTTCATCGTTGAGTATTGTATATTGATTCCAATTCATGGCCTCAAGAAAGTCCTACTTCTATGCAATGTTCGTCGACAGTGTTGGCGAGTTTGAACAGCTTAAAGACTCTGTATTTGAAAATCACAAATGTTAATTCAGTTTCACAATATTCTTGAGTGCTTCACATTCGATAAACCTAAATGAAAATACATCTTTACCCATTAAAATTGATAATACAAAGAATGTATCGTAATAGTCACATTTGCGCGCTTGTAGATGTTGGATCCCTTCTGCTCAGACTCTTCCGGAACAATGAATCTTGTAAGATAATAGAATAATACAATTTTATGCGAAGAAGGTTTAGATCACCTAAGGAGGTAATGTTACAATTTTAGCTCATATGTATACCTATAATCCATCATATGTATAGTTGTTTAATGAATTAGAGGTGGCCATACGATCCTATCACCCACTTGTTGGATTGTCAGAGTCCAACTGGGGTATGGGTGCAAGGAGAAATATCTCTCACCAAGAATTTTGAATTTGTTTAGGTAATATATTCCACTAACACATGGCAAGGGATTTACTTTCCAAAAGTTCAGGATACGGTTCCTGAAATCAAGAGTTGCAGTTTACCATTAAGTCATACTAAGCAAGAGATGTAATCCACATTGCAACCAAGATACTTCCTGGCGGACAAAGGGAAACCAATGGTATATATATCTAAAGTATAAATTTCAAGAAAATGCTCTCTTACCAGAACTTTATCCTGCGAAAGAGAAGTAGTTCACCACTATGCCAAACTTCGCTATTAGCTCCCATCAAAGTGATTTGGATTTTCCCCTTGTTGCGCCATTGCAAAACAGGAAGGCCACATAAAATTTCTCCATCACCTTGGAAGTTAACAAATATCTAGACACCTTTGAGCATAGTTTCATTCTTCATAGTTTCACAGAGATGTTTCATCTAGAGTAATACAACAGTTATAGGGGTACTTTGTCGACACGCTAAGGATAACAACGCACATATTTTCCTGCTAAACTAAAAAAAAAAAACTTCTTAGATTACACAATTTAAAAGACAATTCAATTCTCAAATCGAAGTTCGTATATGCTTATTCAATCCATGTTAGATATAACCCAGAGAAACATAAAATAACAATGATCCAATGCTTCAGAAACTCTTCCTACCATGAAAGTGTACTACTATCAGGCTCATCTTTTGAAGATAATAAATCTTCAACAGATTATGGTTCTGATTTCATATATGCTTTAAGGTTACCACTTCTCTCAGCTGAGAAATACTTTTCTTCACAGTTTGAAATTATTAGTTGTCTTAAGACATAAAAATTCTGAATGGTTTTTCCATTGTGATTTTTGAAACAGAGAATGTTATTCTTTCTACAACGAAAAGATGATGAAGTTGAAGCATTTGGGAGAATAAACACTCTTGCATTCATCATTATTCAATAAAAATGCTCGACCTAAAACACCATCATTATTCTATAACTCGACCTAAAAACCGCAGTACATAAAACACAAACTTTCCTTAATTTTCAATTAGGAAATACACCGAAAATCAAATTAAACATAAACAGGGAAAAAACTCCGCCTAACATGATGTTCATCACCAAATGCGAGATAGTTGACAGTTTATTTCTGGTCTATTAATCAATTCATAATACCCAAGCATAAGAACACAAAACTAATATAAACCCAAATTGTAAACACAAAACTAATATATTACTTTACACCAAATTGTAATTCTTGCATTAGGTGGAGAAGGTGATAAATCCCCAAAAATAAGCAAACCAAGATTAACATTTAATACTTAACAGGAAAAAGAAAATCAGCGATCAAAAAATGCAAACTGCTACAATTGATATTGAATTCAATGTCCACAAACTTAGATCTAACCTGCGCGAGAAGGTAACCTCAGCCCAAAAAAGATTGAATTGATTAATATTTTGTTGAGTTAGAATCTCTTTATATTTTCCTAACATATAATATTGAGAAACCATGGATGATTTTATTGCCATTATTGATGGAGTCAGAGTTATAAATCAAATATAAGAACGGTGCAATGAGATTCAAAAGATTTTTAATTTTTTTTTATGAATTACGTATCTAGGGCTTACCTCGTTGATTCATCAAAAGTAAATACCCAAAATTGTGAGAAAAATATCTTAATCCATCTGGGTGTAGCGAAAGATGAAACATGGTATGAATGATCTTCAATTCCATTAAATACCAAAGAATATAAACGAAACTTTGATTCCTTGGGTGCGTTTTTTTCTTAGCGTTGGGTAAGGGAAGAGTAATGGGGCTAGCAGTTACTGTTCAAAGTCAAACGGGCAAGAGAATGATCGAGTGAGGCTAAAAGGAAGGGAGGAAACCTGGTAAAATCTGGAAAATTCTTTATGTCCCCAAAATGTAGATTAAATCTGGGCCGTTCTTTATGTATCCGAACGGTAGATAACCGTCGATGTGGAAAAACACCATTGTCCCTTATAATATATATGTTATACATTTTAATATATTAAGTACAAGGTTAGGTTGACAATAACTTTGTCGTCTTAGACAAAACTAGGACTTATGTTTTGTATCCCAATTTCTATCTAGAATGTTTGGCTAAGAATATGATGGACGCGACAAAGCCGAACATTGTAAATTCGGCTAGGAGTTTAGTCTAAAAACTCCATTCAAGATAAATTCGACTACCTGTTCTTCATTTTCTAGCCGAACTTAGTCCAAAAACTCCATTAACATTTTTTATTTTTCACAACATTTAGCCAATCCAAGCAATTGAAACTGACTGAAACTCTTTTTGAAAAATATAACTGAATTTTTATTTTTATAGACTTTAGTGGCTGAAACTTGGCATGTTTTTTGTTCCATCTACATCCTTCATGCGGACATGAATATTTTCTCGGAACCAATTTGGAGTAGCATTCTGCATTACTTTCCATTGAGTTAGAATTTCTACTCTTCATTGGATTGCTTAGAGATGCATTATACTTGTATTCTTCTCCATGAGATCTCATATGCATCCGTAAATTCACGTCTCTTTTGAACCCTTTTCCACAAACTTGAAAATAGTGTGTGTACTTGGCCAAGAAATCCCCTGCATCCAATTTGATTAGTTCGTAATTTGTCGGAGAATACCCATCAGTTCTCACCTCTTTCTTTTCGAATTCATTGCTTAATCACATCTCTTCTACAAATACCTTCTTATTGGCGGTAGTAATGTCATCATGAACATTAGTAGTATTGTAATTGTTATAGTTGTCTCCAAACCACTCTAGATGTTTGTTAGAAAAAAAGTTGCTGCCTCGACCATTTTCGCTTCCAATTTGAACATGACTTGGATGAGGATCACTGAGTTGCATTGGTGGCAAACCAACTACATCTTCAACCTTATGAATGCGCCATAATTGATGCATATCAACATTACTACCCATACCATTAACAAAATCAGAATCTTTATTACTCACAGTTGTTAAAGCCAACTATTGACAAGTAAACATCATTGAAGATGATAGCCGAACTTAGTACAAATATTCCATTTATTTTTTATTTTATTTTTCACAACATTTAGCCAATCCAAGCAAGTGAAACTCACTGAAACTATTTTTGACAAATATACCTGAGTATCTTAAACATTATGCTCTTTATTTTCTTGGTTTCAAATTCAAAATTCTGAAAACCTAGTTTTTTTTCAAAAAATCTTCTTCCACTTTGTAGATGGTGGATTTTCGACAAAGGATAAAATCATAAACCCATAATTATACGAACTTCTGATCCAGCAATCAGATGAGAAAATTGAGACACGGGTCTCCCATCGAATCCTCTGATTGAGAATACTTCTCTCAGAATACATACATATGTGTAGTCTCACGGTTGGACAACGGAATACCTGTATTGAGACACAGGTCTCTCATCGAATTCTCTGATTGAGAATACTTTCTCACAGATTACATGTAGATATGTAGTCTTACAGCTGGACAACGGCACATCTCATGAATACTGAACACTTCTGTAATTATTTCTATATAGTATCACGGGATGGACGGCTCCTAGACAGCTTGCTCTTCTAGTATAAAGCGATAACATCTTCAGGATACAAATAACGAGTTTACCCTGACTATATAAAGGATATGAAGCTCCGGAAAGCTCATATCAGAATAATTAATGCTCCTAGACAGCTTGCTCTGCTAGTATAAAGTTATAAATTAATTATTCCTAAATTCTTGGATTCATCCGCAGAATTTCTGAAAATATTCAAATATTTCCGCTGATATTTCATTACGCAAACCATGGTTCTTCTCAGCAGAAACCCATGGGTTAGTAATAAATATTCGACGCACGGGTATCAGAACTACCTCTGAGCGAGCCCTGTCTCAAACCTAAATTCTTGGACTCATCCGCAGAATTTCTGAAAATATTCAAATATTTTCGCAAATATTTCATTACGCAAATCATGGTTCTTCCTAGCAGAAATCCATGGGTTAGTAATAAATATTCGACCCATGGGCATCCGAGCTACCTTCTGAGTAAGCCCCATTTTAAATGGTGCAAGTGTATTCAACAATGATACAACCACCGCACGAACGAGTATTTCAAAATAAGATGAAACGATGAACCTATGCAAAATAGGATGAAAATTAACAAATAAATAAAAATTGACCAAGGCGCTGGGAGCATGGACCCACTGACCGGCCGACCGTGCCGTGCCGTGGTCAATCCCACGCCAGTTTCATATTTTTATCATATTTTTGTTGTTTTCTCTGAGTTTATGAAAATCTTTCATTTGAACGAATATCCTTTGTTTTGAGGAAACTCCTCAATTCCGTGGTGCTTCCTTCGCACGGAGGAAATAATATAAAATTAGGGAAAACATGATGGGGGAGTGACCATTGGCCAACCAACCATGCCTTGGTCCAGCTGGCCCCACACCTCATGGTTCCTCATTATTTTATTATTATTTCCCTAATTTCATGAAAACTCCTTAATCTCATGATATTTCCTTGGTCCCATGAAAAATAATAAAAATTAGGAAAACTCGTGTGCACGGGCCATGGCCGGTCGGCCAAACCCTAGATGGCTCACACGTCCCGCTTTTACTAGCATATTTTTCATATTTTCATAATCCTATGAAAATTCCTTGATTTCATGATATTTCCTTCAAATTATGAAAATTCCTTCAAATCATGAAATAATGCATAAAATAGGGAAAACGCACGGGACCGGGCACTGGCCGGCCAACCATGCTCCAAGCCGGTCCCACACATCCACACGTCCCTTATTTTATTTATTATTATTTTTTTATGTTTCCTTCATCTCATGGAAACTCCTTGATTTCAACAAAACTCTTTAATTTTAGCAAAAACTCCTTCGTTTTATCATATTTCCCTAAAATCATGAAAAATATTACAAAAATTATGGAAAACATGTGGGACGGCTCCCTTGGCCGTCCATTCTTTCCCACAGCCATGATCGGTCCCACACTTCATAATATTTTCACTTTTTCATTATTTTCCTTCATCCGATGAAGTTTTGACGGTTTTATCAGAAAACCCTAATTTTGCCATATTTTCTCAAATGATTGCTCAAATGTACACCGAAAAATATCAAAATTCTCAGGACTGAAACACGGACGTCTCAATGACTAAAGCATGTTACCTTGACCAACCATGGTTGGATTTTTGGCTCGCAATGAGCCAGTCCCACATGTTTTCACAATTTGACCTAATTTGCACATATTGGGTCCTAAACTCTCCGAATAATTTCAGAATTTGATGGAACGATCGTCATTTGATCCCGTGACCACCCAGGGCCGGTTTCATGACCCCTTGGTCGGTCCCTCACCTTTTAATAATTAATTAGGTTTTATCACCTAATGTTGAACCCATCAATAATTTAGTAAATGATTAAACCAGCATTTAATCATTCTTTCATTAACTCACCAACTCTTCAAAGAGGTCTGGGTTTTTTGCTCACGTAAGCATATGAGAATTTCATGGTTGATCCATGGTCCCATGAATCCAGTTCTCCTTCATTCCATGGTTAATTTTCAAATAAACCATCAATCGGTCATCAATTGATCAAATTAGGGTTTCTGAATCCAAGGATTATGATTCCAGATTCAAACTCTAATAATTTTGCAACGATCTCATGATCAATATTCTTATTAATTATGCTCGGTTCAATTACCAACGCTTTAATTAATATTTTATTTTGGTCACGTTTCCAATAATTCATCAAACGAGCAACACTTGCTCAGATGAGCAATATTTACTCAAATCAAGGAATATTGGTTCAACTATCAATATTCAACAAATTATCGAGAAACACTCGCTCATATCAATGTGAGGATTCCACCATTGTCTCAACAGACACGTTCGATTCATGAGTTGTAGAACATTTCACAAAGTCATGTTTAACTCAGCAAATACGTGGTCTCATTGTCCCACGAAGTCATGAAATCAACAACTGACTAAATTAACCACGAGACATCAATCGTGTCACTTGGGGGGATATTAACTATGGTTTTGGTATGGCGGTCTATGAAACGTGTGTTCATCCACGACGAGAATGTGAGCAAGTTGTGCAATTAGTTGGAAGAATCAGCAAGATAGTGGGTGGAAAATTAACCAAGTCTCCGCACGATGAGTAATTGGTTTAACACGAATTCCCACTTCCCCCCTCTCTGATTCCAGCAAACGGTCACACTTCATGGGATCATGGTGTTTTCATCTCTGGCATTATATAATGTCTCTGAATCCTGATTGAAAGGACAACATTCGAAGAGTTCTCAAACATTCGAACAACGATCTCCTAAACGAGAAATTTCTCACCAAAGTTCATACAGACACTCTTCCGTCTACACGAACTCACAGAAATCACTCTCAATGAGGCAAAATTCAATCATTTAGAGCATTTTCACGCTGAAGTTATAACACACCTACAATCTCAGATCACCATTGATCTCACACATTTCTCATCTTCCCTCCTACATATCCACCCATCCTCTCTTGTGACCGAATTTACTCTGGAACGGCCATTGTCTTGGTTTAGTCCGGAGTACTACAGATTGGTCTCTCGAACTTAAAGCACTTCCTTCTTGCAGTGCATCTGTGTGAGTTTGAACATTTTGTTCGGTTCTAGGAATCTCCTCCACACGGTCGTTTCCTCAATTCCTCAAAAACCAGCAAATCGTTTTTCCCCATCTACACACTTCTTGTTTCTTAAATGGTTTAGGATAATCTAAACATTCAATATATAATCTAATTTTTATGCAGACTGTAATGGCTTCTCTAATTGTGCCTAACTCGAATATATAATCTAATCTTAATAATATATTAGTCTAGACGCACATGCGATGAGCCCGTCATTTCTTTCCAAAACAAATCAAATTTATCATTCAATAACTTTCCAATGGAAAAACACAATTCAAAAAAGATAAAAAAATTTACCATTTACATAATGTAATCTGACCTTCTAAGGCTTTTTATATATATATTTATATAAAAATATGTGTTTTTATGTTTTCTTATCTACGGACTTCCACCACAAATCAAATATGTAAGCATCTTTCCTTAAGGATTTCCACCATAATTATAATATGGGGGAAAAAAAATAGACAAACTCAGTTAAGGTATTTGATCGGTCTACATGAGAAGAGGAGAAGGAACATCAGCAATGATGCAACAGGAACAAGAACAAATTCTGCAGCAAGAAACGATGCCACCAGTGTTAGCAGAGAAGAGAAAACCAATGAAAGTTTTGGTAGCTATTGATGATAGCAAAGGAAATTTCTAAGATTTAAAGTAGGCTCTTGATAATCTATTCACTTATGGTGGTGCTTCTTCAACCGAACCTGATCAAACTCAAAATTTTGGAATGATGTATCTTCCTAATGTTAGCAACGTTTTCAATACTACATCTTTCATGCTGGCCCTGGTAAAACAAAAAGAAAATTTTCATATGTTTTCTTAAAATTAAGAAAAATAAGTTAAGTTTATGATTTATTTACCCCTAAAAAAAGGGGTTAAACCTTGACCTTGTGGTTAACAACCACGCGCTCTAACCAACTGAGTTATTCAAGCAATTTGCTTTTGTTGATATTTAACACATGTGTATTTTTATTATTATTACAGTAAAAACTCCACATATTAATATCTTTGATACTTCACGAAATTATTAATATATGAAGTTTATTAATATAGGGAGGCATACCAAAAGAAATGATTTTTTTGCTAATTCAAAGTATGTAAAAGATAATGGATATAAATGTCTTCTTTAATCATTAAAATGAGCAACAAGTCGTATATACCAAATGTTTAAACATGCCAAGAAGCTTTAAACATGCTCGAAAAATTGGAAATATTTTGGCTTCAACAAGAAAATTCCCGTAGTTACGAGATCTTACGCAGCTGCAAACCAAAAAATGCCATAACAATCCAAAATTTTACATCATTTTCTCAAACAACTATAGATTAGTATTTTATTTCGTATTAAATTTCGATGTACAAGATCTATAAGTTTCCGGTAATGACGATTATATTAATATATGGAGGTAAATTCCTTATGGCGGGACTAGAAAAATCTATTAATATTAAAATGTGGAGGTTATTACTATTTGTAACTTCCCAAGTTGGGATTATGATTTTTTATTAATATATAGAGTTTATTAATATATGGAGTATCAATATATAGAGTTTTTACTGTATATTGAATAGAAATATATTTGTTTCTTGTGTGTAGCTGTGTATAGAAACCACATTACACTACACCATTTTAAGGTATTAGCAACCTACCATAGCTGTTGCTAAACGGGATCGCAACAGGCTTTTGCCGTTGCTAAACACAGTGTCCAAATTTTGAGCAACGGCATAAGCTTTGTTGCTAATATCGGTCAACAACGGCAATTCGCAACGGCCCTTGCCGTTGCTAAATTTTTATTAGCAACAACTGTATGATGTTTCTAATCTGTTGCTAATTACAGGAATACCCTTACCCGGAACTAGATACTGTTGGTTCTGGTTCTAATTTAGCAACAGAGCACCAAGGTTGCTAATTTTTTGCAACCACAAAAAAAGTCAATAGTCTATATTTATTGACCTAGTCAAAATTCATCCCCTATTTCCCCCCTGCAATTACCCAGTTCCCCATATTAAACATCCACACATATATACAAACTACAACGGCGATACAAAACTGTAATATTGAGAAACTTGTTGAGAATCACCACTAGAAGATAATACTCCCTCCGTCCCACTATTAAGTGACCAAGTTTAAGTTTGCACAATTTTTAAGGCAAGCAAGGAAAAGAGTACTTTTAACCATTTTTTACAATTATACCCTTATGGATAATAACTAGTGAAATTTAGAAATGATTTATCTCTCAAACTACTCCACAGATGTTCGCAAACTTCATACCATTGAAAAGCATTTTAAAACATCTACATGACGAATATAAACATGCCTATCAAATTAAGCATATTTCTTATATTTTTTATAATTAACTAAAAGGATAATTTTAGAAATGTCTCCTTGTTTAGTGATATAGGTCACTTATTAGTGGGATAAAATCTAAAATCAAATAGGTCACTTAATAGTGGGACGGAGGGAATATTATAAAATAAAATAGATTCTTCAATTAATACAAAAGTACACAAGTAAACTTACTGAACCTAAAATTTTGTGAATGATTTACAATATTTGATCTATGTTGACATTCATAAATGGATGGGTAACCTAGTTTGTGTCAACTGACAGAGGTATTGAAAAACAGGGAAAGAAATACCAAAATATCACCAGAAGTATCACGAGACTTCGCTTTCTTAACCAAATTCCTTGTCTAATTATACGTAGATTCAACTGCTGCTAAAATATCACCAGAGTACTGCTTTTTGACTTAAGCCCAAATACCTGCATAATAACCAATTTGATGTTTCAGTACTGAGGTCATAAACAAAAGACTAAACCCTATATTTTGTATAATCTGCAGAGACAAGTCAAAACCATGTAAAGCAAATATCAACAAACTCTGCTATAAGTGAACTAAATGGAGATGTACGTAGAAGCAAATCCAAAAAAAATATTTAAGAGAACATCATGTGAGGGGGCAAAGATAACTCTTTCTTCCACTACTCTACCATAAGTGAACTGAAATTTAGTTGTATGGTCGTATGAGACTTAGAACAAACTTTAAAGTTCCATTTCAACTCACTTACAATATATAGTAAGAATAACTAGGAGTAGAGAGACAAGTGTGAGAATAAGAGAACAATGATACACTCCTAAAATCCAACCTCAATAACATACAATCACACAAGAAAATAGTATCATGTTCAGAATTGTTTACCTAATCCAAAGGAATAGTTACAATCGAAGGGTTTGGTATGAATACCATACCAAAAACTATGTTACATGACAGTCAAGGCCAAAACGAAAAACAAAAAGAACAACAAAATGGCGCACACAGATGAATAATGTACTTAAAGATGATCTTTAGAGGAAAACAAGAAACAACACATGTGGAGGTCAGCGCAGATTCTTATGTTGGCCGACTTATAAACACTTATACATGGAGGTAGTACAATGATAAAAGGACTTCATGTATACTTAATCGGTACTTCATAGACAAGAAAAGTGAGAGGAAAGTATAACACACCCTGCATACAATTCGAACAAGGAGATTGTGAAAAATCCTCATATTTCAGAAGATGTAGAAGATCTCATTGCAGAGTGAAATGAGCAAGTCTCAATCACTTTTCGGCGCATGAATGGAAGCAGCTTTGTCAACATCCGCAATAAAACTTCAACGTTCCAGCATTCTCTTTCACCAAAAGAGCGGAGATATGATTCCATAGAATCTTCTACCCTTGAGAGAGGAAAACAAAATTCTTTAAGTATTAAACAATACTGATCATAAAGTTCTATGATGGTAAGGTTATCATACAAAAAGTTTACCATCTTTTCAGATCAAGATCCTTCTATGTGCATTTTCAGTGAAGTGATCTTAGATCTGCAGTCGTTTAGATCCTGTCTTTGAAGCTCCAATGACTTCTTCAAATCCTGTACCTAAAAGAAGACCATAATTACATTGTTTACAGTGACTAAAACTTTTATCTGCTTCAAAAAATACGGTACCAAGTGAAACTACCTGAAGCTCTCGGTCCTTAATATCTTTTTGAAGAGCTTCCAATGATTTTGCTAGTGCCATAATTTGACCCTCAGCTAAATCTTTATTTTTCAGCAAAGAATCTATCTCAAGATTCAGCTTTTCCTTTTCTTTTAGTAATGTGTCATTTTCTCTAAGAATTGAGATCTTCTCCTGCAATACAGGAGGTGAAATAACTTTATGCAGAGTCGAGCAATCAGCATGTTAAAATAGGCATAACCAGGTTATAAAATCAAGCAACAACATAAATATGTAGGCATATAACTGCGACTGCTAACAACATGTTTCTAACATACTGGCCTTGCACTCTATGGTGAATATATCCAGATCTGTATCTGAAAATTATCCATGTACCAGTTTAATTAACAACATCTTGCTTGCTTTAATAGTTCTAAGCATATATGGTCGGCACAAGAACTATACCTTGCCAGTTATAGGTTTTAAATGTCATCTGTAAGCTCACCAAAACGTTTATCCTTGTCAATTAACAAGTTGTCGAATCATCATTTAAGTTCATACCTCAACAGCCTCAGCGATGGACGATAAATACTGATAATAATAATGTCGCAAAGCATCAGGTACACAAGCAGGTGTCTTCCGCCAAATATCAAGGTTTTGGTCTGTAACCTACAAGAGGGGATTAACTTACATGACGAGACTCCTTGCTCAAAAGTCTTACTTATTTAAAACCTACAAAAGGAGCAAGATATTATGGAAAGGAGACTGACTTCTCCCTGTTAGCAACTGCTTTCAGTCCGGGTTCTTGAATTATTTCTTTATCGTTCACTAGTGCCACCAAAGACTGATATTTGTTTCTGACATTACTTCCCTGGTCCCTCCCACTGGAATCGATATATTGAAAATCGGATAATGACTGCATATGTCTCAGTAAAGAATCTCATTTAATATATTTTAAAATGGAAGAGTGCGATTAACAAAAAGTTGCGAAATTAACTCAACAGGAATATCATCAAGAATACTTAATTATCATCATAAAAGCTTACTCAAATTAGATGTTGCAAATAATCATTTCCAAATGGAAAATATTAACAGAAAGAGATGGAATATTCGTAAACCCGAGCGGAGGGAAGAATTTGGAAATTACCGAAAGTTGGTATGCATGTTCTTTGATGTCATCGATAAAATGTTCATACCCATGTCCCACCAGGTATTCAAGAACATTCAATGCCTGAAGCTCAACGCAAAAAGTCTTTAGTCACAGATGAAATAGACTCATGTTGAGAAGCGAAGCAAAACGAATATCATAAAAACTAAATCTAAAAACCATATGCAAGATCAAATCGGATTCCAATCTATTTCTCTAGTAAAAAAATGACAAAACCACAAATAACCAGTCCGGAAAAAAAAAATCTTAAAATCCTACCGGATGTCAAAGATGAAATTCGAGAAGATGCATAATCACACATATACCGTGCCATATCATCTCAGCATAATTCAGCTCACAGATATAAAGCTCTACAGAAATCAAAAAGATCATAGGGGATGTGCAAACCTTATACACATGGCGCCAATTTTTGCCAATATCATTGGTTCGCTTCCAAAGCTCAGCCATTATCGTTTGATATTCATGACTGCATAAATCTAAAATATGAAATAAGCATATATTTTTATGGAATATGAACTATAGAGAGCATCTAAAAAGATGATTTAACTTACTAGTTTTTGGTAGCTTGTGCTATATCTGACAAATTTGACCCATGAGAACCCCATGGTTCATTGTTTATTCAAGCACCTGTAAAATATTACGCGGTAGATAGTTATTTATACTCCCCAACTACTGACTAAACGAATGAAACCCATTGCAACTAAAAAATCCTATGAGACTAAGTAATCCAGATAATATCCAAGTCGATTTCATGTGCAGCAAATGACGAAACTATCAAGATATAGTTATCCACATGTCAAAAAATTACAAAAGAAAAGAAGAAGAAGCAAGGACTGTAAAGAAAACTGTTACCTTCTGTTCTACTACAAGAACTTTGAGAACATTCTTGTTCACCCCTATCTTACTGCAAACTAGTGAGGAAGCGAGTTCAGGTCATGGTTTCCCAAATACATTAAAGAAATGAAAGTAATCTATCGTATTTATGAAAGTGATCCCTCGAGAAGATATACAACCACATGTGGATGCAACTTTTTTTCTGTACAAACTAAGGGTAGTCTACAATTAAAATAAGGCAAGACAATTATATCCAAGGCATTATACGAGAAAGGCCATTCAGTGATAAAGTTATTATCAGTGATAGTCAATCACTGCATAGACGTCATGTTGTAATCTTCAAATTTTTCGTTTTTATCTTTTTTCTATCATTATGAATTTAAACACTAAGTAGTCACACATGCATGTATTATAGTGTGATCATATGAGGCTTCCATGAGGAAGAGCAATACCAAACAAAAAAATGAGACAATATTAAGTAGTTAACTTACAAGTCCCTGACAGTTTGATCAAAGAACTTATGCATGACCTATGCAGTTGCAAAACCAAGTCCACCTCAAGGACATTTAACCTCAAAACCTTCTCTTACAACAAAATAACCCATAAATAAGAACCCGAGTACAACATAATTTGCACTAACCTATGAAAAAGTAAAATATGTAAGAAACAACCCACCAAATTCATATGAAAAAAGCTTTCAAGAAAGTAAAAAGTAAAGAGCAAGGATACACTTGGTACAGAAAAGCATCCATATAATTTCAATAAGCTTACTAATAGCAACCCTTTCAAAATAAAAAAAACTCCCATAAGGTAATCCTACCATTGAGAATAAGGGTGCACAGGAACTAAGCCGGACCGAACCGGTGGAACCGTACCTGGTTTTGGACTGAACCGAGGTACTAGGTACAGGTACCGGTCCAAAAAATGGGAACCGAGGTCTGGGGGGTACAGGTACACTGTCCAATACAAGTACAGTGCCATCCCGGACCGAATGTACCGAGAAGTCCAGAAGTCCTTTTCCAACCATCAATGATCAGAATGGAAGCTGCTGGAATTCATGAGACTACCTACAACTCAATCATGAAGTGTAAATATGTATTTGGACGAATAAGTGATCCACTAAACTCCTCCAGGAGGGGGGAAATATTTCATTTATCTTAAGGCGCTCAAGTTTTCTTAAATACGTAACATTTATGATCCAAAATCTCTTCAGTAAAGTACTACTTCGTCATTAACTTATTACATCCCCAGGCCAAGGGGTATTTACAGATATACCGATGAGAAATATAGGGGTGTGAGAGATTTCTACATGACTGAATATCCATGGCCACCACCACCTTCGGTAACTGTCCATTTTATGTTTTTCTTAGGATATTTGATGTCACAGGCCTGGAATCGAAGACAACAACACCAAGTTATTTAATGTGAAGTGATGGAAATTATTAAAGAACAGCAAGGAAAGAAGGGTCAAAACTGAAATGGTACTTACTCGTAAACACGTGCAGGGAAGTATCTTGATTCAGGACCAGCATATTTTGGTAGGTTAACAAGTTCAGGTATATTTTTGTCATGTAGACGAAGATGAGCAGGCTGGTCATGTTCATGATTCGTGCTGCTCCTACAAAAGAAAAAAAGAAAACAAGATTATAATTCACAAATGAGAATGAAATATTTTCCCCCTCTTGGAGGAGTTTAGTGGATCACTTATTTGGCATATTTATCTCCTCGATTTCTCAAAAAGTTAGATATCAATTGTGTACAGGAAGTGCTTCTAATCAACACAATTGAGCAGGGACAAAACATATTAACATCATGAAGATAAATGTGTATCGAAAAATACGGAGCTGACACAAATACAAAGCTTCATGGGAGTTGAATTGGTTTGTCCGTTAGGTGCAGCTGTAATGGTGCAAAAAGAGAGAGGATAAGGTACTGATTGGTACCAGAACCGTACCTAGTACCGAATGGTACCGGAACCGAGGTACAAGGTACATGTATCGGTCCAAAATTTTGGAACCGAGGATGGGGAGGTACAGGTACTCGGCCTCGGGCTCGGCAAGAACCGAGCCGAACCGTACCATGTGCACCCTTAATTGAGAATAAACAATCAAAAGACATACATCACATAAACCCTGTTTACTTTCAAATTATACAATCAAATATTATATCCAAAGTATGTGGTAGCATAAACAGGATGTATCTCCTAACACCTCCAACAACTGTTATTTGGGTATTAAATTTAAACTCAAATCGAAAAGAAAAAAAACATAAATCCAAATCTCACAGACAATGAATCTCACAGACAACGAAACCTGAAATTGAACCCAAAATCATAAAACTAGAAAAAAAGATGACCTTATTACCTGATTATCATATCGATGCTTCCAAATCTCACAATTTACCTAAAATATCAGATAGATGCTTTCAACTACAATAAAAATTGTAACTGAAATCCATTAGCAAACATAAACCTAAATACAATATATACACATAACAAAATGATTATTACCTGTTAATCGAACTAGGGTTGTTGTGGCTCAATCGATTTTGTGAAAGAGGATCTGAAGATGATTCTGATAACTTTATGCTCTTGATTAAGAAGAAGTCAGTTGAAGAAGAGACTAAGGTTTGCTTTTGAATCTGAGATGGAGTCTTGAGAAGTGAAGAGATTGATGGTGGTCCTGTGATCTATATGGTTAAAAGGGTTTGGAGTTGTTTCCGAACTAGGGTTCTTCAGAGCTGCAGCTCGAAGAAGAAATAGAAAGAAAAAAAAATGTGGCTGAGAAATCTCTAAGGATGGAAAGATAAGGCGGATAAGGCTGAAGGGTGGGAAAAAAAAGGACTTGACCAAACTTTGACTTGGGCGTAAAATTAAGTCAAAGTGTTCCCGACCACACGCGTGCTTCGCATGCATGAACAACTAACGGTTGCTGATAGCAACCGAAATTTTGCGGTTGCGAAATTAGCAACAATAATTTGTCGTTGCAAAATATTAGCAACATAAATTAGCAACGGAAATTTCGCAACGACACTAGTGTTGTTGCTACTTTGGTTTGCTAAAACCTTAAAATGGTGTAGTGTTAGCGATAGAGTCGGAAAGGTAAATGCAAGAACAAAACTCTATTATGTTGTTGTCTCGTGCATTACAAATTTGCAAACAAAGGCCGATATGGCATATGTTATTCTGATCATAGTTAAATAGATAAACCTAAAAAAAATTGTTCTTACGAAACTATTTTGATTGGTTTTCTTTTTTGGAGTATTTGATCGATAATGAAATGGTGTGTCTGTAATAATTTTGGAAATTTTTATGGATGGCAGGTAAAAGTGGAAACGTTGATGATGAAAGGATGACATGATATGTCAAGCAGCTGAGCAGATGCATGCTGATCTTGTTGTTGTTGGTAGCCGTGATCTTCACAAATTAAAAGGTTAACTAAAATTACTCTCTAATTTAACTTAATTGTAAAAGTACTTGATTAAATTCAATTGTAATTTATAGTTCATGTTTCTTGGATTTTATTTTCATTGTCCTAATTTTAGTGGATGAAGTAATGTGCAGGGCATTTCTTGGGAGTGTTAGTAACTATTGTGCTCATCATGCCAAGTGCCCTATCCTCATTGTCAAACCACCATAGCGATGATAAGGTAATTCAGCAAATAATTAGAGTTAACTTTTGCATCAACTTCAGCTTCACAGGGCTTCTATGTGCTAGTGATGTACTATTAATTCCACTAATATTAAAATGTATGTATAATAAGAGACTTAATAAGTTTTCTTGTGGAATTTTTCCTTGTAAGTGAATGGTTTAAGTTTAAATGTGAATCCCTTTTTAGTCATTTTTTTTTTGCATCTGGTTATGTTTTTGTACAAGTCCGCTCTTCTCAAAGAGAGACAAAGTATGAACAACCTTGTTTATACACGGTTTCATTACAATTGGTTCACCTCAGGACACACTGGACAAACAGACAACTCTCTAATAGTAACAGCAGAAACAACTAACAGTGACACACTTCTAATTCCAAGCACTAGAAACTACGACTAACAGTGACACACCTCCAAGGCCAAGCACTAATGTGGTCAAAAGCTTTGGCTTAGCTAGTGAAGGAAAAAAAAATGTTCCCTATTCTTGCTAAGGATAAGAAATGGATGACGAAAATTGAATTTCTAGTTTCTGTAATTCAACTAGGTGGATACTAAGTTTCCACTTGCGTATTGAAATTTGTGTTTTTTTTTTTGTTACACCTCTCTCACATTTGATCTTGGCCATTTATTATTCTTTAACTGTTTCATATTATCCACTGCGGGATCTCAAATTTTTAAACAAATTGATAAAAATGTCTATATATAATTGATACTATTTTTTCTCCTCAAGTCACTCCAAATCATCTCCTGACAACTTGATATTCCACCCAAATTTTCTCAAAATCATCTCTCAATTTTTTTTTTCTTGTATTTTTCTTCTCCATTTCTTTTGTAAACAAAAGTGTCAGTAAAAATTACGAGAAAGGAAGACTCTCCTACTAAAGACTTGCATCTTGTTATTGCGTTTTGTATTCTAGATAAAGAAGGAACTTATTCCGTGTATAGGAATTTGTTTCGACAAAAAGTTACGAAAAAATTTGTACAAGTTCGCCATTGAAATCCTTATAATCGTACTCCAGTTGGAATTCAAAGTAGATTTACCATTATCGAGTAATTGACAGACAATTTTTATTTTGATATTTTTGTATTTTAATTTGAGAATATTTAGAAGAAAAAAAACTATTTTGATTAGCTTAATAGAATTTTAAAATATGGTTAATATTGTAGTATAAAGGTGAAATGGTAGAGAAAGTGGCAGAGTTTTCTTATTGATAAGATTAGTAGGGTTACATGTATAATATCCTTTATATACAAGATAGTGAAAACCCTAGTCATGTAGATGGACCGCACATCCATGGGCCATAGGCCCTATAACACTCCCCCTTGTGCGGTTCAAAATCAGAACTTCAAATGTGTGCCTCATTAAAACATTGACAAGGAAAACCCAATGGGACAAAACCTTGACGAAGGAAAAAAATACAATGTCTTCAGTCCTAATATAGTTGCTCCATAAATCTGACCACTTCTCTTGTTGCTTCAGAAATTCCAAAAAATAGAAAAACCTTATGGGAAAAAAAAAAAAAAACTTTAACAACAAAATTATAGTCTTGGTGTCGTCTCATTAAAAACCTTGCCGAGTAACAAAACCCAGTGGGAAAAAGTAATCTCGGTGAAGGGAAAAAGAGTTCAGCACACCAAGTTAGATGTTGACATCATATCATTAGATACTCCCCCTAATTTCGCCATCTCCCCCTGATTGAAATCAAGGGAGTTCGGACAATTTTCTTAGTCCGGTACTTTTGACATGCTTTTCAAAAGTTGATTTAGGCAATGACTTGGTAAATAAGTCCGCCGCATTCTCATTAGATTTTACTTGACTGACTTTAATTTTCAGAAGAGACTGTTGTTGTTGATTGTAAAAGAACTTTAGTGATATATGTTTCGTATTATCACCCTTAATGTACCCTTGATTCATATGTTCGATGCAAGCAACATTATCCTCATAAATGCAAGTTGGCTCATTAGTGGTAGAACTCATACCACATGTCCTTCGAATGTGTGTAATGATAGACCTTAACCATACACACTCACGAACCGCCTCATGTAAGGCAATGATCTCAGAGTGGTTCATGGAGGTAGACACAAGAGTCTTCTTGGTCGATGTCCAAGATATCGTTGTGTTTCCAATGGTGAACACATAACCAGTTTGTGATCGACCTTTATGTGGATCGGAGAGGTACCCAGCATCAGCGAAACCAACCAAAATATTGTTTGGGGTTTCAGTATAGGGAGTTGCATTTCCATTGGTAGTCCTTCTTAATTTTTCATAAGGATAAAATAAACCCATGTCAATGGTTCCTTTCAGGTATTTGAAAACATTCTTTATCCCATTCCAATGACGCTGTGTAGGCGCTGAGCTGTATCTAGCTAACAAGTTCACTGAGAATCATATATTAGGTTGAGTACATTGCGCTAAGTACAATAATGCGCCTATTTCACTTAGGTAGGGAATTTCATCTCCCAATACCTCTTCGTCATCTTCCTTGGGACGAAATGAATCCTTCTGTACATCTAAATTTCGACCAATCATGGGAATGCTAGCAGGGTGCACCTTGTCCATATTAAATTTCCTGAGTATCTTATGGACATATGCAGACTGGTGGATTATTATACCACATGCTCGGTGTTCTAGCTCAAGTCCTAGACAAAACTTAGTTTTCCCAAGATCTTTCATCTCAAATTAAGATTTAAGATAGCTTGCGGTTTCTCTTATTTCATCAAGAGTACCTATAATGTTCATATCATCAACATAAACAGCTATAATTGCAAATCCAAAACTCGTTTTATTTATAAATACACAGGGACATAACTCATTATTCGTATATACCTTCCCAATCAAATAATTACTTAGACGGGTATACCACATCCGCCCAGATTGCTTTAATCCGTAAAGTGAGCGTTTTAACTTAATTGAAAACGCACTCCGTGGTTTAGAGTTACTTGATTCAGGCAATGGAAGTCCATCAGGCACTTTCATGTATATATATGAATCAACATCCCCATAGAGATATGTTGTAACCACATCCCTAAGTTGCATTTCAAGTCCTTATGGAACTACCAAGCTAACTAAGTAGTGGAACGTTATGACGTCCATTACGGGAGAGTATGTTTCCTCATAATTAATTCCAGGGCGTTGTGAGAAACCTTGCGCCACAAGGCGAGTCTTATACCTCAAGATTTCATTCTTATCATTATGCTTTCTGACAAATACCCATTTATGTCCTACGGGCTTTACACCTAGTGGGGTTAGCATTACCGCAACAAATACCCATCTTTTTGCCAGTGAATTTAATTCTTCCTGGATTGTAACTTCCCATTTAGGCCAGTCTGCTATTTTTTGATATTCTGCAATAGAGCGTGGTTTGATGTCATCGTGCTCAATGATCTCTTGCTCAACAGTGTATGCAAATGCATCATCAATCTGCGTGGAGGATCTTTCCATCAACACGTATGCACTCTCATAATCCATAGAGATTTCTTTGTTCTCTGGAATCATTTCAAATATCGGAGCATCCTCCAGTATTGATTCATGGACATAACTGTAATCAAAGACAATTTCATGAGAGGGATTATCTATATTGACGATAAATGGATCGGGTTGTGCCTTACTCACTATTTTATTCCTTGGATGAGTATCCATCGGACCAGGTGGTCTTCCCCTCTTCCTTTGGTGGGCCACGGCCTCAGCTACACTTCCACCAAGTGTAGGTTTGACACCTTTATATAAGGTGCCTTTTCCCGTATTAGGGATTTCTAACCTTGCAGGCACGTTTAAAGATGGTATGTGTGATCTCATCACTTTGGAAATATCAGTGAATGCATCAGGAATTGAGTTTGCCACATTCTGAAGATCAATAATTCTTTGCACTTCACTTTCACATTGTGAGGTGAGGGGATAAAGATAAGACAAAGTGGGGACACACCACGACACTTCCTGTCGTTCCCTTATGAAATCCTTTTCCACACCTCCCCCTAACGACGGGAAGGTTGTCTCATCAAAGTGATAGTCCACAAATATAGCGGTAAATAGATCGCCTGTCAAAGGTTCCAAATAACATATAATTGTTGGGGATTCATATCCAACATAAATACTTAATCGTCTTTGGGGACCCATCTTAGTACGTTGTGGGGGCATAATAGGAACGTATACAGCACAACCAAAAATGCGTAAATGTGAAATATCAGGCTCATATCCAGTTACCAACTGATACACAGAAAATGGTTGGCTAATAGTGGGTATAAAGTAAATAATTAATGTTGCATGCAATATGGCGTACCCCCAGGCAGTAATAAGCAGGTTGGAACGCATAACCAATGCCCTAGCTATCATCTGTAACCTTTTGATGGTAGATTATGCGAGACCATTTTGAGTGTGTACGTGGGGTACAGGGTGCTCTACGTCAATTCCGATAGACATACATAAATTATCAAATCTTGTAGATGTAAATTCTCCAGCATTATCAAGTCTGATAGACTTGATTGGATAATCGGGGAGGTGAGCCCTCAAACGTATAATTTGTGCTAGGAGCTTTGCAAAGGAAGAATTTCGAGTGGACAGTAATGCAACATGTGACCAACGGGTCGAAACATCTACCAGACCCATGAAATACCTGAATGGTCCGTACTCTGGATGTATAGGTCCACAAATATCACCTTGTATTCTTTGCAAAAATGGAATGTTTTGTTTTGTATCTTTAGCATAGGATGGTCTCGCTCCTATCTTTTCTAAAGAACAAGCTTTGTAAAATAAGTGGTGTGCTTTTGACAAAGTCCACGAAGTAGAATGAGAGATAGGTTGCACATCAGTTGCTTTAAATGGCAGTGACTAGTTACTATGCATTGTAACTGTCTTTTTTCTCATTTTACTTTTCACTCGAAAGAAAGGATGTCCGTGTGGGTTCTTTAAAACACGGATCATCATATCACGACCTGGGTGCCCCAAGCGGTCGTGCCAAAGCTTGTATAAGTCATTGTTCAACAGTTCATCGTTGGTAACAACATGTGATTCGATAATCCGAATAATAGTAGTGTACAAACCACTAGAGTGACTCATTAATTTCTCTAAAATGCGTTTTCTTCCACATGTATTAGAGATAATATTTATATATTCAATTCCATTTTCACAGTGAGTTTCCAAGTGATAACCATGTGCACGGATATCTTTGAAACTCAACAAGGTACGGTTAGCTCTTGGTGCATATAGAGCTTCTGTGACTTTAATCATTGTGCCATTTGGAAACAAAAAATGAGCATTACCTCGCCCAATGATCACTTGTGATGATCCAATCATCGCAGTCACATATGATTTATAAGGAATTAAGTCAACAAATAATTGCCTATTTCGTAAAATAGTGTGTGGTGCCACTATCATCTAGGCACTCAATCTCTTCTGAGGATGACATTCCTTTTCGATCGATTTAAAGAGGAAAAGGATAAAATAGAAGTACCAAAATCCCTTATTACAATGGAGCTTTCTTCAACAAAGAGCTTTTTTTTTTGTTGTTTTTTTTTTCAGCGACTTAGATTTGATTGGGAAGTATAAGACTAATCTAAAAAAAAATCTTAGCAGCAGGGTTAGAGCTCGTTGCTGATGACGTATTGTAGTATAAAGGTGATAAAGGTGAAATGGTAGAGAAAGAGGTGGAGTTTTATTATTGATAAGATCAGTAGGGTTACATGTATAATATCCTTCATATACAAGATAGTGAAAACCTTAGTCATGTAGATTGACCGCACATCCATTGGCCATAGGCCCTATAACAGTTAATCGTTATTATTTCAAGAAAGTGAAAGATTTTTTTATGAAAATGATTAAATGTCGATCAATTTTTTTATGAAATTGAGGGGGAGGGGAAAGCATTACAGACAAGAAACAAATCATCCACCCTATAAAGGCCTCCTTTTAGACTGCCAAACAGATAATCCTGACCAAGATATAGATGCTTACATAATATCCGATGGTAACCTACATTTGATCTTTTATAATGGATATAAGATCTGAATATGATGAATTTAAGAATATATGAAAACTTTTTAATATGATAAATATGAGATCTGAATACATTTGATCTTTTTTAATGAAAACTCTCTACAACCATTAACTATTTTACTTATTCAGTTGTCATATATGTTGATTGCGTTTTTTTTTAAATCATTGATTATTAATTAAATCTTTTTAATAACGAACCTTTGATTTTGATAACTATGATGTCTAAATCCTTTAGAAAAACCTCTGAAACCGTATATGATGGGTTAAACGATGTCCACATAGCTACCTACACGTCATCCTAACATTCATCTTTGATATTTCAGATGGGGAATTATTATTTTTGGCTTAAAATGGCTCCTGATCACCTATCTTCTAACTTCATGTCTCCTCTTGTCCTAACCAATAGGAATACGCCACCTATATTTTCTTTATTTGTAATTGACGACGTAATTAAATTAACTTAACATCGCTATTTCGATTACTAAAATATATTGATATCTTCTATATGTGATTCTTCGTATTTTTGAAGAAGAACTTATATTTACTCCCTTTGATAAAATTTAGATGTTTAATAACATATCTCAAAGATTTTGAATAAAGGGCTTTTCATATAACAATGTTAATTTATTTATTTTGGAAAACAAAATCCTTCTTGAAATACGCTAACTTAGGTTGATGATGCTAGTAGTGGCCGGTTATAGATAAAATTAAGTTCATGGAAGAAATCCATTTATGTTCAAAGAACGAGAAATTCAGAAGAGGCGTAAGAAATTTAAAGAAAATGAGCGGAGTTATGATTAAGATTAAAATCAATTTTGATTAACTAAGAATATAAAAAGGTTATAATTAAGAAAAACTCAAAAATGAAACTTTATCTAGAGTTATAAAATCAGGATCAGAAATACAATTTATAATCCAACAAATGTTACTTTGCTAATTTTTTGGGATGATTTAGACGAAACATAATCATAACCAGTAAACATTATCTTTATGTATTAGACATTGTTAACTATTAATAATACATTTTTAGAGCAAAACATGTGGCATATTCGTATGGGTTGGGACAAGAAGAAATTGGAAAACAAGTGATAGGTGATCCCTAGCCCTTTAAAAATAAAAACAATCCAAGGTAACTTAAATAAAATGTATGAATTCGCGAGATCTAGTTGGATATTCTCTTATACTCGAGATTCTCTTATATTATCTTTAGATAATACCTTAGGGATAAGGGTATGCCTTTTTCCACTGGGCCTTTCAATTCATATTAATATTAAACAATTTCCTTGGACCAACCTATTTTTGATGGACCTACGATGTGTTTAGGCCGTCCGGTATGATTGGATAAATGGTGTATTTGAGAGTGGAAAGGACTAGGTTGCGCTTCCATTTAAATAAACTTAAACTAATGTAAATCTCATTAGTATAAATCAGAGTTTGGATAAGTTTGCCTTTGTTAGTGGTGGTCAGGATTTCTCTGGACAAACATAAATCAAGGACTGTGGTTCCTCAGACCACCCCCTACATCTCGCACGTGTGGCGTTCATTACAATATTATGAATGAAAAATGAGCACTCGAGTCAAGATATGGAACTTCAAAAATTATAACGGGGAGGTTCGAACTCATGACCTATTGTGTCATAAGAGTGGCATCTAACCAGTGTTCCACCTTGGTTGGAATTGATAAAAAAATATAAATTAACAGTGGTGCTTTGTTCAACTTAAATACCATAATTGCTTTATTGATTAGTGTTTCATTAATTTCACATAATAAATAATGTATTCATTATAAAGTGTTTCATTAATTAGTGTTTCACTAATTGCTCATAATAAATGACTAATCATTTTTTAATTATAAATGTTTTCTTAATTAATTATAATATTTATTTCTATTAATAAGTAATTTTGATAAATAATATCAATAGACATTTTTGTATTTACAATGAGTAGTAGAAGAGATGGAGGCCGATAGATTAGTGGTGGTTAAGGGAGGATCCAAGCACAATTATATTTATTTTTGTTCTTTTATCGTAAAATTGGATACAAAGTCCATTTTTCACATGTATCCAACTTGCCAAGAATTTTTTCTCCCTCTCTCCTCAAAATCCTGGCTCCGCCCCTGGTTTGTGGTGGAAGAAGTAGTGTCGATGAATGCTGGTGAGTAGTGATGGACAATATTAATTTTATGTTTTCGTTACAACATCGATAACATCGTAGTGTGGAAGATGTGGTTGGTTGTTTTTAACACTTTTGATAAATAAAGGTACCATATATTTCAGGGATGATATCATACAAGACAATATTTTCATGATCGTAGTTGGATCACCCAAATGGTACCCTTATTATCTTTGGTACTATATCGTATAAATCATGATTTTTTAATGTTAAAATAAAATTGATTGCAATACAAAAAAGAATATATACACGGAAAAATAATAATGAAACTAATCAATTGACGAAATTTTGCTCAATCTAAACCTCATACATGGCATTTGTGATTGAAAATTAGAATTGCGGCCAACAACCTACATGGGATGGGCGGCAGTGATGGTGGCAGTGGTTGAGTCAAAAATTTATTTTGAGGAGGCCTATTTTTTTTTAAAAGAAACATGTAAACTTTGGTGGACTAAACCATAAATATATATGGACGAAGTACTATCTATAAAATAAACTAAAAAAATTATGTAGTTATTAAAAATTTTAAGGGTTAGAGCCAGGTTAGTCAACCTTTGGCTCCGCCACTAGGTGGTGGTGGATAAAAAAAGTGGATTCATATGGTTTTATGGTGGTGGCGGGTATTGGTGAACAAAAACATATTATGCTAATTTTGTAACGCCACAAAATATGTAATGTTATATCAATCAATAGTATAAAGTAGAGTTTAGCTAACTTTGCCTATCTGAGTGGTGGTCAGGATTTATCCTCGGCAAAGATAAATCAAAGGATGTGGTTCTCCGTGCCACCCCCTACAAGTCGCACACGTGGTGTTCATTCCAATATTATGAATTAAAAATGAACACTCAATTTCAAAAATTATAACGGGGAGGTTCGAACTCATGATTGTGTCATAAGAGTGGCCTCTAACCATTGTTCCACCTTGGTTGGAATTGATAGAAAAGATAAATCACCAGTGGTTGTTTGTTCAACTTAAATATTAATTAGTATAAGTGTTTTATTAATTAGTATAAGTGATTTGTCTAGAGAGAAGATAAATCTATGGTCATGGTTTGTTCAACTTAAATATTAATTACTATAAGTGTTTTATTAATTGATGTCTCGTTAATTTCTCATGATAAATGATTTATTAATTTTACATCATAAATATCCCTTAATTAATATTAATACGTATCTCCATCAATAAATAATAATTTTGACAAAAATTATGTCAATAGATATTAGTAGTGGTGGTGGTAGTAGAGGAAGAAGTAAGTGGTGGAAGCGGTGGAAGGTGTTACTAAATGGTGGAGGCGATAACATTAGTTTTGGTGGAAGAAATAGTGGCGCTGGATGGTTTTAATGGCGGTGGTATTGGTTATTTCTTTTTGAATCAAAAATAATATTTTTTTTACATGACGGGTAACATTGTATTATGAAAAGTATAGTTGGTTGTTTTTGACACGATCAAAAAAGGTGGATAACAAATACTTTTGGGATGATACCAAATCAAATAAGACAAAATGGTTGTTTTTGGTACCACTGCTATCTTTGGTAACCGTTCGTACGCATGATTTTCAGTATTAACAAAAAACAAGTAGTTGAATAAATTAATTGACGACCTAAGTTTGTTAAATCTAAACTTTATACATGACGTGTGGGATTAAAAGTTATAAGTGTGCCCAATATTCTACGAGGGATGGAAAATGGTGGTGGTGGAGAAAGAAGTGATATCTGGTGGTTTGTGGTACTGGCCGGTATTGATGAGTAGTAATTGACTATGTTAATTATGTGTTGCTACAAAAGGATAACACTATAAATTAGAAATGTGGTTGATCGTCTTAATGCTAATATAAACTCGGTTAAAATACATGAAAATTAAGAAAAAGAAAAAAACATTTGGATGTCACGTTATATAATAAATATCACTAAAAACTACATATTTAGTATCAAGGTTTCTCCGTCCAATATATAAATCTAAGGTTGTATTGAGATCCCCTAAGCAGAGGGCGAGTTGGTCTTGGATTTTTGAATGATAATGAATATAATGAAACGCTCCATGTCAGTTTCTCCAATGAAAACCGAAACCTTCTAAAAAAAAATAATCAATCGAGCAACACTTAGATGGAACGCATCACCACCAGTGTAAACTTCTCTGAATTGCTACATATCCAGTGAAATTTCTACAGATTAATCTGGTGATTTCGTCCTACAGTAGTTTTTAACGAGGCATGCAATTAAATCTCTAATAGTGATTTTAAAGTTATTTAATAATTACAAAATTCTCTTATAAGTTTTGTTTATGCAAGTATTGATTTAACTTGGGTTCTTTTATATTTTTGTGTTAAGTTGATGACTTTTTAATTTGAATACATGTTTGGTTAAAAAACTTTGATACATATAGGGTATTTTATTTGTAGAACTGATGTTAGTCTCTCATTTTTCCCGTTAGCACTTTGTTTTGATCCAGTATTTGTAGACATTATTTGACTAATGTTGGGGTATTTGTTTAATCTCAAAGCCGATTAAACCCAATGTGTGTTGTATACATTGAAGGCGACAGAAGTTTGTGTCGGCTCTACCTTGAAACTAATAATTTTTCTTCGGAAGGTTAGTTGAATTTATGTAGATACAAATATCAATATGACTATGCTCTTTAAAACTCCAAATTACTTGAGTAACACTAGATGTGAGAACGTCATTCATGCACTACTTAGCATAGTTGGTGTGAAATATTTTTATCCACGAATTTCTTCAATTTTATGTTATCAATATGATTGAGAAAGAATCTTACACATGTTTTGATTTACTATTATAAGTTTATCTTTTCAACTCACATGTGTATATCTCAGCCTTCCAATAGCCGAGGGTTCTTCATTTTTATAACTCTCACATTTTCAAAAAATAAATAAACAGTGTTTATCTATAGTAGGGAAAATATTATGGGTTTTTGCTTCACTCCTTAGAGCCTTAGTTATCAATAATTTCGGAACAAATGTATTCATAAACATCATGGAGTTGGATTGGCAGTTTAGGTATATGTACTGTTAGATGAAATATTCTTTTTGAAGTTTGAAATTATAATATGATGGAACAATAAATGGGGAAAATTTTTATTTACTGTATTTTTTAATTTTTTTCATGTTGGCACAACATTATTACTCCGTCCAGATAATAAATTGGAATAACATGCTTAAATAAAAAATAAAAAGATCAGGTAACCTATTTTGTTTCCCAAAACCTATTTGAATATCAAAATAATTACTCACGAATAAAATGAAGCAAGAGGAATGTGAACAATATCGTATTAGAGACAAAACATCCCGTGCCGTTATGGCACGGGTTAAGATCTAGTAAACTAATAAATCATAGATTAACCTAAATTCTAAGTCATAAATCAAAAACTAATTTTCTTCTCCTAAATTTTTTAACGAAAGTTTCCTAGCCGAACCTGAAGAACAGTCCAATTAGGCCCCCAAAAATTTCCTGGCTGAAAGGTTTTTTGTTTTGGTTGTCGAGTATTACCATGGGTCTCTTTTAGCCAAACTTATTATCTTCATAACCGAATTTATGATTTTCCTATCCAAACTTCTAATATATTTTAAGTTATATTTAGTGCAAGGTTCGGCTAACAATAACTTGTCATTCTTAGTCAATCTCAAGGCTTATATTTTGTATTCTAGGTTCTACCCATTATGAGATGGACGCGACAAAGGCGAACATTACTCTGTTCATCCCAAAATGAAAATTCTCCTAGGAGTTTAGTCTAAAAACTCCATCCAACCTAAGTTCAACTACCCGTATTTCATTTTCGTACAAAAATTAGTCCAAAAACTCTATTAAATTTATCATTTTCACAACATTTTAGCTAATCCAAGCAACAAAAGCTCATTGAATCTTTGACAAATGTACATGAGTATCCTAAATATTATGCTCTTTATTTTGTGGGTTTTAAATTCAAAAATCCAAAAACCTAATTTTAATCCAGCATTTTAATCATAACACTAATACTAACTTGAATATATAATCTAATCTTAATAACCTATTATTAACTACTAATGAATAAAGGATATTTATTAAGTAGAATATATGTCAAAAGGATTTTATATTTTACTTAGCAATGACATGATCCTAAAACCTTCAGTGTTCCCCTCAAAAGATATAGGGTCCTAAAAAATGAATGCGCAATTGTGGATACTTTTATTAATTGGGGGATATAGATACAAGACAAAAACGGTGTCCCAATAGTATTTTTGGGTGACCCCCTATGTAATTATTTTTTTAATTCCTAATCTAGCCCTCACTAATCCTAATTAGTGATTAATTTTAATTAGTAAATTCTTAAGTATTTGGGGATATATTAGTTTGATTTTTTATTTTAATTTGTGTGAGTGAGGAGTAGAAGGAGGGAAAAAAAATTGAGTGGAATTTTTTTTTTTAAAAATGGAAGATGATTGTGATGAGAGAATTGCTGCTAAGAGGTTGAAAATTTGATTTTTTTTCTTTGAATCCACCATTGTTGCAGCTGAAAAAGCTCGATGCCGGCATGGTATTCAACCAAAAACCCATGCCGGCATTGTTGGAAATTTTCATAAATTATTTCCACGATTTTTTTCTGGTTTTGAACTTCAGAATGTTGATTTTTTTTTCTGGTTTTGAACAGGTACCGGCATGGTAATCTAGTTTTCGAGCATGCCGCACTGTTCCTAAGATAGTATTTTGCTTAAATTTCTATGCCGGAACATGATGAAAAGTATCCAGAAACTTGATTTTTTTTTCACTTGACTACCGGCATGGAAAGATTTATATCGAGCATGCCGGAACTCAGTACCGGCAATGAATTTCACCACTTCCGGCATGGTCTTCATCATTTCCGACATGTTCTTCATCACTTCCGGCGTGGTCTTCATCCTAAATAACCAGCCCGGTACTCTGTGTAACTCGTCTGTTTCAGCTATGTTTGGCGATTCTAACCTAAACCCATTGCTATAAACCGATTAAAACAATCATAAATTTGTTGATTAGGATTTTAGCCCATGCTTCTTGTGGTGCCTCACATTTGACTTTTGTGTGTATTTGGTACTTGGCTTAGTCACATGGGGTGACATATATCAACGCATGAGTTGGAATTACCTTCATATTCATGCTGCTGAATTTCCATCCTTCGTTGTTAGTATTTTTTGTTCCCTCTGACATGTTTTTAATTGTTAACCATGCTTCTTCATGTTTGGTAACCTCAGATGAGATGGGCCTGGGAAAAACTGTCGAGCTGCTCGCTTGCATCTTTGCTCATCGCAGGCCAGCATCTGATGGCGACGTAACTTTTAACAATGAAATGAAAGTTAATAGACATCAGATTAGTAACCTAAAGAGATTAAAATCGTGTCAAGTGCATATGCAGGGCTGTGAATGAAAGCTATAAATATAAAGGATTATGGGTACAATGTGATATTTGCGATGCTTGGCAGCATGCAGATTGTGTTGGTTACTCACCAGTAAGAAGTCCTTCGGATTCTCATGAAGCTTCAGAGGGTACAGGCCATCAGCAGGTTCTATCGGTGAAGAATAATGAAAGCATCTCAACCAAAATAGTTGAAGATGATGGGAATTTCACTTGCCAATTGTGCTTGGAACTGATTCAAGCCTCTTGTTCTCCATGCTGACATGGATAGTCTAATTTTCGAGCATGCTGGAACTCAGTACCGGTGTGGTCTTCATCCTAAATAACCATGACGGAACATGAATAAAAGTATCCAGAAGATTGATTTTTTTTTCACTTGACTACCGGCATGGATAGTCTAATTTTCGACCATGCCGGAACTCAGTACCGGCATGGTCTTCATTCTAAATAACCATGCCGGAACTTAGTACCGGCGTGGTCTTCATCCTAAATTTCTATGCCGGCACATTCTTCATCACTTCCGGCGTGAACTTCATCATTTCTGACATATTCTTCATCACTTCTGGCATGGTCTTCATCACTTTCGGCGTGACCTTCATCATTTCTGACATGTTCTTCAACACTTCCGGCATGGTCCTCATCATTTCCGGCGTGACCTTCATCATTTCCGGCATGTTCTTTATCATTTCCTAAATGTTCTTCATCAATTCCGGCAGAGAAGGAGAAGAGAATTTGAAAGGAAGTTAGAAAATTTTAGAATTTGAAAGAGAATGGGGAACACTTGGGTTTCAAAGTTTTAACCCTAAAAAGATTAATAAGAAGTGGAGATGGAAATGGGGGATATGATTTTGTTTTTTGATTTTAAGTTTATTGATTTTTATTTTGAGGTAAGGGTGTTTTAGTATTTTCTCCCCCAAAAGTCACCCCTTAGCACACACCATGGGTTGGGGGAAGTAATTCATATCCCCCAATTAATAAAAGTATCCCCCAATTGCGCGTTCTAAAAAATCCATAGTTTCTGAAAGTTGATACCACAATTACCAATCCATTCAGCGGAGATGATTATTGTGCTTTATATGGACTAAATTTGTGCTCGTGATACACACCAAACTTCTTTTTCTTTTAACTTGGTGTGCACAGGACTTTGCCCCGCCCCGTGGCAATGCATTTTTTATTTGGTGTGCGCGGGGTTGGCGACGTATTTTTGATTTGGTGCGGCAGGGAAAATAAATTAATTAGGTGGAGAATATGTGCAGATTTTATTTATTTATTCCTTTTAGTTTCACGGAAAATATGTGAATTTTTTCCACTTTATATAATAATTTGGAAAAAAAAATAGGGCTAATATGGTAGGTACTCGATTTTCAAATTGAATTTGGTCTTGCATAAAATTCCAAACACGATATGTTAGGTTCTCCTTTTGAGTTTGTAATTTTTAAACCAAGCATACGTTTCCAAGTGTCCTCACCTAAATATTTTCACGTCCTGAATTCCAAACTCCAATCATACGTTGCCAACTGTCTTCACCAAAACGCTCGTTTCACAAAACTCAAAAAAGTTATTTCGGCCAATACGAAGCGAGGGTTTCCTCACCGTTCAATGTGGGGGAATTATTTGTCTAGGATTTTAAGTCTTTAAATTGGTACCCGCCAAGCTAAAACCGGTATTTTCCTTTAGCCATTACCAAGAAATCGTTCTTAATAGAGAAATTTGATGTTTGGTCCACAAAACCCGACCCGGGTTAACCTATAGTCCATCGGGATATAGATTTTAACCGATGGTCCAAAAAAGTTAAAAAAAAAAACGAAATTACCAAGCTACCCATAACAAAAACATGTGTGTCATACTAATAGGTGAAGACGCAGGTTTGCAGTTTCTCTTTTTCAGCTTTTTTCTCTCTTATTTCAGACCGTTTCTGCTCCCAGAAAATACTTTCAATTCTCGAACCTAGGTATGTTTTAATCATATTGAAGATCAAAATAAAAAATAATCAGTTTCATAAAATCGAACCAAAAAATATTAGAAATCGAAATCAAAACATCAGTTTCAGATCTAATTTTCGTTACATTCAATTGAAGAGAAAAAATGGTTACGAATAGAACAATTAAGCGGACAATTAGAAAAGAAACACCTACACAAGTAAAAACCAGAAGAAGAACTGTTGATGATTCACCAACAACAAAACCAAAAGAAACCCCCTGCTTCTAGATCACCAACAACAAGAAGTATTAGTAAGTTGTTAGTCCTTCACCAACAAATAGGAAAAAAGCAAATGTACCTCAGAAAAAAGGCAAGCAGATTAGAATAAACCTAATTGTACTTGATTTTAGATTTATATGCTAAATGAAAAAAGGTAAAGCATCAGTACATGTCCATATGTACTGTGTGATGCTTAGATGCCCGTTCTGTCTATAATTTAACACTACATATTGACATGCACTATTTCAAAACCTGAATAAGCATCGGTACATACTAATATGTAATGTTAGAAAACTATAATATGTAGTGTTAAAATATACTTACATATCAACTACCAAGTGTGTATTACATAATCTTCATTGTCTGAATACTTCTATCATTGTTGTGTCTATGATCTAACACTACATATTGCCATACGTTGTGTGAAACCTGTTTTGAGATTGAATAATCACCACTATCAATGTGTAGTGTTTTTAGTGTTAGACAAACTACATACCAATATGTTTATTTAGTCTTGGATAAGCACCACTATCAATTATACTTACATTTCTAACTCACCAACACCAAAAACCAAACAGAAAGCAGCAACAACTAAATCACCAACAGTTAAAAGGACAAGAAAATCTATTCCTGCTTCACCAACAACACCAAAAGGGAAGAAAGCTATTACTGCTGCACCAACAACAAAGGGGAAGAAAGCCATCACTGCTTCACCAATATCAAAGGAGGGGAAAGCCATTATAGCACTAAAAAAAGGTACCCTTCTAAGCAATTTTATTATAACAAGAAATTACTAATAATGACGGACCGCTGCCTCCTCGACCCCCGTAGATGATATGAATAGGTATATACTAGATACAATATCTTAATATGTCACTTACAACACCACTACATATGCTTTCTTGCGTTAATATGTACTGATATAAAAACATTTCTTTATGCTTGAAGAAGCACCACTATGTAGCGTTAGATACCCACAGTATGTTTCTTTATGATCCCACCACATATTGATAGTTCGTAAGCACTACATTATACTATTTTATGCTTTAGTAAGCACCGGGACGTATTCATATGTATGTAGTAATATTATCATAATTTATGCTTTAGTAAGCCCTGGTACATATTGATATGTCCATGTTTTGTACTTACATATCTATGTACCACATATTTATATGTTTTGTTGGATATCTGACACTACATATCAACATGTTATTATTCAGGTAATGTGAAGCGTAAGAAAATACCTGGAAAACCTAGAAGTTTATACCGATCCGGTTACAAGGGCTTATATATGTTTGTGTTTATGGGTGAAAACTATTTCTGACGGGTTTGGTAATTTGGGGTGTGTGGATGAGAAATGAGTCTAAACCTTAAACAATTGCACTGCATGGGAGTGCTTGTAGATTCGAGAAATCAATCTGTGCAAATCCGGCCTAAACCAAGAAATGGCCGTTCCAGACTTGTTTCGGTCACAAAGTGAAGGAGATGGGGTTGATCTTAGGGAGGGAAGCGAAGAAGGTGTTGAGATTGTGAAGGTGTTGGCTATGTATGACTTGTATCAGAAAGTTGAACTGCCTTGCAGGATGTAAGCTATCAGTTCCAGTGTTTGAATACGTTTGTATCAACACTTGTCTCCGTTGTCTTGTCTTTTTTACCTTGTTCATATCTGGAAAATAGGGAGGAGAACCTATTTATACAAGTATTTAAGCCTAACCCTCGTATCTCGTGGGAAGTGGAGAAAGTGGAGTGATGGATTAGTGGAGTTGTGTGTTAGTGTCACACGACCAGTCTTGCCCACTTCTTCAATCATCACTAACCGTCCATGACTTTCTGACACGTTCTTGTGATGGCGCGTTGTGCACTGCACGCTGTAAAATGCCAGACCAATACCCCAGTATGTATCCCCAAGTTTGTGACATGATTGATATCTCGAGTGTGTGGATCGTGGAACCCACTGAAAGTAGCATGTAATGCTAGATTAAATAACTAAGTTATCTAGGAAGTAGATACTTGTGAAGTATCGTGTGTATTATATTCAGGTACTGCTTCGAGTATATTCAGCATGTATGAATCATCGTTGTTTGAGCGTCTCAAAATAGCCTCATGTCCAGCCTACTTCATGTGATGGTTTGGAGGTCGCGCAAGCAAGTCCTCCCTTGGCCGACCACATGGTGTGGTAGAGTGTCGGGTGGTGATCACCATGACGCCTTATAGACCAATTAACTCCTGACCAAGGTTGTATAACCAAGCCGGTGAGGTTGGACGGACGCGATGATCTTTAAGACACTCATCTGCGACTGTTAGTGGAATTAGGGTTTTAGAAGTGGTGCGCAAGCACCACTTTTCAGATTGGTCGAATCCAAGCTTAGGACACGATTTTTGCATGGTCGATCAGGCATGCGCGTAGACGGCATGCCGTTATACATGTCCATACCTCATTGTCCCGTGAAAGTGTGATCTGGACCGCTCAATTTGTCTGGCAAATAGGGGCGGTCAGGGTTGATTTACGACAGAAGTTTGGTGCCGCAAATGTCGCGCGTCATGCCAACTTCGGGCATGAGTTTCAAGACGACCAAGCTTGGTCGGTCCCGGCCGATTGGTTTGGCGTGTAGGTGGTAGGCTAGTGTTCATACCTATACCTTATTGTCCCATGGAAACGTGATCTAAGCCACTCAATTTATCTGGTGAAGTTGAGTGGTCGAGATCAGTTCGGGATTGGGAAGTGTGACCACACCTGGTTTGGGCGTGCGAATTGAGACAACTGGGCATGGTATGCCTTGTCCGATCGGGTGTGGAGATAGGTGGGCCCACAATGATCGTGTTAATACTCACTGGACCTGCTTAGTCGACTCCTAGACCCTTCATTCGATCAGGTGAAAATGGATGCTTGTGATCGATACAAACCCTAATTAGGGTTTTGCCGGTCGTGCGTCATTCCTTGTTTGGGCGCACGAATTGGAACGACCAACTATGGTTGGTCCATACCGATCGGTCATGTATGTAGGTGGGCTCACGGTGAGTGTGTTGACATGCTCTGTACCCTTTGAATCTACATCTACACCCTCCATTTATGCCTGCGAAGATGGATGGTTGAGACCGTTTTGCGACACATGTAATGTGCCGCAAACCCTAATTTAGGGTTTTTCGTCCATACTTCTTTGTCTTGGACGGTTTGGCAAGCTATGCCACCCTTTTGGGGAGGCCGACCATACAGGGCCCGCGTTGGGTCTGTAGTGAATATTCTAATAACTGCTTGGGGTCATGGATTCGATCCAAGCCATCCAATCATGCTGGTGAAGTTGGATGGTCGTGATTGATTCTAAGACTGATATGGACAGTCCAGATTCAAATATGCTCAATCGGGCTAGTATAACACACCGAGAGTTGCAGCCTGTACGGTTATTTCGTACATGCTTCATTATTAATGCTTGGAGGTTCGTGTTGCTCTGCTGAGAACAACACTCAGTCGTCATGCTATACAGATAATGAGTACAGGAAATACAAGGCTAGTCATGCATTGATTAATAATGTTGTAAATTCACAGGGTATATGGGATTGTTGCTACAGGCTCCAACCTAGATGAATTTCGTGTATTTAATTCACAAAATACTGGGATTGTTGCCACATACTCCATTCTAGGTGAATTAGTAAAGTGAAGAAGTATTCATCACTTATTAATGGCCTTATATTTTGCAAGATGTTTGCGCATAATTTTGGCTTTTACAATTTTAGCCTTAAATGAAAATCCACCATCAACATTAAGTCCCCTGCCTAGGGCATAATGGTTACGCTATTGTGGGGTAGGCATAAGATAGTGAAAAGTTTGTATACAGAAAGGACCAAGCTAAAGTGAATATATATTTACCGCATAGGTCGACATCGTCAGATGTTGTCCCGGAACTGGTCAGTCCTGATTAGGATTGTGAAGGAAGCAGAACTTGATCTGGCGAGTTGCTTTGGTTTCCTCTATACATATCTGGACAGATCTTAGCCCGTTTCTTGGATTAGGTGCACTCCCCTTCGTTACACGGTAGCTTTCATCAGATATATCCGATAAGCATCGTTAATCGTTATCCCAAATCGGTAGCCTTTATAGGTGGCAAGTAAAGACTCCTTTTCTCATGGGATTCTGTTGACTTGCTAGATTATAAAGAAAAATTCTAATGATTCTTTGCATTACATAGTCGTTCCTTTTATATCTCGGGTATTGCTCCGTACTTATCTGATCTTCTGATTGACTGATGATGATACATACATTTTTGTATGCTCATAACTTCTTCTTATTTGCAGCTTATCATGGAAGCGGTAGGCGATGATCATTCTGTAACTTCTCCACAAAAAAGGTTTCGAAGTTGACAAACCCGAAACTAATGTGCACGAAGAGGTAATGGCTAAAATTGACATCCCACTTCGTGAAGTCGGTCATGCTATACATGGGATGTCCATTCTACACCTGCGTATTGCCAGGGGACGTATCTGTGCCCTTTCTGCTGCAATTGACATGGAAGAGCGGTGGAGGCGTGAGGAAGCGTTGCGAGCACCAGTAAGCGCAAGGGCAGAGAGATTTGCAGCGCGGTTAAAGAGGCAGATGGTGGAGCATAAACGGCCTCCGGATGAAGATATGCGTGATTATCAAATCCAGGACGGTGTGATAATCCTTGACTCTGACACAGATGGACCTGAGTGTTTGAAAGCAGTCAGCGCAACCCCTAATGTTGTTGTGGCATTTGAGGAAGACTTAGAAGATTCTCCTGCCGATGATGTTAGGATGGAGAGTCCTGCTGCGGAGAGTGTTGCTACGGAAACATTTGAAGCGGAAGCTGAGGCAGATCCAAAGGGATAAGCGGTAGCAGGTGATGGAGTTGAATCAGGACCTAGCAGTGGTGCAGGCGCGGTCGATCTTCTTGACGTCTAAACTTCATTGTTTTTTTTTTCTCTTTTCAAGTGTATTCCCGTAATTATTGAAAATCGTTCTTGTACTCAGTGGTGTCTGAGTTCAAGATCTTTTTATTCTGTTTGCTTACTTAGAATAAAGGTTTATGTCATAACCCTTCGTTAAGATTGCATCTGTATGTGCTCCTGACGTGAGATCTCCTTGGTCTTGCTGGGATAAATGGCTCAAATCATCTTCCTTTTGTGCACACATTCTATTTCCTTTTTCCCGTGAGATGTTTGCTTAGGGTTTCCTTCCTTGCTCTAGTGTGTTGATTTAGGCTGACTCAAGACTTTGTGTTTTTAGGGGTAAAGAGGTGCTCAGATGGAAATAATACTTCAATTAAATTGAAAATTGAAACCCTAACTATGAATGCAAGTATTGCAATCATTTTCCGGAGGAATTACAGATATGATATGAATTTGTAAAAAGAAACACGTTGGAGGAAATAACACAGCGTCTTAAAGTGTGGAGGACCCTGGAAAGTGGTAGTACAACGTCTCAAGTACGGTAGGGTTTGATCTATCGTGAGTGAATTGTTACGTCTTATAGCTTGTCAGCGTTGATAAGTTTGCAGTAGCCGCCTAGGATGACATTTTCTACCAGGTAGGGTTCATCCTCCTTTTCGGTGGGTGAGTCAGGTGGGGTAGCCACTTTCACCGTAATGCTTCCAACCTTGAATGCGGTTGTCTTCGTTACCAGATATCCAATTCCAAACGGGTTTGGGAGTGCAAACATATGGGTCTTGGTCTTGTCGTCTTTGATCGAGACAGCTTCTATATTATTGATAAACTGTTTGAAGGGTCCGGCCTCCCATTCACATCTCTTATCCAGGGTTGGTTTGTTGGTTAGAGCCAGTCCACATGACTTATCAGAGTGAGGGGCGGTTGGTTGTAAATAGGGTTGCGTGACGAGACTTACTTGAGCTCGGAACCTTCAATGTATGCTGACGGGATCTCTCTGGGAAGTTGTGTCACATTGGAAAGTTTCAGGTGGCGCGGCAATAGGCAGTCATCAGGTCCAGAAGGCGTGTTGGAGATCCTTTCAGGTATCGAAGCCGATAGAGGACAAACTTCTAGCATTACTTTGTTGTCGTGTATCCAAGAGCGTCCTAGGATCATGTCGTAGTTGGGATGTTCTTTGACTATGTAGAACTTTGTTTGTGTCGAGGCATCACCTAATTTGACTTCAATATAGATGTATTCATATGCATCTTTGAGTTCTCCTTCTGGATCCTTAACTACAGTTGGGTGACGAGTAGCTTCCTGCTTCGAAATCTTTGCTGCTCTCAAGGTCTTGATAGTAACAATGTTAAATTCAGAGGATGTATCAATCAACGCGCTATCGAACTCGACATCTTTCAAACGAGTGACAGTTAGGAGTCCCCAGTTTCCCTTGCTCGCATCTTCCAGGAAAGACTGGGGTTTCTAGACTGCTTCCAGATACAAACGCATTCCTGATACAATGAGGTTGAGGGTTGTAAATATGTCTTGACGCTGTCCCTTAGAGAAATACAAGAATTCACACAAGAGCTCCATCATAGATTGTACAGTCTTGCGAACGGAATCCCCAGAAATCATGCAGTTCCTGAAAGGAAGAGGATCTCTATGAACACCTTCGTTTCCAAGTTGGAGTTCTCATGTCTCTATCTTTTCTATGAAGATTTGTTTCAGCCTGTTGCAGTCTTTGGTTGGATGGTGAACGAACCTATGATAGCGACAGTACTTGGGATCCACCATGTCTTTCTCAGTTGGTGGGCATCTGATAGGAGGCAACTTGATGGCATCGTCTTGAATCCATGCTTCCAAAAGTTCTATTACTTCATTCATGGGGAAAGGAAAGCCTGCATCTTTTGTGTCTTGTGCAGGAGCTTTGTCCGCTCCCTTCCGAGACGAAGTCGTGTGTGCCGGAGATTCCCGCTTGGTTTGTTGTTCTGTTTCTGAAGCTTTATTTTTTTTCTCCTCCGCCCACCACACTCACAGAAGGACTAGTGTTGTATTGCTTGTTCGTGAGACGCCTGCTTCCTCGACTTTCACGTGAATCTTCACTTCGAATAACTCTGGTTTTTTTTAGCAATGCTGGTGCAGTTGTGGCTGAACGTTTGGCAACTTCATGGAGTTCGGAGAACGTTTGAAATCCCAGATTCTCTAATAAAGCGCAGGATATGGGTATCATCCCATTAATGCACAATTCCACCAATTTTCGTTCGGTGACGTTCGGGTCATGACAATCTAGTGCTTGGGTTATGAACCTCTTAACGAAGTCGTTAAGATGTTCGTTGTTCCGCTGAAGAATTCTTCCCAGATCTTAAAAGGTGATATATTCGGACACGAAGAAGTACTTTTTGTAGAAAGCACCATCTCGCTCCAATTGGATATGATGTTAGGCGCAATGTTGTTGTACCAGGTGTACGCCCTTCCCGTAAGTAACTTTGAGAATTCTTTTAGGAGGAGAACATGATTGTATTCATTCTCTCCCAAGGATTCCAAGAATCGAGAGACTTGTTCACGAGCATTACCAGTACCATCATAGAGGGAGAACTGGGGAGAGGTGTAACCTCTTGGAAGAGGAATTCGTTGCACATCTTGAGGTACGGCGGCTGATGCTGGTGTACATCTGTTCGGTCTCCTTTGCATCGGTTTTGCAGAAGTCGTTCCAGGTCCTCACGTATGATGAAGTTGGACGGCTGGTCCCTTTCTCTTGGGCGTTCAGGAGCAACGCGAGTTTCTTCATCCATGTGGGCCAGGATGGAAATGCTTCCCCCGGGTTGTCGTGAATCTTGTGGTAATCGTTTAGTTAAAGTTTTGAGGAAAGTGAGTACCACTTTATGAGTTGCGTCCATATCCGTTTGAGTCTTAGCAAGAAATTCCTGCTTCTCCATCAAGTCTGCAATGGTAATGGGCGGTGGTCCTCCTCTCGTCCCTCCGGATCCTCATCCTGATGAAGGGGTGAAAGTCGTTGCTCTGGTAACCACCGGAGGCGTTACACTTGAGGAGATGTCGGGATTCGTGGCTGCTCTGGCTATGGTGATGGGAGGCGTTACACTTACTGGAATATCTCCTGCTCCGCTAGTGTTAGTGATAGAAGTAACATCTCCACGAGATGTACTGACCACGGTAGATCCACTGACAGGTACATCGACACCAGAAGGGTTATCCACACTAGCTCCATTAGAATTGATTGATGATCTAGACATGAGTTCCACCATCTTGAAATGAATTGTTGATTGAATTGGTTCTAAGATCTACCCTTTTTGAAATTGATAAAATTGAATCGGATTTCGAAGAAATTGACTTTACAACCGAGAGATTAACCTTCCACTGTGGTCGCCAATTGTTTATGGGTGAAAACTATTTCTGCCGGTTTTGGTAATTTGGGGTGCGTGGATGAGAAATGAGTCTAAATATTAAACAAATGCACTGCACGGGAGTGCTTGTAGATTCGAGAAATCAATCTGTGCAAATCCGGCCTAAACCAAGAAATGGCTGTTCCAGACTTGTTGCGGTCACAAAGAAGATTAAGAATCAATAAGGAGATGGGGTTGATCTTAGGGAGGGAAGCAAAGAAGGTGTTGAGATTGTGAAAGTGTTGGCTATGTATGACTTGTATCAGAAAGCTGAACTGGCTTGCAGGATGTAAGCTATCAGTTCCGGTGTTTGAATACGATTGTATCAAAACTAGCCTCTGTTGTCTTGTCTTTTTTGCCTTGTTCATGTCTGGAAAATAGGGAGGAGAACCTATTTATACAAGTCTTTAAGCCTAACCCTCGTATCTCGTGGGAAGTGGAGAAAGTGGAGTGATGGAGTAGTGGAGTTGTGTGTTAGTGTCACACGACCAGTCTTGCCCACTTCTTTCATCATCACTAACCGTCCATGACTTCCTGACACGTTCTTGTGATGGCGCATTGTGTGTTGCACGCTGTAAACCTCCAGACCAATACCCCGGTATGTATCCCCCAGTTTGTGACATGATTGATATCTCGAGTGTGTAGATAGTGGGACCCACGGAAAGTAGCATGTAATGCTAGATTAAATAACTAAGTTATTTAGGAAGTCGATACTTGTGAAGTATCGTGTGTATTATATGCAGGTACTGCATCGAGTATATTCAGCATGTATGAAGCATCGCTGTTTGAGCGTCTCAAAATAGCCTCATGTACAACCTACTTCATGTGATGGTTTGGAGGTCGCGCAAGCAAGTCCTCCCTTGGCCGACCACATGGTATGGTAGAGTGACGGGTGGTGATCACCAAGACGCCTTACGCACCTATTAACTCCTGACCAGGGCTGTATAACCAAGCCGGTGAGGTTGGACGGACGAGATGATCTTTCAGACACTCGTAGTTTTATCTGTGGGAGATATATTTATCTATTATCGTAGACTTTTACGTGTGATACAGATTTGTTTATTCAAGTCTTCGACTTTGGGTCATAGCAACTCTTGGTTGTGGGTGAGATTAGCTAAGGGAATCAAGTGTGTAGTATCCTGCTGGGATCAGAGACGTAAGTAGCGCAACTGTACCTTGAATCAGTGTGATATTGATTAGGGTTCAACTACAGTCCAGACCGAAATTAGTTTATAGTAGGCTAGTGTCTGTAGCGGCTTAATACAGTGTGGTGTTCAATCTGGACTAGGTCCCGGGGTTTTTCTGCATTTGCGGTTTTCTCGTTAACAAAATTTCTGGTGTCTGTGTTATTTCTATTACGCATTATATTTTGTTATATAATTGAAATATCACAGGTTATGCGTTGTATCGATCAATTGTGAAATCCAACCTTTGGTTGTTGATTGGAAATTGTTTGATCATTGGATATTGGTCTTTGGTACTATCCAATTTTAAATCTCTTGTATTTGATAAAGACTCGCAGATTTCTATTTTCTTGAGTATATATCAAATCGAGAGATAGAGATATTAACTCCTCGATTTATTAAGATTGAGTCTGACTGTCTAGTTGATTCTCTTAAAAGTATATTAGAGTTAGTCCATACAGATTGCTAATCGAAATATTGGGTGAGGTTGTTAGACCCCCGCTGTTTCAAATGGGAGCTCTTATGTGCTTCCAATGGTGCAGGTGTTGTAGAGAAACTTGGATTCAATGGGAGCTCTTCGTGGGCTTCAAATGGTGCAGGTGGCATAGAGATAACATGATTCGATTGGTGTTTTCTCGGAAAATTTGGCATTTAGGGTTCAAGTGTTGGGTCAACATCCAAATAAACCGAGTTGTTCTTCAATGCAGAAGCTGCCATGTCTGGGTCACATTCATTATTCGGGTTGGTATGCAAAGGTGTAGCTCCCAAGGGAACATAATCTTCATAGATGTTTTCTCTCTGCCATGGGTAAGCTTGCAAGTATAATTCATGCAACATCAGCACAACCTTTGAAGCGTTAATCGTCACACCGCCATATTGCATAATGTTCACTTCGTGTCATTTGTCAGAGATCATACTCCTCAAATCATTGTATTTTGATTTCCAATCTCTTCCTCAACTGGTGAGTCATCTTCTTTCATTCGCCTTGCATATTATTATTCTTCTTTCTCTTTTACCGTTTTATCATCTTCGATTGGAATTTCAGTGTCTTCTTCCTCTTCAATCCTTCTTGATATCCGATTAAGAATTTATTTTTTATTGTTCGTGTACTCGTCCTTGAAATCTTCATGGAACTGTACAAATTTGTAAACAAGAAAATATATCAAGAATATGTTGTGAAAAGATTAAGAATATGTCAATATATAGTATGAACATCTATCACTACATATTCATATGTAGAGGTGCTTGAGTATGTGTAAAGCTGACACTACATATTGACATGCAATATGGTTTACCTCATACTCAGTAAGGTCAATATTAGAGCTGTCAACGGGGCAAGCTAGGGTCAACCCGGACCTAGCTTGTCAACCCGTTGACAAGCTAGGGTCAACCCTAGACCTAGTCCTATTCATCTACAAGCCCAAAATCCAAACCCTAGCTTGCCCGCGGGTTGGCTTGGCGGGTCACGGGTTGGCTTGTTAGTTATCATAACAACCAAAAAAAATGTTGAAAGTTAAGAAAAAAAAATGTTTAAAATTACGCTGTTAGGGAGGATTGAACCTAGCTCAGCTAGGTGTTCACTTAGCATAACAACCACTAGACTACAAATGAACACGTCTCTATTAGCTAAAATCTTTAAAATAGATAATCTTAATGAAGATGACGGGTTGGCTTGTGGCTTGCGGGTTGACCCTAGCTTGGCTTGTTTTCTACTAGGGCTAGATATGCTAACCCTAGCCCGGCTTGTTTAGCCAACGGGACAAGCCGAGCCGGGTTGAAACAAGCCAAGCTAGGTCCAACCCGCAAGCTGGGTTGAAAATTGACAGCTCTAGTCAATATCCTTGAGGAATTCAGTACATATTTCTGTGTGGTTCTCTCTAGAAACTCTTGAAACATATACTTTCCTTCAGGTTCTGTCACTATCTATTTTGGTTGCGCAAAATGGGTATGCTCTGCATACCAAGGCTATAAGGTGACAACACCAAACAAAGTCACTACAAAAATCTAAGTAGTGAACCACACCAAAAAAAATCACCAAATCAAAACAAAAACAAATAAAAGAGTTTTAAAAGTGAAGATTCTTACCAGCAAATAACCAACACAACCAGTTGTGTCTTCCACACTCTTAAAAGTAGTGTCTCCTACACTCTCTTCAATTGCATTAAGTTTTCTCCCTAGGTAAGAATGTATGAGGTCAGGCCAAGATATATTCTTTTCCTTCTCTAGATCATCAACAAAACCGATGTATTTTTCAGGCAAAGCATTTGCATCCTTTGTTGAGAAAAACAATGAGATGCACATATACAGGCAAATAAGCCTTATAAGATCTTCATCGTCTTGTTCAGATTCTTGAGCATCTTTCATCTTCGAATTCTTGAGCATCTTCGTCTCCCAATTTTTGAGCATCTTCATCTTCATTTGATTGACCACCCATCATTTGTAAAGAATCTTTACCAACATCCGCATTGATTGGTGTTCTTGTAATCAATTTCAAGATTGCATCCTTAATCATTGGCCTAGTCACCTTTTTACCATTCTCCAGTACTTCAAGAAAAGTACTTTTGAAGAATGAAGTTTCACACCATGCACTTTTAGACATTGTAAGTGTAATATCAAGGAACTCTCTATTTGGCGTTCTTGGCATCCCATAAATGACCCCCATTTCTTATGTGGTGGATGTCAGATCATATGTTGTGCCATGTCTTTATTGCATCGTTGTAGTCGAAATCAATATATGACCCGAGTTTGTTTCCCTAACTGCATTTACCCACCATGCAAGATCAGTGTACAACTTGATATCATTACCAAAAATCTGTTGATGTGACAAATCAAGTGCATGATATGCATGGTGATACTTGATGTTGGTCTCGCCCCCAACTTTAACATAATCTACAATCTATGTTGGCTTTATGAGAGGACTGTGCCTGACACGCTCATGAATTAAATTGTTCATAAGCCTCCTAGTAACTTTTGGATTCTTCAACACATAACCACCACCACAGGTGTGCCTCCCCACATATTCATATATCTTAAAAACATTAATAGAACTAACATGGCAGTTGCATGAAGTCTCCATGAACAACCTTTCTCGTTGCATACGGCGGTGAATCTCTCAAGGTCATTCTTTAACTTGTTTACCTTATACCCAGTTATCAAACAGTATTTTTCGCAAGCTAAACGTACATCATCAACACCACCATAGAATAGTTATTTTGTATCCTCAAAGATGTCCTCCCAACCATCTGAAAAAAGTACATTTGTAACCTCTTTACCATCTTTCAAATAACTGTTTTTTGCACTCACAACTAAGTCTGCATTGCTGTCAACATCCATATGCCTAGAAAAACTGGACCTGCCAGCTAAAATAACCTTCACCTGCAAATCAAAGAAAGCCGATTTCTTTGCAAAATGTGATGCAACAAGACTTTAGAGCGATTCATCAGCAAGAACAGGAATAAGCACTTTATTCTGAACATAGTTAACAATAATAGTCGATGGAGTCAACCAGCTCCACGTATTACAAATAGCAAACTTCAAATCCTCTAAATTCGAAGACGATGTAACCAAATATCCAAAGTGGTATTGCTTGTGGAATACATGAGAGTAGAAATAAATATCTGTATCGCGAGCAACAACAGACATGTTGACCCTGGAAAAAATGATCCAAAAATTAAAAACCCCCTAAATAAAACTATTGGTCATATACATATTGATATGATACGAAATGATATGTACTGAGTCTCTAAATGTATTTTTCCTATACATTTCGTTATGTATTGACATGTACAATAGTCTAAAAAAGAGTCTCTGAATGGATATGTGTTATATCATTTTGATATGTAGTGACATGGTATATGCAGTACGTATTGACATGTACTGACTCTCTGAATGGATATGCGCTATACATTTTGACATGTATTGACATGTACTGTAGCATGAAAAAGAACATGATATATGCAATACGTATTGGTATGTAATGTAGGATAAATCACAAACATTGTAATACATATCAATATGTACCGTGTCTATGAATGAATATGTTCCATATATTTTGAGACACATGATCATACCAAAAGAAAGGGTGCTAATGAACTGCAACTATATTAAAAGAAAAACAAAATTACAACAAGATTTGTCTAATGAACAAACATATCTCAAAAAATACAAAAATCAGATTACAAGAAAAAAAACAGAGCAGCAGTAGATAAAGATGATTATAGTAAATACCTTGTTCGAATATGAGATAAACCTAATTGAAAGACACAAAAATCACAAAAAAAATTACTTAAAAATCGAACGAAAACTGAATTGAACAATGTAAATCATCGTAAACTGAAATGATAGAGAAGTTTAACAGTGTACATCATAGACAATTATTTTAATAAAAATCAAATCAGAATAAACCTAATTATTCATCATGATTTCAAGAAGAAAAAAAACAGAACATCAGGAGAGAAAGATGATTATAGTAAATACCTTGTTTGAATATGAGATAAACCTAATTCGAATATGAGATGAACTTAATTGAAACACACTACCAGCAGCAGAGAGCGATAGACACAAAAATGCAGCAGCGAAGAATCGATACATTTGGATCTGAGATGAAGAAAGAAAAAAAGGAAAAAAATAGAGCTCGAATTTGATTCCCCGTTATATACAGTTGCAGAAGGGTACGTTTGGTATAGGGAAATTATGAAATCAAAACACTTGCACGTGTGCTGGACGAGAGAATAAAAAATATTAAGGGTACATTATTTATATGTCCCTACTTTTATAACCCAACAAATATATCCTTTCCCAAAATAAATATATCCCTACCAATTTTGGGAATTAAAATCCGGAATTATTAGATTACTAAAATACCCTCCCTATAAATTACACGTTGCAACAAAACCGACCCATTAAAACTCATTTACTTCGAGTCTTCTTTCTCTCTCGTTTAATTCACAGTATCTCACTCTCTCGTTCACCATTTTCAAAATTGGACAGTTACAGAAACTGAAAATCACCTGATAATGAATGGAGTAGCCGTTACAGAAGATTAATCCTCTAGTCGTTGCGGTTGAAACTGAAAATCAACGAGATAATTTAGTTTATTCTCTCTCCGATAAAAACCACGATCTAAAAAAAATCAACCAATTTCACTTTCCTTTCATCATCAACAGAAAGCATCAATTCACTGAAGATTATATTTCATCATCGATTTTGTTGCTAATCAAGTTTTATTTGATTTCACTGAAGATTTCAATTTAAACAGGTAAGAACGCTTTTGATTTTGGTCTTATTTTGATTTTTGGTTAGAGTTATTGATATTTTTGTTACATTTAATCAGATCTGATATTCTGTATGTGACTAAAACTAAAGAGGATTTGGTGATTTTGAATGTTTTGCTTCAAATTGTTGTTAGGCAAACGAACATGTAAAATCTAATTGATGCATGCATGTTTTGGTTTTGATTTTGTTAATGTAATGATTTTGATTTTGGTCTTGTTTTGATTTTTGGTTAGAGATCTTGAAATTTTCGTTAGATTTGGTCAGTTCTGATATTCTGTGTTAGAAGCAAATATGCTAGTCATGTTGAAGGATTTGGTGATTTTGAATCAGACCTACTCCCTCATTCTTTGTTAGAAGCAAATATTAGTGGATTTTGAATTTACTAAAACAAACATGATTTGGTGATTTTGAATGTTTTGCTTCTAATATTTGCTTCAAATTGTTGTTCAATTTATTAAACTGAAAATTTGATTCTAGAGATTTTGTTCAATTTAGGGGGATCAACAACAATAGTTGATCCAAATAAAAATAGGATAAACAATATAAGTTGATCCATTATATGAAAATTTGTTCTGCTGTTAATGTGTTTCTGAAGGATTTTTAAATATTTTTGTATCAACATCAGTAGTTTATCCAAAAAAAAAAATGGATCAACAGTAGAAGTCGATCCAATATAGGGGATAAACAACAACAGTTGTTCCAAGTAGAAATAGGATAAACGATAAGAGTTGATCCATTATATGCAAAGTTGTTCAACTGTTATATGTTTCTGAAGGAATTTTAAATATCTTTGCAAATGAAAGGGATCAACAGTAGAAGTTGATCCAATGTATGGGATAAACAACAACGGTTGACTCAATAGAAATAGGATAAACAATAGAAGTTTATCCATACAAATAGATTTCTTTGATGGTTATGTACTTTTCTACTATGAAAATATGAATGCTAACTATAACAAGTGTTGAACCCAGGTTGAGAAGACATAATGCATAGGAGATCACCAAGGATGAAGAAGAAGCAAGATGAAAAGGGCACGCAAGAGATTGAGAAAGCTACAGAACCAAAAAGAAATGTGAAGAACAATAAGATAATTGAAGAAGATGCAACAAGAAAGAGGAAGAACAAGAGTGCAAATAAAGAAACACAAAGAAAGGTGAACACAAGAAGGTAATTCAGGAAGAACCAGAAAAGTCGGAATCAGAATCCAAAGAAGAAGGACAAGAAGAATCAGATGATGATGATGAAAAGTTGGAAGAAGAGGAAAAAGAAGCTGAAAAGAGCAAACCAATGAAAGTCATCAAAGGAAATGCAAATAATAAGAAAGAGACAACAAGAAAAAGGAAGAACATGAGTACAAATACAGAAGCACAACAAAAGTTAAAGTTGAAACTCATGAAGTTAGATAAGGAAAAATCTGAATCAGATGAAGAAAAACAAGCAAAAAAGAGCAAACCAAAGAATTTCCTCAAAGGTAAAAACATACATTGTGATATTTGTGATAGTATTCTTACTACGTTCCTTAAAACAAAATTAAAATGACTGAGTTTCATGTATGCAGGCAGGTCAAAGGCAAAATAAATCAAACTCAAAGAAGAAGAACAACGAAAGCTGAAACAAAAGAAGAAAGTTGAGGAGGAACCAGAAGAATCACAATCCGAAGAAGAAGGGCAAGAGGAATCATATGAAGATGATGGAGAATCATAAGAAGAGAAAAATAAGATTGTAATATATCAAAAAGAAGCAAAAAAGGGCCAACCGTAGAAAGTTGTCAAAGGTAAAAAAAAATAGATTGTAACATTTGTGCTGGTATATCTAACTATATTGTTTGAAATATTGAAAACAAAATGAAAATGATTGAGCTTCACATATACAATCAGGTCAATAGCGAAAGCAAAACCACAACAAAAGGAGAAAAGTAAGAAGGTGGTTGAGAAAGAATCATAAGAATCAGAATCAGAGTCCGATGAAGAGGAGCAACAAGAATCATATGAAGATGAATCTGAACAAGAAGAAGTAGCAAAAGAGGGCAACCAAGAGCGAGAGCTAAAAGGTAAAAACATTGACTCTTTAATGAAATATTATGTGTAAGCAATCATAGTTTTGGATCAACAGTCACAGTTGATCCAACAAATATTTGTAAGCAATCATAGTTTTGGATAAACAGTCACAGTTGATCCAATAAGTATGTGTAAACAATCACAGTTGATCCAATATAACATTATGTGTAAATATATGTGTAAAATGTCACATTTGATCCAATAAGAGGTAGTTAAAGCATGAACTGTGATTATACATATTTATACGTCGCACCTCACTCGGGGGCTACGCCCCCTCATGAAAATATATTATGGGTAGAATGCGAGAAAACAAAAGATTATTGTCAAAAATGAAAAGGAAAATGATTTGAGTTTCATGTATGCAGGCAAGTCGAGAGCAAAGGAGAAGAGAATCAAGGGAGGTCTACAACCATTGGCTGAAATGGGGAATTTTCTATGCAAAAAGTTTGAAGTGGAAGATGCAAATAACAAAAAGAAACCAAAACTTGCAAAAGCACTGAAGGAATCTCCATTTTGGGAATTATTCAGCCCATTTTATGTACCAGACATGAGTATGAGTGGTAAATGGATGAACAAAACTAATCTTGCAATGCAGCTGTTGATGAGTGCATTTGATAAAAAACCAGAAAGTTCAAATTTGGAGAAAACGAAAAGTGCTCCCTGGAAGCAAGAGATTTCGCTGTGATATTTAAAATGAGAAGACTGTTAGAGAGTGAAGAACTGAAGCATCAACTGCAACCGAAGAAAGGACTTGACTACAGTGATTTCTTAAATAACAAGTTCAGACCAGAAAAACCAACAGATTCTGCAGAACCAATATTGAAGGCTGAGGTTGTAAGCAAACTGAAAGATGCAGCAGAAGATGAGTCTGATCCGAAGCATTTTGTAAGACTTTTCGGTATGTGGTTATGCACGGTTTTCTTATTCCCAAATGCTGGTATGACAGCCTTCGCAAAGAAATGGTTGCCTCATGTCTTACTGATGGATAAAGTGTCATGGCCGGATCATGTTGTGGAATGTTTGATTTCGAACCTGGCAAACAAGAAGAATACACAATTAGCTATCGGTGGCTGCACAACTCTCCTAGTGGTAATAAAAAGTGCTAATTTTGTAAAAGTAAAATGTTTATTGTTGTAGAGAGTGAAATGCATACTATTGGATAAAACTAACATTGTTGTTTATATTATGCAGTGTTGGTTCTGTGAACATACCGATAAGTATATAACCAAAAGGGAAGGATTCCAAAATTCAACTGCAAGATTCCTACGATGGAACCAGCATGCATTGTGCAAGGATCTTCAAAGTGACTTTAGAAACAAAATAAAAAAGAAGGCAATTGATATGAATTGGTTCGACAAGACGGTAATTTTTTTTACTGTATTTATCTTTACTATTACAAATATACAAATTATTTTAGTGAATGGGGTCAACAGCCAATGTTGATCCAGTTTTATTCTCAGTTCTTTGTGGATCAACAATGGAAGTTGATCCATGTGAATGGGATCAACAACCAATGTTGATCCAGTTTTAGTGTCTACACTATTTTGAGCTCCTCCAATTCTAAGTTTTTTGTGGATTAACAGTGGAAGTTGATCCATGTGAATGGGATAAACAACCAATGTTGATCCAGTTTTAGTGTCAGCACTATTTTAACCTCCTCCAATTCCAAGTTTTTTGTGGATCAACAACCAATGTTGATCCAATTTTAGTGTCAGTTCTTTGTGAATAAACAATAGAAGTTGATCCATGTGAATGGGATCAACAACCAATGTTGATCCAGTTTTACTGTCTACACTATTTTGATTTGTGTTAATCATGTTTTCGCAGTTTCATCAAGATCCAGTGTCTGCTGAGGAGAACTATTTAATTGACCTATCGGCACATGTAAGAGAACTGGAACAAGATAGGGCAAGGATAAAGGAGCTAGAGGAAGAAAACATCTTTCTTGATTGTGACAAGCATGAGATTCATTACATGGACAAGGCTGAAATTAAAAAATTTGTCCAGAGCACATTATTCTTGAGAGAGTTGTATGAGAGGAACAAGGACACAATAGAGTTGCAAGCTGGAGAATAGGAGCAACTTGCTGATATTGACAATAACATAGAGAAATGGCAGGGAGAGGAAAGAATATTTCAGAATCACTGAATAGGAATAAACCAGCGTATATAGGGAAGGAATTTGAAGGTTTGGACATTGAAGATTTGTTCACACAAACGCAACGACGAGGAGAATCATCTGGACAAGGAAATCAACATGAAATGAACTCTGCGGCGAATGATCAACCAACAGATGGGAATGAAACGAGAGTAAATATGGAAGTCGAAGATTCAGTGGGTTTGAACAATGAAGACACTCAAGAAATGAAGGCTTCCTTGGGAACTGAAGATGCAACTCAAAGTACTTTGGGAACTCAAGATACCTTGGACACTCAAGAGAAGAGTTGGCGGAAGGGTTTTGAAACTGGAATGAAGTTGCCGGAGGAAGAACCGAAAAGTGGCAAATCTTTGGAGAATTGGAAGGAATGCTTTCATGCAGGAAGAGAATTGAGGAAAGCTGATAATGTAGAGCTCAATTCGCTGGTTGAAAACATTGCAATATATGCTGGAATAGTAGAAGAGAAAGCTGACATACCAATGGAAGAGAAGAGTCCGTCCGTTGAGAAGAAGAATGGTGACATACAAATGGAAATGATTGTGCTTGATACTCCTCCACTTTCAACAATAAAACCAGATGAATCTGGATATGTGCATACATGTACCACACCAGGTTTCGGTGCAATAATGGAAGAGGTACATAGCATAACACAAGAAGCAAGAAAATCGGGAGAGGATTGTTCTGAAAATAACGCACAATCTAAAATACTCCGAGGGTTGAACCGTATTTATAATGTGGATATAGTTGAAGAGAAAACTGAAGAGGAAACAGAATCAGATGATCAATCAGAACAAGAAAAAGCATTAGAAGCAGAAGAACAGAAAGTCAATTCTCTTGTAAGACGGGTGAAGAAAGGAGAAAGGCCAAAGATAAAGACGTATAAACTTCGAAGTCAAACACCTATTAAGAGAAAATCCAGGGCACAAAGGAAAGGTGGAAAATCAAAAAAGAAGAAGGTGGAGAAGAAAAGGTAAGTAATTGACCTTAACGAGCTTGTCATTGACGTCACACCACCCAAACCGAAAAAACTGACAAGGCCACAAAGACTGAAATTTTGGAAAAAATGCAGTGACGCTGAAAAACAAATCATCCATCCGTTCTTTGAGAATGCAAATGAATGGTATGTAATACACCTCAGATTAAATAGTTTTTTCTTTTGGTTTATATGATAGTTCTTTTTAATTACATTTTTTTTTTGTTGTTGAAAATGCAGCGACAAAGCTTTTAGTTTTTATTTCTGCAATTCTGATGTGGAAGTAATCATCAATGGAAAGCATATACATCATAGGATGAATAATCAAAATATTCACGGTGAGATTATTGATTACTACACCACCATGCTGAAATCAAAGATGGAATCACCGCATAAACCTCAATACAGGAACCACATTATTCTCTCAACAAATGATTATGTAAGTAGCAGGAAATCTTGGTTTCTTTGTGGATCAACAATGGGAGTTTATCCAAGTGAATGGGGTAAACAGCCACTGTTAATCCAAGTGAAAATTACTTGTTATGATATATAGTTCTCTAGTTAAGCTAGTCAACTTGGATTATGTAAGTAGCAGAAAATCTTAGTTTCTTTGTGGATCAACAATGGGAGTTTATCCAAGTGAATGGGGTAAACAACCAATGTTGATCCAAGTGAAAATTACTTGTTATGATATATGGCAAACTAATATATTTGAAAAATTTATTGATACAGCCAATATTGGGAATCGCATTAGCATCGCAAAGTATAGAAAAGGTAGAGAGATGTGGGATCCCAGAAAAGCTAAGAAAAAGTTACACTTGTAATATTAAATACACAAACATCATTATACCAATGTGCTTGACTGATCAGCAAGGTGTTGGATACCATTGGGTGGTGTTGTCATTGGTAAAAGGGAAATGGATAGTGAACAACTCTGCAAGGCGCAATAAGGCTTATAATTGGAAATATCTTGTGATGATTGTACCACTGACTAAAGTGCTGAATGACATGGGCCACAAAGATCCAGAGACAGATTATGAAATACAGACAAGCTTTTCACACTACAATGTACCAGCACAAGACGGATGTAACTGTGCATTGCACACTTGCATGTACATGAAGAATTTGGTAAAGCTTGGAAACTGTGAACACCTATCTGAAATCGCTAACTTAGATGAGAAGTTGAACAAGAAGCGTGTGAAAATTGCAGCAAGAATCTTGTCAGAATTGGGTTCATGGAAGAATCCTGATTCAGCTGCTGACATTGTTAAAGATATAACCCAACTTCCTGATTCTGCTAATGACTCTGTTAAAGACTCAGTTGAACCACTAGAGTGAGCTTGATGTCATAGTCTGTTAATACTCTGTAAAGAAAATCTAACTGTAGTTTTAAAACTATCTATCTTAGTAAGTAAAACTTATTGTAGGTCTGATTATGGATGAATTATTATGAACCATTATGAATGAATTATTATGGATGTATTTGTGGTCTGAATATGAATGAATGTTACAGGTATGTATAGCTTGAGGAGTTTGCTAGTAAATACAGATAGAACCATGTAATTTTTTTGTTTGTTTTGTGTGTAAACAACCAATGTTGATCCAAATAAGTTGGATCAACAACCATTGTTGATCCAGTTAAGCTGGATAAACAACCAATGTTGATCCAAATAAATTGGTCTGATTACGAATGAATGTTACATGTATGTATAGATTGAGGGGTTTACTAGAAAATACAGATAGGACCATGCAAATTTTTTGTTTGTTTTGTGTGTCAATAGTCATTGTTGATCCAAATAAGTTGGAACCAAGGAACAATGTTTCTACACTATAGTGTAAACAACCATTGTTGATCCATTCTAGTTGGATCAACAATGGAAGTTGATCCACAAAAAAAGGATCAAAAGTGCAGTTGATACAATTTATATAAGTATGTTTCCTGTAAAATCAATAAACCTGGAACCTGCCACCTGACATATACTTGAGAAACAAAACAATAAAATTTAAAACAATAGTATGTCATTTAAAAAAATAACAATTGCAAACCATAAAAGCATAAAAAAGGAAAAAGAAGACATCCAACTAGTAAGAAACCTAAAACAAGTTGTTCAGAATATGAATAAAACCAACAAACTTCAAAACAACATCCTCTTCAAGAACTTGATAATCCTGGAATGAGACTCCTTGCGAAACGTTGGTGCATGAGGAGCCAAAGGAGCTCTGCGACATGTTCGACGGTTGTGAAAGGTGAGCATCCCACACTTCCTCTTCTTGCGTACCTTTTCACGACTACCCCTGTACCTAACACCTTTAGGCCTTCCATCTTGTTCTTGACCACCATTGGGAGGAAAAACATACCCCTTTTTATTAATTCCAGGAGGCTTCTCAGAGTCTGGAATAGGATATATGGGTCGAGAGTACAACCTCCTACAGTAGTCAGAAGTATAGTAAGCGCTAATGTATTTGTATAGTTCATCATTTCCAATCTGCAACATGGATTTCATTGCATGAGTGCAAGGAAAGCTATGTTTTTGCCACCATTTGCAGGTGCAGGTCCTAGAATCCAAATCGACCTTTTACTTTCCTATTGGAGAAATGATCTCAAATACTTTCTCACTTGATCTCCATAACTTGTATGAACGGCAGTCGTTTATCCTCTTGTTAAATCTTGCTTGCATACGAGGAGTAAGCCTTGTAGTAAACTTGTTAGACTCCAATAACCTCTTGTAATTCTGCTCCATTACCTTAGCACGAATAGCATCAAGAAGCTCAATTACTGGAAGTGGCTTATCATGCTTAATAACATTGTTAAAACTCTCAGCAATATTTGATGTGTTCTCACCCCACCTTTCTCCTAGAAATGCATGAGCAACCCAATTCTCAAGTGGAATCTTCATCATCCAAGCAACCACTGAGTCCAACTTTAGATTACTCATACTCTTTGAAGCAGCATAAAAAATTTCCTTCGTTAATGCAGTGTAGCACTCTTCGAATAACTTGACTGCAGTTTGTCTACTACTGCCCTTTGGAACTGGAATATTTCCTTTCATATGGTACAAATAGTAGGAATGGAAAGCATTTGGGAAGACTTTAGGCACATGCTTCAAAAGGCTGATTCCACGATCTGATATGATGGTCAGTGGACGATCTTCACGAATAATACCATGCAAATTGGTTAAGAACTATTCCCAACTCTCACAACTTTCACAAGGAACGATTCCAAATGCAACTTGATAGATTTCTACAAAAACGAAAAAAACAAAAATAAGTGACCAGTAACTAGTGTAAAACAAACAAAGTTGATCCATTTCAGTTGGATCAACAGTAGAAGTTGATGCATGTTGATGGATCAACAATACAAGTTGATTCATTTTAATTGGATAAACAATGGAAGTTGATCCATTTCAGATGGATCAACAGTAGAAGTTGATTAAAAATATATATAGTTTTTGGATCAACAATCAAAGTTGATCCAATAAAATCATAGTTTTGGATCAACAGTGACAGTTTATCCAATAAATTTGTGTAAACAGTGACAGTTGATCCAATAAATTTGTGTCACATATCACCAATAAGAGGTAGTTAAAGCATGAATTTCAATGCAAACCAAAAAGAAAGCAATCTAAACTACCCTAAGCTACGTATAGTATTACGTCGCACCTCACTCGGGGGGCTACGCCCCCTTATGAAAGTTAAATTCAATAAAAGCTACATTTATCAACAAAATTAATGCATATTGATGGATCAATAGTAAAAAGTTTAAACATACATGGATACAAAACGAAAAATAGTAAAAGGTTAAAAGTCGTACGTTGGTTACCAGTTTTGCCGCAAGCAACCATAAGATCACCTTTGAACTTCCCAGTGAGAAAGGTACAATTGATAAATAGCATCGGACGACAGTAATTGTTGAAACCAGTTATGGAAGCTTCAAAAGCAACAAAAAACCTTTTGAACTGACGCATCACACTATCATACTCAAAATTGACAACACTTCCAGGATTGTACTGTTCAATTGCATCTTTATACCAAACTAAGTCTGAATAGGACTTGATGTCATCACCCCAAAGAAATGTCTTGGTGAATTGTAAACCGTGATATGTCTGACTATACGTGAAGTCAACTCTATATTCCATTCGAAATAAATCTATAACATCAGCAGCAGTCTTCTTCTTCTTCGATGCTCGTAATCATCTGCCAATATATTCTTCATAAACGATTTTCTCATCCTAAATTTTGATGGATCCGAAGAAGATAAACTACATGAATGCTATGCGATATATTTCTTGCATTGAAATACACGATTTGAATTGGCGAGGAGAGAGGCGTGAAACCTCCAGCAACAATTTTTCGACTCTTTGAACTGGCACTCCACAGTGTATCGTACAAAGTCACTCTTAACTACTGTGTATTTGCGACCAGTACACATTTCATACTTTGTAACACAGTTCTTAACTTCAGCAATACCACCTTTAAACAACTGCCCTACTCCAGTTAAGACGTTGACTCAAGCATCATACTTATTCGGGACCTTTTTGATCAAACACGCATCATCAGTGACGTCTTCCACAACAGCTACCTCATCGCTTGAAATACAACTTGATGACGACGAAGACGCAGGAGCAGAAGAAGATGATGAAGAAATAGAATCAACACAAGTCCTTAACTGGATTTCAAACTTCACCAACTCAATCCCTTGTGAGCTGCAGTAGTGGATGAAAAACCTCAAATCCAAATCGTGATTGATGACATTTGAAATCCCTTCTACAGTATAACCAAAGAGAATGAGGTCTTCAGGAACATTAGGCCACTTTTGTTTCACCACACTTATCATATCCTTGACAGAAGTTGATGCTGAAACAGGATGCGAAACGGTCTGATTGCAAAATTTGAACTCTGCAACTACCATTCTTGTCCTGCAACAACCATAACATATAGTGGTGTTCAGAAATTTGGATCAACAATCACACTTGATCCAATAAATATGTGTACACAGTCACAGTTGATCCAAAGAATATATGTAAACAATCATGGTTTTGGATAAACATTCACACTTGATCCAAATAAATATGTGTAAACAGTCACTATTGATCCAATAAATATGTCTAAACAATCATAGTTTTGGATCAACAATCAGAGTTGATCCAATAAATATGTGTAAACAGTCACAGTTGATCCAACAAATCTGTGTAAACAATCATAGTTTTGGATCAACAGTGACAGTTGATCCAATAAATATGTGTAAACAGTGACAGTTGATCCAATAAATCTGTGTAAAAAATCACATTTCATCCAATAAGAGGTAGTTAAAGCATGAATTTCAATGCAAAACCAAAGAGAAAGCAGTATAAAGTACCCAAAGCTACATATAGTATTACGTCGCACCTCACTCGGGGGCTACGCCCCCTCGTGAAAGTTAAATACAATGTAGAATGTGACAAAACCTAAAATAAAAGCTACATTATCAACAAAATGAATGCATTATGATTACCTCCAATCTACCAAAAGAAATAAAAACACAAAATACAAACATTTTGGATCAACAACAACAGTTGATCCAAAAATAAACTAAACATCAACTTATTTTTGTATCAATAGTCAAGGTTGATCCAAAAATAATATCAACATCTCATCAAAAGCATAATCAGTAGAGTGTCTAAAATACATCATCAACATTTAAGTATAAAATTTGGATCAACAACAGTTAACACAAACAAAATTCTTCAACATAAACAGTTGATGAGCAGATTTAAGAAAAACAAAGTGTAAATAACAAATCATAAATTAAAACATACATGTTTAATAAATGAATAAGAATCTCGAAATCAAACTATATCAATATCAATCAATCTAACAGAATAATCACGAAATCAATCTTCCAACATAAATCACGATCTCTGCATCAACAACCAAAATCCGGAATTATACATAAAAAACAATGAAAAAGAACATGCAATCATCAAAAACAACTATATGAATCTTCAAAATAACATCAACATTACCAATTTGTTTCAGAAAGACGGATCCGGTGATTTCTGTTGTTAATGGAAATTTCAGTTAAACGGAGCTAAAAATCCAGTGATTTCGGTTGATTGATTGATGAATATTTCTGCACAGATAATGAAGAAGATGGAGGAGAAGATGAATTTCAATCTGTAAATCGTAGATTGAAACGAAAAAAAAAAATCTTCGAATTTTTTTTCGATCGAGCTGAAGAGAGTTCTCGATCTGTTTCTTGCTGCACAGATAATGAAGAAGATGAATTTCAATATGTGAATCGTAGATTGAAACGAAAAAACATTAAATCTTCGAAAAAAAATTCTCACGAGCTGAATTTCGTTTTTTTCTCACGAGCTGAATTTGTTTCTGATCTGTTTCTCTCTCTTTCAGTTTTATGTTTCTGTTTATAACTGAATTTCGTTTTCATTATTCAAATATATAAGGGGGTATATTTGGAAGTCCAAAAATTGTTATTGGGCCCCTGATGGGCTTGTACAAGGAGAGGGATAGAATTATTATTTGATAAGGATATTTATATAGTCCATCAAAATTAGGGACAATAATTCAATTACCACAAATATTAAAAACAATTTAGTGCTGGACTACCCACTAACGGGTTTCTCTCAACTGGATTAACCGTTAAGTCCTAGTTCTTAATGCAATAATACCCTCATTTGCGAAGACCAACTGATATCTGGTCCAAAATAGTCAAGCCCGTTTGGTCAACGAAAGTCAATAGTACAACGCACAGAGCAATCCCACAAATCTGTAGAGATCCCGGAATCTACACACAAAACAGAAACCCTAAAAATAAAAAGAAAGCTCTAAATTCTGCCACCGGCCCACCACTACCACTTCCCTCTGGTATATTTTTCTCTCCATTAAACCAAGTTCAGTACCATTCTGTATTAGGGCTAGGGTTTTTTAAGGTTTAATCCCTTGATTTATTTATTTTTTAAGATCTGCCTTTGCTTTTAGTCTTCTCTGAATGGCGAAGAAAGAAAAGATGAAAGCAAAGGTGGACGAAGAAGAATTCGAAGATGATATTAAACAGAAATCTGTAATTTTATTGAGTAGTGATGACGAAGAAGCAAATGGAGATTTGACTCTTGAAATCGTGGAGAAAGCTAGAGTTAGAGAGAATAAGAGGAAACGAAATCAGGATTCTGTTATTAATCTGTCTTCTTCATCTTCAGAAGAAGTTTGTAATGGAGGTGTTGGTGGTGGTGATGAAATAGTGACTGATGAGGTGGTACCTGAGGTGAAGAAAAAGAAAAAGAAGAGAGGCAAAAAGAAGAGAAGGGATAAAGAAAAGGAGTTAGTTGTAAGTATATTGTTACATTGGTGTTTTTTTATTTGTTTGATTATACAACTGAGATTGATTTTGAACTGTTTGGTTGTATGTAACCACTTTCTAGGATTAATAATTGAATTTGGAGCTTCATTGGATTGAATTTGATTAGGTTTCCTAAACAAAGAGTTATTGGAATCTGTACTTCTAATTATATTCACTGGAGTTGGGAATTGTATATCATTTCTTACTTTTGAACTTATGATGATTGTTTTGGATGTGTATTGGATTGGTTTAGCTGAATTTTGTGGCTGAAGAGGAGGTGGAAACAGTTGAAACTGCTGGAACACAAACAGTTGCTGTTAGTCAGACTGAAGAAGATGTAGTGGTGAGAGCTCAACCCATGGAAGTGGAAGGAAATGGAACTTTAGAGATTGAAGAGCTAGCAGAGAAACCTAAGTCCGAGCAAGGAGATGGAGCTGAAGTAGTAAACAATGTTGTGTTGCGAAAATTGCTTGTGAGTGGAGTTATTGTAGTTTTGAATTTGAACAGAATTTTTTTAGAACTCAAGTGATATGCAAATGGCTTAGTCTTTTGTTTTTCTTATTTCTGTTCTTAGAGAGGACCAAGGTATTTCGATCCTCCAGAGACCAATTTTAATAGTACGTGCTATAATTGTGGTGAAGAAGGCCACATGGCAGTAAACTGTAAATTGGAGAAGCGTAAGAAACCGTGCTTCGTTTGTGGAAGTGTTGAACATGGTGCAAAGAAGTGTAAACAGGTACACAATCGCAGCTTCAGCTTGAATTTTATTTAGCTTTATCATCTCTCTCTCTCCATACAGTTCAAGTCAGTTATTTCTCAAGGTTTAATTTTCCTAGGGTGAATATTCTCGTTCTTTATTAAACAAGCCACATATATCATGTATTATCAACTAGCATCATATGCAATTCTTTGTGCTCCTGTCTAAGCGCGTTCGTGGTTCACTGAGCTCATCTGTAATCTGACACAGTTGGATCTCTATTGATAATAATGATGATTTCTTCTGAAGTTTTATTAATGCATTGAAAGTATCTGTTTGAAATCTTTCTAGGGACAAGATTGCTACATCTGCAAAAAGACAGGCCACCGTGCAAAGAAATGTCCAGAGAAAGACAAAGTAATCACCCAGCTTTCCGAAATGTGCCTACGATGTGGAGATTATGGGCACAACATGTTCTCATGCTTTAATGACTATGCACCTGAGGATCTCAAGGTGGTGACTTTCTAAATCTGTAGAGTAGTATTATTTAAGCAAGGGCCTCTGTTTCAATTTCAGAAGTTAAGAGATCATGACACAATTTTTATAACAGCTGTTTTTTGTTTTTGTTTTTGTTTTCTGCTGAATTTGAGCAGGAAATCCAATGTTACATATGCAAAATGTTTGGCCATCTTTGTTGTGTTGACTTCATGGATACTGGTACAAGAGTAGTTTCTTGTTACAATTGTGGTCAGTCTGGCCATACTGGTTTGGTTAGTTACATCTGCCATTTTCTAATATAAACCGTCCATTCAGTATAGCACTTTTTTTTTTTTTTATGGGATTCATTTTAGCACTTACTTTAGAGATATAATCACTCTGTTCTTATGCAAGTCTGCTATTATAGGGGTGTGCAAAAAGAAGAGGGGATACAAGTGGTGGTGTGTCTACACCTACTTTATGCTACAAATGTGGAGAGGAAGGACATTTTGCACGAGGATGCACAACTTATGCTAAGGTTTTTGTCAGAGTCTCGATCATTTCTCTCTCTATGTTATTAGCTTTGCGACATGAGCTTTCTTGATAGCTATCCTTTTATCATCTTCCGAACACCATGTATACTTTGTAAAATATTAAATCTTTTGCAGCCTGATTGGAGGAGGGGTGAATTCTCAACCCCTGTTCAACAGTTTAGGAGGGAAGTCAATGATTCTTATGGTGCGAGATCCTTGCCTCATGATGTCTGTAAACCTCGTAAAAAGAAAAACATCATGTATGATGGAAGAGATACTGTGGCTCCAGTAAAATCAAGACATAGAGGTGGATGGATGGCTGATGATCCAAGTGATGCCATGGCGCCAGTAAAATCGAGACATAGAGGTGGTTGGATACCTGATGATTCAGGTGATACCATGACACCAGTAAATTCGAGACATAGAGGTGGGTGGATTACTGATGATGCAGGCGATTTCTCTAACAGAAATTCGAATGGTTGGAGCTCTCCGTCAACACCAGCCCAAAATTTCCACAGGGGTTCTTCATCTTATAAACAAAATGGACATCACTCTAATACTCGATCACCTAAGAAGCCTAAGCATAATCCTGGAACTCCAACTTTCTATGGTCAAGCTAAACCTTATGTTCCTCATGAATATACTGCTTCAAGGTTTGGAAACTCAAACAGTTGGGGATCAAGGAAAAATAATAATTGGTACTAGCAACCTTTTTTGTTCCTGTGCTCCTTTGAGGTCATCTGTTGTAACAATGTATGTATGCCCTCACAATTAGTTCAAGTCTTAATTTATTTGTTTATTTAAAAATCAAATATCCAGCGAGGAATTCCTTCTCTGAATATATTTTTGTTGAGGTTAATGAAGTTTCAAGGTTTCTTCTACTACAATAATCATACAATAATCGGCAAAAATCTGTATATAGAATATTTTCAAAACAACAAAAATCTCAAACCCTCAAGTGGGCCAACGGAAATTTGTAAGGACAATGTACAGAATCAAATTTATGTTGAGCCAGTCAAATGGGTTTTGGCACTATGGGAAAGAAGTGGGTGGGACCGTCAAGTGCCACGAAGTGCTGCTGCTGGCGCTCGTGGTATAAATGTTGGTGTGCGTACTAGAGCCGTTGGCGTTTGAACCAAGACCGCCAACAACTACTTTTAAACGGTCACCGGAACGGCTAGTTTCTACCTCCATAAATACGGTTCGAGTTTGATCTCACAAATTCACAATAATCTTTCATACCATCATTTTTTCTAGCTTTCGATTTTCAACCATGAATTCTTCGAGGAAGATATGGAGATGGACGAAATGTTGTATGACGAAGAGGAAGAAATGTGTATGGAGTTTTTGCGTCAAATGGATGAGGATGCATTCAAGATAGAAGTGCGAAATTTTGTGTTGCAATTACAAATCGGGATCATACAAAGCATTTAAAGCCATATGAAGTTACGACTAGAAAATGGACGTGGTGAGATCGACATTTTTACCACGAAAAGATGATGCATGATTGTTTTAATCATGATTGTGTCTATTCCGATGAGGATTTTCAGCGACGATTCCGCATGGGCCGCAACTTGACGCAAAGGATTATTGCCGAACTTTGTCAGGTACAACCTTTATTTAATTATCAGTATGATGTACGACATGTACGAGGCTTTAGTACCGAACAAAAGGTCAATGCGGCCCTCCGTATACTATGTTACGGGGTACCAGCGGATTCCACGGATAATTACATCCGTATTGGGAAAACAACCGCCTTTAGGTAACTCAAATTGTTTTGCGAAACAATAGTCGAGCATTTTGGTCCAACCTTTTTAAGAAAGCCTACTCAGGAAGATGTTCAAAGAATAACTATAGAAAACACCGAGAGTCCAGGAATGCTAGGTAGTCTTGACTGCATGCACTGGACGTGGCATGCGCGTCTGGTTGAATGGGAATTCCAATATAAGGGTCATTATCCAAAACCAGCTGTATTTTGGAAACTTCAGCTACTTATGATTGTTGGTTTTGGCATGCTTTTTTTGGACTCCCGAGTTCAAATAACGATCTCAAAGTTTTATATAAGTCACCATTGTTTGAAGATCTTAAGAATGAGATCGCGCATTCAACCGTGATTTCACCATCAACCATCATCACTGCACTCAGGGTTATTAGCAAGCATACAGAAACTATCCAGAATGGTCAACTATGGTTCAAGCTTATAGTCAGGTAAGTTTTGGACCAACGACTTCGAAGTACTTTAACACCCAACAAATGAAATGCAGAAAGGATGTTGAACGCGCTTTTGGCATGCTGAAAAGGAAGTTTGCCATCATAGTTGGGCCGACACGCTTTTTTGATCTTCAAGAAATGAACAAAATTATGCCGACTTGTATCATTATGCATAACATGGTCACTGAAGAAACTAGACGTGATCCAACCTGAACTAGTTTTCCAGATGAAGATTTGAGGCCGAATCTTGTGGTGGAGCATGGGCGTCCGCAAGAGAATATAGACTTCCCACTGACAGACTCCAAAACCGAGGAATCTATGGACAACTAAGACAAGATCTAACTAAGCACCTTTGGGCTTTAAAAGGAGCAAGAGAAGATGCGTGGGGGCGAGGGAGAGGCAGATAGATGTTATTTTCAATTTAGTGTTGTTTATTTTAATTAATATGTTTTTTAATTTAAAGTTGTTTGTTTAAACGACTACACTTAAAATTAAAATTAAGACAATTATATTAAAAGGTAATTTTAAATAAACGAGTACAATTAAATTAAACTTAACTAAACAAGAATTAAAATCAGTTATCAAGACTGTATTCATCTTCGTTTTCTTCCGAGGCATCATCTTCGTCTTCTTCCACATTCTCATACTTGCCAGTTTGTTGAGGGACTTGTTGTTGTTCGGCTGCATCCATTTCCTTAGTCCATGCAGCAAGTTGTTGTTCATTCATTGTTGAAGTGTTCAAGGCGAGTAACTTGTTTAGCTTACAATCCCTGTAGTATTGTTCTCGCGAAAGACGACTTTTTTGTTGTTGATTTATAGCAATGCCACGGTCCCTCACTCTATCTGCTTCTATCTTCAACTCGAATTCGTTGTGCTCAGCATAGTTGAACTCATTTGAACCTCCTTCTAAGGTTCGTTGGGATACGTCTCTCGCTGCTTTTGCAGCTTTATGAACCCCTCCTCTTCTTCTCCTGACGTTGGTGTTAACGTCTAGATTAGTGTTGTGTTGTTCCTGACCACTTGGAGACCCGGTATATGGAGATCCAGTTCCTTCAGGTGAGGAAGCATACCCTCCATTCTGAAAATCCTGCGAGATTGGACCATGTGGTGATCTTGCAGGCACTTGATTACCTTCTAGCAAGTATGGATTAAACTTGTTAAGCACCCTCAAAATGGTGAAACAAGTTTCATGTGGAAGCCCGATTTGTGGGATCTTTGCCACTCTTCCCGACATCTTCGTTCCACATCAGCTTCGCCATCACTACTTCTTATGTTGCGCCACATTTGAGTGATCAAAGCTACATATTCATTAACAGATGCTGAAATTGTGTGAAAACGATGACACACTCCATCGACATCACATCTATTAATGTTACCGATTTCTTCACAATTTTTTTGTAAAATCTTATCATAAAAAGTTTTTTTTTCTTGATAAATAACATTGATTCCATCTAATGTATATAATACATAATTTCTACAAAGTGACTCATCTTCATCCATCGTATACTTGACACCACGAATTCTTGTGTTTCTTGGTCTTGATTGTTGTGTATTTTGTCGTGTATTTTGTTGTGTTTCTTGTTGTATTTGTTGTTGTGATCGGTACGATGAGGATGTCATATTTGTTAGAAATTAAATTTATAGAGATGAGATTTTTTCAGGTAGATTGAGTTGATATGAATAGTTTTGTTTGAAATAAAAGAAAAATTAGAGATGGTATGAAATTGTGAAATTTCGAAGTAGAGATGAAGAAGGTGTGAGTTTTAAGTTTGGAGATGAACTGAATCTATAGGGAAACAAGAAGAAGCAATAGCCGTTGGATGAAAGGAGCCGTAACGCAGCACGTTAACCAGGGACGTTGGCGTTCGTGACAAACGCCAGCGTTTTTGGCTAAAACGCCAGCGATTGTGGCAAGATGTCCGTCCTTCCATCGGGCGCGCGCCTGTTCTTCCATCTCACTCAACAAACCAACAAATTTGTTGGTTTGTCTATCTATTTTTAATGTTTGTTGAGTCCATAGTGGAATCAAAATGGACAAATCCTTGTTTTGTTGAGTCCATAGGAACTGCTCTAAGTTCAAGCGTTAAGAACCTGTATACATAAAGCAGAAACCAACTTGGCTCAATTAAGAGTAAATTCAAAGGTTATAACAACTTTGTTCTCATTCAAGTTTTACATCTTTGTTAGTGTAGTTTTTCCTCTCTTTTTTCTTGTTCTTTTTTCTTGTTCATAACTGAATCTACTCTAATTTACTCTCATTGTGAAACAATGTACAATGCTAACATGATCCAACAAAATATCGGAGAGAACCGGAAAGCTAAGGAATAACTTCATACTATAGCTCGCAGAAGCCAGGGGGAGGCTCATCTTCATAGGATCCACTGTTCCCAATCACCCCTGCTCATAGCATTAACAATGAATTTGATTATCAAAAAGCCACAAGCCGCAGATCAACCGATTAGTTATTAAGCAACGGAGCCACAACAAACAAAAGGAACCACATACCTGTTGAGTCATAAGAATTTCCACCGCAACACTTGGGTTTCCCTCAGCAGCTGTAAGAGCAACTTCAGCCTGCGTCTGCAGCAGGCCCCATTCATTTTGTCAGACACCAACTGTATATTTTCTTATTCAGGATATAAGATAAACTGCCAGAGCTAATTCACCGTAAAGTGCCAACCTATTGTAATTAGAACAGCAATTAAACTACTAGTTGTAATTACTTAGGAAATTGGTATCCAAGCAGGTGTGCAACTATGTTCATATGTATCAGAAGTCCCAGTTTAGTGAGTGTTCCATGGAATCAGAAGACCCAATTTCATGGAATTAGTGAGTGAAGTGCATGGCGACATTCCACATACATATATAACAATGGTCTTTAAAAAAGCTCAAAACGTAGGTAGATGGTGTACCTTCTCAAAACCCATCGCAACTAGTTTCTTGAGCTCCTCATCAAAGGCTCCTGAGTTCTGCATCCATAGTCATGTAAACAAATTTTTTTTTTTAGAAATAATGAGGCATGAAATTGAACTATCCAAATCCATTTTCAAAAGGGAGAAAAGTGCGACGTACTAGAGGTTGTCCAACTGCTGTTGCATTATCCAAAGCTAAATGCCTGTAAAAGACAAACCATTCACTATTAGAGTAGTTTCTGACGATCATGAAAACAGGCTTCCTGCATTGAATTATCTGGCCCAGTCAGTTCGCGAGGCAACACAAAATATATTTTTGAGCGCTCAAAGTTCATGAGGCGACTCAGGTTTAGAGTAATCATTCACTTTTCAGAAAGTACTTAGCTTCAAGCACTGATAAAATTTCAAAAAGTATTCAAGTCCTATATAGTTAGTTGATATTCTATGCAGGTTTTCATGACAGGCTCAAAATGACACTTCTTACAAGACATTCAAATACCTTGTGTTTGATAATTGTCCTGTTCCAGTTGCTGTTGTTTCTGAGAGACGGTCAGGGCTGCTGTTGTCTAAGAGTCTAGCCTGCAGGCTTGAGTCGGTATTTACAGCACCGGAGGATTGATTTATCACAGCACCTAGGGTCCTTCCTGTCCCAGGGAATCTGCCGTCTTGTGTTGACTGCAAGTTCTAGTATAGAATCACCAAGCCAAGGAGAAATAACACTCAGACCCAAGTCTAATTACCAAAAATGAAAAGCTACGATCAAGCACCACTAAAAGTAAAAACCCTTAACAAAAGATTTAAAACACGGATTAGTTTCAAAAGAATGAAACACCATGGCATCTTATCAAATCTTCTCAGAGTATACAAGTAGGTCTTTAGAGTTTTAGCCTGTCAGACAAATGCTTCTATATACAGATATCTTAAACCTATTAAATTAATATATTCACGCTACGAAATGGGCACTTGAATATTCACACAGTAGAGAAGGATGTCGATGTTACCTTCACAGAAATGGCTATATATACCTAACCATCAGTAATTGGCTATTGCTTACTAGTTCTGATTGAAACAGTATAATAATACCTGAGAAGATGCTGTTTCTCTTTGTGGCATCCATGACGAAATGTTTCTCCACAAATTGCCAGGTATCAAACCACTGAACAAGTGAAGAACCATATGTTAGGTTTTCTATTTAAGATTGAAAGCAAAGCAAGAAACAGTGAAGGGAAAAAAAAAAACCTGGAGGTTGGACTTGTATGTGTAGGAATGTAGCCGGACAGATTTCCTCCAGTACACATTATGAATTTAGGGCGCCTCACACATGAAGACTACAGAATAAAAAACCAAACCTTCATATGGATTCAAGAATAACAAGTTATAATATCTGAAGGTCGTAGAGCTAATCTAGTCAGTAAAGAAACTAATTTAATATCTATGTGAGATCACACCAACTTATTTTATTTTTTAAAAAGACAAACTGGACAATTCTTACAAATGGTAATAAGAAAAGACAAAAAAAAATCAAGCAGCAACAGCGATTTGTCAACATTATTAAATATATAGGCATGATATCCTGATGTAAATCAGGTTATCTCAATGTTTGAAATTTCTACCAGAAATGAGCCGCTCTCAATGGAAGAATAGAATGATGGTCCAGGTAGCAAGTAGTTGAACAATCCATAGGCATCTGATAGAAGGAACATAGATTCTAGTAAGTGTCTAACTCAGTAGTCTTAAAGCATATACCAGTACAACAGAAAGACTTAGCTTAATAAAATAAGGAGATGGAAAACTGACATGCAAATCCAGACAAAATGCCGCACAAGTGTCCAAGTAATGAGACATTTGTCATCAGCAGCTGGAACACCACTAACAATAGCCAAGGATACCTGAATACAAACAAACCAAAATATTGCATTTTGAAGAAAATTTATTACAGATAATAAGAAAGAGCAACTGCAACTTCCTTCAATAGAATTATTACCATTTGGCCGGTACGTTAAACAGTCCAAAAACACTGCACAAAAGAGAATGTTTTCATTAGTAAGAATGCATATCATTCCAAGAAAATGCATAAAATAAGAAGTAATCGAAATCACACTTCCAGTTAAGCATAATACTACTTGACATTACCAACCTTCTTGTTGAGACTCCACTGAGACTTGTCTCTATAACGATCATGGAGAACAAGATTCCTGAGAAACCTATTGCACACTCGTTAATGAGATCGGCATAAGGATTACGCGGAACCACTAATGCAATACAAAGGTGAAAAACAGCATTTGTAGTAGCCAACAAGATTATCACATACAACAAGCGTACAGATCCCATGATTCTCTCGAGCTCAGTACCCAAAGGTACCAGAGTTAGCATATTAAACAGAACATGCAGTAGAGAACCATGAAAAATAGTTGCTGTGAAAATTCTGTAAACTGCACGAACGAAAGAAATGAAGTTAGAAAAAGAAATGTTTTCCAGTAATTGGTTCTATTCAGTGATTTAAAGTCTATAGATGTATACTGTACCTTGAAAATGTGATACCACAGCAGAGGGTAAGAAACATATCTCAGCAAAGGAGTCATACCCAGTTAAAAGACACCCCAAGTAGATAATCCCACACAGAATCACTATCACAGAAGTAAGGAATGGGATACCTTCCCACCATTGGCTTACCCTAGTTTGCAAACCTGCCTGCACATTATAAAAGCCAAAATAAGCCCACCTAATGTAATTGTCAAAGGGTCTCTATCTGTCAGCGGATAAGAAAGGTAAAAACCACATCAATGACTCAAAAGATCAAAACTACATTTATCACTCAAAATAAAAATACGATTTCTTGGTATACAGAACTGAAAAACTAAGTACATTCTAATACAGAAAATCATTCTAGTTGAGAGTGTACTAAAACTTGTCAAATAACAATTAAACTAACCTACTCCTGCTGATGGGTATCTGAGACTCCACTAAGACTTGTCTTTATACCGTTCCAACTAAATCATTCACAAGAACATAAAGAACCAAACAGAAGGAAACATCAAGTCTATATTTCAGCCACTGGAGCTCCATTTGTACCGTACATGGACAAAACTATCTACTAAAAAAATGACAAACAAAATTTCAGCCACTGGAGCTCCATTTGTACTGTACATGGACAAAACTATCTACCAAAAAACTGACAAACAAAAAACCCATCTTCTATTAAAATACCTTCAATACTTAGATCTTCATTTCTCATAACCCTATATTTCCTACGAATTTCATTCCAAATTAAGACATGCAGAATCCTAAAACCCAAGAGTAGTCCATTTCTACACATTTCAACCAAAGTTCGTGATTCTTTCGTTAGTAATCAGAGAAGAATTAACATCACATTAGCTAGTTCCCATCTCAAACTAAGGCTTCTTTACTAAACAACCCTAACGAGCTAAAAAAGAAATAGAATTAACTGAATAACTTGAACTTCGAACTAAAATCAGAAGAAGAAAGTAAATTCTATGTTAATGATTCTGAAAAACTAGGGTTTAGGGTGAATTTTACCTCAGTAACGATGTTCGATCTCATATTTGCACTTCTTGTAGAAAATGATTTCCCGCTATGGATCCCACGAAAATACTCTCTCTAGTTTCTTCTCGCTGGGAAGTTAGAGTTTCTACAAAAGTTTTACGGAAAGTGTACTGAAAAGACCTTAATAACCCTAGAAGTTCTATTAAACGGCAGAACGAAGGAGCCCACCGGCCCATTATGCAGGGTTCGCATCCTAAATTCCTTCTTCTCTGGTTCTCCTTGTGGAATCGATTTTCTTTATTTTTTTGAAATGAAAACTCGTTGAGAGACGGGGAGCCGGGGACTACTTTGGTCTTCCGTATAGATGTTGATAATGCGAAGTGAGGTGAACTCAAACTGAGTTGAATGTCGCTTGTCTTTCCTTGCGGATATTAGTGGCAGCACCCTATAGGTTATATCCAGGAACCAGCAAAAACGAAAATAAATCGTAAATGGCTTGAAGCAGGTTTGATTTACAGAAGACACTTATTCAAGTATCAAGCGAGATATATCTGCCGCCTCCAAATAATTTAGTTTCGTAGTGTTACAAGGGAAACATAAATCACTGTGCTCCAAGCAAGTTAGTTTCTTAGTGTTACACTGGATATTTGAATACAGATTGAGACAATGAGTTCCGGATCCAATCTAACTTTAGAAGCTATGTTTATCTGATTTGACAAAACCTACAACAGGTGGAATAAGAACAATCAGAGGAAGATAGAAAGTGTCCTATTTGTTGCGGCCTTCCCAACCACCTAACCTCTCTCCAGGATCGTAGTTTGTAAACAGCCTGAACTCGTTTCCAAGTTTACTAGAGTGCCGAGGCCTGAAGCCACATGGATATAAATTCATGAGTTCTGCCGCTCTCTCCTCTTGAACCTCCCCTGTTTCAACCAAAGGCCAATCAATATATTAGAAAGAAGTTATTGTACACATACAGGAAGCTATGCTTCTTTAGATGGATTGCTTGAGTAAGCAAAATACACCAAAGAAAGGTTAGCTCATCCTGGCACCAACAAAGATTACTTTGTTTGTCATGGTGAATCTCATAAGAAAGACATGTTAGTCGGTTCTCCTATGCTTTAGTCCGGACTGTAGTTTGATATGTAATGGGAATTTAATTCCTTATGCAATTCACTCTAGGTCGTTTGGTTTGGTGGACAACGGGCAGTATACTTGGAGATTATTTAACAGATGAAACGGTTGCCCATTCTTTGGACTTCAGATGAGGAGCAGTTTTAAGGGATATCAAGTGTTAATTTTTTTAATGTTGTAGTATTTTGTCTTGGTTCTACAAAAGTGTATATATCATTTTTATGAACATATAACCTTTTTCCTCAAAAAATTATATAACTGAAATGAGTATCTATCTATAACATGCCTACTCTTAATTGAATTGAAGAGCAAGTTCTACGGTTCTACCTGTCAATAGCAGCAAGTAAGAGTCGCCTGGTTTCTTAAGAAACTCCACTGTTTGAGTTACTTTCTCCAAGCATTCCTTACTCTGTCACATTATGAAGATACACCAACATAAATCATCAGATGCATCAATAGTACAAAGAATTCGTTGAACGAAAGGAAAAACAAATTCTATGCTCATGCCACGTGTGGCACAATGACTCATGGGTTGTCTCTTGGGTTGAATCAATGGCACAATGACTCATGGGTCCCTTTAGATCACCACTGTCTCTTGGATGAAAAAGGGAAGACAAGCAATGGTCCGGATATTGTGCCTCGGTTCGAGACTATTATCAAAATGATTATTGACATTTCTGGTACCATGACTCCATGCAAAAGAAACCTTCAAGACTGGAGGATGGAAGATGCCATCCTAAAAGACTTACAGTTTCTAGTTTAATTTCTTTCCCTCCAGTGACATATATGCAGACAATGCAGAAAGGGCAATATCAGAGGATTTTCTCTAGCCAGTATCCATGTACCAACTACAGCTTTATCTTATACTTCTTACCAGATAAGGAGGATCTGCAACAACAATTTGATAAGCATGCTTCAGTTCCTGTGGTAGCTCTTCTGGTTTGTTGTAATCATAAAATGTGAAATCACTCCCATATTGTTCAAAACGGTTGTCATACTCGAGAAGTTGCACTGAGATGCTAGGATCAATTTTCTGAAATTATGATGACGAGTTAAAAGGGTACTGGCAAAACCAAAAAATGGAAGCAAAAATAAGCTCCATCTTCATTAAATTTTGATACAATATAGATGTACGTTGAAAACAATGAGATAAAAGAACTCCCAGGTTTGTTGTAAAATCATTAGCCAACAATAAAGTCCCAAAAAGGGTTTTCCTCCACTGTTATTATGATCATGGTCATATGGAGTATAGGACCGACTTTTGAGGATCTCCGACAAGTAGAAAGCTAAAGTCTAATGCTCTTAACTCTTATGTGCACCACAGCAGCGAAGCTCCTTTATTGTCATTCTTTCATATATTATCTGGTGTTAGTTGTCCCGTGACTCCCGCAATATGAAGTTTCTTAAGCACACAAAGTGTATCATGCTTCCATGGACCTCTATTGATAGAAACTGCTGCCATAAGTATCTAACACTCTTGCATGTCTGCGCGGCAGTCAATTTAACTAGTTTTCTGTTCAATGTTTGCCAAAACACAGGTTTTAAGCAAAACTTCCCCACCAAATAGCTAAACATATTCGAATGTCAGCATACTATAACTGGGATATGTGACAAAAGTCCCTAAACGTTGAAATGTCTTATCCAACTGGAACCTTTTTTGCTTCTACTAACACATATACAGCTACCCCAAGATCGCATCAAGTCCGAAATGAAATCGGGATTCACAAAGTATAACAATAAGTCTCATCTTTATACCCAGCTAAGTAATTCCCTAAACCATCCATGCTTTAAAACTCCAAAACTCAAAGAAATTAGCAAAAATTCTACATACCAGTGATTTAAAATAGCTATCGTTAACATTCAATTTTACCCAAAAAATGAAAGTGAGAAAAAAAGCAATAAGCATTATACCTTGAGATAAGCATAAAGGGTAGGGCAAGCAATGCAAACAACAGAAGAAGAAGTGGAAACACTGAGTTTCCGAACTTCTTCAGCTACAGTTTCAGCAGTTTCTTTATCATACCAAAACTGACTCAATCTCCAATCCTCAACAACTAGGTCAACCTTTTCAGAATCTTCTCCTTTTCCATTCTCTTCATGTGACTGATTACTTTGTTCACTTAGAAACTCTTTTAGGGCTTCTAAAGCTTGAGAACTTAGCATTGGTTGATCATCGTCGTCGTCATCTTGTTGTTGTTCTTTTACTTCTTCTGGTTCCTCGGTTACGTTTGCTTTCTCCCTTTCTGATTTTGCTTCTGCCTCCATTTTCAAACAATGTTACGGTACTGGTTGCCTGGCTGGACCCTGAGAGGGAGTGATGAATCCGATTCTAATCGGGTGAGTTAGGGTTTTTATCTTGTAGGGAGATTTATTGTTTGGTCCATCCGGACGTGAGAAATAAAGAATATTTTTTACTTATTTTGATCAAAACTAGTCGTAAAAACGCAAGATGACCAAACTTGTGGTAGAAAAACCTCACTCAAATGTTGGGATACATTAAACTCTATCTTAAACTAAATTGATACAAAAACCCCAAATTTTAAAAGATTGATACAAAAACCCCAAATTTCAAAATTGGTTTCATCGATGAAACCAAAATTTGGTTTCGTTGGGGTTTTTGTGTTACTTTTGTTTTGGCGGGTTTTTTGTGAATGGATAGTGACACCTTTGGGGTTATAACTCGCGTACCGTATTTTGATAGTATATATACGGTTTTCTTAATTTGTGTTGCAACATGTGGGAGTTTCCTTTTAAGAGAAAGGTTCCAAACAAGAGAGTTCCCTTTATTGGTGAAATCCTACTCTATAAATACGGTACGAGAGTGCATGTAGGGGACAAGACTAGAAGAACACTAGTCAAGAGAAAAGATACAAGGCAGAGAAGGGTACTAGTCAAGAGAAAAGATACAAGGCATAGAACTTAAGCAATAAAGTTTTGAGCTTCTATTTAGCATAGGATTTTTCTTATTTTAAGGATTCATGGCCAACCTTGACATGAAGATCATCCATAGCTTGCTGCAGTTAGAAATTGAAAATCATCCGTTAGGCGAAGAAGATGAGGTTATTGTGAATATTCCCAATTTGGTATCGACGGTGAATGAAGTTTCTATAAAAATCAACCAATTATATCCCAATTTACCTCTGGTGCATCCAAGTTTAGTGGGACAAGAGATAAAAGATATGGTAAAAATCAAGAATTTGATTAAAACAGGAGGTGATAGATGTCTGGTGTTTTATACCAAAAATCTTCATAGACAATATTTAGATATTGGAGTTGGAGGAGGATTCCAAGTTAGGTTGAATTCGGTACAATTGGGACAAAAAAAAATGATTCTTTATAATAACATGATTTTTCATGCTCTCGGGTTACTGGAACTGGAAGTAGTGGAAATACTCGGTTCAACTTCTGAAGATGTTGCAAACATGATAAGGGAATTATACAGAAATCTCCCTCCTTCTCATTTTCTGCAAGTGAATAGTTGGTTAGTTTGCATGAGAACAGCTAGACAAGTATACAGCCCTATGGATAATGTGTATCAGGAAAGGCTAATGACTTCATGTGATGCATACAGGAATTTCATAGCAGCAAGAGGAGGACAATAGGCTTAATCTTCTTCATACAAATATAATGATCCAGTTTTACATCTATGAATCAAGTTAATGATTACTATTATCTAAGTTCAGTTTTGATTTTTCAGTCTTAATCATGAAGAAATAAAAGTTTTGGAGTCTCATCTTAATCTTTTTCGATTTTTTGATACAATACTTGGAACCAGGAAAAAAATAATCTATATAGGGTTTTTATGGATCCATGAAGTTGATGTGATAGTTGCTATGATCTATAAGTAGTTATAATTTCATTTTATACTTTTGATTTGGATTTATTGTAAACTTGGGCATGATATATTGCAATTTATATGTGTTCTACAAAGATATTATGAGTAAATCCGGTCATCATATATACATTTGTATGTTTCTGCAAGCATTTGGTTTGATTTTCCTTCTATTTGGCTAGCAAGTAATATGGGTAAGGAGAGCTATAAAAAGAAAAGCAACATAGATGTGAATTTCAATCCAATGACATGTTTTAGTGCAAGTATTGTCTGATTTCATGTTTTTTGTGTATGCCGTAAAAAGTTTGATATTTTACAACTTTTATCCGGAGAAACATCGTAAAATATTATTAATCTATAAAACAATTGTGAAATATAATCTCTTAATTAGAATATGTTTACAATGGCAAAACGTCGTCACCTATGAAGCACGAATACTTCAAAATTGGTGATGTATCCGTATCAGCGTCGTATCTGTATCGTATTCTTAGGGATACATATTAGATACTCCATTTCAAGTATCAACTTTTTTTACAAAAAGGGTAAGGGATACTCTGATACCTCTCATATACTATGAGAGTAGATACTTCCTATAATTTAGCATATATTTTTATATACAAGATCTATATATTTATAATTTTATATATAATTATAAATCTTTTTATATGAGAACAGTAGGGTTCCTGTCCAATCACTATTGTGATTCGTTGTTGTTTTTTTGTTTTGTTTTAGCTTTCTCTTTTGCCTCATTTCTTTTCCTTTTCTTCACGCCTTTGGTGTGTTTTTTCTCCCGTCACTTCTTCTCATGGCTTCTACCTCTACTGTAAACCTTGGTTCTGACTTTGAAGATATTCTAAATCGCATGAACAATCTATTGGAAGAACCTCATTCTCATGGATATGATGATAACGAGCGGAAGAAATTGCGTCCGATCTTGATAAAAGTCTCCTCTTCAAGTTCCAACTCTTGGAAAGAGTATGATCTCAATATACTGAATGATGTTCTGTTAAAAGCATGGAGACCAGGTACTGTTTCAATTACAGATCTTGGAAGTGAGTATTACAATGCTAAGTTTCAGTTTCTATGTGATATGGAAGCGAATCTACAAGGTACTCCATGGTCAGTTTAAGAAGACCTAATGTTGTTGGAAAGATGTAAATAAGATTTACTTACTGAAGAATATGAATTCAAATATGTATCTTTTTGGATACATGTTCACGGGCTACCAATGAGTATAATGAATCAAAGTAAAGTCTTCAACATTGTTAAGAATATTGGTACTCCAGATCCCAAAGATCCCAAATTGGTAGCTAAGTGGGGGAAATATGCAAAGGTCATAGTTAGATTGGATACAACTAAACCTCTTCCTAAAGAAATGATCATTACCCTAACATCTAAAAAAAAGATCTACGTCACCTTTAGGCATGAAAAACTCCCTCGCATGTGCTTCTTTCATGGGTAGTTTGGTCACATTATGAAGCAGTATGTCCTCATATGTCAAAAAACTAGAAGAGATCCCAAATATCAGTCCTGAGGAGTTTGCGTACATAACGAACGATAAGGCTTATGCTAGATACAATGAAAATATCAAAGCTTTTTTCAAGCGAATTGATCCAGGTATTATAATACCATCCCAAGATTTTCATCAAGGGAAGAGAATTAGTTCCAATGCACATGGGTCGTTTATCTCAGGAGACATAATCAACGGTGATAAGGATTAAGCGAGTCAGATACAGGTTAATTTGGCAGCCTGCGAGTGTCTGACAGCAACGTCGGGGAAACAACTAATTTAGGGAATTTCTGAAAAGGTACACAGTCTATTTCGCCTGCTGTAACGGTAAGAAATAAGGATATATCCAAAGGTGATGGTTTTTTTATAGATAAATATAAACATGTGACGTGTTTTGAACAAGGGAGTGAGAATCGTCATGCCAGTTACATGACAAATAAGATGTTGATGGCGCATAAACACCTGTAAACAATAACAATACAACTGTTATGGCAGAGATCCACTCTCAGCTGCGGTCACACGATCCAAAAAATATTCCTGGTCAAAATAATATTAACAACGAGGTGACACTGAAAAAAGTTACAGGAAGTGAAAATCCAAGGAACATTATTGAAGTAATTGTTCTTCTGTAATTTGAAATTTTCTACCAACTTCTGATTACTATCCAAGAGCCCATGCCACTAAAGACTTAAGAAGTCCAATGATAAAACCCGCTATCCCATATAATCAGACTAATTCAACCTCTATTCTTTCCTCAACTCTTATCACCAACCCTAGATCGAGTACTATTTAGAGAAAGGAAAATTCAAAATTGAGTGATGATAATGAGTTATCTCCTCCTCTGTATCTTCAGTTGATTCAACTAAGAAGAAGACAACTGGAAGAGATTAGCAACGATCAAGTTGAAAGGGAATAATGATGTTGATGGTGGTTTATAGGTTAGGGTTAAAATCGTAAAACCCTAGTAAGACATTGACGTCACAGAACTTGAGTAATAATGTCTCCACTAAGCACATTTATTGAACCCTTTAATATGTCTGCGAGAAAATTACCATGGTACCTTTTTTTAATACTAATTAGGGTTTCGATATGCCAAACTCTAATTCCCACACCACATGTTCTAATGGCATGCCGTGCCAGCCACACCACCGCGCCAAGGCTTGCCAACCATGCCAGCCGCACCACCGTGCCAATGGAAAACCATGTCAGCCACGTCTCCACGCCAAAGCATGCCAACCGCACCACCATGCCAATGGCAAAGCATGCCAGCCACGTCTCCGCGCCAAAGCATGCCATCCGCACCACTGTGCCGATGGAAAACCATGCCAGCCATATCACCACGCCAAGGCATGCCAACCATGCCAGCCGCACCACCATGCCAGCCACGTCTCCGCACCAAAGCATCACTAGTGGAAAAAGCCGTTTTAAGATAGTTGAAAAGTGTCGTATTAGCGAGAAATACAACACTTTGGAGTTGCCGCTGAAAGTACCGTAGATTCAGTGTCTTTTTCTGGAACAACACTTTCAAGTTGACTCAGAATTACGATACTTTCCAGCTGCCGCTAGGTACAATGCCTAGTCTACATCGTTGATTTGATTTATTTTAATATAAAAAAAAAAAAATTCTGGCTTACTGATTTCAGCCATTCTGACTGGGATGAAATAAGTCTGGTGCTGACTCAAATTACACTGAAATCCAAATGAAAATACAAATTCAGATGAAAGACAATTCTTTCCATACAAAATGAAAATTCCATTATTTTAAAATTGTAAATTTAGTTTAAAAACATACAAGAAAGGATTCATGTCCTAAAGAGAAGTGATACAACTAAAGAAAAACTAAATCAATTTACAAGGATTCTATAATCAGTTTCAGTGATTATGACTTGGGAACCATCTTCCTTGGTCACTTGCAGAACTTTAAACTCTCTTGGTTAAGAACAAGGTATTCACCTCTACCAATCTTTATTGCAGGTATAAGCAGTAGAGCCATGCTACCTGTCTAAATGCAGCAACTTCCAACCATCTAATACACAGTAACACCAATGCGGCAGCAACCATAAGCAACAATTCACAAGCATCAGATCTTGCAGTCATAGGCAGCAACGCCTATCTGAATAGCTTCAATTACTTCTTTATTATGCACGACATTACAAAAGAACCATCAGTAGAAGAATCATTATAATGGCGAAACGTGAAACTTTTTTGTGTCACGAATTACTTCATAGGTTTAAGACTCGCAGTACAAGATAGTGAAGAGCTTCACTGTTAACTGACGAAAGCACGTTAAGTATTATTTTGTCCCAATTGAAGAGCTATGGCAATCTGAAAGCCTCATGTGAATTAAGGAAGCATGCAAAACTTCTAAATCAGTAGAAAATGATATAAAGCAAAATCAACTTACTCTTGTCTGCCTTAGTTTGTGCAGTATGGTGGTAAGCCCGGAGTTTTGCAGCCAAATCAGTGGCTTAGCACCATTTACAGAAAGAACTTGCAGCAGTGAATAAACCCCAATCTCCATTACCAACCATTTGAGCAAGAAAATGACAAACAGAAGGCACAAATTGACTGGGAAATGAACCTTTGGAATGATCAAAAGAGCTTCAGCTAATTCTGCTATTTCTAGATGTTCTCATGATCCCAAAGTTGTTGCAAGATATTCTAAATACATGGATAATGCCGACTCTACATCACCTCCCCCAGCAACCACCTGCATGATGAGCAATCGAAGCATAGATTTGACCCCGACATTATGATGATGGGATGGATATTGAGCTCATTTTGTTTTTTAAACCACACTCCCATCTAGTACCCTGCGAAGTGAGACTTCTATCCTCCTACTCTGATTTAGTATTTAACCTATAGTATCTGTAAATGCTACTTGTGCAAACAGACCCCTAAATACATACACAAGTGCATAGCTAGTGGGACTAATAATATATAGCCTTTAAAGCTTTTGATTTCTACGTTGTACATTGTAGTCAAACAGTTAAAGTACGCATCTGCATCAAAATGGGTAATTTTTGCAGTAGACTGTTATCCGTTGATGGCAAATGCAAGTGGCCCTGCATCCTTGGCCATTAACTTATGGAGTGTATGACCTAAATTGAAATTGAAGAGGTACCTACACCTTTTTGTCTACAAATTGATTAATGGCACAACCTGATGCAAAGTAACCCTCTTGTTTAACCAAATAACGAAATACAAACACGAGCTATTAGAAAATTGTTCAGTCAACAGACTTTACCGGTGTAACTAATAGTCGGTACAGGAGCTACTAGGACTAAAGTTAAAGAGGTCATAAAGTTTTTGATATTGCTGTTTTTTATTATAGTCAAACAGTTAAAATAAATATCCGCATGCACCGAAAGCAGTAATTTTTTGCAGTAGACTGATATTTTAAGCATCTAAGTCACTCTTCAAATGAACTGAACTTACTACAAGTTTTTACGCAACACGTCGCCCATAATATCTTAAATAACATAAAAGATGATGACACCAAACTAACACATGTGAAAAGTGAACAAGAAAATTTTATTCTGAAAAAAGTATCTAAAGGCTAAAAGCATGTAATATAAACTATGTAGTCAAGCGTGTAATGGGGCTTACCATATTGGACTCGAGGGTCCTCTTAACAATGCGTAAAGCATCATGCAATGCTCTTTCCATCTTATCTAGCTTGCACCTCTGAGAGCATCTCCAACAGAAGGTGCAAAAAATCCTACGTGGCTTTTTAAATTTAGTCCTTTTATTTATGAGGTCTAAACATAGAGTAAATATAGGACCTCATATTTAAAAAACCATCTCCAATAATAGAGATTTTTTAAAGAAAAATAGTGTAAAATATGACGTGGAGGTGGAGCCGGAGGTGTAGATAACACTTTCTTGAACACCTTCATATTTAGTAATTGGTACCTCCTAGTTTATATGACCCTACTGTTGGAGATGGATTTATGCCAAACGAGGGTGTAAAATCCTATGTGTCAATAAAAAAAAGAAGATTCACCCTCTCTTGGAGATCCTCTGAGGATTAATAAAACCTGTAAAAGAACAAACATGAATAAGACACTCAGGAAATAAGCCTGGGTAAATAAATACTAACAAAATGTGAAGTACAAAGCTAATTAGCTCAAGAAAAAAATTAAAAGATGACAATATATACTTTCTCCCCTTCTAGGAAAAGTTTGGCTCTCTCAAAGCAACGTCCACATTACCTTCAATGTTCAAGAATCACGTTAAGGTAAACATTATGGTTTGTCTCAAAGGGATAGGACAAATAGTTCTCTAGGGTCAGTATGGGGCTTGTGCTTGTATGTTGTGGAGTAAGTGCAAAAAAATTTGCACTATGCATATCCTCTGTAAGAGAGCATAAACACATTGCACTATAGTTTCTGCAAAATTAAAAGGACCATGTCAAGATGATGAGCAATATCTGAAGAGTTAACAATGAAGAATTTCAAAAAGACACTGAATTCATTTAAGCATGTAAGATAAGAGCAAAAAAACTTATAACCATGTAAGATAAGAGCAAAGAATTTAGGCTTACTTCAACAAGTAAAATACTGAATAATTAAGGACCAAATATTAATAAACTTTCAATATCTCCAACCACAAACAACTTAAGTTCGATATATAAAGAGAGTGAGATAGAAGGAAAACAACCTTGTGCGGGTTTGAAGGTGAGATGCCATAACTGACCTGCAAATTCCACAAAATTCACAATAAAAACGCCTGATATCTTTACCCCCTTTCTGTCTTTTCTATAACTCCACCTTCTCCGTAGATTTGAACCACCACCATCACCTATAGGAAAAATATATCAACCACCAACACTTGAAGCTAACTTCTGCCTGCATCACCACCACCCAATCTAAAATTAATCATCCACAAAAAGAAAAATCGATCGCAAAAAGTAAGGTCATGGCATTCAAAAAAGTTACAGCAAAACAAAATGTTAAAATGGGTCTCCAACTGAAAAGTTAGGGTTTATTTTACAAAATCCCATTAGATTTTACCTGATTCTTCTCCTAAGAAATCACAAATTCAGCATTTTCTAGGGTTTATACCTGAATCTTCTTAGACTCTCTAAATCGATTCTCTAGGGTTTGCGAAATCATATATTTGAATACTATAAAATTGGTTTGCAGATATGGTTACTGATTTATCGCAGGTTTAGAGTTCGGTTTTAGTAGATTTAGGGGTTTTTAGAGTTCACCAGTTGAAGGAGAATAGATGATAGAAGAGGAGAGAGAGAGGAAAAGTGAGGGAGAAGGATAATGTTCGTCTCTCTCCATTTTGAGATAAAGATAAGGTTGAGGGGCAAAATATTATTCAACCGTATTTATTATTTTTAGATTGAATCTTAACCGGAGGTGGAATATCCTACTAGAAAGTATCCATCAGGGAAACAAGACTCTGAAAGTGTCGAAGTAGAAGTCAACCATAGTCTTTCTACAACGACAACTTTGACTTAAGTCAATGAGATATTAAATATGTCGTTGTAGAAGTCAATCTAAGTCATGCCACAACGACATCTTGACTTTAGTCTGGGGCACTTTCTGCATATTATTTCAATTTTCCGCACCGCGATGTTTATATTGTGTCGTTTCATTGTGTCTTTGATATGCCTTTTTCCACTAGTGAATTCCAACCATGCAAGACGCACCACCGTGCTAATGGAAAACCATGCCAGTCACGTCTCCGATCCAAGGCATGCCCACCATGCCAGCCGCACCATTGTGCCAATGGAAAACCATGCCATCCACGTCTCCGAGCCAAGGCATGCCAACCATGCCAGACGCACCACTATGCCAATGGAAAAACATGCCATCCACGTCTCCGCGCCAAGGCATGCGAACCATGCCAGCCGTACCACTGTGCCAATGGCAAACCATGCCAGCCACGTCTATCATGCCAAGGTATGCTAGCCATGCTAGCCGTACCATGCGCCCATGGCATGCCAAACCCTTGTCCCCACCATGCCAAGCCAACCGCACCTAGCCATGGCCCCAACCATGCTAGCCGTACCATGCGCCCATGGCATGCCAAACCCTTGTCCCCACCATGCCAAGCCAACCGCACCTAGCCATGGCCCCAACCATGCGTCAGTGGCATGCCAAACCCTTGGCCCCACCATGCCGGCCTTCCCCATGAGGCTATCAAAACGAACGCGTGCGACGATCAATATCCACCCTTCAATCCTAGATATGAATCCTAGTCGTCCAAGGTTGCGAAACAACGCATGGTAACCTTAAAATTCTTCCTGAGTTTTACTTGGGCTGTTTTCACCTCCCGAACAAGCTCAAAAACGAAATATTCCCGCGATGGGAGATAGGAAATTCTTTTCCGTACAGAATGAAGTGGCAGACCATCAAAATCCGAGTCCGTATGAGAATTCTAGATCGATTCTAGGGTGCTAATTAGGGTTTTAACATACCAAACCCTAATTTAGACAAAGCCGCAAGCGCTTCCCTTCCAATCCACACACTACCAGTGGCTCCACTCCACGATAAAGCCATGTCGTCCATGATTTCATGCCACTGGATACCAAACAAAGGGTTGCGACGATCAATGGCCACCCTTCCGTTTAAGATGCAGATCTTAGTCGTCCAAGGTCACCAGCTAACGCATGGCCACCTTTGGCCCAACGCCAAAATCCTAGCCTGGTCACACCAAAATCCTAGCCTGGCCATGCCAAAATCCTAACTTGGCTACGACGCCTATCCTTTGGTCACGACACCAACCTGGCTACGACGCTTATCCTTTGGTCACGGCACCAACCTGGCTACGACGCCTATCCTTTGGTCATGACACCAACTTGGCTACAAACGTCAAATCCTTTGGCCACGAAACACGTAGCTACATGTTTTCCACAAAAACACTCGAGACATCAACGCATGTCACAAACTGGAGGATGCTCATTGGGTATTGGTTTGGCGGTTTACAACGTGTGGCGTACACTACGTCCGTTATAAGAAAGTGTCATCAGGATGAGGCGGTTAGTAAATACAGGGAGTAATGGTGAAACACTTTTTTTTATGGAACATAAATTCCAGACGTTACCGCTTACCACCTCCTCAAATTTACTCACCCGTTTTCCATTTCTTAATGAGACCAGACTACGTTTCACTTCGACTTGTATAAAGAGGCATTACCTATTTCCACCGAACAACAAGTTCAGGTCAGGAACATACAACACTTATAAAACAATTTCTAGCTCTCCATCTGTTAGCTTCCCACTTTCTGATACAAGTCGTAAAACAACTACTCTTCCAGAATCAATTATTCTAGTCTCAACACTTTCTTCGTTTCCCTCCCCAAAACCAACCCTTCTCCTTCACTTTGTGACCGAAGCAAGTCTGGAACGGCCATTTCTTGGTTTAGGCCGGATTTTTACAGATTGATCTCTCGAATCTAAAGTACTCCCTCGCAGTACATTGTTTAGGGTTTAATTTCGTTCCTCACTCGCACACCCGAGATTACCAAAATCAACAGAAATCGTTTTCACCCTCAAACAATTGGCGACCACAGTGGGAGATTGATCTTTCGGTTACAATGTTAATTTTCGACCATCGATCTCATGCTTCGACTCAGATATCAAGATGGTAGAAGTAGGCGATCCGCTCAGGGATCGACGACTCAGTTACCAGACGACCCGATTATCAGTCTTGACACGACGAGGGATGACTGGGGACTGCTTAGAGATTAAAAGCGAATGATCCAACCAGGGATCGACGACTCGATTATCAGATGAGACGACTGGGAACTTTCCATAATCACGGCGGTGCTTCCCATAAAACTCGATCTTACACTCGGAAGGTTCCTTTTTCATCAGAAGACCTGAAAAACCGAGTAAGTCTTACCTAGATAAGATACATGGTTTGCTATTCAAGTTTTCACGGGAATAATAAAACCGATAGCATGTTATGTTACACCCATGTCATCTACCAACACACGGTTCCATGGTTTTCCTGGGATGTTTGCGTCACTTGAAATCGTAACCAAGACAACATCATTACCAAAATAATCCATTCCAAAAGAATAATCCAAAACCCTTAAGGTAACATTTGTATATCAACCAAGGAAATCCAGGAAATCAAAACCATAAACTAGGCATTTTATTTTCCTTTCAAAAAATAAAAATAAAAACAGTCGCCCGCCCGTACGTGCCTACTTTGCATAATAATGACTACCCATCACCATTCATGAGGTAACCGACGTTACTACGGTGATATTCGAAGAGGAATTGTCTATGATGAAGTATTTATTCAAGTTTATGAAAGGCATACCCATGGCTAGGGTTTACACCATTTCAGGAGAAAAATATTTCTACAGATTCATGGAAGGCATACCTATGGCTAAGGTTTGCACCAACACAAAAAAACAAGAGAACAAATTGGAAGAGAAACGCTGGAGTACATAGCTGGAATATGCTTGCCCACTTTATTGCTACCACGCTACCGCTAACACCAGGACGTGATAATAAAGATATGAGATAAAGCATAACACTTTTTGGAATTTGAATAAGGAAATAATTTCCTGTTTGAGCTACGTATGGAAAGAGGCAACTGGGCGCAAAAGAACAAGCCTCACGGTGCCCAACAGTCTGCTCCATGCCAAGTCCGCACCATGCCCAGCCAACAGTCCGCACCATGCCCAGCCAACATTCCGCGCCATACCAAATCCAAGCCAGCGCCCATTCCAAGCCGATCCAGCGCTAACAACTTGCATCTTTCCAGTGCCAGCAGCTTGCATCCTTCCAGCGCTAATATCTTGCATCTTTCCAGCACCAGCAACTTGCATCATTTCCAGTGCTAACAACTTGCACCCTTACAGCGCCATCTTATCCGCTCCAAAACCCGCCAAAGCAGCGCCATCCTCACCCTTCAAAACAGCGCCATGGCTCCAGCACTCAGTGATCAAAATCGTGCCATCTTTGCACGATACTACGATCACCAAAACTAGAGCCGCTTCCGCCATACCAAATCCAAGCCAGCGCCCATTCCAAGATGATCCAGCGCTAACAACTTGCATCTTTCCAGCGCCAGCAGCTTGCATCCTTCCATCGCTAATATCTTGCATCTTTCCAGCGCCAGCAACTTGCATCCTTTCCAGTGCTAACAGCTTGCACCCTTACAGCGCCATCTTCTCCGCTCCACAACCCGCCAAAGCAGCGCCATCCTCACCCTTCAAAATAGCTCCATGGCTCCAGCATTCAGTGATCAAAATCGTGCCATCTTTTCACGATACTACGATCACCAAAACTAGAGCCGCTTCCGCCACCCCAACATTTCTTAAAGTATGACAGCTCCAACCATCACCAGAGATGCTACTACTCCACCATCAGGGCAAGATACTAGAAGAGCTGGAAGAAGCCGACCTCCTTTTACCACTGTTGATTTGAAGGAAAGACAAAAGGTTCTCGTAAGGCTCAGACAGACGTGTTTATAACTCGGAAAGAGATACCTATTTCCTCAAGACACTGACGGAGCAGCCACCATAAGAGTCACGTCAACCCAAGAGGGAGCTGACAAGGAATACTTTTAACAACCGGCGCAGGCACTTCAGTAGTACATGCGTTTATAGATGAATGGGCTCGCGTTTCTCTTGAACGCCCAATAAAAGGGAATAAGCAATCTGATTTCATCACACGTAAAGATCAGAAACGACTTCTCCAAAATCGAGGCAAAGGAAATCAGCAACCCTCCTGAATTCACAGAGACCCTCTTCCCGTTAGGGATGCATGATTTCTGGGAATTTCGCCCACAAAATCGTGCGGTCTATGATGAAACAGTTATGTGAGATTCTATATTTCTCCAAGGAATAACGTCAAGACATATTTGCATCCCTCAACCGCACTTCATAAGTAAAGCAGCTGTTTTCATCCAGGGAAGTCGTTCCCAAATCCCAACCTCCCCTAGAAAGCACGATCAATACATGAAACTGGGGACTCCTAACCATTGTTCACTTGAGGGATGTCGAGTTTGACAGAACACTGAGTGACGCAGTATCCGGCTTCAACATTGTAACCATCAAGGCTCTGAGAGTTTCAAGGCGTCATTTCGACGTTCTCTTCAGAAGTGGATCCGCTTCAACGTTCGCTCCAGCAGCCGATCCGCTTCAGCGTAATCTCCATAAGCTGCTCCAGGATCCGAAGCAGCATTTGGCTCCTTAAGTTTCAACGTCCTCTCCAAGATCCGAAGCCGCTTCAACACCACTCCTTCCTGCAAAGGGTCGTGCTACTACACTCCCCATGTCAAGGATCATGATCCCAACCAGCCAATCTTCGTAGTCATGGACACCTTTTGATCCATCCCACCAAAACTCGTGACCATGGACAGTTTGCGTGCTTACACATCCAACCAATCCTTTTACTTCCATGGATGCCCATACAATTCTAGCCAACCTACTTTGTTCCCACGACAATGTAGTCTCCTCTGATTACATCTTCTACCAAGAAATATTACCGCTCATTTGTTTATACCGGCCAGAGCTTTATCGCAACAGCAATCACTACAAAGGTAACCTATACTCCTCCATATTTTAGTTTCACGTGAAATAAGTAGCAAAATCACTAGTATGAAAGCACGATGGTGATGTCTTTATCATGGTCAACCCACTGACCATACAAGATGGAAACATGTAAACCATACTTGGGGATTTAGGATCTACACGAAATCCTTTCACTTTCAAAGCTCAGAAGACACAGTCAACCAAAAGGCCATAACCACAACAAGGTCATCTACTCTTCAAGGGTGTAGCGTAAGAATATCATCACCTCTCTGTCTAAAAAATGCCTTCAACACTTTACGAGGCCTCAGCGGATCCCAAGCCTGCTCAAAGGAAAACAACTTCATAAACTAAAGCAAAATGCGACTGGGGACTGCTCATCGCAGGTCATCTCTACGACCATCAAAGACTCGTGATATAACTCCAGAGACGCGACTGAAACATTTTCTTAAAGAAACAGAGGGAACCATGATAAACAACATAACCCTCTCATTCCTGCCTCTTCGTTATCCAGAATATTTTGTCCATGTGCATCCTAGTGTCACATCCATAAGAGTATAATAAGATTGTATCAAATCCCGTGGACATGGATTCAAGGCGATGCGATGAAAGTAGTCTTGCCAAAAGAATTTTTTTTTCTCTCTCCAAACTAGACAGATGTTCGGTTGAGAAAACTTATCATACTTTGCTCTCGCCTATTTAGCCAATTTATTTGCTAAAAACAACTTAGCCACTACGGTTATACGGTCTCCACTTAGCCACTACGGTTATCCAGCAGTGGGGAATTTTCAACGGGCATCGCTACGGTCATCCAACAGAAATTTCCCGGATGGTCACCCATCCCTGGATTACTCCCGCCCGAGCACGCTTAACTGTAGAGTTTTCTGCCAACTCTGGAGCCAATTGTGCTGAGGGAAATGACGAACCATTGCTTATATTCCATTATGCCAACCACCTGCCGAATATGGGGGTATAACAATACCGCCACCTTAAATTGGAGCCGTCCTCGGCTCCAGATTATATATACAATCCCAGATCTCCGACGTTCCCTTCCCCACATGAGAAGCACCGCCACTGCGGTTATCCAGCAGTGTTAAGTATTCAACGGGCATCGCTGCGATCGTTCCAACAATAACTTCCCGGATGGTCACCCATCCCTGGATTACTCTTGCCGGAGCACGCTTAACTTCAGAGTTTTCTGCCAACTCCGGAGCCAATTGTGCTGAAAAGGCCTCGGTGTTAGGAAAGGACGAACCATTGCTTATATTCCATTCGGCCAACCACATGCCGATTACACACTCGCTATCTTGACCAGGGTAACATGTGCTTAGTGAATTGAGAATTACATCAAGGATATCTTAAATCTCTTGTTATTCGTTATAAACTTTAAAAGAGTCTCTTAAACACCCTTGTTACTAAATAATAACTTTATTTAATTTTCTGAAATTCTCAAAAATATCTGTTATTGGTTAGACTTTAGAGACTTCTACAAAGTCCTATAAATCCTCATGTTACTGGATATAGACTTTAAAGTCATGGATTTGTAATTTTCAGTAAACTTGGAGACTTGTATATGAAAATAGGCATGCCCAAAATCTATTCAGAATATGTGATATGTTGAGAAATTTTAAAAGTGGTGTGAATTTTAGTTTATTTTATAGTTGCAACCGTCCTTTTTCTTTTCTCTTGTCTAATATTTAAACTAATGATTAATTAAGGTACGATGCATTATCCTCAAGCAAATTTTCCATTTGATCTATGCTTTTGCAGATATGTTAATTTAACATACTAGGGAATATTTATATACTCAAGGTGAAAAAATATGGTAAAAAATATATATTCATGAGTTATGAGAAAAAGACACGATTTTTTTTTTATCGGCTAGGATTTTGAAATATACTTGTATACGGGAGTAAAACCAAATAGGAATACATTTGGAGTTCTTGAAGCTTGGTAATAAAAGATCATTTTCAAAGTTAGAAACCGTTACCATGTGGAACAATGGTCTAGCAGGTGTTCTCTAGCAGTTTATCCCTACTAGCATAAAGCTAAATCAAACAAGCACCAACCATAATATTACACTACCGTAATCATACATTCTCTTTCATTTGTGTCAAAGAAAATATTGTATATACATACATACATATATATATATATATATATATGGGTAAGTGAACAGTTTGATCTCACATAATGTCCTATTTAGTGGTGGGAGTGGGATAAGTGAAATAAAGAAAACTTAGCAAAAGACCATGGTAGAATTTGTTTTGACAATTGAAACATATTTTACTAAGTATTTATGGCACTTTTGTTAACGTTGTAACGTGTATAGTAAAAAAAAGTTGGTAGATGTTTTGAATTTTTGATTGTATATTATACATGTTTTTGTCTCTACAAATCCCAAAAATATAAGTCACAAAGACTCTCTAAATTTTTTTCATAGAATCATCAGGAATCTCTAGATTTCCATAAAATCTCTGGGAGTCTTTGTGACCATGGTAGATTTATAGGTAGGTAGTCAAATCTCTGGGAGTCACTCAAATAAAAAATACATTATATAAATTTAAAAAGTTCTGATTTGATCACCTACCTATAAATCTACTCTTTTTACCATGAGAAAAAACAAGGCAACACAATTAATGCGAGTTAAAAGTTTTCCAAAGGTAAAGTATTGTTAATTTTCTTCAAATTGTTCTATATAATTCAATTAGGGAAAAAATAACTTAACGTTTACATAGTAGGCAAGCGAGCAAAAAGCTGTGCCACCAGCCCTTTTTGAATAGCAAAACCTATCCTATTAAAAATAAAATCTCGTGAACCAGGAGTCATGACATTATTGTGCATGACTTTCTGGACCCTCTTGAGTAGTCCAACCGCTTCCGGAGCCAAATAACCAAAAGTATCAAAAGCAAAGGGGACAAAAGCATGCCCATTGTCAACACACGCTTTCTCATGCTTCGATATCTTACCTGAGGCAGCCCTTAGCGCTGCTTCCCCGACTGTAAAGGTGCCATGTCCAATCCCTACCAAGGGAGATACCCCAGTGAGGTCAACACATGTGTGTTTCCAATTAGCCCATCCAAAAATAAGAACATATGCTGGTCTTAGTGTCGATCTCCCTTCAAGTGGGTCTGTCAGGAAATTCACAGGTACTTCTTTCTTTGCTGAAATGCCAGCCGTCCACAATACATCATACAAGATATCCCTCACACGATCATGTCTATATTTAAAACCAGGGTCTACCTTACAATGAACTGCATGTTTACCATATGAGTCCAAGCATCCTATGATGCAAGCAGGGCAACGAAAGTCGGATGGATAGATCGGTATCATTAACCTGTATTTGAGGATAGAACGATACTCCAAAGGGGACATCTTCTGTCCAAGCCCCTCAATCGGAATAGACATAAGAAAATCTTGGGCATGTGCTCCTTGCAAACAACCAAAAACCGCTTTTTGTCTCTCCGTTAGCATGTAAACTCTATCAATGTCCTTAACCGCTTTACCAAAAAGAGCACTCGCCAGGGTGCTTTGTGTTTTGGGGGTGGGGGGGCGTTGTCTTTATTAATGAAGCTGTTAAGATCAAAATCAGGAAGAGTTACTTTTAACGTTTCCAAAGCCTTATTAAAATTGTCATCCATACCTTCCACACCACTGCTCCTCAATATGTGATCCTGTAACCCCCAAGATTGCACACGCGAAGCCAAGAAAACATATTCAGATGCCTCCCTAGCAGTGTAAAGTCCAAGACCTCCATATCTGATAGGTAGAGTAGATAGTCTCCACTGCAGCTCTCCAAAGAACGGTCCCCCACAAACCACAATGCCTTCCACCACTTCTCTCAAGCCTCTATCACATATATCTACCGCCTCCATAATATAGTCTGGGTGACAAATGCGAAGGCCAAAAAGCATCTTGGACATGTTCGTAAGAGCAACAATTCACTTTGAGGATCGTGGAGCTTGGATAAAAAATCCACTGTTTTTTCATCCCTCTTAATGGCAAGGCCCTTCACAAAACCATCGTCGAGGCTAACCGCACCACCCAATAGTTTTACTCCCTTATCCGGTCTTGAGATGTCGACCGGAAACATCCCATCACTTATCCTTCGTCCATCACAAGAAGGCCAAAATATTTCAGTTTTCTTAATATTCAATATAAGTCCAAGCGCGGGCCCTTCTATTTTGACAATAGCGAGTGCTTTTGCCACTTCTTCGGTGTCGCCAATAACAGTGCCATCATCAAGATACCAGGAGTGTAGGGATAATATGCACTGCTCATTTATCTTAGCTATAAGCTGATGAAGTACCAGAGCAAATAACAAAGGCCCTAAAGGGTCACCTTGTTGTACTCCTGTAGATGAGTAGATAAAGAAGTCCCCACATACAGCCGTGCAGGTTGACCATACAAGTATTCTACCCAAGGCGATATAAATCAGTATCGAATACTCTCTTGCAGGTTGAATTCTATATAAATAAAAAAAATTCTTCTTAATATATGCTCATTTTGACATGAAATTTATAAATCAGTATTCAAATCTATACATTATTTAATATCATGTTATTGTAATTTCTTAGCTTAGTGATCTATATGTATTTGAATCTCCCTTACCGAATACTCTCTTGTAATAGTCCGTTGGTAGTTTAACAAAATTTCATGTTTTTTAAAAATAAATGAAAATAAATAAATGCCTCCTACACATGCGGCTGACACACACCATACGTATGTAGGTCCACAAAAGAAACCCCATTCAAGCAGCAGTGAAGGCTATATTAGAGCTCCCTTGGCCTTGGCCTTGGCCATCCCAATGATCCCATCATCCTATGACTTTCCAAGTTAAAAAACTTATGGCACACACCACTACATCCCCACCCCCACATTTAACACCACCAAAAAAGGCAAAGAATCAAAACCCAAACAATTTGCAAATCACACACACAGCAATTCAGATTTAGGGCATCAAAAACGCACCCACCACACCAACTTACTCCATTCGCACCTCATAAATAATCTCCAGATCACAAACAACCTACAAACTTACTTTCTTTGCAATTCTATGCCTTTTTTTTAAGCCCACCAAAACCAAAAACATAACAAAGGTTTCATTTTCCCCTTCTTCTGTTATATTCATCGCTATTTCCTCTTCAGAATGTACAGATTCTCCCCCAAACTTTCACTCTACTTAGATTCTCTCTAAGAAAAGCTTTTTCGTTTTTGCATTTGTAAATCCAAATTGCAAAACTCACTGGTTTTCTTCAATAGGCTGGATTTTCTTTAAGTGTCTGGGGGCGACAATTACTTTGTCAACTATCTTCCGTGTCAACCCTAAAATTGCACATTATGGTTTTTTTTAGTTTATATTAGTTGTTTTTAGTCTACTGGAACTTTTTAGATGATTTGAATTAGGGTTTTTCTGGAGTTCTGGTTTACTCTTTTGGATTTTCACCATGTCGGATGATTTGTTTCTGCAATTCTCTTCAAATTCTTCGAATCAGTCGGACCCATCTTTGCCTACGAAGCTTGCTAAACTCGAAGCTCGGATGGCGGGAAAAGGGGCAACCCCTGTACAAGCATCTTGGTCTTCTGTTAATAAATTTGGAGCTGCTGAAGAACTAGCTATGCCTGAGCAATCATATTCAAGCGATTCAGAAGAAGATGTTAGTACATTTTATTTTATATTTGCTGAAACTATATATATGAACTGTCATTTCCATGCGTAGCTTTGTTATCTTTGTTTGTTTTTTCACCCTTGGATAACTCAGTTGCTTGCCCATTAGTTTGACTCATAGGTTTAACTTGTAGTTCTCAGAATTTTGATTTTATGTCTTAGGATGAGCTATGGTAGGTTTAGGAGCTACCACATTGCTATAGAAACACATGCAGCTATTTTTTCATCTGTTTTCGGCATTACCAAAGTTATCAATTACAAATGATATAGGAACTGTTTTGATACGTGTTGGTTTGTTGCTGTACCATCCGATATAGCAGTTCGGAACATATCTACGTCTTTCAGTTGTTAATATCTTGTTTTTTCATTAACTGTGAAAGTCGTATGAAGAGGTCTTATTTAGTCGGTTTCTCATGTTTTTTATTATCTGTATTGAACATGTATGTTTGGGAAACGAATTCTAAAGGTGATATATCTGTATCCTGATGTCAGACTGCAGCACAGTTTCTTATACAACCAAATCCTCAGAAGCGTATGAAGCTTCAAGAGGATGATCAGTCGATTGGTTTTCAGCAATCTCAGGTAATTTGATGCGATGACTCGTCTTAATTGTAACTTTGCACTTTGTTCGTTCATTATTTTGCTGGAAGTGATTAGTGTTGAGCAATACAATTTTGAAGTTAGTATGCATGTTGCTATCCTCATTATGTCCTTTCGGTTTTCATTGAGTTGGTATCTGTTGTCATATAGATATCACCTTGTTCTACTACATCTAACTTCGTCAGAATTTGGGTGAGCTATGCCCAGTTTTCGTAGTCTATAAACCAGCATTTACTGGGGTAAGAGCTTCGCATTGGTTCCATAGCAAAATCTCGACTGGTAGGTTAGCCAGTTCATGATTAAGTTTATAAACTACCCATAACGGTCGTCTGCCGCTTTTAGTTTTTTGTCACATTGAAAGACGCAATAGTAAACCATGTCACAAATTAAGACTATATACTAAAAAGAAAGCTGAAAGAAATGAACCTAGCGAATTGAAGATAGGAAAAACATTTATTATGTGCTTCTTCTTTAAGAAAAACTTCAAACTTTGGCGGTCCAGGTGCATGTTTTGTCTAATGTGGATTTGTAGATATCATTAAAACCTGGTTCGATTTGACCTAGGTCTTTCGCGCTTGGGTAAATTTTGCATTTATACCCAGATCATGGGGAAATGTTATAATAGGAAAATAAAATTAAAAGCGTAATTTTAACTGGCCATTGTGGATGCTCGTAGAATTGTGGAATGTAGCGGTTTTCCTTATTTTATTTTCCACGTGATCTCCTGATGATTAACTCAATCTCATTCCTTGGATCATCTCGGTGGACCTGGCATACATGTGAAAGATTAGCCGGGGGGGGGGTATTATTATTCATATGAAATAGTAGTTACTAGTAATGATTCACTTCTTGTGTTATTATTCATATGGGATTTCGCTTCTTGTGTAATTATTCATATGAAACAGTAGTTACTAGTAATGACAACTATGGTATGTTGATAAAGACCATATCATGTTTCAAACTTTTTTCTATTACTAGCAAATTTGTAATTAATGTGCTAATTTAAGTGGTTATATTCATGATACACTTGTCTCTATTTCTATTTAATTTATTTTGTGGAAAGATTTTACTCGACATTTGGTTTTGATGGCATGCCCACCTGCCTTGCTCGTTCTTATATACATTATTAGGTTGTACGTATTCTTCTTTAGGTAGGTTTTATCTTGAAAACCGGGATAGCTGACATGCATTTTTTGCTTACCATGACATTTCTGTGCCATGTTGTCAGCGGAATGTCTATCCTACTTGTGGCATGCTATGTGTTTTAAGTATTCTTTTCTCAGGTCTATTCTATCTATATCCCTTTGTTTGAGTTCCGTTTGGGAAGTAAATTCATATTAATGCTAAGGGAAAAACAGGTACCTGCTGAAGAAAGAATTAAAGCGGTTGATACAGGGGATGCAAAATTTGGTTCTGAAGATATAGTAAGAAAAAAACAAGGTCGTGGCAGGGGACGTTCTAGTACAGGCAGGGGTCGTGGTTCAAAAGCTAATGATCAAGTCCGTCCACAAGCTTCTCCTTCCACTTCTCCACCATCAAATGGTCAACCTGAGAACGCATTGCAAAAGGTATGTCATAGGTAGATATTAACATACATCTTGATGTGGTAGTCAAATTTTTACCACACTGTATTCTTAGTATGGTTTTGTTTTCTCAAATACTATTTGTTATTGCTTAGTTTGTTAAATAAGTCCTCTTGTTTCTTCTTTACATTAACAAGGGAACACATTACAATGGCTTATGCTGCAATAAGTGAACACGTTACAGTGGCTTATGCTGCAAAAAGGCTGACACATGTGTTAGTTACTTAGTCCACTTGCAACTTAGTAACAAGTTTCAGCATCTTTAGTGAGCACTTGCAGGGCTCTAGTCTAATGGTTCGTCATCTTTAATTCGCTATAGAAAATGATGAGTGCTGCTAAGCTGTTTTTCTTGGGAAGTAATCTGTAAAAGTTTCTTTAGGACCCTGGCGCAAGAGTCATTCTTCAACCTAGACTTACATACCATAGGGCAATTTCCTTGTAAGATAAAAGATAAAATTTGACTTTCACTGTAAACCGTTAGATTCAGGAGAAATTGTGACCCTAAAGCTGATCGTTAAGGTAGGAATGATATAATCGATCTGAGGTACTTCACTTGAATACCTTACTATGCTCTGCAGTTGGCATTTGTCACTTCTACTTAGTAATGCAACTGTACCGATTTTGTTTTACTGCCCGAGGTGGTGATCGGTAGATTGCAAGCAAAGCATTTCAAACATCACATGAGTAATGAATGGGTATTCACTTAGGTAGCCACTTCATATGCTTTACATCTTGCAAGGACTTAGTCCGATCCTGGACAAATTTGTGGTATTGGCATCCGGTAATGTACCTATATGTGCTTACCTGAAAGCTTAGCTTGGTTGCACCGTTGAAACACTGAAGAATTGTCAAAAAAAAAAAAAAAAAAAAAAAAAAAGCTTAGGGTGAACGACAGCAAGCATAAGCACCGTATTTGAAATGATCAAATTTACGATACATAATGGCAAGTCTTTCAGTCCCTATGATTTGGGGTTGGCTACTCAAAGCTAATGTGTTTTATTTGCTCCCTTCAAGGAGAGTCGACCTAAAGAGGTGCATGGTAAGGATGAGAAAGCTTTAATAGAGGTATGCTGTTGTGACTATGATTCATTTTCTGTTTAGTTCCACAATGAAGGTCGTCATCAGGCTAGTGATACAACTTTATGTATTCGGTTTTTCCTTTTTAATCATTTGGATGGTTTCAAAGTCGTATATACACAGTTTATCATGATCATATCCAATCTGTCATGAATTAGGAGGAACTTGTGTCCACGCGGGCTGAAAATGCACTTCTGAAAGAGGAACTGCGTAAAATGCGTCAAGAAAGATCAGACGAACAGCAGGAGGCCTCACAAGTAAAAAAAGTAATTGGCTAGTTCTTGTTGCTTGCTTATAAAACAGTTTTTCATCCAATTACAATACACCAGCCTTATATCTGTGTTTGTTCTGATAAACTCAGGAATTTAAAGACTATAAAGATCAAGAGCAGCAAGCAAAACCAAAGGTACTGTTTTACGTTGTTTCAATGTTCTTTGTGGTAGTGTTTTACGTTGTTTCATATAGAAACATTTCTACCCGGTTGTAAGATTAATTGGTTAGTAACCCAGCAAATGTCTCTGACTCTTTTTTCCCTTTCTCACTGATCCAGAGAATAAAAGTTGTATCTGAGCTCCTAATATCTGTCTCGAAAGCAGAGAGACAAGAAGCAAGGATGAAAGTACGCCAGGATTCGTTGAGATTTGGCAATGTGGGTGTGTTGAGGTATGATTGATGCTTTTTAGTTAATCAGGGCACCTGCAGCCATGCATTATTTTCCTGTTTATCTTAAGAATCCAACTTTAAAAATAGATTGGAGAACTTAATCATGCGATAACCCGGTTGATTTTTGTTGGTTTGTGTCATCTTGTACACTATAGAGCTGGGACTATCATATCAGAAACTTGGGAGGATGGACAGGCACTGAAAGACCTTAATACTCATCTTGTATGTTCTTTTCAGCTACATATTTCCAGATATAAAATTGTTATTGGCTTCACAATTCTATGTTATTTGTTTATCTGAAATTAAACCTATTCTTCACCTTTAAATTATCCAAAAGATCCTTCCTGATACTGATGTATTTCCGTGTTCGTGTATTTTTTCCTTCAAGAAACATTTATTGGAAACTAAGGAGTCTATTGAGCGGCACAGGAAGTCATTGAAGAAACGCCAGTCTGGTATTTTGTCTTATCTTTATTTATAATTAACATTCGCTTCACTTTTTGTTGAACCAATATGTTGCCGATGTCAGTGTGGTATATGCATATTTTTGGATTTGAACTGGAGCCTGGAGGTGTAATAGATATCAATGGTCACTTCAGTCTTTTTGTCAAGAGCCTATCAGTTTTTTGAAGTATTTACTTACATGTGGTTTTTCTAATTTCTGGTGGTTTTAGCATCTGATCTTGTACTGGTCAATGGAAGTTTTCTAATTGGTTCTATTGTTCTGAAGACAAGGGCGATGGAAATGATGCCGAAACAGGAATGCCAGAAGAGGAATTTCTAGTCCAGGATGAAATTTGTAAAACTCGTCTGGCCAGCATCAAACGTGTAAGTTTCTTCTTATCTTTCCCATGTATATACAGGATAAAGTAAACACCATAAACTTCATGTTCACACAATATTCTGAATTTTTAATGGTCATCTTGTAAATATGCTTCAGGAAGAAGAAGTTTCTTTGCGGGAGAGAGATCGCTGTGAACTAGAGAAGGGCAGACTGATACGTGAAATGAAGCGTATTCGTGATGAAGATGGATCTCGTTTTAACAACTTTCAAATTCTGAATCACCGATATGCGCTATTGAACCTTCTCGGAAAGGGTGGTTTCAGTGAGGTTTACAAGGTATTACTCCCTTTCTCATTCCACAAGTATATACTTGCTTCGCTAGACAAAAAGAAAAGTTCAATTTCTTCTGTTAGTTTTATTGATTGCATCTCCTGAATCTGTTACTAAGGTTAAAAATAAAAAGAACCTTTTCTTTTGGTGATTTCATCTTCTGAGAAATGTTACCATGGTTCGCAACTTGAAAAAAAGATAGATCATTGTCAAGCCTATATATAGGCATTTGTGAGGATATACTTTTTTGCAGTGATTTGAAGTTGGCACTTTCATGCAGGCATTTGACTTGGTGGAGTACAGATACGTGGCATGTAAACTTCACGGTTTAAATGCACAGTGGAGTGAAGAGAAGAAGCAAAGTTATATTCGCCATGCTATTCGAGAATATAACATTCATAAGACATTGGTGCATCATCATATTGTTCGGCTGTGGGACATCTTTGAAATCGACCACAACACATTTTGCACCGTTTTGGAATATTGCAGTGGTAATTTATACTATACCTTTTATAAATCTGCGTATACTGTTTGTTAGTCAATCTAGTAGTTAGAGAAAATCCATCGGAGTCCTCTCAAACTAATTTTTTTAGGAGAACATTAATAGGATCTTACTTTTTTCTTGTGGAATGTTGTGCTTAGGGAAAGATCTTGACGCAGTTCTTAAAGGAACACCTGTACTTCCTGAGAGGGAAGCGAAGATTGTTATTGTTCAGATATTTCAAGGTCTTGTTTACTTGAACAAGAGACCTCAAAAGATCATCCATTATGATTTGAAGCCTGGAAATGTTCTCTTTGATGAACTTGGTGTGGCTAAAGTGACTGATTTTGGTCTAAGCAAGATAGTGGAGGACGATGTTGGATCGCAAGGCATGGAACTTACGTCTCAGGGTGCTGGAACTTATTGGTGAGTCCATAAATTAGTTACCTAAATTATAAAAAATCAGTTATTTACCTAAATTCAAGGAATTACCTTATTTACATTCTGTTCTATTTTCTTAGGCAATAAATAAATATCTTGGATATTACTAAATCACGATGTCTTTTGCATTACAGGTACTTGCCTCCAGAATGCTTTGAGCTCAGCAAAACTCCTCTTATTTCATCGAAGGTTAGTGTTTGAAGTTTGCATTTCAAAACAGTAGGATTTTTAGATGAGCTATTGGACATATCTTGTCTTTAAAATCTCTCATCCGTGAGTTTGAATTCAAAAGCGAGATTTTGTGATTCATGTCTGCAAAGCTACAGCCAGCTATTGTGAACAGTGAACTATATAAAAGTTCCGCTTCGCCAAATATGCTAATCTAGTTAAACATTTACAAGGAATGAACTTAAGAGTTTAAGCTCCATTTTCCCTCTTTCATAACATAAGCATGCATTCTCTTACTTAATGCTGTTATTGTGTAATAGGTGGATGTATGGTCAGCTGGTGTTCTGTTTTACCAAATGTTATTTGGCAAAAGGCCATTTGGGCATGACCAAACACAAGAGCGAATTCTGCGTGAGGATACTATAATAAGGGCACGCAAGGTAGAATTTCCATCGCGGCCCACTGTCTCAAGTGAGGCAAAGGTGCGCTTCTCATCCCCTCCTTATCTCACTGCTTAGTATAGCTGAGGTTTGTAGTTGACAATACAATATCATTAATGTGTTTGTTCTTTCTTCTCATGTATTACAGGATCTAATTCGGCGATGTTTGACATATAACCAAGCAGATAGGCCAGATGTTCTTACTATTGCTCAAGATCCATATCTTTCCTACACAAAAAAGCGAAATAATGATACAAGAGACTTGACTTAAAGCAACTGAAGGGAGGGGTAGCCATGAGTATACGGGATTTTTCCATATCTCAGTTTATTACCCTGATGGGAATTTTGTAAATGTGTAATTTTTTGGTTTTTGTTTTGTACTTTGTCGTTAACCCGACTTGTTCCAGTTCTTTTCTTCGGATTTTTTTTCTTCTTTTTAATATCTTTAGTAACATAATGTACTCGGTACATAATCTCTTGTTTCATACAAAATGAAATCAATAGTGTTTCTCTTTAAGAAGTAGAAAATATCTGTGTTTTATTCATCTTGTAGTAGTCTTGAGTTCAACATCATTGCGAGCCAAGTGTCTGACAAATCAATGCGAGCCAGGTGTGGGGATCTGGCAACAACATGTATCTATTTCTGCTAGGCAGTTAAAAGCAATATAGTAAAACAAGCTTGGTAAAGGGGCGTCATGAATCGGTAGAGGGGCGTCAAGTGTGATAGCAATGACCCTCATATTGGTTAGGGGGTGTCCTATAGGGGTGTAGATTGACTAGATTACCTTTTTCACCTTAAATCAACCAAAATCAAATCAATTTTTTTTTAAGCCTAATGATTCAAAAAAAATCAAATCAGTTTTTTTTCATCTTCTTCTTCATCTTCTCTTCTCCTCCATTTCCATTCTAACCATAAGCTCCATTAAAATCGATCGAAAATTTCATCGTGATTAATCGGTGATTCGCAACATTAATAATTGTTGATTGAAGTCTATATTCGAAAACCCATTTAGTATTTTTGTTGTGTTCAATTGAAGTGTATTCTCCATCAAAAATTGGAGTTTTAGGTTAAAAATCAAATTTTAGAATGCTTTGCATTTTTTTCTTTATACTAAGAAGAATTGGTTATGTTACGAACCGTATCTATGCTTTACGGTTCGTAACAATTAAATAAATATCAAATACTAACCGTATGTTCTTGGTTCGAGAATTTTGGTCGATACGGTTGGTAATTTAAACAGATTACGAACCGTATTTTGTCCTGCATGTTAGTTTTTTCCAATTACGGCTCATATTTTCGAGTTAGTTACCAACCGTATCTACATACGGTTGAGGATGATATTAAAGTTACCAACCGTAATTAACCTACGGTTTGTAATAGAATAAATTTTACCAACCGTGAATCGGTATTATTTCGGGTTTTCCCAAATTGAACCGATTCACGGTTGGTTTGGTAGATGGTTACCAACCAGTATCTCACATATACTTTGGTAACAGCTAATTACCAATCGTAATCGTATTATTTCGGGTTTTCCCAAATTGAACCAGTTACGGTTGGTTTGGTAGATGGTTACCAACCGTATCTCACATATACGGTTGGTAACTGACTTAATTACCAACCGTAATCGGTATTATTTCTCGGGTTTTCCCAAATTGAACCAATTCATTATTGGTTTGGTAGCTGGTTACCAACCAGATCTCACATATACTGATTTGGTAACCAAATAATTACCAACCGTATGTTCTTCCAAATTTTTAAAATTTTGATTTTTTTACATACTTTAGAGAATTTTAAGCAACAAAAAGCTAATGGAACTAGTACTTGTTTTCTCTATCATATAGAGATTCACCCACCTCAAATTTGCAACTGGAATCACTCATTTTGGTTGAGTGAATCAAAATCTAGGGTTTCACAAATATCACATAAGTTTTCTTCTCCTCAAATTTTTTTTTTTTATAACTCTAAAAATCTGATTTTAGAGTTATAATACACTAATCTTGATTATCAAAACTAATCTTGATAATTAACACTAATCTTGATTATTAACAATAAGGGCTAATTAGACATTTACATATTTTCATTGATAAGGGGCACTTGATTTTACTTCTAATGACCTTTTTTGTCTTATTAGTTTGACGCCCCTCTACCGATTCATGACGCCCCTTTACCAAGGTCCTAGTAAAAACTATTGGAAAAAACTAAGTCAAAGAGCAGTTAAGATTATAGCGGGAAATAATATCCGGACACTTCAGTTGTTGGACCATTCTTGCTTATCTTGTTTTATTGGCCATTTATCTTGTTCAGACTTCAAAAATCTAGGCTATTTTCAAGTAACCAATGACAACAAACTAGCTTAACTCATCTTCAGCTAGTTTAGGATCTCACCTTCATCACTATCCTTGATCACTTCAAATCCCGATTATTCTTACACTCTACTGAACATATAAATTATTTGTTTGTTTATCTCTACTCTGATAGAAGTACAGCAACAATGGAGAAATGTTTGATTCTTCTGATGGGATATCTGTTTCTATGTCTGTGTTCAACCATGGCTGAATCTAGTGAATACATGAAATACAAAGACCCCAAACAGGCACTGAACAGTAGAATTAGAGACCTGATGTCAAGAATGACACTGGAAGAAAAGATTGGTCAAATGACACAGATTGATAAAAGATTTGCAACATCACAGATGTTGAGAGATTACTCAATTGGTAATGCACATATAAATCTTTTTTTTTTCCCCATTATTATCATCAATTAAGATTAGCTGAATATATCGAGTTATATCTGTGTTGACAGGGAGTGTGTTAAGTGGTCAAGGTAGTACTGCTTCCGTTGTTGAGGGGGTTAAGGCAACCCCCGAAGAATGGATTAATATGGTGAATGATTTTCAGAATGGTTCTCTATCTAGTCGTCTCGGAATCCCAATGATCTATGGGATTGATGCTGTTCATGGCCATAACAATGTCTATAAAGCTACTATCTTTCCCCATAATGTTGGGTTAGGATGTGCCAGGTACGAAGATTAGTAGTACTGTTTTCTGATTTTCTAAGTGTTTGTTTTCGTCGTATATTAGGAGAAACTACATTTTATTTGACTTGTTGTGGTACAGGGACACTGACCTTGTAAAGAGAATTGGTGCAGCAACAGCTCTTGAAGTTAGAGCTACAGGCATAAATTATGTTTTCGCCCCATGCATCGCGGTAAAAACAGCTTGAAATATCATGCATAATCCCTGCATTTTCAAGGCAATGGCATGTAAATTGAAGCTTTGTTTCAGTTTTAATTTTTATTTAATAATTTGGTATAGGTATGTAGAGATCCAAGATGGGGTCGATGTTACGAGAGTTATAGCGAAGATCCTAAGATTGTTCAGGAAATGACTGAGATTATTCCTGGTTTACAAGGAGATATTCCACCTGGTTCTAGAAAAGGAATTCCTTATGTAGGTGGAAAGTAAGAATGTTACCACTCTCAAATAATGTGATTTGATTGTGTCAAAAATATAGAAAAGAATGATTTGATTTTTTTGGGTTTGATGTTGCAGTAATAAGGTGGCAGCTTGCGCGAAGCATTTCGTTGGTGATGGTGGCACAACAAAGGGTATAAATGAGAACAACACAGTTACTGACTGGCATGGACTACTCAGTATTCATATGCCTGGTTATTACAGTTCTATCATCAAAGGTGTGTCAACTATCATGGTTTCATACTCAAGCTGGAACGGCGAAAAGATGCACGCTAACCGTGACCTTATCACTACCTTCCTCAAGGACACACTTAGGTTTCGGGTACAAACCCCTGACGCAGTTCTAATCCACATATCTGAAGTTCATTTCTGAGACTCATAAAACTTTTGTCCAATGAATTATGTACAGGGTTTTGTAATTTCGGATTGGATGGGTCTCGACAAGCTTACTGCACCAGAACATGCTAACTATACTCATTCTGTTGAAGCTGGGATCAACGCAGGCATCGACATGGTACAGTAACCACAGCGTAAAAACTTAAATCTGTAGTGTAAATCTTTCATGTAACTAATCAGGTTTGAATGCTTCCTCTTTGGTGTCCGGTTTTGCAGGTCATGGTTCCTATCAACCACACTGAATTTATCAACGATGTAACCTACCTTGTTAAAAAGAGGCTGATTCCCATGAGCAGGATTGAAGATGCTGTAAGGAGAATTTTGAGGGTCAAGTTCAGCATGGGTCTTTTTGAGAACCCTGTAGCTGACTTCAGCTTTGTCAAGCATCTTGGAAGCCAGGTTAGCTTGGTTTTATGTTTGAGTCTTTGGGTTCTTTATCTCTTGCTTGGACCTTAGATAAGTGTACTTAGCTAACATATTATAAGCAGGCGCACAGAGATTTGGCTAGAGAAGCAGTAAGGAAATCACTTGTGCTATTGAAAAATGGAAAGTCGGCCGATGAGCCATTATTGCCTCTGCCAAAGAACGCACCTAAAATCCTTGTTGCCGGTAGGCACGCTAACAACTTGGGTTTGCAATGTGGTGGTTGGACGATTGACTGGCAAGGGAAAGAAGGAAATAACATCACTGCTGGTACATTTTTATGTTTAGCCATGAATTCAAATCGTGCAATTTAACTAGTTTTATGTCACTTGAAAACACAAGTCATGTTCTGAATGAACAGGAACAACTATCCTTGATGCCATAACATCTTCCGTCGAACCACGCACCGAAATCGCTTACAGTGAAAACCCTGAACCTGAGTTCGTCAGGTCTAATAACTTCTCATATGCTATCGTTGCCGTTGGGGAACAACCTTATGCAGAGAAATACGGGGACAATTTTAACTTGACAATTCCTGAACCTAGCTTGAGCACAATGAAGAACGTTTGCGGCTCTATCAAATGTGTCGTTGTGGTTATCTCCGGACGTCCTCTTGTGATTGAACCTTATCTATCAGATGTTGATGCTCTTGTGGCTGCATGGCTCCCTGGAAGTGAAGGCCAAGGCGTGACTGATGTCTTATATGGAGATTATGGGTTCACTGGAAAGCTTTCAAGAACTTGGTTTAAGAATGTTGATCAGCTGCCAATGAACTACGGCGACGAGCACTACAATCCACTCTTCTCATTCGGTATTGGACTCGAAACCACACCAACAAATACAACTAGCTAGATTTTTCTTTTTGGTAACGAACATCTCGTTCTCCTATTGTTCTCAAGACATGTATAGTAAAAGGCCACGATATGCTGCCGCTTATTAATTGGAGTCCAGATATCAATTAGTACCAATTTGCCAATTTGGCAAAAGCACGACTTATCGCTTTCTTAAATACGCGTTCTCCCATGCATATTTAAGCTGTACGGTTGGTGAGTGTAATCTATATCATACACGGGTATTCTGCCGCCTTGACAAAACCGCCTTATCAAGTAGTAACACCATTTTTAGGTTCGAAACTCAAAATTATAAGTCTGCTTTGTTTGAACCAGAAGAAACAAAGAGAAATCAAGAGCATACAAAAGAAAAAATAGCAAAACAATGAGAGAAAATGATAATAAACTAACAAATTTCTATCAAATGCATCTGAAATATATCAAGTTTGGTTGCCCTTACTTGATCTTTATTATTTTTCTCATACCGGTGCTCATTGAAGCTGCTAGAATAAAGTCAGAGACCGTAGATATTCTCTGGCTTCAATTTCAGTTCGATCTGATGAATATTTTAACTTGTTCTTTCTTCATTGTTTTAGGCTCGACCCTTTACATAATAATATCTCGTCCTCAGCCTGTCTACCTTGTTAGTCATGCTTGTTATCAACCACCTCCTCACCTTCAAGTTTCATCTCAACACTACCTCGAATTGGCTAGAGCTATTGGTAATCTCAGTGAATCTTCGTTTGAGTTTCAGCGTAAGATTCTTGAGCGGTCCGGACTAGGCGAAGAGACTTATCTTCCTCACGCATTGCACTGCATACCTTCCGAAGCTTCGATGGTCACCGCTATAGAAGAGACGAAGCAGGTCATGTTCGGCGCTTTGGATAGTTTGTTTTGTAACACAAATATTAACCTCCAAGATATCGGTATTCTAGTTGTCAACTGTAGTTTGTTCAATCCTATTCCTTCCCTTTCGGCCATGGTAATTCATAAGTACGGATTGAGATGTAATATTAAGAGCTTCAACTTAAGTGGAATGGGTTGCAGTTCTGGACTGATTGCAGTTGGTCTTGCAAAGGATTTGCTTCAAGTTCATCGCAACACTTACGCGATTGTTGTGAGCACTGAGAATGTTACTCAGAGTACGTATTCTGGTGATAACAAATCTATGATGATAGCTAACTGTTTATTCCGTGTTGGTGGTGCAGTGATTCTTCTTTCGAACAAACCTCAAGATAGACAGCGAGCTATGTATAAATTGGCTCATCTTGTGAGAACCCACCGTGGGTTAGATGACAAATCATTTAGTTGTGTGTACCAAGAGCAGGATAAAACCGGGGTCTTGGGTGTTTCACTATCCAAAGATCTTACGAGCATAGCTGGAGAGGCACTTAAAATCAATATAACCACGTTGGGTCCTCTAGTCCTCCCAGTTAAAGAACAACTTCGTTTTTTCGTAACGATGGTCGTTAAAAAGTTGTTCAGGGGATCAGAAATCAAGACTTACATCCCGAATTTCAAACTTGCATTTGATCATTTCTGTATACATGCTGGGGGGAGAGGGGTTATTGATGAACTGGAGAAGAGTTTACAGTTGTTGCCGGTTCATGTTGAGGCTTCTCGGATGACTCTTCAAAGATTTGGTAATACCTCATCCAGCTCAATTTGGTACGAGTTGGCTTACATCGAGTCCAAGGGAAGAGTTTGTAAAAACGACCGTATCTGGCAGATTTCTTTCGGAAGTGGCTTTAAGTGTAACAGTGCAGTCTGGGTAGCACTCAAGAATGTGAAGAAGCCCTCTACATCCACCAAGCAGATACCTTGGGAAGCCTAATCAGTTCATATACGCATCATTATAGAAACTTAATCCTTCATGCGAATCATTGCAGAAATTTGATATGATTATTGAAGGATTAATCACCCTTATTATCAAAGTTAAGTCTGTTATCCTACTTGTATTTTCTCTCCTTGTAAAATGTAACGGTACATCAAATAAATTCAAACAACGGACTCAACTACAAATAAAATATAAGCCTTGTGCCTATGCCAAACCATAAGCTTAAGATCAAAAGTGTGGTAGACTTTTACGTGTCATTGATTATCCCTTTTCCTAAAATATATGTTTATCTCAAATTTTATCAATGTATTATATGGTTCAATCCAAATAGAATTTCAATGAAATGAAATTGCTTGGTGAATGGCCAGGATCGATCAATTCAAATAACGTATAATTATTAACGGTCACAGATTCTATAGAAGAAAATATATTTGGATTCTGTTAAATGACTTAATCTCAATCCAACCATAATCCACTTAATAATAAATTCTCCACTTGTTACACCTATAAAAATAACTCCTACTCCCTCATCTTTCATCTCCATAGTTCTTCTAATAGTACGGTTCTCTTTTCTTTTTGTTTTCGATGCTTTATTCCTGCAACTTTGTTTTTAGTCGATATACCATGAAATTGAAATATGTTGACGATATCTTAATATTAATATTTCCATCTTCCTCTTTCTAACAGGGATTATATTGCTAGCTAACAAGCAGAACAACAGCAAACAATGGGAAAATATTTGATCCCATTAATGGGATTTCTGCTCTTATGTTTGTGTTCAACCATGGCTGAATCTAATGAATACATGAGATACAAAGACCCGAGCCAGCCACTGAATAAGAGGATTAAAGACCTTATGTCTAGAATGACACTCTTGGAAAAGATTGGTCAGATGGCACAGCTTGATCGAAAGGCTGCATCCTTTGAGATTATGAGAGATTACTCAATCGGTAAATATATATACTCTTTTTCGCTTCTAGCTTAAAACTCTGCAATAGGATTAACACAAAGTTTGCGTTGACAGGGAGTTTACTGAGTGGTGGAGGCAGTGTGCCGCGTGCCGAAGCTACCGCTGAAGAATGGATTGATATGGTGAATAATTTTCAGAATGGTTCTCTTTCTAGTCGTCTTGGAATCCCGATGATCTATGGGATTGATGCTGTTCATGGCAACAACAATGTTTATAAAGCTACCATCTTTCCCCATAATGTTGGGTTAGGATGTGCTAGGTAAAAAATTTTCTGCTTCTGTTTTTTTCGTATGAAACCAGTAGATTTTTTTAAACTTGCTGCACGGTACAGGGACCCTGAACTCGTAAAGAGGATTGGTTCTGCAACAGCTCTTGAAGTTAGAGCTACAGGAATTCAATATGCTTTTGCCCCATGTATCGCGGTAATACAATATGCTTTTGTTATTTTTTATTTTTTTGAATCAGTGCTGAATACTGACAAAGCTCATTTTCTGTCCTCTTTTCTTTTAATATTTTTGTAGGTTTGTAGAGATCCGAGATGGGGTAGATGCTATGAGAGTTACAGCGAAAATTCTAAGATTGTTCAGGAAATGACTGAGATTATTCTTGGTTTACAAGGAGATGTTCCCGCGGATTCTCGAAAAGGAGTTCCTTATGTTGGTGGAAAGTAAGATTTCACACTCATATTTTTACTCTTTCTATTGCAAGAAGATCATATAATTTTATTTGGATCGACTTATTAATTTGTTTGGTGTGTTGTAGCAACAAGGTTGCTGCTTGTGCAAAGCATTTCGTGGGTGACGGAGGCACAACAAAGGGTATAAATGAGAACAACACAGTGACTGACTGGCATGGATTACTCAGTATTCATATGCCTGGTTATTACAATTCAATCATCAAGGGTGTATCAACCATCATGGTTTCGTACTCTAGCTGGAACGGTGGAAAGATGCATGCTAACCGCGACCTTGTTACTAACTTCCTCAAAGACACTCTTAATTTCAGGGTAGAAACCCTCTTTGAACTAGACCAATAATTCGGACTAAGAAAAATGAAGGCATGACTGTTTGTTGTTTCTTTATTGCTTGAATTATGTGCCAGGGATTCGTCATTTCCGATTGGCAAGGTATCGACAGGATTACTTCACCGGCAGGAACCAACTATACTTACTCCGTCCAGGCTGGGATTAATGCCGGCATTGACATGGTATGATGGCCATTTTGACATAAACTAAAAGTTCAATGTTATAAGTTACTTTTACATATTAAATCTTTTGGGTATTTGTGCAGATCATGATTCCTATGAACCACACTGATTTTATCAACGATCTAACCTACCTTGTTGAGAAGAACGTAATCCCAATGAGCAGGATTGACGATGCTGTGAAGAGAATTCTGAGGGTAAAATTCATCATGGGTCTCTTTGAGAGCCCTATGGCTGATTACAGCTTCGTCGACTATCTTGGAAGCCAGGTTAGTTTAGTTTTGCGTTTCAGTTTACGGGTGTGGATATTAAGAAGGTTGAATGTGTAGTTCACTAACCATATTATACACAACAGAAACACAGAGATTTGGCTAGAGAAGCTGTAAGGAAATCACTTGTGCTATTGAAAAATGGAAAATCTGACGATGAGCCCTTGTTGCCTCTCCCCAAAGATGCACCTAAAATCCTTGTTGCTGGTAGCCACGCTAACAACTTGGGCTTACAGTGCGGTGGTTGGACAATAGAATGGCAAGGAAAAGAAGGAAATAACATTACTGCTGGTAGACACCTACTTTCACTTCAGCAGTGACTTCATTATATACGCTTAACTTGGTTATGTACTTTCTTATGTTTACGCAAATTAACGTTCTCTTGTACCAAATGCGCAGGAACTACCATCCTCAATGCAATAGCGTCTACTGTTGACCCGAGCACTGAAATCGTCTACAAAGCAGACCCTGAAGCTGATTTTGTCAAGTCTAACGACTTCTCGTATGCTATTGTTGTTATTGGCGAGCAACCATATGCAGAGACAATGGGGGACAACCTTAACTTAACCATTCCTGAACCTGGCTTGAGCACTATGAAGAACATTTGTGGCTCTATCAAATGTGTTGTTGTTGTTATCTCTGGACGACCTCTTGTGATTGAACCTTATCTACCAGATGTTGATGCTCTCGTAGCTGCATGGCTCCCAGGAAGTGAAGGTCAGGGTGTGACTGATGTCTTATATGGGGATTACGGATTTACCGGAAAGCTTTCAAGAACTTGGTTTAAGTCAATGGATCAACTCCCGATGAATTACGGGGACGAACATTATGACCCATTGTTCCCCTTTGGTTTTGGACTTCAAACCAAACCAGCAAATTCAACTGCTTAGATTTTGCAACTTTTCTAGGTTCTCACAGTTTTTTTCCCATAAAATTTGGATTCCAATTGTTTTACAAGCATTATATTTTCTTACATCTGAATTCTTCTCACATTTTATTATAGCCTAATATTTTCTTACTTTTGATTCTATGCATAATTCAACAAAAATGTAGAATTAGATGGTTGAAAGAAGGTGCTTCAAATTCAATATTCTTTCATGTTAACTTAAAAGTTAGTAGAGCTCAAAATGCAATTGTAGAACTTGAAAATAGTGAGGGTGAAATTGTGAATGATCAAATAGATATTGAAGTGTTCATAAAACATTTTGAGGACAAATCTAAATACAGAGAAGTACAGTTTGTTGATGGTATATTCAATGTTGTTCCAAAAATAGTTGAAGAAGAAGAAAATAAAATGTTGGAAGCAGTTCTATTTGAAGAACAAATAAGAAAAGTTGTTTTTGAACTTGATCCTGATGATGCACCAGGCCCAGATGGCTTTCCTGGTTGGTTCTACAGAACAACATTGGGATAATTGATAAGGAATTTATTTTGGCAATACAATTCTGTTGGAAAAAAGGATTTTATTCCTAAGGGTTTAAACTCAAACTTCTTGCTATTATTACCGAAAATTAAAAATGCTAAGAAGGCCAATTTTTTTTTGATGAATTTCAGCCTCAAAGTGCTTACAAAAATCTTCATTACAAGAATGGGAAGCATTATGGATAAAATTGTTACCCCTCAGCAAGGTGCATTTATAAAAGGAAGAAATATTCTGGAGAAAATTGTGCTTCCATCAGAAATGGTGAATGATATGGAGATTTCAAGAAGAGGTGGAAATATAGGATTGAGATTAGACACTACACAAGCATCTGATTCATTGAGTTGGGAATTTTTATTTCTAATGAGTCAGTTGGGTTTTTCTGAGCAGTATATTCATTGGTTGACAATGTTATTAGAATCTGCTAGAATATCTTTATTAGTAAATGGTGGACCTGTAGGTTATATTCAAGTATGGAGAGGTCTTAGACAAGGTGATCCCTTGTCTCCTCTTCTTTTTGTGATTGCTGTAGATTTATTTAGCAGAACATTGTCTCAAATGGTTCAAGAGAGAAAATTAATTTCAATGGTGAACATAAAAGGTATTTTTCCTATACACATATTCTTTGCTAGTGATATTTTTCTATTTTACAATGGGGACAAGAGGAATGTGAGAAAGCTAATTAATACTCTAAAAGACTACCAAATTAAATTCATCAGGTCAAAACATTAGTTTGGAAAAGAGCAGATGTTTTATAGGTGGTAAAAGTGATATGAGAAAGTCACAAATAGCAGAGTAGTGTAGCATACAACTCTCAACTTTCCCTTATAAATACTTGGGAGTAACTTTAATTCCTGGAGCTATTAGATCTCATCATGTATGGAATTGTGTTGAGATGATGCGGAAAAAATTAGCTGTCTGGAAATAAAAATTATTGTCTTTTCAAGAAAGACTTGTATTAGTAAAATTTGTGTTATGCAGCATACCAGTATACAATATGTCTATGTACAAATGGCCAAAAAGAATTCTTAAAGAATGTGATGAGAAATTTCTTGTGGATAGGTGATCCAGCAACAAGAAAATGTGTGACTGTAAAATGGGACATGGTTTGTACTCCATTAAAGGAGGGTGGATTGGGTTTGAGAATACTTGAAGTTATTAATAAGGCCTTACTCATGAAGCTTTTCGGGGAGATGTAGAATGAAACATATGAATTGGAAAAATATTTTCAAGCAAAGTTTCAAAATAAAAAAGGTGAATGGATTGGATACTATAAAAAGTCATCTATATGGCCAGGTAAAAAGTGGGTAGCAGAGGAAGTACATGAGCACACTAGATGGATTGTTGGTGATGGATTAAAAATCTCTATCTGGGGATACGACTGGATAAAAGATAAACCTCTTCAAATTTTATTTCCCGAGAATCAATTTATGCTGCAGTTCCCAGATATGTTAGTATATGATATTATACTAGATGGTGAGTGGGTGATTCCTAATGAATAAAGGAAAAATAGCCAGAATTCCCCAATTTGGGAGGTATGGTTGCAGAAATGTCCCGGATTTTCAAAAAAAATTAAAATGCCCCAGTCCGTTAACTATTCCATCCAAGACAGTTAAGTGATGAATTTGGTACACATATGAGGAAAAGATAATAATAACCCTTCAGGATTAAGGGTTTCAGGGTTTTAGGGATCAAGGTGGTGGTGGTGGTGACGACGACAACAATGGTGGTGGTATCGGCGAGGTTGATGGTGGTGGCGGAGGCGATGATGGTGGCGGAGGTGTTGGTGGTGGTGGCGGTGGTGGTTGTGGTGGTTGTGGTGGCAGTGGTTGTGACAACGGAGGCGGTGGTGGCGGTGGTGAGGATATGACACGTGTAGTAATATTAAGTGAAAAAGCGGGGATCTCACAACCTCACTCAATATTTTGATTAGCAATTTGTATGGACTAACTCCAATATACTTTCTAGAGAATCAACTAGACAGTCAGAATCAATCTAGAGAAAAGTATATTGTGGAGTTAATATCTCTCTCACTTGATTTGATCTTTACTCAAGCAAATAAGTTGCGCTCCTTACGTCTCTGTTCCCAGCAGGATACTATGCACTTGATTCCCTTAGCTGATCTCACCCACAACCAAGAGTTGCTACGACCCAAAGTCGAAGACTTTAATAAACAAATCTGTATCACACAGAAAAGTCTACGATAATAGATAAATCTGTCTCCCACAGATAAACCTATAAGTTTTGTTTTGTCTTTTGTTAAAAATAAAGGTGAACAAGAACCAATCAATAACCCGAACTTATATTCCCGAAGAACATCCTAGAATTATTGATCACCTCACAATAATCTAAATCGTATGATAGCGAAACTAGATATTGTGGAATCACAAATGATGAGACGAAGATGTTTGTGATTTATTTTATATTGCCCTATCAGAAATATAATCTCAAGCCAATTATTCAATTGAACTCGTACGATAGAAAATGGCAAGATCATATCGCTCAACTACAAGAGAAGTAGTTTCATTTGGATTCATAATCCCAATGAAGTCTTTAAGTCGTTAACCGACAGGGTCTCGAAAAGAAACCTACGGTTAAAGGAGAATCGACTCTAGCAAACCAACTAGTATCACACAGGAGGTGTGGGGATTAGTTTTCCCAGTTGCTAGATGTCTCCTTTATATAATTTTCAAATTAGGGTTTGCAATCTAAGTTACCTTGGTAACAAAGCATTCAATATTCACCATTAAATGTAAAACCTGATTTATCCAAGCTAATATCTTTCAACCGTTAGATCAAAAATTAGCTTGTCACACACACAAATGAAATGTATTTATTTAGGTTTGAGTAACCGTACCTAAACGTGTACACTTAGTTGGTTCACAAATAGTTAACCAATGGTTAGCCATATGAGCACTTTCATATCAACCATATTCATCTTCTTCATAACTAGTTCAAATGACTCATAAGAACTAGTTCAAGAGTTGTTCAATTTCTTAGATCTTTATACATAGAAACCATTGAAACAAAATCAGTTTGATTCACTCGAATAAATTCATGAACAATATAGCCACGGTTTGCAAAGATTGCGTTCCTTATTTATTTATTATTTTAATTTCACGAGCTAACCGATTTGAGAAATATAAATAGCTTGGGTACGCGTACGGGTATGCTTACCTTAGCTACATGTTCAAAAACTTTCGTGGGTACACGTACGAGTACGCGTACCTAAGGTGACTGGATTACTAGTTTGCAAACTACAAACTCAACAGAAATTCTCGGTTCAAGAACTTTCGCCAGTACGCGTACCCAACCTATCACCTTCACTAATATTGGATGCACACCTATGCACGCACTTGGTTTCCGGTACATGGACTTATACACTAATTTACGAACACATTATATATGCTTATATCCATAGGTGGTTACGTAATCTCAAATCTACATTTCAATCATTGAAACATTCTTCTATAATGTTAATAGTCGTTAGACATAAAGAATCGACTATCATCATAAAAGCTATTTTCAAGATTGAAACATCATCATGACTTTCGTCATGGGTAAAGATGAAAGGTGGTTAAAGAGAAAAATTACCAACATATATTTCGAGAAAAAGATAGGCGAGTAAACTCGGCTCGAAATAGCAAATGTGTATGTATGAAAACTATCATACTCATACGACTGTTGTCTCAAGAGTAGGAGATAGATATTAAGAAGGTTAAATGTTTAGTTGACTAACCATATTATGCATCATCAGAAACACATAGATTTGTCTAGAGAAGTTGTAAGGAAATCACTTATGCTATTGAAAATTTGAAAATATGACAATGAGCCCTTGTTGCCTCTCCCCAAAGATGCACCTAAAATCCTTGTTTCCGGTAGCCACGTTAACAACTTGGGCTTACAGTGCGGTGGTTGGACAATAGAATGACAACGAAAATAAGGAAACAACATCACTGCTGGTAGATATACCTACTTTCACTTCAGCAGTGAATTATGTACTTTCTTATGTTTACACAAATTAACGTTCTCTGGTTGCACAAGAACTATTATCCTCAATGCAATAGTGTCTACCATTGGCCCAGATACTGAAATCGTCTACAAAGGAAACCATAAAGCTGATTTTGTCAAGTCTAATGACTTCTCATATGCTATTGTTGTTATTGGCGAACAACCATATGCAGAGACAATGGGGGACAACCTTAACTTAACCATTCCTGAACCTGGCTTGAGCAATATGAAGAACGTTTGTGGCTCTATAAAATGTGTTGTTGTTGTTATCTCTGGACGACCTCTTGTGATTGAACCTTATCTATCAGATGTTGATGCTCTCGTAGATGCATGGTTCTTAGGAAGTGAAGGTCAAGGTGTGACTGATATCTTATATGGGGATTACAGATTTACTGGAAAGCTTTCAAGAACTTGGTTTAAGTCAGTGGATAAACTCTCGATGAATTACGGGGACGAACATTATGACCCATTGTTCCCCTTTGGTTTTGGACTTCAAAAACCATCAAATTCAATTGCTTAGATTTTGTAACTTTTCTAGGTTCTTAGAGTTATTTTCCCATAGAATTTGGATTCCAATTATTTTACAAGCATTATATTTTCTTACATATGAATTCTTCTTACATTTTATTATAGCCTAATATTTTCTTACTTCTGATTCTCTGCATAATTCAACAAAAATCTAGAATTAGATGGTTGAAAGAAGGTGCTTCAAATTCAATATTATTTTGTCATGTCCCTCATGACTAGTATGTCTGGTTATGGGCCACCCAATTGGGGTTCCCCTAGTCACGGGTATCTTTCCTTTCACATTGAGTATTTCATTCATATGCAGTACTGGTACCATTTGTAAGGGATTAGCTAATGAAATGTAAAACTCTATCTTCTTTCTAAATTGCTCTGCAACTTCTTATCTCCAATGTCTTCTTCCTATTACCCCTCTAATTCGTCTAGTTCTTCCCCTAATCCTCTAATTTCTTCTACCTATCCCAAATCATCTTTATCCTTAGAGATTCACTCTGTTCCTGATAAACCAAATTGCAGCGAGTTCACTACAATTGGTATCAGAGCAGTAAATTCTCCGACCGCTTCCATGGCCAACAACGCTGCGTTTTATGAACTGAACTGAAAGATTGATGAGTTAGCAAGAACTCAAAAGGAATCCCACCAAAGACAGGACGAGCTGGATCTTAAACACGCAGATCTACTCAAGAAGGTTGATCAACACCATGAACAGCCATCAACAAGGTATTTACATTCTATCCGAGAGTTAATTCGTGAATGCCGTGACGAACATGATATAGTTTTTGCTGGTCAAGGTCCTACACCGGAAAGTTCTAATGGGGTTTTATATTCTACGACAACAACAAATCTCCCTAACAGGTCTGGTGAATCGAAGATTGTCGAGGATGAAATTATTGCCAAATTAAAATCAATTTCACTCGATTCAGGTAAAAATTCAAGTGTAGAAGCAGTATTCTCTCAAAATTTTAGTGCAACATATGAAGGTGATTCCAGCTCCGTCAGTGAACTATTTCGAAATTCTTTTACTCCTGGTGCAACAGATGAAGTTGGAAGAGTTACAAATGCTGAGGTAAATGATTTCAAACTCATTAAGAGGTATTCTTATTTGGTTGATGTATATGAATTTGGGTTTGATTCAACTACTTCCTGCTCGTTTGCACTATATGTATGTTCAATTTTAATGGCCAATTGTGTTCATGAGCTGATTAGCAAATATGAGTATCAACCGGATAGTAGTGAAACAGTTGCTTGTATATCAACTAATGGTGGTTTTACCAATATTGCTTGGGTGTTATTTGGTAAAATTTCCGAGAGAGAAGCTTGGTGTCTGTGTGGTGGTGGAGATGATTTAATATTTCAACTTAAAATCGCTAAAATGAGTTACAAGTTGATGGTTGAAGATGGTGTGCTTGTTATTATCAATTCTACTCGTTGGATATACGATCCTGGAAAGGTGTTAGATAGTGTTAAAAAGTATAATTATTCCGCTAATACCATTACTTCTTGGGAGACTGTTCTTATGGGTTCTCGGAATGTGCTAGAACTGTTCTATCAAGTGCTCATTGGAGGTATTAATCTCCCTGTAGAATTGAAAGAGGCTTGGAAGGTAGTCATTCGACAACTCAATTTACTTTCCTTCTTAAAAGAATATGAAATAACCTTGTTTTCCTTCAGCATAAGGAGTATGATAATTGGTAGTGATTTTGAGATACTTAGCTCTATTTTTTCTGGAGGTAACGGAAAGAGTGCTAGCTGCGATGAGAATCACCTGATACAGCTTCGTAATGGTATTTCTGTGAAGATAAAAGTAGAGGGAAAACAATTTATGAGTCATTGTGGCTATGAGGTATCCAAGCCGAGGTTCAAAAATGTCCAGTATTATCTGCTCGTATTACTAGTACCTCAAAAGTATGAACTGGGATTGGTACCATACAACAGGTCCATAGGAGCTAATGGGGCTGTTTGAATGAGTGGTTCATGCACATTTTGGAGTATGTTTCTTGTGTTCAGTTGAGTAGTTGCCAGCCATGGGGACTGGAAATCAAGGAGAATGGAAGGAATGTATGGGATATTCTCATTTTGGTTACATTTCGACAGAACCTTACTTATGCTAGTAGAGTGTTTGATTTGTTGTTACGAGACAAGAGACATTATAGAGGCATGGAGTTCTGCAAAAGAATTATGGGAACTAATGATTTTGAAGTCTTCTGTATAGGCTCTTGGCAGGTCAATAATGGTGGTGAATGAAATGAACATGGAAGTTTAATAAAAACTCAGTCGAAAGTTGCAGTTTTGAGGTGTGCTTTCACGATGATTAAGGTTATTTACAAGTTCCCTGAAATAATGTTGCAACAAGGTAGTGGCACAATGACTACAACTGAGGTGTTTGGGAATACTCAGGAGCTTATTAATCAAATGTTGGGTAACAGTTTACAGGGTTTCAGCTATAACAAAGAGCATCTTAACTTGCATCTAGGATATGATCTACTTGAAATATCTGAGGGAGTAATGTGCAGTTTGAGTAGTGGAAGGTGCCTCTGTTGTAAACCGAATTTTCCTAGAAGAGTATTTGATAGAGGCAGGTTGCTAAGTTTGATTGTGAGGAGTACTAAATTCTTCCTAGTTACTCTTGATCCTTGTATGATTGCTCTTAAGGGGTCAAAATGATAGCCGAATACAATGGGAATATGTCCTTGTTATTACAAAATGGGGGCAGTGGAGATGCTAGAAGGCTACCTGACGAAATACCGCTACAATGTGAACATCTATGGATAGTTGTGATTCTTCAAATGACATTAGAAACCATTGATGCCATTTCACAAGAACTGATTGCCCAACTGCTGATACAAGATTGCAGTCCTCCTATACAAATGACAGTGGCTTGGAATGTGTTATTGGAGACAGAGAGAACCACAAAGAGCTGCATTGTGTCACTTCTATGGAAGCTAGTCATTATTATTGAGTACAGTTTTTTGTTTTTCTTATCTGACTGTGGAGTAACCATGTTCCTTGTTTGGATAAGGAGTGTGAGAATTTCAAATGGTTTAAAATGGCTTCTCATGGTGTTACTTGGATCACTAACTAAGAAGTTCTGGGTTGTTTCACATGCTCCTTGTAAGGACTTCAATTGTGTACTCGATCCTTCTTCACTCCTTGGTGCTCTAATTAAGCTATTGTGGATTCTGCTGCGTCAACCGCGAGAAGATACTAGCGGTAGAGGAACTCTTTCATGGGAAGAGATATCAGCTTGTACTTCAGGTTTGGCTAAAGATTCTTCTTACCCATTGTACTGTGTAACATTTCTGAGTGTTTCATGTCATAAAGATTTAGGAGTGGGTAGATGGACAAATCACAAGCTAAGATTGTATCTATGGGCAGTAGTGGGTACTCTTACTCTTGTTACTGTTCAGCAGCATTTTACTTGCAACAGTCGAGTGATAGCCTTGTGGTTACTGGACACGGTGTATTATAGAAGAGTGGAATTCTGCGAAAGAATTATGGGAACCATGAAGATGTTTTTACAGCTTAACGACTGTGAAGTTTTTGGCTCTGGTAGTGATGGTTATGGCAATGGTAAAATGCTAGCTCGTGCTTCAGGTCTAGCGACAGATTCTTATTATTCCTGGATTTTCCGCGATACTTCGCTAATTGCTGGTTGTGGAGCTATGTGGGGCTACGGAGGTCAGAGCGTTTACATAGCTAATTATATATGTGAAGCTAACTGCATCCTAGATGCTCAGGTTCAGAGGTAGAATCATAGGGTCATGCGAACATTTTTCGTCACTAATGTGCCTGGGAAATAATGACAATGAGGATACGTAATGAGATTTATGTTCAGGACTTCAAAGTCATCAACTCTATTATGGGTTTCTGGGAGAGAGAGCTGTGTCTTGATTGCTTTTGGTAGAATAGTTCCAATTTTGAAGTGGGGACGAAGTCAAATTCTTATTGTAGTGGCAGTAGTGGGATCTGCATTGATCGAGAGTGTTTCTTATCCTCCATCCTTGAGGACAAGGATGATTTGGAGGGGTGGGTATTTGTCATGTCCCTCATGACTAGTATGTCTGGTTATGGGCCACCCAATTGGGGTACCCCTTGTTAGGTGTAGATATCCTTGTCACGTGTATCTTTCCTTCCACATTAAGTATTTCCTTTATATGCATTACTGGTACCATTTGTAAGGGATTAGCTAATGAAATGTAAAACTCTATTTTCTTCCTAAATTGCTCTGCAACTTCTTATCTCCAATGTCTTCTTCCTATTACCCCTATAATTTGTCTAGTTCTTCCCCTAATCCTTTAATTTCTTCTACCTATCCCAAATCATCTCTATCCTTAGAGATTCACTCTGTTCCTGATAAACCAAATTGTAGTGAGTTCACTACATCTTTCATGTTAACTTAAAAGTTAGTAGAGCTCAAAATGCAGTTGTAGAACTTGAAAATACTGAGGGTGAAATTGTGACTGATCAAAAAGATATTGCTGAAGTGTTGATAAAATATTTTGAGGACAAATTTAAATACAGAGAAGTACAGTTTGCTGATGGTATATTCAATGTTGTTCCAAAAATAGTAGAAGAAGAAGAAAATAAAATGTTGGAAGCAATTCTATTTGAAGAACAAATAAGAAAAGTTGTTTTTGAACTTGATCATGATGATGCACCAGGCCCAGATGGCTTTCCTGGTTGGTTCTACAGAATAACATGGGGATAATTGATAAGGAATTTATTTTGGCAATACAATTCTGTTGGAAAAAAGGATTTTATTCCTAAGGGTTTAAACTCAAACTTCTTGCTATTATTACCGAAAATTAAAAATGCTAAGAAGGCCAATTTGTTTTGATGAATTTCAGCTTCAAAGTGCTTACAAAAATCTTCATTATAAGAATGGGAAGCATTATGGATAAAATTGTTACCCCTCAGCAAGGTGCATTTATAAAAGGAAGAAATATTCTGGAGAAAATTGTGCTTGCATCAGAAATGGTGAATGATATGGAGATTTCAAGAAGAGGTGGAAATCTAGGATTGAAATTAGACATTACACAAGCATCTGATTCATTGAGATGGGAATTATTATTTCAAGTAATGAGTCCAGTTGGGTTTTTCTGAGCAGTATACTCATTGGTTGACATTGTTATTAGAATATGCTAGAATATCTTTATTAGTAAATGGTGGACCTGTAGGTTATATTCAAGTAGGGAGAGGTCTTAGACAAGGTGATCCCTTGTCTACTCTTCTTTTTGTGATTGCTGAAGATTTACTTAGCAGAACATTGTCTCAAATGGTTCAAGAGATAAAATTAATTTCAATGGTGAACATAAAAGGTATTTTTCCTATACACATATTCTTTGGTAGTGATATTTTTCTATTTTACAATGGGGACAAGAGGAATGTGAGAAAGCTAATGAATACTCTAAAAGACTACCAAATTAAATTCACCAAGTCAAAACATTAGTTTGGAAAAGAGCAGATGTTTTATAGGTGGTAAAAGTGATATGAGAAAGTCACAAATAGCATAGAAGTGTAGCATGCAACACTCAACTTTCCCTTATAAATACTTGGGAGTAACTTTAATTCATGGAGCTATTAGATATCATCATGTATGGAATTGTGTTGAGATGATGCGGGAAACCTTAGCTGGCTGGAAAGGAAAATTATTGTCTTTTCAAGAAAGACTTGTATTAGTGAAATTTTTCTTGTACAGCATACCAGTATAGAATATGTCTGTGTACAAATGGCCAACAAGAATTCTTAATGAATGTGATGAGAAATTTCTTTTGGATAGGTGATCCAGCAACAAGAAAATGTGTGACTGTAAAATGGGACATGGTTTGTACTCCATTAGAGGAGGGTGGATTGGGTTTGAGAAGAAATCTATGTGATGAGAAATACTACGCACTTGATTCCCTTAACAGATCTCTCATACCACCAAGAGTTGCTTAAACAAATCTATATCACAAAGACAAGTCTAGATAATAGATAAATCTGTCTCCCACAGATAAACCTATGAGTTTTGTTACGTCTTTTGATAATATCAATGTGAACAGGAACCAATCGATAACCCGGACTTATATTCCCGAAGAACAGCCTAGAATTATTGATCACCTCACAATAATCTAAATCGTATGGTAGCGAAACTAGATATTGTGGAATCACAAACGATGAAACGAAGATGTTTGTGATTTATTTTTATCTTGCCCTATCGGAGATATAATCACTAGGAAATTATTCAATTGAACTCGAACGATAGAAAATGGCAAGATCAGATCGCTCAACTACAAGAGAAGAAGTTTCGTCTGGCTTCACAATCCCAATGAAGTCTTTAAGTCGTTAACCGACAGGGTCTCTTGAAGAAACCTATGGTTAAAGGAAAATCGACTCTAGCAAACCAACTACTATGACAAAGGAGGTGTGGGGATTAGTTTTCCTAGTTGCTAGACATCTTCTTTATATAGTTTTCAAATCAGGGTTTGCAATCTAAGTTACCTTGGTAACAAAGCATTCAATATTTACCGTTAGATAAAAAACCTGATTTATCCAAGCTAATATCTTTCAATCGTTAGATCGAAACTTAGCTTGTCACGCTCACAAATGAAATGTATTAATTTAGGTTTGAGTAACCGTACCTAAACGTGTACACTTAGTTGGTTCACAAATAGTTAACCAATGGTTAGCCATATGAGCACTTTCATATTAACCATATTCATCTTCTTCATAACTAGTTCAAATGACTCATAAGTGCTTAGATCTTTGTACATAGACATAATTGAAACAAAATCGGTTTGATTCACTCGAATCAATTCATGAAAAATATAGCCACGTTTTGCAAAGATGGAATTCCTTATTGATTTATTGTTTTAAGTTCATAATCTAACCGATTTGAGAAATATAACCAGCTTGGGTACGCGTATGGGTATGCTTACCTTAACTACCGGATTTGAGTTCACAAACTCAGCAGAAATTTTTGATTCGAAAACTTTCGTGGGTACACATACGGGTACGCGTACTTAAGGTGTCTGGTTTACTAGTTTGCAAACTACAAACTCAGCAAAAATTCTCGGTTCAAGAACTTCCGCCAGTACGCGTACCCAACCCGTCTCTTTCACTAATATTGCATGCACACACTTGGTTTCTGGTACATGGACTTATACACGAATGTACGAACATACTATATATGCTTATATCCATAGGTGGTTATTAAATCTCAACTCCACATTTCAATAATTAAAATATTCTTATATAATGTTAATAGTCGTTAGACATAAAGAATCGACTATCGTCATCAAATCTATTTTCAAGATTAAAACGTCATCATGACTTTCGTCACGGGTAAAGATGAAAGGTGGTTAATGCGAAAGCTTACCAACACATCTTTCGAGAAAAAAATAGGTGAGTAAACTCGGCTCGAAATAGCAAATGTGTATTTATGAAAGCTATCACACTTATACGACTGTTATCTCAAGAATATGAGATAGATAGACTTTTGAGTGCTATATAAGTCCAAGTCTCCACATACCGTTTTGGTCGGATGAAGTTCCACTGGTTCCTTGAGTAGTTCTTCGTCTTCGTAAGATAATCTCCATGGAGTCTGGAGCTCAACTATACTTAACTATCCTAGACCGAGACTTAGTCATAAGTAAACTAGAAATCAAGATGTATAGTTTTGATCACTAATATTGACAAACATGCTTGAGATAGCAACGCATGCGAGTTCGACCGAGCAATGCTCTAATAATCTCCCCCTTTGTCAATTTTAGTAACAAAAATATCAGTACATATGGATTACAAAATAGATAAAACTTTGTAGCTTCTTGTCCACATGTTTGATCTCCTTGGTGCTTCAACATTACTCAAAAACTTTGTCTTTTCCAAGTACTACCATGATTATATAGATGTTCAGTTTAGGATCATAGTTGTTTAAGACCCGTAGCCATAACAATGAGAAAACAAAAGCTCTCGATCATTGTTATACAATGTTGTTGATGGTGGATTTTAGTTCAGGGATAAAGTCATAAAAACAATTTTTGTATGGCCGTCCTGCAGAGGATAAGGCCATTTGATAAGCGATGAATACTTCCTCGCTTTATTAATTCACCTAGAATGGAGCATGTAGCAACAATCCCCAAGTATTCTGTGAATTTTAGCATTATTTATTAATGTATGAAGCGCCTTGTATTTCTTGTGCTGTTCTTAGCAGAAATCTTATTTTTAGTGCGGCATGATAACTGATTGTTACTCTCAGCAGAATAGTATGAATATCCAAGTACCAACAATGAGGCATGCACGAAATACCCTGTTGTTGGTGGATTTTAGTTCAGGGATAAATCCATAAAACCAATATTTTATGCAGCCATCTTGAATAGGATAAGGACATTTGATAAGCGATGAATACTTCTCCACTTTATTAATTCACCTAGAATGGAGCATGTAGCAACAATCCCCAAGTATTCTGTGAATTTTAGCATTATTTATTAATGCATGAAACACATTGTATTTCCTGTGTTGTTCTTAGCAGAACTCTTATTGTTAGTGCGGCGTGATGACTGATTGTTACTCTCAGCAGAGTAGCATGAATATCCAAGTACCAACAATGGCATGCACTAAATACCCGTACAGGCTACATCATTCTCTAACAAAGAGAATCATCTCTCGGAGTGTTATACTAGCCCGATTGTGTATCCGGACTGACCATATCAGTCTCAGAAACAATCACAACCATCCAACTTCACCAGCATGATTGGATGGCCCAGATCAAATCCATAACCCTCAAGCAGGTATTGGAGTATTCACCACCGACCCAATGCGGGCCCCGCATGGTCGGCCTCCCCAAGAGGGAAGCTTAGCTTACCAGTTCGTCCAGCCATAGCACCATGGACGTGAAACCCTAAAATAGGGTTACGGCACATTACATGTGTCGCAAATCGATCACAAACGTCCATCTTCGCAAGCATAGATGGAGGGTGTAGATGTAGATTCAAAGGGCCCGGAGCATATCTACACAAACACCGTGGGCCCGCCTACATACCTGACCGATCGGTCAAGACCAACTATGTTTGGTCTTCACAATTCGTGCGCCCAAACAAGACGTGAAACACGGCCGGAAAAACCCTAATTGGGGTTTGCGGCATCATCCATGTGTTGCAAAATCATCTCAAGCGTCCATCTTCGCAGGCTTGAATTGAAGGCAAAGATGAAACTTCAGGGGAGGCCGAACATGCTAGCATGACCACCGTGGGCCCGACTTCAGGTCCGACCGATCGTCCAAAGCCGACCTTGGTCAGGCGCCTCGGTTCACGTGCCCAAAAGTGGTGTGTCACGCTGCCTTAACAAATCCTTTGCGATATAGGATTTTTGTTGAAATCTAATCTTGACCACTCGTCTTTGCCGGCCAAATTGAGTGGCCTAGATCGGACCTTTGCGAGTCAAGCAAGCATGGGAGTAAACACCAGTGCGCCACCTCCTTGTAAGACCAATCGGTCCCTCCAGAAACGCTCCCTAAGCTTGAATTCGTTCGAGCTGAAAGTGGAAGCTTGCATACCTCCTAAACCCTAATCCAACGGTCGCAGATTAGGGTCGCAAGCCATCTCATCCGTCCAACTTCGCTAGCTTGGACGGATAGCCTAGAATGGGAATTAGGCGACAAGTAAGATATCACCGTGATCACCGTCCGCCACTCTTCCACATAATATGATCAGATAAGGCATGGCTCACCCATGCAGCCTCCAAACGGTTACTCAAAGTAGGCAGGGCATGATGATCAACATCGATGCTTCATACATGCTGAATACATTCGATGCATAACCTGCATAGATTACACTCAATACTTCACAGGTATCGTCTTTCTAAATAACTTAGTTATTTTACCTAGCATCACATGCTACCTTATGTGGGCCCCATGATCCACACACTCGAGACATGAATCATGTCACAAACTGGGGGATACATACTGGGGTATTGGTCTGGCGGTTTACAACGTGCAGCGTGCAACACGCCATCACAAGAACGTGTCAGGAAGACATGGACGGTCAGTGATGATGGGAGAAGTGGGCAAGACTAATTGTGTGACACTAACACACAACTTCACTACTCCATCACTCCACTTCCTCCACTTCCTACGAGAGACGTGAATGAGGCTCAGAATGACTTGTATAAATAGGTTCTCCTCCAATACAGAAGACAACACATAAACCAAGTGTTAATACGAAACGTATTCAAACACCCAGAGCCTGCTTGCATTAATCATAAGCCTGCTCACCCTTCTATTACAAGTCATAAACAAGCATACATCTTCACAATCTCAACACCTTCTTCGCTTCCCTCCCTAAGATCAACCCCATCTCCTTCATTTTGTGACCGAAACAAGTCTGGAACGACGATTTCTTGGTTTAGGACAAAATTGTATAGATTGATCTCTCGAATCAAAATCACTCCCGTGCAGTGCATTTGTTTAAGGTTTAAACTCATTTCTCATCCACACACCCTAAAATTACCAAAACCGGCAGATATAGTTTTCACCCATAAACAAGTGTCATAGTATTATTACACAACATCAAAGTTCTTATATCACAACTTCGACAACAATACTATGGTGATATGTAGCACTCCCCCTTAGTCAATACTTTCGTCTCAACATGAAAACCACTCCCCTTACATAATGATCTGAAAACCATATGTATTTGTAGTGTGAACTACATATTAGTTCTCCCACTTTTTTGTCAATAAAATTGGCAAAGGTACGATAATGGGATCCTAATAAAATTTTCATGGAGATGCTTCAAGATCAAAGAAAAGGACATATCAACTTTGTTTAGATGCAATCATAAAGCCGAAGCTAAATGCATTCATCAAGGAGTTTATAGAGATACAAGATAACCCCTAAAAATTCCACAGCCAGTGCCCCCACAAAGAAATGGAAATTAAGCACAAGTTCAAAATAACTCTCCCCCATTTGATGTCATTCCCAAGAGAACAACAAGAGACCTTACTTTTAAGAAAATAAGGATTTTATTGGACACCAAAAACCATAAGCAATTATTTTCTATATCCAAAATTCTCAATTAAACTAACCACAAGAAATCCCATGATTAATTTAATCGGAATACTCAATCAAATTAAACACAAAAGTGATCAATTTAATTAAACATGCTCGATATAAGAGAACTTACGGAGCTACGACTATGTTAACCATAAAAGAATGATTAACTCAATCGTTTTATGCTCAACACAAGATAAACTTATGGAGCATTGCAGTATACACATAAAATATGGATCAGGGAAAGATCAATACTTGGGCATAAACAAGGATCCATTCTATTTTCCATCATTATTTGCACAATGACATACAATAGAAATAATCCTTGGAAACAAAAATTCATCCTATCTTTCATCAATTATTTGCATAACGACATAATATGTTCAATTTTTGTTTGTCAAAAGTTCATCGATCTTGTATCAATACTTGCATATCGACATTTAAAAGAGATAACTTTTGACATCATATGGGAGAATAATAGTTCACAGACGCAAACACACATATCCCATAACATATTGCAATATATAAAATCATAAAGATTAATACTGCAAAAATCATCTTCCAATTTTTTTTAGAGTTTTAAATAAAAAAAATCTAAAAACAAAGATGAAAAATATTGGACATAGCTATGTGTAATCACAATAATGGTTATTCCAAACTCTAGTTTTTCTTCCTATAACACAAGAACACAATTCTCATAAGAAGATTTCCTAGAAAAAAGGCACCGTCTAACCAAGACGTGCAATAAGAAATCGAACACAAGCAAGTTCCTCATTAGCTTCCTTCAACTTAGCCTTTACAAACTCGAGATTCTTTATGACAATCACGAATTGTTCACGTACAACCTTGAAATCTTGGAGAAGGTTTCCAACCAGTTGCTGTGACATCTAGACATGTTGCTTGTTTTCATGATCAATTGCATGATAACATTTATAAGAACATGGTTCTCATAAAACTCAGCAATGTTGTTTCCTTCATTCTCAACTTCCTTTTTGCATTCATCCATAGTTTGCACCATTATCTCACATCAGACTATTTCCGTTACCGAGCGAGTATATACCAAGAAGTACTTCATGATATATATATATATATATATATATATATATATGTGTATAACATATATAGTGAAACCCTAGGGTTACTCATTTTAGAATCAGTAATGGGTTAGGTACGTAAACGCTTACGGTTATGAACTAGTTTCTAAACCGTGTAAGCAAAGGGGCTTTATTTCAAAAGGCTTGGTCAAGGAATTCTAAAGCAAGGAAGGAGCATTGAAAAATCAGTGATTTTAACAAGGCATGGTTTTTCTCAAGAGTTTTGATTGATCAACTATGCTTTATTATGAAGGGAATACCAAAAATAATTCTACATAGAAGGAATCATTTTTAAGGAAACAAACGAATATTTCAACAACCAATTTTTTGTCAAGACAAATTATATATTGAAATCTATGTGCATTCTCGTAAGGTTGGCATGAGAATGCAAAATTTGAGAATGGTTAAGTTTTAGGTTGAACATGTATCTCATTATCGTTTTCCTTCTCAGAGGTACAAGGAGGAATAACGAGAATAATTTCAAAAGAATAATTACAAGGAGAACAAGACATATGCCTGAAGATGCTCCTTAATTTTTTGATTTTCCGCTTGAGATTATTTATACTGGTCCTTAGATCAGATGCATGATTATTGATGTGCATATAATCAAGGGTAAAACCTTTGGACACAATGTGATCCTTGCCAAAAGATTGTATTCATTTCTAAATTGATCATTCTTTTTCCTTTGACATCTTTTTTTCTTTATAGGAACATCAACTTCCTTAGTTGTCCATATGACATTTTTTCCTCTACGATTGTATAAGACGTTAGTATCATACATATAACTAAGTGTGGACTTATTACAGTACTCTTCCTGATTTAGGGCTATGATGTTCTCAGCACGGAGAGAAATAGGCTTGATTACTTCCTTTGACATCCATATGATAATGTTATGAAGTTTTTCATTCCTTATTCGGAAACGACATTTCCGTTTAACATGGCCTTTGTTTCCACTATAGTAACAGTTGAAGGTCATGTTTTTACCGGTTCTCCTATGCCCTTTCTTCTAAGTATGACAATCTTTGTTTATAGGAACATCAGTTGTAATATGTGATTTTTCACATTGCAAGTTGCTATTAGCACAAACAAAATTGATCTTCCCAGTATTTGGAGTGACTATTCCTTTATAGCCCAGACCACGTGTATCACGATGTTCTTTACATGCTCATAACATGGAAGATAGTTTTGTATAGCTAGCGTTGAATCTTTTCATATTCTCTTCTAGTGATTTTACCTTGCTGACAGCTGTAGACATATCATTCTTCAAAAAAATTCTTTGGCAAGAAAAAAGGCATCCTCTATTATTATAGTATTTCTGTTGAGAGTCATACTTTGCCTTAGATTCAGCAAGTCTTTCTTTCAACATACCGAAACTCTTCTGAAGTTTTTCACATTCAGTAATCTTGAACGGACTTCTTCATTACGGTATTTAGGGATAGATTGTAAAAGAGTATAACCACTATCATATCCTTTAAAGAGTTTTTTCAGTTTCATGTTTTCACGACAGGAGGGAAACATATATTCTACCAGATAGGAAGTTGATCCTTTCTTTGTTATGATATCATCAAAGAGTATAATATACTGTGAGACTTTTTCATAAATACTTGGTTCCTCATCTGAATCACTTTTGTCTGAAAGTTCATCCAGTTGTTCATCTAGGTGTTTTTCCCAGTTGACATTGGTTTCTGACAGAGGAGAAGATTCCTTGGCAGTCTCATAAATTTGAATTGTATCAAAACTATGGTTTTGTGCAGTTAGAGATATCACTACTGTCCATAGAGTCAAATCGCTACAAACACATATTGATAAGGTCTTTAAACATGTTTGCCTGCTCTGATACCAATTGAAAAAGCGGGGGTCTAACAACCTCACCCAATATTTCGATTAGCAATATGTATGGAATAACTCCAATACACTTTCTAGAGAATCAAATAGACAGTCAGACTCAATCTAGATAAAAGTATATCGAGGAGTTAATATCTCTCTCACTTGATTTGATCTTTACTCAAGAAAATAAGAATTTGCGAGTCTTTATCAAACACAAGGATAATAAACCTGGATGGTACCAAAGATCAATATCCAAGGATCAATCAATTTCCAATCAACAACCAAAGGTTGGATTTCAATATTGATCGATACAACGCACAACCTGTGATATATCAATTATATAACAAAATATAATGCGGAATAGAAATAACACAGACACCAGAAATTTTGTTAACGAGGAAACTGCAAATGCATAAAAACCCCATGACCTAGTCCAGATTGAACACCATACTGTATTAAACCGCTACAGATGCTAGCGTACTACAAACTAACTTCAGTCTGGACTGTAGTTGAACCCTAATCAATCTCACACTGATTCAAGGTACAGTTGCGCTCCTTACGTCTCTAATCCCAGCAGGATACTACGCACTTGATTCCCATAGATGATATCACCCACAACCAAGAGTTGCTATGAATCAAAGACGAAGACTTTAATAAACAAATATGTATAACACAGAAAATTCTACGAAAATAAATAAATCTGTCTCCCACAGATAAACCTATGAGTTTTGTTTAGTCTTTTGATAAAATCAAGGTGAACATGAACCAATTAATAACTCAGACTTATATTCCCTAAGAACAATCAAGAATTATTGATCACCTCACAATAATCTAAATCATATGTTAGAGAAACTAGATATTGTGGAATCACAAACGACGAGACGAAGATGTTTGTGATTTCTTTTTATCTTTCCCTATCGGAGATATAATCTCAAGCCAATTTTTCAATTGAACTCACATGATAGAAAATGGCAAGATCAAATATCTCAACTATAAGAGAAGTAGTTTCGTTTGGCTTCACAATCCCAATGAAGTCTTTAAGTCGTTAACCGACAGGGTCCCGAGAAGAAACCTACGGTTAAAGGAGAATCGACTCTAGCAAACCAACTAGTATCACACATGAGGTGTGGGGATTAGTCTCCCAGTTGCTAGACGTCTCCTTTATATAGTTTTCAAATCAGGGTTTGCAATCTAAGTTACCTTGGTTACAGAGCATTCAATATTCACCGTTAGATGAAAAACCTGATTTATCCAAGATAATATCTTTAAACCGTTAGATCGAAACTTAGATTGTCACATACACAAATGAAATGTATTAATTTAGGTTTGAGTAATCGTACCTAAATTTTTTACACTTAGTTGGTTCACAAATAGTTAACCAATGGTTAGCCATATGAGCACTTTCATATCAACCATATTCATCTTCTTCATAACTAGTTCAAATGACTCATAAGAACTAGTTCAAGAGTTGTTCAATTGCTTATATCTTTATACATAGACATAATTGAAACAAAATCGGTTTGATTCACTCGAATCAATTTATGAACAATATAGCCAGTGTTTGCAAAGATTGCATTCCTTATTGATTTATTGTTTTAAATTCATGAGCTAACCGGATTTGATAAATATTACCAGCTTGGGTACGCGTACCTTAGCTACCGGATTTGAGTTCACAAACTCAGCAGAAATTTTCGGTTCGAAAACTTTCGTGGGTTCACGTACGGGTACGTGTACCTAAAGTGACTGGTTTACTAGTTTGCAAACTACATACTCATCAGAAATTCTCGGTTCAAGAACTTCCGCCAGTACGAGGACGTGTACGCGTACCAACCTGTCTCCTTCACCAATACTGCATGCACACATATGCACGCACTTGTTTTTCGGTACATGGTATTATACACTAATGTGCGAACACAATATATATGCTTATATCCATTGGTGGTTACGTAATCTCAACTATACATTTCAATCATTGAAACATTCTTCTATAATGTTAATAGTTGTTAGACATAAAGAATCGACTATCGTCAACAAAGCTATTTTCAATATTGAAACGTCATCATGACTTTCATCATGGGTAAAGATGAAAGGTGGTTAAATCAAAATCTTACCAACACATATTTCGAGAAAAAAAAGATAGGAGAGTAAACTCGGCTCGAAATAGTAAATGTGTATATATGAAAACTATCATACTTATACGACTGTTGTCATAAGAGTAGAAGAGATAGATAGACTTTTGAGTGCTAGATAAGTTCAAGTCTCCACATGCCTTTTTGGTCAGATGAAGTTCTACTGGTTCCTTGAGTAGTTCTTCGTCTTCGTAAGATAATCGCCATGGAGTCTGGAGCTCAACTATACTTAACTATCCTAGACCGAGACTTAGTCATAAGTAAAATAGAAATCAAGACCATAGTTTTGATCACTAATATTGACAAACATGCTTGAGATTGCAACGCATGCGAGTTCGACAGAACAATGCTCTAACATAAAGGGTGGTCATTTTCTAAAAAAAAAAGGTCAATTTAATAAAAATTAGGGCTAAAAATGTTGTTTCTTCACTTGTAAGAGTTCACATGTGTGACAATTTCATTAGTTAACTACTTTGGATGGAAAAGTTGACGGAACGTGCGTTTTAACTTTTTTCAAAAACTCGGGGCATTTCCACAACCATGCCTCCCAAAGTGGGGAATTTCACCTCTTGGCCCATGAATAAACTACAATGTTTTCTATAAAAGAGCATCCAGTGATGGACAATAATGTTGATAGAAGAGTATGGTGTTGTACCATCACATGGGAATTCTCAGTATCTTTGGCTGTAGAATGTATTAAAAAGAAATATTCAAAACTGAGCTTCACAAAAAAGTATGGAACTCCTCTACTCATCCAAGTGTGTCAAGTAATGCTTGGAAGTTAGTCAGGGGAGTATGTGTTATTGATGAGAACCTGAAAAAAAAAAAGTTTAATCTTGCATCTAGATGTGTGTTGTGTAACAACTCAGAAGAGACTTTAAATCATATATTGTGGCAGTGTGAGAAAAGTAAAAAGATTTGGCAGTGGTTGGGGAACATTTTCGTTTTATTAATCCATCATCCTTTGAAGAAATTCTTAAGTTTGTTGATCACAAGAGTCCGGCTATAAATGAGACATGGAGAAACTCTGCCTTCACCACAATGAAAGAACTTTGGTTCATGAGAAATAGGTGTATTTTTGAGGATGAATCTTTCAGAGCAAGTCTTATGGTGGAATCCAACCTATTCCAAGTGTGCAAAAATTGTGGAATGTCAAGTCTAGTGGCTTTCAAGTTGGGGTCTTCCACAGTTTTTCCAAGCCATGTTCCATGAGTTCGTGGGAGGGTCCGTGGAATCCATGATAAAGCTAATCAGAATAGCATTGAACGTTAATCAGAATAGCGTCGAGCGCTAATGAAAATAGCGTAAGTCAAGCACTAAAAAGAATAGTGTTCTGCGCAGTTTAAAATAGCGTTCAGCCAACGCTATTGACAATAACATTCAGCGCTATCCACAATAGCGTTTGGCGCTGTTCACAACAGCGTTCAACGTTATTTTAAATGGTGTCCCCTATTATATTTTAGTTATACTCTTCTCACATCACAAAAATGAATTCTATTTTTTTTTTTCATTTTTTTTTATAAATTGAAACTTAAAAAAAAAACGTAAAAAATTCAAAACAATTTTATAGATTTGAAATTAAATATTTAAATTAGCTAATTTGAACCAATAAAATTACTTGAACCTATTTTATTTCATAGATTAAATTACATGGATTGAAATAACTAAATATTACATGGATTGAAATAACAAAAATTTAGAATTAAACATGATCCGATTTTCATTCTCCAGCTTCATCATCGATAAGTTCGCGGTATTTAAGCTCCGGGAAGGTTCTTAATAATTTGGTACACATGATCATATGCGAATTCTTTGCTCTTAATTTGAAAATAGAGAGTATTGGCATGCGCCTCCTACAAGATAAATAAACATAATCTCTCATATTTAAAAGATTAATGATTTAAAATATGTAGATAATTAAAAATAAAAGGTCTCATTGAATAATACTTACAACTTCTTGTAACGTCCATCCTCCCCCGGCATATTTGCATAAATTGATTGTATGATACCCATATAAACTTTGGTTTCCTTTTCATCACTTCCCACCTATTTTGTATACTATCCCTTGTTCTTCCGTTTTCATTTCCACACTCTTCTACAAAGGCTAGAAACACCCATTCCCAAAAGTTGTTGATTGTATCATTTTGTCCAACAATCGGATTTAGGCTAACTCTCAACCAAGCTCTTGTGATTGTCAAATCTTCACTTGTATTGTATACCATACTTGCAATGAAGTGAAAGAAGGTTTGAAATTAAAAAAAAAAAAAAAATCATTCGAGATAGAAAGCAAAGAAAATCTTGAGATTTTGGGATGGTTTGGTTTGAGCTGAAGAAGCCAATTTATAGAGAAATTTTGAAAAACTAGCCGTTGAAATGCTATTCATATTAGCGTTCAGCGCCATTCTTAATGGCGTTCTTCTGTGACCCGTTGATTAGAAGGAGCCGTTGGAAATCCAATGGCTAAGAAGGCAACGCTATTCTCAATAGCGCTAATCGCAAAAACTATCCAGGAGCTACTCATGTTTTTATATTCTATACTTAATTTTTTTTCTAGTGTCTCATTTTTTCCTCTTCAACAAACAAGTTTTTGGTTTCATCTCAATATTGAAATCAAATCGAAAGGAAGATATATTGAATTCATCTCAAAATTGAAAGAAAGATATACTGAAATTGAAACTTGATTGATATTAATACTTCAACTACATTTATTCCACTACTTCAAAATTAAAAAAAAAAAAAAAAAAAAAATTGAAACTACATAGTTCCATAAACAACGACTCCACTACTTGAAATTAAAAACGACGAACATTAGGATTGTTAGGATAACCAAAGTTTAACCAAGTGTTCTAGGAGGATAACCATGTTTTTACAAAATTCTATTTTGCTTATCCAATATAAATTGCTTCTTCCATTCCGGCAAGGTCTCAACCTCCACATCCAACAATTTGAGTTCATGTTTCTCCAAAGCCAAATCCACGGATTTATTGTTTGTCTCTGCAATAGTTAGTAAATATTCTTCTTGATTATCCAATCTTGCCATCTTATTTGCATTATCTTCACTAAAATGTTTCAATATACGGTTGGTTCCATCGCTGATAGCCGATATCTCCAAAGCTTCCCTTTGTTGAGCCTTTTTACCCGATGGTCGACAAGGGCCTCCTCTTCGTACCATCTTGGGTCGCTCCTTGCCGAAACACTACTTGTTGAGGCATCACCACTAGGTGCGTCCGATTCCTATTCTTGGTTTTGGGTAGGATCAATTTCTTAGGGATTGAATTCGGGAACGTGATCCTTGAAAATTCGGTACACCACTTCATTTTTAAATGGTTTTTCCATTATTAATACCACTATATTGTATTCTAGCTTTGCTCTCTTACAAAAAGGAAAACAACAACAACAAAAAAACAAGTTAGAAATCCAACAATAGAATAGATTGATATATATGTAATTTTTATAAGAAATGAAAGACTTACGATATCCTCAATTCCCCATCCGCTTCCATTATTTATATGCAAATTTCTTAAGATACCAAAAAAACCTTTGACATTTTCAAGGTACCAAATCTATTCTGCAATTTATGAACAGTCATATCATTCTTATTCCCAAAACTTGTTTCATAAACTTTGAATACCCTCTCTCAAAACTAGTTTGATTTTTGATCAACTCCGGCAACACCATCTAGTGTAATGCTTATCCAAGCTTTAGTGATTGCAACATCTTCAACTGTTAAATATTTTGCCATAGTGAAATTTTTAAGAAGATGGAGAAAAAAATCTAGAGATTGAAGGGTTTTGGTTTGAGTTGAAGAAGCCAATATATAGAGAAATTTCGAATTCCAAAAAATAATCGTTGAAACACTATTCTTAATAGCATTTTTTTGTGATCTATTGATTAGAAGGAGTTTTCATCTAGTGCGGCATCATGACTTGTGGCTGGTCTTTTACGGCTTAACCATTGGGAGTTTTCTCCAAGATCATAATATGATTGGGTTGACGTCGATCCTTCCCCTCCGTAGTTTGATTGCCCAAGAGCATGTGCACGATATCACTCATACCAAAACTTGTCCTTTGTAACATTTAAGATAGCAAACTTGTGCGTTAAATTCTTCTATTGCTCCTGAAAAGAAACACCAACATAGCAAATATATTAAAGAACTTTTAATATGTAAAGAAAATCATAAAAATATGGCGAACAAAATAATTGAAGGAGTTAAAACAAAAAATTAACAACCCTTGTTCCCCAACTAACATCATACGTAAGTGGAGGAGATTCGGTGGTTGCAAAATTACTTGAACACAGTTTCCATCACTGTCTGAACATTCAACATACCAGGGAATTGTTGGAAATTCAGGTGAAGCTTGTGAGACGTTGTCATACGTATACCGTGATGGATGTATTGGGGGAACCTGATTCACAAGAAATGTTGGATCTTGAGTACTTGCAGCTCCAACTTCATCTCTGTTATCTTGATGATGGATTTCTGGAAGCAAAAATCCAATAGATTGTTTCTTCCACCACCACTCATAATTGATCTCTTCAACAAAGTTTATAGTCTCGTCCTTCCACCACATTAATAGGATCTTGGGCGTTAGCAAGGTCTTCCAAACGTTCGCGCGGACTTCTTGGAATTGTTATAAATCCCCTTGTTTGCCTTAAAAACCATTTACCAAGATACATAATACTAGTATCGCTTTCCGGATTATAAAAAGACACTCTTTGCATGGAGAGTTCACGAGCATGCACTATATCAGGATGATCTCTAAACACACTATTAGACCATGGTTGCGATACCGTTCCAACAATTTTCCTCAACTCAATTTGTTGGCGAGCTGTAGTAAAGGAGTGTTTAGCGCTATCCCTTTGTAACTTCACTAAATTATCATGCTTAAATATCATTATTGCGGGCCATACGTCAAGAAGTACATCTTCTTTGAGAAAAGGCGTCAAAGTACGAAAATATATGTAAAACCAATATTCTAAAAGCATCAACATTCCACCCATGTTTTTTCCACCTCTAGCAATCGAATTCATGCCATGATACAAGTGACGTGGTCAAGCGCGCTTCATAATAGTATTTTCTTGGCGATATTCTTATTAGCCTTATACGCTATTCACAATAGCGTTCCTGCTATTCCATCACTATACTTGTACTTCCATCCACAATTCCAAATACTGAGGTGGCGTGGAAGATGAAACTCTTCCGCTAAAAGACTTGCTCTCAAAGAAGGAGTACTAAAAAACAAAATCCTGAAATTCACTTATGAATGTAATGTGAGAATGAAAGAATACATGTGGAACACAACCTATGACATGGAGATAATCAGAAGTTTTGGTATGAAATATTGAAAATTCAAAAGGGCAAAAATCTTGGAAATATTCTTTCAGCTGCGATGGGGCATCAAGAGGGAACCCAGGAGATGTTGGGTAAGGATTTATTGGCAGAAATTATAAAGGAGATTATCTTATTGCAGTTGCAGCGGGACTGGGAGTAGCTTCAAACTATTTGCTGAAGTGATGGCAATCTTACTTGCAGGGGAATGGGTAATAAAGAATGGTTTCACTTCATTGATATTTAGAACATATTATAGAGCTGTACTCCATGCATATACAAGAAATCAAGTTCTTTGGTATGCAATTACCAGATGGTCAAACATATGTTCTAGTATCTCAACTTGGGAGTTCATTCATAGCTACAGAGAAGTAAACTTCTCTGCAGACAAATTAGCAAAAGGTGTAAATATGCAAAGAGAACAGAGTATAATTTTTTAGAATAAGCCAGAATTCTTGGAGGTTATTGAGAATGAAGATCAGCCTTAGAGTCTATTAGAAAATAAGTATAGGCAGAGGCCTTAAAGTGGCTTCAAATTTTTGTTTTCTGTTTTTGGTGGTCGTCCCTTTGGATATTTGTATTCTTTCTGTCCTCCTTTGGTTATAAATAAAATCAATTATTATCGAGCAAAAAAAAAGGTCACTGGCATGGTTGGCCTTAAATGTAAGGAATGACAGGATGACGTAAAAGAAACAAAGGAAGTAAAGATAAATGTGTTGTTGCTCACAAATTTACAATCAAAGAGTGAAAAAATTGTTACCCTTTTCTCTGCCAATGTTAAGAAACACAACTGAGATTCTTTAACAAAAAGATAACATGGGGGAAAAAATATGAGGAAATCACTATATAAACCTGGAATGTGCTCTATAACATCATTTTACACACCTATGAGATAAGAATATAACCTAAGCACCCTTTTTGGCGTTCCATGGCTTGAGCACAGCCACAACTATGATAACCACAATTATAAGAAGAATGATGATTGCTATGCACATCCATTTTCGAGAATTCCTTTGAAGCTTCTTTGCTTTCTGGAGAGCAGTGTTTCCAGATTGAACATGGTCTACAGCACTTGAAACCTAACCATATTGAAAAGAAGTATAAGAACAAATCTGTTGTTTTTACATCTCTGTGTTGCTTAAAAACCCATCTCTATTAGTGTTCAGTGTTTATGTACCTGTGATTCTATGTTGTCCAGCATGTCACCTTGTGACTCCACCAACACTGCCATGTCCATGAATATCTAGAAATGAACATGCACAAACTATAAATAGTCTAACCCACCTTCAGAAACAGAAACTGAAGAATAGATAACTGTTCTCATTGTACCATTGTCTGTTTGTTAAAGAATCTGAGATCTAATGGGAAAGAGAAGAAACCTGCTGCAACTCTAGAAGCTTCTTTTCGACGTCCCTAACCGCCTCATGACGTTCTTGAATTTCTGCCAGGGTGTCCATTACCTGAAAACAGAGGGGTTCTATTTCTAAACTGCACAGCATTTTCATCACAAAAATACAAGAGAAGAAAAACAAACCTGGCCTCGACCGTGTTCCTGAATAGCTTTCTGAAAGATTTGATCACCGTCTCCGGTCTCAATCAATTGGTCGATTGTCTGTAAGATATCAATGACAGCAGGCAATGTTAGTACATGTGAAATTGCAACAACTTGGGAGCAGCTTAGGAGTAAGAAATTAAGAGGGCAGAAAATAGTACCTCTTCGTCAGCTCTGGTACCCGTCACTGGTGATTAAAGATACCAACAAAAGGTTAAAGAGTCAGCACCATAGGGATAAAAATCCATTTGATGAAACTAAAGAATTCAGTCATACTTCATACTAGCACTGGAGGGAACACAAACCTGTAAAGACCCTTCTCTCAACAACCTCTCGGTACTCTTGGCTGATATTTTGCCTTAAAATCTGCCAGTTTTAGAAAGGATTACAACAAATGAGATGTAAAGAAAGCTGAATCTAGGTGGAAGAGGAAAATTTTAGCTATAAAGGTAATACCTGAAATTCAGCCATCTTATCCTTTAGCTTCTTTTGAGCAGCTCTGCAGTAAAATACATAAGTGACACAAATGAGTTATCTTTTCTGGCATTGTACGCATTTTTCTCAGCTATACTACTATACTCAAGGCTTCCGATGTCAAAAAATGAGAACCTTGAAACGTCAGTATCATTAACATGACTTGGAGGTATTTTGTATTTCATTTTACATAGATAGAAAAGCTAAGATAGTTAATTACACTGTCCTTGCAGTTCTCGTGCGATCAACACCGGTATTTTCTCCACATCCTGGCTTTTTCCTATTGGTTATATTCTGGAAAAGATAGAAATGCAGTTCATTAGGGGAACTTTTAATATTGCACTTCGCCAATAAAAAGAAGTATGAGAAATGTTATTTACCTCTCTGTTTAGTTGTTCAATTTTTGATTTCACTGATAAAGCAATTTTTCCGACTTCATCTACATCTTTTTCCATACGCTGCCTTATTGCTGCAAGCCATGATACTATTAGTTTCTGAAACTGAAACAGTGCAAATATAGTTGAAATAAAGGCAAAGATTACATGATGCTCATTTGAACCGAATATAGTACCATTTCTATGTTGAGTACATAATAGCATGAGTAATAACATAATAGCATCAGTTAGAAATACCTTTCATAGCAGCAGCTTTAGTTACGGACATTGACTCTTCATTTGCATCCTGTAGACATCAAATTAGTATGATGGAAACCTAGCTATTATTTCTTGTTCATAGCAAAAGTTAATACTAGAACATCTGTAAAAAGTGCAATGCCAGGTCTATCACCATGTACATGTATTTGAATTACAATAAAAGGAGCCCAACCAAATTCCTCACTGAAGGGTCATGGTTGAATTTGGATAATTTCTTCATAAGTCCGAAGAAAGTAATAGTGCACGTTTGATATGCATTGCCTTAGTAAGGGTGTACGAAACTATACTTGAAATCATTATGGACCTACGAAAATCTTCAATTTCTCTTCTGTAAGGATCAAACTAACCCTTTTTTTCAGTTATGTGAGAACCAAGAGAGGTATAGTTGATTTACAACAACATATACAACAGACCATCTTATTCAGCAAAAAGCACCTTAGCATGGTAAAGAATAAATTCATACCTGAAGCTTTTTCAGTAGCTTGTTGAGCTTCTCAATTTGTTTATCAATTTCATCAACCTAAAACACAAATAAATAGCAAAACCAGTCAACAACTACCAGCACCTGAAGATGATTACTTAGTAATCTCCACAATCAAAAGAATCAATTGTACAAAAAGCCACCAACCTGCTTCTGAAACTTTTCTAAGCCCATATCTGGATTCATTGGAGGGTTATTCCCTAACTCAATATCCCCACCCCGTGATCCTTGACCTCGAGGGATCTCAAACGAATCCTGCAAACATCCCAAAGTGACTTATAAAAATGCCTTCCAAATCATCTCAATATCATAAAGGGCACAGCATTTGTGAACCAAAGAAGCAGAACATGTTACAATACTATCCAATAAGGAAACAACCGTAATTGGAATTTTTTAAAATGTGAATCAATTTCAGAAAGCTTATCATTGTCTTAGTTAAGCAGTTCTGTATGAAGTCACCCTATGTGATACTGAATGTATATGACAGCACTTAATGTATAACAATGGTGGCCACTACAAGTTGCTGTTGAATTCTAGAATCCTAGACCTAAACACCCAAAATTTCAAATCCTTCATCATCCAAACACTAATCACAAATCCCCTGTGAGATAACTATGTACTGAAGTCAAAGGTTAAAGGGACAAACAACTCAAATTTCAGACTGAATCTCATTCACTATCTATACAATCCAAACAAATTTCAAAAATTAAAACTACAAAAAAGGATCTAAAAAAGGGTAAACCTAAAATTCTTTGAAAGTTGAAACATAAAGATGTGGTGCTACAATCTCAGCTACAAAAACGAGAAATCGAAAAAATGCAGAGAAAAACTGAAATAATTAGTTCGGAAGAAGAGAAAAGTTACCGTTAAAAGGTCATTCATCTTTTTTGGTGAGAGAGATGAATCAAAGAGACTAGAGATAACAAGAGAAAGGGATTTGAAAGTGGGTTCGATAAGGAGAAAGAAACTAGTTCTAATCTAGGGTTTGTTTGATGAGAGAAAGAAGAGAAGAGGAGATGAGAGAGTAATTGGAGGACAACTAATTGAAACTTTTTCTTTTAGAAGAAGGAACTATGTAGGTTTGTTTCTACTTTGCGACAGAGTGCGGTGACAGACAGATCGCCAGGAATGGATGTTTATGTAACTTTATGCAGAATCGATGTGCCTTGTTATTTATTTTGAAAAATTATATTAAATTAAATTGTTTTTTCGTTTTTTAATACTCGGTATGACAGGACTGGAGCACAGGACAGATAAGAGTCAAATTAAGACAAGATCTTACTTCTCAAATGACGGAAATGCCCTGGACGCGGTGTATCATGATCTTTGTGTTGTCATTGAGGCTTTAATAACTGAACCTTCGTAATCCTGATAATTCAGGTGATAATAACCATGTCACTCACCGAGTGAGGTGCAGGGGTGGAATTAGGATTTGGAACTGGGGGAGGCTTGGAAAATGTGAACACGCAAATCACGTAGCCATCTCCGTGTCCACAACCAATCTTCGCATGTACAGAATGCATGCATTAAAATACGAATATGGTGTGAGATGCTGGGATAGATGTTGATTCATTGATTCCAAATCCCGCGGGTTTGTCATGATCTCCTCAACATCCATAACGATAGATTTAAGAAATATATACGAATATAAATGTAGACAAATGCGGAATGTAAATGAGACAAGGATTTATGTGGTTCAGCACAAAGGCCTACATCCACAGGTCTGAGGGGGGTTTCACTATGTGGTAAACGATTACAAAAATAGTCGAAAGACTTTGGTGATCTCTGGAACCCGAAGGTTCACCTCCTACTTACTTCTCACTGATCTCTCTTATTCTCCCTCCTTAAAATTGCTCTACCCCCCCTCATGTAATAGGAAGGGTCATATATATATATAACTAATCTATGTGGGTCCCTTGGAAAAGAGCTGTTGTAACCTTATCTTCTTGTGTTTTGTGCATATTCCGCGGACCTCTCTGTCATCCCGCGGCTTCTATTATTCCTACGCTTATCACGCTGGCCTACCCTTGTTCTTGTCGTTGGTCAACCGACACGTGCCCTTCGCGCCAGGCGGTGTCAGTCCTTCCCTGTCGCGTCTGTGTCATTTGGACTTTCCCTAGCCGTTGATCATATCTTGCCTCGTGATGAGATAAAGTGTAGTAGGGAAGTTCTTTGGTGTTACGCGGGTATACCTTCCTTTGATGTTCCTTCATCTTCGATCGCTTATCTTGACAGATGGCGCACTATCTAGACCCACGGATGTTCCTATGTGTCACCCACCTTTGTGACGTGGCTTCCACGTGGGGATGCTAGTACACGTGGCGAGGGAGGTAAATAAGTGTATCTACAATTTGCCCCTCTTCTTGTGACTAGGCGCCAGTTATAGTTGGAAGAAGAACCGTGTGATATGTTTTTATCTCCCTCCTCATAACTTCTCCTAAAAAGGAGTCATTTGTATTTATTGTGCACGTTTCCCCTACCCAGTTATGATTGACCCTTGGGTAGTGGGCGGTTTCTTATGGTCACATAAAAGAAGAGAGAATGATGGGATGTGAATTAAATTCACATTCTCTGTTTTATTCTCTGCCCCATTTTCTTATTTACCCTCTTAACTTCTTCTGCAACCATTACCGTTGCTTCTGCTACTGTTGTCGTCGTTGCTGTTGTTGCCGTCATTGTTGTTGTTGTTGTTGCCTTTGCTGCTGCCGTTGCTGCTGCTTCGTACAACTATTGAGGTTCAGGTAGAGTTTTTGTCTCGTTTGTTCGCCATTTTTGTTCCTGTGGAGTTTTTGATTTTCTGATGATGAATCATGATGGGTTTTAATCCCATGCATGTCATGGAATCGGAGATTGCCCCTGCTGAACTGGGTGTTTCACCGGATACGTTTTGATCCTTTTTGAGTGGGGTAATGAATTGAGAGTTTAATCGGCGGCTGGTAAAACTTAGGGTTTTCTTCACGTTTGTTGTTGTTCTTGAGATTTCCTTGTTTTTGATCTTCCTTGACTCTGACTTTTCCTTCTGTTTGTGTTTGTGTTTGTGTTCGCAGATATGTCTGATCGTCCGTGGGTATCTCATCAAACTCCTCCTCCGAGTCCTCATAGGTCTCCTCGGAGAGATTCTCATACTAGGGGTGGAACTTCGCCTCCTCCTACTCAGGATAACCCTCGGGATAGATGACCCTCCTCGTCCTCTAGTCAAAAACCTTCGCTCCAGAGAGGTGATCCGCCGCGGGGGTCGAGATATGCCGCGAGCCGACCTAGAGATGAGTCTCCTAAGAAGCGGCAGAATCCGCGCACTGAACTTTTAGATGTGCAGCCTCTCCGCACCATGCCTCCACCGCGGGTTAATCTTCCTCCGCCTCCATCCGTGCCTAGATCAGGCAAGACAACTAAGAATCAGCCCGCGAAGAGGAAGGCTTCAGAGATAGAATCTTCGGGAGACGTGGTTCCTCCTAAGAAGAAGGTAGCGGATTCTGCGGAAGATGCTGCAGGAGACGCTTATGAAGATGATTCTGCTGTCACTTTTCGTCATTTACCTTTGGGTAACAAGAAGTTCACCTTTAGGCACATAGATCTCGAAGCCTTCAAAGTGAAGCACGGTCTTCAGCACTTCCAGGTGCGCTTTCATGCCCCTGATAAAGATATAACCTTCGAGATGGTTACTAATTATCAGTACGATGCCTTTCACTTGTTGACAACCGTGGGTGCTTTCGAGGCTGGTTTGATGCTGCCCTTGTATAAAGCTGGTGATGATTTCTACTACCGGGTCTTATATAGCCATGATACTGCTAAGAAAAGTCATAACCGCGGGGTGCAACAGCTGACGGGAAATTATATTCGTCATCTCCGAGAATGCTACCTTCGTAGCAAAGGGCAAACGATGATGACCTGTTATGCCACCAATTTAGAGGAGGAGAAGGGATGGTATACTCCTGAAAATTTTAACAATTCCTTCGGAGATTACGTTAATAGGAAGACACGCAAGCCTTGGTCCATGAATCTGCGGAATATAGCTCCTGTCAAGGGGGAAGTCCGCCTTTTGAGTGAAGTCAGTGATTCCAAGATGGCGAGGATTCATGGTGCTGAAGGTCTTCCTATTCCTGCTGATGAGAGGATCAAGCGCGATCATGATTATGAATGGTCTTCCACTGTTCTTGAGGTTGTTGGTCCGTGGGCCTATGGCTGGGTTCCTGGACCCCATGGTTGGCAACCTACTGTTGACAGCTCCTACCGCGAAGCCTCTCCTTCTCGTTATGCCCATTATTGCCCTTGGCAGATGAGTTTCGAAGGTATGGATTTTGATTATAGCCGTGATGTTGATGACGCGGATGACGAGGATATCTCCGACGCTAACCTTCTGCCTCGGAATGCTAATGTTGCTAAGGTATGTTTGTATTCTTCGTATATATGCCCCTTCCTTTTCTTAAGTAATGTTAATTATGCCAAGGAAAGGAGATACGCAAGGCTATTTATTAGTATGTCTCGCAGGTGGTTAGAAAGAAAAAGATCAACCCCAAGCAATCGTCAAATTCTCCTACTGAAGACTCTGCGCGCTTCGAGGATGTGAGCAGTCCAGTGAACGCTGAAGAGGATGTTTCCGACAAAGAAGAGCGGATTGATACTTCTCCACCTTTTCCAGAAGGAAATAGTGTTGGTGGCGCTGATGGGGGCGTTGTTGGAGGTGGTGGTGATCAGGCCACAGGTGGTGATGGTGGTGGTGTTGTTGATGGTGGTGTTGTCGATGAGGCCGCTGGTGGGGGAGTCAGAGGTGGCGATGGTGATCAAGGCACTGGTGGTGATGGTTATCAGGCCACTGATGGAGCAAAGTCGATTGGGGCCGTGGACATGGAAGTCGGTCAGCAGCGGATAGTCGCGGACAAGGGCAAGGGAGTTGCTTTTGCAGTTAGCAGTGACAAGGACGGGGGTGCTTGTGGTGAGTTTTCTTTCGGTAATGCTTTGTCCGGGGATCAGTCTTTCAACATGGCCGCGGCTATGGGACTCGTCTTGGACTTCAGTCTTCTTCCCCCTGGTGATGACTGGGATGTTCTTAAAGGTAGTGGTGGGGGTGGCGCGGCACCCGGGTCTAATGCTGAGGTTCTGTTGGTTCATCCGGAGGGTTTTGTTGGCACCTCCTCCGCTGTTGGGGGGGTTTTGGCGCAAGGCCAAACTAGTGCCGCACCTGGTGGGAATTCCTTGGATTCTCCTTCTGATGATTTCTCGCAATCCTTGATCGCGGATGGTGATGATGTTGTTATGGCTTGGCTTAGAAAGAAATACTTGCTTGTGGTGTCGCACCCTGCCCCTGTGATTGAAGGGGAAAATAGTTCGGATTCTTTTAACCGCCGCCATATGGAGTCGACCTCTGCGGAGGTGGTAGATGTGGAGTGGGATAAGGATCTTGTGTCCAGCGGGATTGATCTGGTGGTGAATCCTCCCTCTACTGTTGCTGGCATGATGGCTGTTGCTGATGGGTACCAGTATAGTTATCCTCAGCAGCGACTATTGGAGGTATGTCCCGTTCTTTCTAAACCTGATTTTACTTGGATATGTTATGTGAACTAATTTGTTTTTGATCCGTAGGTGATGAGGAGTGAGTATTGTAACCATACTCTTTACCGTCTCTTCAAGGCCAAGTCTCTTAAACTAGAAGCGAAACTCCGCCATCGTGAAGAAGTGCTTTCGAGTGCTGAAGCTGCGACCTCTGCTAAAGATAGAGAGATAACTAAGTTGAAGGAGCTTCTCAAGCGCAAGGAGCAGCAAATCGTGGATGACGCCAGGCTCCGTTCCGAGCTAGCTTCGGTCAAGGAAAAGCTAGAGATGGCTGAGAAGAATTCATCGTCAATTACAGGTTTGTGCCTCCTCTTCTTTGCTTATCTGATGTTCCCTATATGTTCTGAGTTGTCTTGTTCTTTCCTCCTCCCGTTGTATTATCTTCAGTGGGCGGAATCCCTGAGTTGATATGGCTTCGTAGCGAGAGAATTCGCCAAAGAGGTCGTATTGCTGAGTTAGTTGAGAAACTCAAGAGTGAATCAGTGAAGTGGAATGCTCGCGCGGATGTCCACAATACTATGTCCGAGGAATGGCGTCAGAAAAAAATTTGTTTGGTAGATCTGCAAAACCAAAACGATCACGAGCGTGATTTACTCAACGGGGCTCTTTCATGGACGCGGGATAATCTCGCGGAAGCCCGCGGCCAGATTTCCGCCCTAGAAGTTAAGCTTAATGATATGGAAGAAGAATTGCGGCAAGCGCGCTCTTCTCATCCCTATGATGTGCGGGTTTACATGCAATGTCTTGCCAAGGAAAGGGACGATGCTAGGGCGGAATCTGGCGCTCTTAGCCGCGCCTTATCCGCGTCTCGAGCTGATGTGGCTCGTCGGGATGAATATGAGAGAAACTTAGAGGTGACTATGTATCGTCTTAACAAGGGGTTGGAATCGAAGAATGATGAGGTTAACCGATATCATCATTCTAACTCAATGCTTCGAGATGACCTTAGTGCGAGTCAATATGCTCATAATTTTCTGCAGGTAGACTATGATAGGTTATCGAATGAATATGATTATGCCGCAGAAGCACGGGATTCCGCGGTTAACCATTGTGAAGGTATATGTCTTTGTTATCGAGTGTTCTTTGTGTTGTATTTGTCATTATTCACCGTCTTCTCCTAATATCCGCAGAGCTCCAAGGACAGCTTCAAGCTGCGAATGACAAATTTGCCGAAGCTTAGGCTAAGGTAGTTCAATTGGAAGGCCAGGTCAGCTACCATCGGGGTCTAGCCTTGTCTCGAGAAGAAGCGATGAAGCACGCTACTGAAAAGGCGGAGCATCTTTCCATTTCCCTAAATCAAGCTGAGATGAAGAGCGTAGCTATAGGCTTTGTGGCTCGTAAGTAGTTGGCGAAGGAGATTAACAGGACTCTTGGTGATATTGAGTTGGATCTCAAGAAGACCTATGGCATAAGCAAGAGTTATACTCGTCGCCCCGTGCCCACGCTCCCTTCAGGTTCCTCCGGCCCCTCATCTGGTGGTAGTGTTCCTTCGTCGTTAAAGGAAAAGCTAGCGGATGGTGCTCCTTCTCAGTAGACCATATATAGTATGTTGGGGATTGATCTCAGTTGCTTAATCTTCTTGGCATTTTTGCTACTTTTCTTGCTAGGTTCGTAATCAACTGGCGTGTAATAGATCAAACTTTAGCATCCAAATCTGGACTCGTATTATGTTGAATTCGCATCTGTTGGTTTTATAGATGAAATTAATATATTAAGTAATTCCGTAGATTTTGTAATTAAGTAGTTCCTTAGATTTTGTAATCCAGGGAACTAGTTTTGTAATCTGCGGGATTGGTTTTGCAACCCACGGATCTTGGTTTGTAGAATTTGAGTGTAGTGTTCATGCAATTCCGTAGGTTGGTATCCTCGGAATTGTCTTGCGACCTGTCACCCAGTTCAGCTAATTCCTGGGCCAGAGGATTACTGAGCGGTGGGGGTCTAGCCGACGCTCAAGGATATCGCGGCTTATAACATTGCTTGGGTATCTCTTTCCATGGGAAGTCACCCCCTGGTCGTACACTTATAGACACTTATGGGGGAGTTCAAGAGATGGCATGTGTATGCTTTGTTCGGGTTGTTCCCGGTGTATTGCAATGAGTATGTTCCACGCTTTGTGCGGGACATTCACCTTATTAAAGTACAATGCAGGTTTTTAATGATAGTAACTACACACAAGTTTACGTGGTTCAGCCATAAGGCCTACGTCCACGGGGTAACGATAATGTTGACACTTTATTAAGATATGGAATGGTTTTCAATATACATTCATATTTTGTTATTTTGTTGATCTATTTATGTACGGATGGGTATGTGAGTGGTATATGTATGGATAGGTATTGAGTAGTTTGAGTAAATTAACATGAGTATGGGTATATACATGTGTCTCATACGGCATTGGTTATGGGTATTGAGCGCATCGGGATGCGTATAGGTAATGAGTAGAGTTGTGTCAACTGAAGATGAAAGTTTGTATTGATTGAAAAGTTGAGGCGTGCTATTCCTCCATCAGAGATAGAAACATGCGGACTTGTAAGTCAATTTTATTCTTCTGAAATGCACACGAAGGTGATAGATTATGGATAGTATGGCTTGAGATATTTGGCGTTCCACGGATGCCTGAGTATTTCCCCTTTCAAATTACGCAGATAGTAGGAGCCATTTCCTGCGACGTCGTGTATTACGTAGGGTCCGCCCCAAGTTGGTGCTAATTTTCCCCATTTCTTTTCTCGCTGGTATTGGGGAATGGTTCTTAACACATACTGCCCTTCTACAAAATTCCTAAGTTTTACTTTTTTGTTATATTCTCTGGCCAGCCTGCGCTGGTAGTTTTCCATTTTTTGTAGTGCGGTCTCTCTTCTTTCTTCGAGATCATCAAGCTTTTCTAACATCATATCCGTGGTGAGGTTCTTCTCCCATGCTTCTGTCTTTTTTGTCGGTAGTAGAACTTCCGTGGGGATTACTGCTTCCGCTCCGTACGTGAGTAGAAATGGAGACTCCCCAGTATCCAATCTTCGAGTTGTCATGTATGCCCACAGAACGTTATGTAACTACTCATACCATCGCCCCTTGTACTCGTCTAACTGTTTTTTGAGGATGAGCGCTAGGGTTTTGTTTGTGGCTTCCGCTTGTCCGTTGCTCTGCGGGTATATGGGGGTGGATTTGTTTTTTCGAATTTTGAAGGTGTCGAACAGCAAGTCGATATTTTTTCCTTGTAGTTGTTTACCATTGTCGGAAACTATCTCCGCGGGGATGCCAAACCTGCAAATGATGTTTTGAAATATGAAAGTGAAGACGTCTGAATCACGAATTCTCGTAAGTGCCTTGGCTTCTACCCACTTGCTGAAATAATCCGTAGCCACTATTAGGAATCTTCTTTTCCCGGTTCCTGATACAAGCGGGCCCACTATGTCGATGCCCCACCTTGCGAAGGGCCACGGACTGTCCACCTAGTTCAACTTTGTGGCTGGGGCGTGGATTCGCCTGCCAAATCTTTGACATTCCTCACACCTTTGCGCCATTCTGGCCGCGTCTTGGATCATTGTTGGCCAGTAGTAACCCTGCGTATTTGCCTTATCTGCAAGTGATCTCATTCCGTTGTGATTTCCCGCATCTCCTCTATGGATATCTTTCAGGATGCCATGTCCTTCGGATCGGGACAAACAGCGACGAAGTGGCCCTAGGAATGATTTTCTGTATAAGGTTCCGTCTCTTAGCTTGTACATCCCTACTCTGGATTGTATTTTCCTAGCTTGTTTGGTGTCCTGGGGTAGCTTCCCTTCTTGGAGGAAAGAATGGACTCCGAGTCTCCAATCTTCTTCCCGACTGTAATCGTCGTCCTCATCTGCTTGTTGCATTATATCGTCGTCTTGAAGTCATCGAATATGAGCTCTCCGATATCCTCGTTAGAGATATCCTCCATTGCGGACTTGCGTTGGTTACTCGCGCATATCTCCTGGAGCTTGATGGATGGTTCGTACACTCTTGTCACCTTGATTGCTTTGACATCTTTATTCTTGAGCATGGCTGAAACATAAGCCAAGGCATCTGCGTGCCTGAGTTCCTTCCTGCGCAGATGTCGGAACTTGATTTTTGGTATTTGGGAAACCAACGTTTGTACCAAAGCCATGTATGCCATTAGTGTTTCGTCGTACACGTTGTATTCGTAGCCTATCTGTCGGATGATTAGCTGGGAGTCACTGGTCAACCGTACTTCTTGTATCCCCATCTCGATTATCAAGCGGAGGGCGTGGACCACTCCTTCGTATTCTACGATGTTATTTGTATGGCCTTCGAATTCCAATCTGAATGCGTGTACGACCCTATCCCCTGTGGGTGTGGTGATAACGATGCCTAACCCCGCGCCCTCTCTATTTTTGGAGCCGTCTACGAAGACCTCCCATTGCCGTGGGTTCGCCGGCTCAATAATATCGTTTGGTTCCTTTTGCTTTTCAATCTCCGGGGCGCCCGTGGCTCTCCATCCCTGTATTCGCACTTCTTCTTCGTTGTCCAGAGGTAGGTCTGCTAGGAAGTCCGCAAGTACTTGGGATTTCTGAGAGTGTTGAAGCTCATAGTGGATGCTGAATTGGTCGAGGTATGTGCTCCATTTTGCTATGCGTCCTACCTTTCCTGCCCCTTCTAGGATGGATTCTAAGGGTGCTCGACATGGGATACGTATGTCATGCGTCAAGAAGTACGTTCTCAGCTTCACGGTGGACCATACGATGGCTAAAATCATTTGTTCGATTCTTGTGTAGTTTCTTTCCGCGGAGTTCAGGGTTGTGCTGACATAGTAGATTTTTTGTTCCTCCTTTGTGTGGGTCCTGACAAGTACTGCGCTTACCGCATCATCGGTTGATGCGATGTATAATGCCAAGACTTCGTCAGGGTCCGGTTTCTGAAGGATATGGATCTCTGCTAGGTATTGTTTGATGCCTAGGAAGGCTTCTTCGCATTCTGCAGTCCATTCAAATTTTGTTCCCTTCTTCAATATGTTGAAAAAGAACTTGCACTTATCCGAGGATCTCGAGATGAATCTTCCCAAAGATGATATGGATCCGTTGAGATTTTGTACTTCTTTTAGGTTCTTTGGGGATGGCATGTCTACTATGGCTCGGATTCTTGCGGGATCTACCTCAATGCCCCTTTTTGTCACCAGGTATCCGAGGAATTTTCCAGATGTTACTCCGAAGGTGCACTTCTCTGGGTTTACCTTCATGTTGTGCCTCCTCATATCTTCGAAGATGTCCCTCAGGTCTTGGTGATGGTTCTTCTTGAGTCTGCTTTTCACGAGCATATCATCAACGTATACTTCTAAGGTACCACCAATCCACGGCTTGAAAACATCATCGACCATCCTTTGGTATGTTGCTCCTGCGTTTCGGAGTCCGAAGGGCATCCTTACATAGCAATAGAGGCCGTGGGGTGTGTAAAATGATGTATGTTGCTGGTCTTCTTCTGCTAAAAATAATTTATTGTACCCGGCGTATCCATCCATGAATGATAGATCTTCGTATCCTTCTACCGCGTCGACTAGTTGATCGATGCTGGGTAGTGGGTAGCTGTCCTTGGTGCATGCTTTGTTCAAGTTGGTGAAGTCGATGCAGATTATGACTCCGCCATTCTTCTTTGGTACAATCACCATGTTAGAGATCCAAGTGGGATATTTGACTTCTTTTATGAAACCAGCCTCCAACAGCTTTCGCAGCTCGGTTTCCACTGCTTTGTGATACTCCGTGGCCACCTTTCGCACCTTATGTCTTACCGGGGGTGTGCCAGGTTTAATGCGCAACTCATGTTGTACGATCTTTGGATCTATTCCGGGCATGTCAGATAGTTTCCACGCGAAGACGTCCGCGTAATCCTTAAGAAGTTTCACCAGAGAGGCTTCGCGTTCTTCATCCATCATAGTTCCTATTTTGATCTTCTTTGGGCTCTCCTCTGTCCCGATGTTAACTTCCTTCACCGCCTCCAAGGATGTGAATGTGGGTTTTGGTTCCCCTAGGTGAGGAACTTTCTTTAATTGCTATTTGGCAGACTCGGGTTGTTTGTTGGCAAGAGCGTCCTGATTAGCAATCGATGTTGATGCTTCCGTGTTTCCTACGGAGTGCTCCTTGGATAAGCTTTTCCCTGAGATTTCTTCCAGGTATTCATCGATGGCTTTGTCCTTCGATATTGCTTTGTTTCGAGCCCTACGGGTTCTCCTTTTCTCGCCTTCTTCATTGTTGAGTTTCATTTGCATCGCCTGGAATTCCTTTGCGGAAGCTTGATCTCCATTACTCCTAGGGGGTAGGAAACCTAAGGCATTGATGGTAGGTATCTGCGACTCCCTTAAGCTTGTGGACCCATCTCCGTCCAATAATGGCATTGTAGGGTGAAGGCGCGTCTACCACACTGAAACGAGCGTCAACTTTCATGGGGCCTGCGTCCACCTGCAGAACAATATCTTCGAGAGGCTTCGTAGCCGTGCCATTGAACCCATGGATGGTGTGGTGCGAGGTCGAGAGTTGTTCATCATTAAGCTCCATGCGTTTGAAGGTATCGTAAAACAGGACATTCACGTATCTCCCTCCATCGATGAGGATTTTCTTTATGTTGCATCCTGCAATTGGCAAGGTGAGGATCAGGGGATCGTTGTGGTCTTCCATATCCTCCTCAATGTCCTCGATTTCGAAGGTTAGGGGTGCGTCCATCCATTCTTCGTGATTTTCCACTTCTTTCCCCTCTAAATTGTAAAGCTCACAATAGTCTTCAAATTGTTTCCTCAATCTTTTCCCTATATGTGCAGTTAGGGTTGGTTCTTTGCTTTCTGAGCAGGATATAGTATTCACTGTGCGGTTGCCTTCCGGTAGTTGAACTTGTTTGCTGCGTTTGGTTCTATCTTCCGTTCCAGCCTTTTCGATATATTTCTTGAGATCCCCTGCATCTATCAGCTTTTGTATCACTATCTTGAGATTTTTGCACTTCTCTGTTGGGTGCCCGTTGAAGCAGTGGAAATATTAGTATTCTTTGGACTTCTCTGAAGCCGGTGTTTGCTTCCCCTTAGACCAGGGCCAGTATAAGTTTTCGAGGTCCTTGATCTCCTTTAAGATACGGGAGTAGCTGGTATTGAGCTTCGTGTAGACTTGATCTTTGAACCTTCTACCATTCCTTTTGTGGTCGTCTTTCGGATCCCTTTGGTTGATCTTCGAAGCCGGTGGTTGCTTCCTCTTGATCCTCTTGCTTGCTCCGCAGAATTGGTCCGTGGAGGTCGTTGAGCCTGCGCTCTCGGGTTCTCCCGTTGAATTTCTTCCAACCTTGCATGTTTTTCGATGATTATCCTCAAATCTCCCTCTGTAGCGGGGATGATTCCGTGGATTTCGACAAACAATGGGCTCATCCTGTCCAGACCCCACTTGTAATAGTTAATACTCACCACGGGATCCACATGTCCTATGGCTTGACATATCTTGTGCCACCTATCCGTGTATTCTCGAATGGATTCCTTGTAGTTGATTGCAAGTGAGAAGAGCTTTTCCATTCCTGTGTTCACAACCTTGTTATACATGTAGGTAGCCAAGAATTTTTCGGTGGGCCGATCATACGAATCAATGGATCCTGGCTTGAGGTTATCAAACCAGGATAGTGCGGATCCTTTCAGGCTTGAAGGGAAATATCTGCACAGTATAGCTTCATCGTAGTCCCACCTGGCCATTACCCTGTTGTAATATCGTAGGTGGGCAGCGGGATCCGCGGACCCGTCGTAATATTCGAAGGATCGGACCGGACATTTCTGCGGAATAGTAGCCGTAGCCAACTGGTGCGCTAGGGGGGTAGTGCTAGCCTCTTTCATGACATGTTCTAGTCTTCCACCTCCTTGCCTGGTCTTGATTTGGTTGATTTCTGCTAGCATTTCTACACGAAGACTCTCCATTGCCAAATAGTGCTCGTCTTGTATGGAAGACTGCGCACTCTTCGTAGATTGTGGCAATGTGGCCTCATCTTCATCGTAGTAGTCTGAAGTCTCCGGATGATAGTCTGGGTCAGACCTCCTGCTGTTACACGCACCTCTTCGAGGTATTCTTCTCTGGTTACCTGCCGCAGGGACGATTTCGAGGATCGCCCTCCGGTCTCTATTCTGTATTGCAGAGTTAGCCTCGTCTTGCTGATACCCTAGCTCCGTATTTTGGAGGATCTTTTCTCTCAACTACTGATTCTCTTGGGCTAGTAAGGCCACTGCGTCCGTATATGTCTTCTGATTCCTTTTTAGCTCTTCTATATCCGCCCATATATGCGCAGACTGGTTTGATTCTTGACTTAGTGTTCTTGTTTGTAGTTGAGATTGTCCGTCGGGAACTGCGGTATTGACTTCTTCCACCAGCTGCACAACCGGTTCGATCATACCGTGGTATCCTGCTTGTTGTTGTGCATTTTGTCCATTAATCGGCGGCATGCCGTACGGAGGGTCCTGGATTACCGAGTCTATTGCTGCTTCTTGGGGCTCAGTAGGTCTGGATGTAGCCATCGCTTTGGAGACGGCCGCTTGAGAAGCTACCACAGTAGGTGTAGCGGCTTTTGCCGCCGCAGCCTTCTATGCTTCCATTGCAATGATGCCCGCCTCTGAAAGTAACGCTCCTTCCGCTCCATTCTGCGTCTTGCCCCCGGCTATGAGTCTTTCGCCTGTCTGTTTGCTCCTTGTTATTATTGGCATAGTCCTAGGCACATCTTTTGAAGGTACCTTCGATTTCCCTACGTCCTTGTTCTTTTCCATTGCAATATTCTGCAGAGAGGGCACGGAGGTAAACCGAGACAAAAGATTCACGGGTTAGCTGTTAGTTCATGGTATCCACAAGCTAGATTTCTAGCGGCATAGAGAATATTCAAACTACTGGTCTTGTGAATAGTATGGAAAACATGGGTAGATGTACAAAATCAATTGAGATAATGGGGTCCAGGGGTTGTTATGAGGTTTCTGGTAGAAAATAAGTATATAAGAAAAAGTTAAAATATAGATCCGTCGGTTAGAGGTTATAAAACGCCCAGATCTGTTGGTAGAAAATACATTGTTCACAAATATGTGCGAAAAATAGCCCAAAACACAGATCTGCCAGTTAAAAGTCGTAAGAGGCCCAGATCTGTGAGAAGAAAATACAAAGAATATAGATATGATGTGAAAAATGAATTTAAAACGCAGATCTGTCTATGTTCTAAGTAAAGTTTTTAATGGGGAGGCTATGAAATCACAGGAAAAGATAAATCTTTTTACCGGGACAAGAGTCCCTGTTTCTAGCGCCAAATTGTGAACACGCAAATCACGTAGCCATCTCCGTGTCCACAACCAATCTTCGCATGTACAGAATGCATGCATTAAAATACGAATATGGTGTGAGATGCTGGGATAGATGTTGATTCATTGATTCCAAACCCCGCGGGTTTTTCATGATCTCCTCAACATCCATAACGATAGATCTAAGAAATATATACGAATATAAATGTAGACAAATGCGGAATGTAAATGAGACAAGGATTTATGTGGTTCAGCACTAAGGCCTACATCCACAGGTCTGAGGGGGGGGTTTCACTATGTGGTAAACGATTACAAAAATAGTCGAAAGACTTTGGTGATCTCTGGAACCCGAAGGTTCACCTCCTACTTACTTCTCACTGATCTCTCTTATTCTCCCTCCTTAAAATTTCTCTACCCCCTCATGTAATAGGAAGGGTCATATATATATAACTAATCTATGTGGGTCCCTTGGCAAAGAGCTGTTGTAACCTTATCTTCTTGTGTTTTGTGCATAGTCCGCGGACCTCTCTGTCATCCCGCGGCTTCTATTATTCCTACGCTCATCACGCTGGCCTACCCTTGTTCTTGTCGTTGGTCAACCGACACGTGCCCTTCGCGCCAGGCGGTGTCAGTCCTTCCCTGTCGCGTCTGTGTCAGTTTAACTTTCCATAGCCGTTGATCATATCTTGCCTCGTGATGAGATAAAGTGTAGTAGGGAAGTTCTTTGGTGTTACGCGGGTATACCTTCCTTTGATGTTCCTTCATCTTCGATCGCTTATCTTGACAGATGGCGCACTATCTAGACCCACGGATGTTCCTATGTGTCACCCACCTTTGTGACGTGGCTTCCACGTGGGGATGCTAGTACACGTGGCGAGGGAGGTAAATAAGTGTATCTACAAAAAAAATTTATACATGTTAAGGGTGGCTTGATAATAATTTCAGCTAGGTTTGCATTGTCATCGGCTAGGTGCAGATCCGCCACTGGTCAGGTGGAATAGGAGCTCAATGGCCCTTATTTTTACTAGCAAGCATTAGCTTTCGAAATAAAAAAAACTGAATTATGGAAACGAAGATAATATTATTATAGTTTCTATATCTCATAATTTCAACGTCATTTCTCCAATTTGGATTTGAAAATACTAATACACGTTGTCTACCAATTTTAATTTCGATGAGTGGCGGGTGCTAAAATATGGATTGTACTGGCGGGTGCTTAAAATATGGATTCTACTCGTTTCTGTAGGATGTGCGCATCAATGTAAAGAGGGCTACCATGATATTAGCTTAAAGTTCACTATCTTTTGGGTTTTAAAGAGATAAAAAATAATAAAAAAAAGGTGGCAGAATTATGAAATAATGTGAGAATAATCATATCAGCAAATCCTTTCCCTATGTTGGTATCAATGTTTTCGCAACTTATTGAATGCCGTATATGTTGTTTCCACCACTTATCGCTTGGGTATTTTTAGTCGAGTAATTATTTTGAAAAAGTTGGAACTGAAAAATATTTCTACCAAAAATCGAGTTTTTTTTTTTTTTTTTGTAGTTTCTAGCGTCATAGGTTATATATTAAAAAAAGAGATGGAGTTGTAAAAGAACATAATAGTGTTGCATTTGGTTGCGATGTCAAAAGCATCATCCACTTTGGGATTTTTTGTTCTTCAAATTAAAATTTATTACACTAGATTTTAAAAAGACCTTACATGATTTTAAAAATCTTCTAACTGTCAACAAACAAAGATATTTTGATTTTGTATAAGCCGAAAACTCAATACATCAGATATTATCCTAGAGACTGTCATCATAACCAAATTACTTTCATCCAGTATATAACCAAATTAATTTCAACAAGCGAAAAAGAGTTTGCAATATGAACCGTAAGGATGATCTAATAAGTTTGTTAGTAATAGTTAGTTGTGAATTAGTTAATTTTTTATTTTTAACATTTCAGTTAGTGACTTAAACAGTCGGTCTGTTTTGTTCTTGACTTGTGACTGTCTGTCAATTCTTTCCATCGCAACATTGTCTTGTATATAAACCTCTATCTGTAATCTATTAAATCCACTGAGATTTTTTTTTTACCTTTTTTACCAAATCTTCATGATATCAGTGCGGCACTCGATCTGTTTTTTTTCCTCCATTTATAAAGGCAGGGGTGTATTGGATTAGGATTTACATGGATATTTAACAATCCTAAAAACTCCTAGGTATTCAGTTAGGATATGTATGGAATCATTAAATATCCATGGTATTCAATTAGGATTGTTTTAGATTCCACAAATATCCTAGGTATTCAATTTATTTAAGATTTCTTAAGATAGTTAAGGGATAAGATATATATGGATTCTTATGGATATTTGTAGGCAAAATACGTATGTTATTATGCCATATAAATCTTAACTTAAACCGCAAGAGTTTCGTGGATTTTCATGGGCAATTTTTTTTAATCCCAACATGCTATGTTTTTCCACCACCACACACCACCAACCAACACCAGCACAACCACCATCATCGACCACCGTCGCCACCACCAACCATCACCGCCACATACTAACCACCGAAGCCACCACACACGCCCACTACCGCCACCACCATACCATACATACCAATTCCACCACCTCAATTATTATTTTTACAGGAATTATGATGTCCTTGGTTTATTCAAATATATATTACTAATTAGTAATTTCAATTTTTAAAAATCTAATACTCCCAAGGCAATCCATTATAATCCAGAATTATATATCTATAAGAATCTTAAAGATTCTGTAAGAAAAATTGTAAATCCACTAGATTCGGGTAAAACTAGTATCTAATTTTATCTAGATAAATCCTGATCCAATACACCCCTATAATAGTAAAGATTTTCTCAAATCTAAGATTTACATTTTTGGATTTTTTTTTTGTAATGTTAATCATTCTTCCGTAATTTTTATCTTTAATAATCAATTCTTTTTTTGTTTCTTGAAGATATTTTCTTTGATTTTTTTATACGATTTGTAATCTTGACGAAATCATCATGGGTTCTCCTGCATCATGATCTTCAATTACAAATGTTCTCATTCACCAGTTTAGCAATTTGATTCAATTGAATCTTATAGAAGATAATTACTATATTATCTGGAGAGTATTCTGGACTCCGGGTGTCAAAAAATTCAAAATTCAACCATTTCTTGATGGAACTTTTGTTCTCATGTTCGATTCACATATAAAATAAACCAATACAACCATGTTGGAATCCAGATTTTACTTTGTGGTCAATGCATATCAGATTATTATTTTCTGAATGCAATTAATGATCAAATTTAATAATCATTTATTTTGTTGGATCTGATACTTCTCATGAACTTTGGAAGAACATTACCTCAAGATTCGCTAAGATCCAACTCCATGATCAGTTAAACATATTAACTTTACTTTTCTTGCTGAAGTTAAAAAATTGAAGATGAGTTAGCTACCGATAATTCTAAAGTTTCTAATGATGAGTTAATGGTAACGACTTTTTCCGACTAAATGTTGTTTTTACACCTTTTTGCACTCCAATTATATATTCCATAATATACCAGTTTTCTAGTCAAGTATTGCATAACTTGTTAATTAGTGAAGAAATTGAAGTTTCCAATTATCAAAAATCTTGAACATTTAGCCTTTTGCACTAACATATACTGATCAAATCAGACCATAGCTTTTCCAAGTCATTTCAATTGTACTACTGGTCATAGTCCTAAGTATAAGGGCAAGCTACTATTCAATCACAATTTTTTCCACTCAGGGAAACTATTCTAAACCTTCTCATATGCTTATTTTTGTACCAAGCAAAAAAAAAAAAAAGATCTTCTGGTGACCGATCATACCTCTCAGATATGCACCAATGTAGGACATACAACTTTCGAATGCAAGAGTAAGTTTAATTTTTGTTTTTCAAGGGAAGATTCCTCCTTAGAATATTCATGTTATGCTTGCATCGACAAATATATGTGGAGAAAATCCTTTCCTTGTAGACTCTGGAGCCACTCACCATATTACTTCTGTTGCTTCCAACTTGGAAAATGTTACTTCTCAAAATGTGAAAAGGAGAGGGTATCAAGTACAACACCAAATTTTTTTGTTTGGAAACTTGTATGGACAAAACCTAATACAATTGCAAGTAGATCTAATTAAAAATTCTTGAACAATATGTATATATATAAAAAAAATCTTATCTCTTCCACAATCAATATGTATAAATAATAAATTTTGTGAACCTGGTTGTGTACAATTTTTTTGGACGATCTCACAAATCATTATCTGAGATCAATCTAGTTGTATCTAAATCAAGAGGGTCTGAATCCTTCTAAGCATGAAACTTGTTATCAATCTTTCAAGATATGAAATCTACAAGAACAAGTCTCATAATTGATCGCAAATGATAAAGACTTAAACTACCAAGATTGAATACGTAATACTTGTGTTATTCGTATTATAAGGATAAACAATATAATGCAGAAAGGGAAAGCACAAGACACCAGAAGTTTTGTTAACGAGAAAAACTGCACTTGTAGAAAAACCCAGGACCTTGTCCAATTTTGAACACCAAACTTTATTAAGCCGCTACAAACACTAGACTACTGTCAAACTTCAGACTAGAATATGATTGAAACCGAGTTAACCCTCCAAGCAATTCAGCTGCAGTCGTGCTCCTTACATATCTTGATCCTCGCAAGTCTCTATGCAATTAATTCCCTTAGTTGATGTCATTTACAACCAACCTTCCTCTAAAATATAATCTTATTTGATTATTTTTTTTAAATCATTTAGATTGAGGCTTGAAAATATATTTACAATAGACAATGCTTGAAAACATCACGAATCTGGAACACTTACACTCAGACAGCTGAAAATCTTGGATTACTAACCAACTCTCAAGAACAATCTTAAATCGATCAACAAAGAAGAGTTTTAGATATTTATCTTAAGAAATCACAAAGTCTGAGACGAAGAAAACTTAGCGATTTTTGTATATCTTGTTCTTGATTGGATACTGGTGAAAACCTCGACAATCAATAAGAATAAGATCATGATACACAAACTATTAAGGTAAAGATAGTCGGACATGGATTTTCGAATCCATAAGTGAAGTTTTTAAGTCGTAATTGAACTTAATTATGTTTGGCAGAGGAAACCTAAGTTAATAGAGGACGAGTCTAGTATAAAACTAGGACACAAAAGTAACAAGGATTGGAATTCCCAGTTGTTTGATTCTCTCAATTTATAAACTTTCAAGACTATAGGTAGTTTTAAATTCAAGCTAAGATAACTTGAGATTCAAGAAAACACTCAGTTTAGATGAAATCCTTGTAACGAGTTCATGTAAGCATATGAGAAGTTCTCTTGAAATTACATATAAGAAAGGGTACTAGATCGTATACAATGATAGTTCATGGCAAGTATGCAATATAAACATATAAGCATAATCTTGTTCATTTAACACTCAAGACTTGCATCATGATTCATAAACACAGAGAGATTTAATGATTGAATATATATACCATCAACAAGAGAGTATGGATTAAAGTGAGACTCTCAGTCCTATATCCAAGCCTACAACCATCAGAACACAGTTCAGTTTAATTAACAGGCCAGACAACTTGTCTGAGAAATGCATTTCTTCATGGTGGTTTGAAGGATGATGTTTACTGACTCAACCTTTAGGATTTCAAGATACTTACCATCCTAGTTTTGTTTATAAATTATAGAAGTCCATCTATGAACTGAAACAAGCCTCAAGGGCTTGGTATGATAAATTGGTTGAGGTTATTGTTTAAATGGGATTTACTCTTTTTCATGTTGATATTTCATTGTTCTTCACAAATCTAGTACTCAATTTACTATTTTTTCTTAGTTTATGTGGATGAAATTTTATTTACAGACAATTTTGTTGACTTATAGTTTTCCTATTAAGGATTTTGGTGACATTCATTTTTTTTTTGTCTTAATTAAAGAAAAGTTATACTAGTATTTTTATCTCATGGACTAAGTATATCATTGATCTGTTGCACAAGACTAACGATGCTAAGTCATGCTCTACACCAACTATAACAGATTCAAAGATGAGTTAAACATATATGAAAAGATGAGGGTACCCAAATACACCACAATCTTATATTTATCCACCTATAAGTCCTCTTACCGAAAGTGATCGTCTATGGACAAAATCGAGACAATGCAACAAATTGATATTCACATTTTGTGTGATTGTTTATGGATACGAGATCGATACAATACGGCTACCAAAGTGTGATGCTTGATAATAGGTTCGGACTTAACCAAACTCTATAGGATCACTATCAAGTATATCGTAGTAACGTTTGTGTATTTTACTTTTAATTATAATAAACAATTAACAACAAGATTTTGTTAAGAGGAAACTACAAATGTAGAAAAACCCCAGGACCTAGTCTAGAAATGATCACTCTCACAATTAAGTCGCTATACAAAATCTACACCAACTTTGTATAGTTGACACCGAGCAAATACCCTAGTTCACTTAGTTTCCTCAGTATCCCTGCGCTTCTGACTTCGATGAGTGCACGCACTGGAAAAATTCATTTGGATCGTATTCCAAACAATAAAGGAAAAACAAATCTGTTTGGTAACAACTCTTTCGATTCTTTCAAGATAAAGATATCTCAAGTCATACAACAAGACTCTTCCATTTAATCTAATAAACTCTTTTTCCTGGTTATATCAATCTATCCAATAACTACCAAAGTAGTCAAGTTTAGATTCACAATCAACCGATATAGATTCCAACAAGAAACTATAGAGTGATGCCGATCTCACGTAACTAATCAATCGAATAAATCTGATTCCAGTTGGATCTCAGCCGATCAAGGTTTGTGCACACCCAAAGATATGAGAACCAAATAAGAAATCTTCTTTGTGTTCAAATCTTCTTTAATCTTCAATAAACACCTACACAACACCACTTGAATCTCTTGTGATAAATCACACACTGAACGGAGTCTGTTAACAATGGATTATCACAAGATGTCTTTAGATATACAAATAGTTCTAAAGATCTCGTCGATACTTCGATCTAGTTTGAGTGAATCTTATATCAGAAGAGAAGATTCTCAAGAATAAACAAACTAGGTGCAATCAAAGTTTTAAAAACTGTTAGTCAATCGAATAAATCGAAAACTAATAACACTGCCATTATCTAGTTTCCCACCAACGGTATTCGTAGAGCTTCTTGATTCCACAAAAGTTTTTAAACGAGCGGTCGTAAGAGATTTTGCCTAATTAAGGTACTTTCCTCTCCGGATAGACGGCTCCACCAGAAACAACAAAGATATGAAGTTTGCCTGGCACTTAGGATAGTTTGTTAAAAATGGAAACTTAGGTATTTATAGACCAAAGATATTTGGACACCAAGGAATTTCCAAAATCGAAAATATTCTCAAGATATGCGATGAATAGCAAAATTCGGTTTTCCTAATTCCAATAAATGCTTGTCCAAAATTTCCGAAATCTCTCAATATAAAATCTCCAATTAGTAAATGCACATTACTGATTTTTATTCTCTAGAAATATGTATTTAATTGCTGGTAATTAAAGCATATAAAACCAAAAACCTTAATTAAAAGATTCTCAATTTATTTCGGCTCAGGATCTCCTTGGGTACTAAGGAATATCTTTGAACAATAAATGATAAGAGTTATTGAACGTGTTCAAAGTATGTTGACATCTTTTCACTGTAAATCCTTATTCATATTTACATGGATTTACATTCTTGGAATCAGTTATACCACACTTCCAAAAAAGTTTAGAATTGGTTCACCTGTATTCCAAGATCAATATGTGATTGATCAAATATCAAATCACATACATGGGTTCAATCGATTCAACTAATCACTAGGATCAGTTATACCTTAATATGGAAACACTTGTGATCGGTCACACAAATTACCAGGACCGGTTACATCAGTTACCAGGATCGGTTACATCAATTACCAGAACCGGTTACCATATACTCATGGTATTGCTTGTGATCGATCACACCAGCTACCAGGATCAGTTACACCAATTACTAGGATCGGCTACACCAATTACCAGGACCGGTTACACAAATTACAAGTATCAATTACACAACACTCTGTGATTGGTCACACTAATTACTAGGATCGGTCACACTAATTACAAATATCGATCATACCATCCAGGCCTGGTCCTGCATTGCTGGAGGCCTAAAGCCAATTTTTTTGCAGTGAATCTTGTTAAGCAGAAAGCTTTTACACAACATAATGTCAATTTTCTTTTGGTCCTTCAAAAAATATTATTTTTATAAGTAGACCCTAGTAAATCTGCTTTTTTCCATTTTGCCCCATGCATTCTATAAGTTTGATATAATATCCTTTATCTATCATTTGAAATCTAAAAGGCATTTTTCCAGATTTGTGGCCATGTTCTTGGTGTGGCCTCAAGCCTGGCTTATCCCGCTTATATGGCAGGGCCGGCTCTGATACCATCTCATGGTGACTACTTAGGATCGGTTACACTAATTAATAAAAACTAGTCATACCAAATCATAAGTCGGGTATTGTGATTATTTATACCAAGATAACAAATTTACGATTGGTTCTACCATCTCACACATATTGGTAATCCAAAGATATGCAATGAATAGTCGTACCAATTAGCCTAACGATTTCCCTTTCGATTCATAAAACAAGTTCATGAATGTACTTCTTTTAAGCAAATGTAAAAAATTATTTCCTAGGATGAAATCTTCACCATAACCAATTCACATAATCATAATAATATATACAAGATTATGTCGATGTCATATCTACGAAGTTCGAAAGATAAGCGTTATATTTCGTAGTCTGATTCCCTAATACCATGATCATACAAATATGACCATGTCACATCACTAGAGTATCATACAATATGTATAGTATATACAGCTTCGCAGTTATATTTTCAACATAGCACGACTTGAAATATACGTTAGGAATGAAAGCAGTTCAAGTCAATATTACTAACCTCAAGAGGAAGGATGATGTTGTCGTTGTAGTTCACTTCTTCTTCACTTTCTTCAGGTCTTCAGAGTAATACTTGTATGTATCAACATTCCTAGACTTTTTAGTCTAACCTAAACGAAGTTGACTCTAGTATACAATCAAGTGACTTTAGATGAGTTTTGAGTCACTAAAATATGACAAACAAATTTGACATACCAACGCTTGGTGAGTTCAACCGAGCTATGCTCTAATAAGATGGTACTTCTTTAGATGATTATACTTCTTATAGGTCCCTATTTGGTGCATTGTAGTACATCACTTGAGAAAGACCCGAAATTTGTTATTCAATTAATGAGGTAGGCCAGCATATGCAGACTCCAACCAATGTTCACTTGGAAGATGCAAAGAGAATTTTAAGGTACCGAAAAGGTATTATTGACTATGCTTATTGATTATTTTTCTGCTGCAGACTGGCTGACATTCCAGATGACAGAAAATCAACTAGTGAATTCTATGTTTTGGTGCCAATCTAATCATGTGGTCATCAAGGAAACAAGTCATATTGTGGCCAGATCCATCACATAAGATGAGTACGAAATATTAGTCCAGACTGCAACAGAAATTTATGGGTTTGTCATTGTTGAAGAATCTTCACATATTTCTTTCCTATTACGTATAGTGACAACATAAGCGTTATTTCTCTTGCAGTCTGATTCTCTCAAGCTTTATTAACTTTACACCAACTTACAAATTGGAGATGTTTTTACTAAAATTGAATGTTATATATACCCCATATCAATTTCTTGTCTCTTTTATTCTTCACTTGTTACCGTAACTTCTATCATTAAATTGTCCGGTATATAATTAGTTGAGCCTAATGCCTATTTCTAGAAGATTAATCACATACAGAAGGTGCCCAAGAATTAAGAAGAAAAAACTTAATGTTTCACCAAGTTGTTCCTTTATTACATGAACTTCGATTGGGTCAAACTCCCAATATGTAGAGTACATATGGAAATTTCTATTTTTTACTATATTTCTTAGGCTTAGTTTGGTATTGTTGCGGCTTATGTAAAATCACTTTTCTGGTGTGCGTTGTTAAGCTGTGCTGTGAGAAAAAAGAAGTTAGACATTTGGTAAAGTATTAATTAAAGTTAAAGCTGATTAAAAAAACAATCAAAGTGTGTTTGGTAATATATCAGATTCAATCATTGTTATTATAGCAAATGACAAAAACAGACATATCTCTAAAAAATGGTTTTATTCAATTTTATTGGGTTTAAAAATAATTAATTTTTTTACTATTAAATATAAATATATATAATTCAATAATTTTTAATATTATTATGATTGTTAAAAAAAATATTTTACTTAACCACTTTTTAATATATATGTATAATTTTCAAACAAAAATCAACTAAAATTAAGTAATTATATAACATTTTATTTTTATTGTTGACAAATTAAATGAAATGGTATATAAAATAATTTGGAAATAAAAAATAATAATATTTAAAGAATAAAATATAAGAAATAAAAATTGATTGTATATAAGTTTAAGGGTAACTTTTGTCATTTATAAAATAAAATAGGGATAAAAAAGATAAATCAAACATTAAATATTGGTGGGACCAAATCTTATGCTATTGGGGGATATGGGAATTAATTGGGGGATATGAATTACTTCCCCCAACCCATGGTGTGTGCTAAGGGGTGACTTTTGAACCCATGGTGTGTGCTAAAATAAAATTTAAAAACTTAATATCAAAAAACAAAATGACTTTTCCATCTCCACTTCTTATTAATCTTTTTAGGGTTAAAACTTTGAAACCCAAATGTTCCCAAAATACTAAAACACCCTTCCCTCAAAATAAAATTTAAAAACTTAATATCAAAAAACAAAATCATATTCCCATATCCCCCACTTCCATCATTTCCATCTCCACTTCTTATTAATCTTTTTAGGGTTAAAACTTTGAAACCCAAATGTTCCCCATTCTCTTTCAAATTCTAAATTTTACCAACTTCCTTTCAAATTCTCTTCTCCTTTTCTGCCAAAAGTGATGAAGAACATGTCGAAAATGATAAAGAACATGCCGGAAATGATGAAGATCATGCCGGAAGTGATGAAGACCATGATGGAAGTGATGAAGAACATGTCGGAAATGATGAAGGTCACGTCGGAAGTGATGAAGACCATGCCGGAATTGATGTAATTCAATGCCAGAACTAAATTCCGGCATGCTCGATATAAATCTACTAATGCCGGTAGTCAAGTGAAAAAAAAATCAATTTTCTGAATACTTTTCATCATGTGCCGGCATAGAAATTTAGGATGAAGACCACACCGGAAGTGAGTTTCGGCATAGTTATTTAGGATGAAGACCACGCCGGAAGTGATGAAGAACATGTCGGAAATGATGAATACCATGCCGGAAGTGATGAAATTCAATGCCGGAACTAAATACCGGCATGCTCGATATAAATCTATCAATGCCGGTAGTATAGTGAAAAAAAATCAATCTTCTGGATACTTTTCATCATTTTCCGGCATAGAAATTTAGGATGAAGACTCGAAAATCAGATAACTGTGCCGGAAGTAGACTTATTAAAACCAGAAAAAAATAGGTTTTGAAGATCAAAACCTGAAAAAATTTGTAGTGGCAAACAATTTATGAAAATTTCCAGCAAATGCCGGCATGGTTTTTTGGTTGAATACCATGCCGGCACCGAGCTTTTTCAGCAGCAACAATGGTGGATTCAAAGAAAAAAAATCAAATTTTCAACTCTTAGCAGAAATTCTCTCATCACTTAGGGAAAGTGTGTGATCATCTTCCATTTAAAAAAAAAAATCCACTCAAAAATATTTTTCCCTCCTTCTACTCTCAACTAACCCACACAAATTCAAATAAAAATAAATACACACTAATTTATCCCCCAAATACTTAACATTTTACTAATTATAATTAATCACTAATCCTAATTAGTGGGGGCTAGATTAGGAATTTAAAAAATAATTACATAGGGGGTCACCCAGAATTGCTATTGGGACACCGTTTTTGTCTTGTAGCTATATCCCCCAATTAATTCCCATATCCCCAAATTGAGGGTTCTTTTAAAAGCTCCTCTTCCCCAGCTTTTAAAAGTTGAGGAATTTGGGAAGTGCTTTGGGTAAAAAGCATTTTAAGTTTTATTTACCAAACACTAATTTCAAAAATTATTGACATATATAAGAGCAGTTCCTATGGACTCAACAAAACTAGGATTTCTTCATTTTGATCCCACTATGGACTCAACAAACATGAAAAACGGATGAACAAACCAACAAATTTGTTGGTTTGTCGAGTGAGCTGGAAAAACAGGCGCGCGCTCGATGAAAGGTCGGGCGATCGTGGCACAATCGTTGGCGTTTGAGGCAGAAACGCTGGCATGTGTCTCACAAACGCCCGTTATTCCATCAAACGACAGCGTCTATTCTTAACCCACCATCGTTTGACATAAAATCGCCCACGCCTAAATCTGGACGGATGCATAAATTATCATCCAACGATTAGAATTTTGAGTTCTATAAATACTCTCTATTTCAACTCCAAATTCACACATCTAGTCTTCTTTACTCTTCTTCTCTGAGCTTAAAATTTTTTTTCAATTCATGCATTCAACAAATTTGTCGAAAATGTCTCATCCCTTGTTAGTTCGGCGAGATCCGTATACTGAAGAAGAAGATGAATCTATTTGCAAAAACTATGTTTTTTTATTTTCTCAACTTGCTTCAGCAAATTATCCATGGGAGAATTTTTGGGCGATTATTCACGACGGGTTCTGCAATGACACCCGTAATCCGAGTCGTCGTGCTATATACAAAATAGAAAATCGTTTTGGTACAATTAAGAAAGAAGTAAATGAGTTTGTAGATTTCATTATGCAAGTCAATCAATATAGACTGAGACTATAAACTGATGCTGAGATGGTAAAAAGATCTTTGGCAGAATGGCGAAGATGGAAAAATTTGGCTATTTGTTTCGAAAAATGTTTTGGAATCCTTAAAGTGTTGAACAATTTCAACCCCTTCTTTGTAGTTGTTGTTCAACCTAGTACTTCTCACCGGTCAATCTAATGTAAAATGTTTAATTTTAAACATATGTAATTCAGTGAAGCTAATGTAAAACGCTTAATTTTAAACATATGTAATTTCATTTAAGTAGTACTTTTAAAACTAGAATTACAAATGTAGCATAACTAAAAATTACAATATCTCTAACGTCGCTCATCGCTACCCTCATTGTTATCTTCTGGAGTCAAGAATTCTCCAAGACCAAGGATATCCCCAGCTGCCAACATATTAACTAAATTTCCATAGGGGGGAAAACTGGTTGAACAACATTAGGCGATTGGAAATCACTCGGCCCTCCAAACATATAAGATGTTTGTTGTTGTTATGGTGGTGGTGTAACAATGTAGCAATCATTTGGGTTGTAGGGCGAGAATGATAATGAAATGCGCCTAAAATCTAGCTGAATTACTTGAGGTTGAGATACAGGCATAGTTTGCGGTGAAGTATTGTGTCGTACGTAGATGTGGTGAAGAACTCTGTCGTACTTGTGTTTCTCCCACCACTGTTTCATCACTATCGTGCCATGATTTGTTGCTCCCGGTAGAATCGGTAGAGTGTGACCGTACATCATCATTTACAGCTGGACTCAATCCAAACATTGTGTCCGTATGCCATTTCCGACACACACCCAAGTGTATAGCCTCCATTTGCTGATTCATCCAATACATATCGCTCAGTTGGCTCTTCAACTTTTCGTAACTTGCATCCATATTGTAGTAAGGATAATCACGTTCCATAGCTTGGGAAACAATGGGGATCGTGGTTGGCACCTTGTGAAGTAATACTTGGCATCTCCCAATGAATTTAGGGCATATTTGATGAAGATGATGAAGAATTTGCACCCGTGGTGGGGTAAGTCATAAAGCATGGCTTTTTTGGAGGTGGCTGGATAGGAATGATATTTGCATCATGAGCCAGGTGTGATAACCCTGGGAAATCAAACCCATAGATGTGCATGTTGTGTGTCCCAATTACAGGTTTTATAATCGACTTGTACCAGGTGACAGACTGCGCTTCACCAATATTCCTCTTTGTATTTAGTTCATACCTCTCCTAATTGATTCTTCTCAGCCGATCAAAATCTGATCCAGAGGTTTGCTTCTATTGTGGCGGATTAATTTTAATTGCATATATACCTTATATTTGGTACTACAGTCTTTCTCCCAGGTACCAAACCCCTTTATCCAAATTTGGAGTTTAAAAAAAAACTCTACGGAGAGAATAATCAAGAATATGTTCTCCATCATTACCACCATTCTGAGGAAAATCAATGTAATGGTGAACAACAACATTCTTGTGGCTGTGAGTTATATGTTGAAACCTCTGAACAAAACTGGAACCCGGGACGTCACTGCCAGTATCCTTCTCCCAGTGGTCGAGACGTACATGTCCAAGATTGGAAATTTATAGGTATCGTCTTTAAGGATTGGTTTACCAACAAGGAAGTAGGTATACCACCAATACTGTAAATTACTCTATAGTTTTAGTATTTTGACTTAATCTACATTTGTTCATAAAAAATTAAATTTAAAAATAATAATTTTGGTATTTACCTATATGATGCCCCAGAAATCAGTGAAGTTAGGTATACCCATGGACGCTTGATCTAGCCCACGGTATATTTTTGCTAAAATTGCAGAGCCCCGGTCATAATCTGATGTTTTTTCTAGATCTTCTAACGCTTCAAGCCAACCAACAAGAGCAACAGAAGTTGAGTTTGGAAAGAACGTCTGACCCAGTACCCATAAGATAAACACCCTTTCAAGTTCAGGATAGTCATCGACATCTTCTGGGTTTCTGCTTTGGGTAAGGAAAACCTTCAACGCTGAACATAATATACCACCTCCTTTCAATTCTTTATGATCTTCATGTATATCTGCTTCTATAAACGAGGGAAAAAGCGCATGCCATTTACTATTTGATATCCATTAGTCTTGGTTGTATGGTGCTGGATCTCCCACTCCACTTGGGATCCCACAAATGAAATACAAATTAAGGGGCTTAATTCCTATTACAAAAATAATATCAACTATGATTAATTCTTTTGATTATTTAAAAAATAAAATTTAAGTTAAGTTAAACAAGCTTACCAATTTCAAAATCCATAAAATGGAACGCGTGCGTCGTCGGTCACCACCTTTCTATCAATGTTGTCGTAATTCTGTTGTTGTATCTTCTAGGCTTCACACTATAAAGCGCAGACGTCAGGGATATCTATCAACCCTTTCTCGGACTTGAGGTGGTAGATATTCATAAACAACCTTTAGGTATGAAAATCCACCTCGATCTTGATGCTACATGACCTTGGACTAATGATGGAGCAACAACGACACTCGGTGAAGAAAACTCTGCTTCCCGATTTTGAGAAGAATCTACAGCTGTGGCAGGCCGCGGTACCGGTTCATTTCTTTGATCTCTTCTTTACAATATTGACTGCTTTTCTCAATAAGTTGCTCATATTGTATCAAAAACTTTTGAATTGGAAGAGTTTTGGAAGAAATAAATAATAGTGGTGTGAGTGAAAATGAATTCAGTTGAAGGATTTTATAGTTTTGAAAATTATAAACGTTGAAAATATGAACGTTGGAGAGTTGACCGTTGACGATTTAGTTTTTCATGCCCGCGTTTGTGTGACCAACACCAGCGTTTTTGTCCTGCATTTGCGTCTAACGTTAACACGCCGCGTGTAACCTACACACGCGAACGGGTGTCCGTAGCCCTGGCGCTTGATAATCAACGCGCACTGCTGTTCCCATAGTGGTGAAACCTATTTGGTCATCTACCTGGCTCAACAAAAAAAATGAATTTGTACATTATCATAGGAATTGCCCTAAGTTTTGAAAGTGATATTGGAAAAATAAAAACATTCCCAAACCCAGCCTTACTTGCATCAAAGAAAAGAAAAAGAAGTTAATAACACACCCGACCTCATTTAGTTTACGTTCTATCTGCTCCACACTCGAGCAAAACAGGTTTTGTACCGCACAATGACTGATATCTTTTCAATCTCCATATTTCCAAAAGATGTGCACAAACAAGAAGAAAACACCCAAAAGATGTGCTAACTAATTGTTCGACACAAAAATGTTAATTTCTTCGTGAAAGTAAGTCGTAAGATCCTTCCCCGGGAAAGGGATAGTTAGATGACAGTAACCTAGTAGATTATGGCTAACCACACAACATATCCTATCATTCCCAACAACAACTAATAAAGAAAAACAAAAACTGATAATAAAACTCCATTAATCAAATCAAATGGGAATAGAGTATTGCAAACACCAACACAAATGAATATCATATAATTCTTCCACTTCCAGAGAACTTGAGTTGAGTTATTCAGTATGCTACTTTGTTTATTATATATAAAATTTGTATCCAAGATGGTATAAACTATAAATAAACTGACAGACAGCTCCATCATTGAGAACAAGGTAGGCCTTGGATGTTATAAGGCTGGAATTGTGTCTTTCCCATGTTACCCTTGGTGATGGAAAACAATGACACAAATTTTTTTTTAGAGAAAATTGCAAAACATATCAAACCCAGGGAACTGAAATCGCAAAGACTTTTTCTATATAATTTTAACAGATACTCGTACAAAACATAGTATTAGAAGAAACACAAGTGAGCAAAAGAAACCATTAAACAATCAGAAATCATATTTAGTTCTCCCACTCATTAAAATAAGGCACAGCATATCGGGAATGCTAGGAGCGGGAGAGGAATTATAAAAGTTCCAGGACTCCAGCATTAGTCTTTTTCTTGATCCCTTGAAATGAACAACCTGTTGAAGAGCATCAAACATATTGAGTATATCTAGCAACTAAAATCTCCAGATAACTCGATTCAACAATGATATTTGGTCCCACAAAGAGTATTGTTCCAGTGGTTGGATTAGGAAACCAAAACATAAGAAACGGGCGTAGTTTTAAGAGAACTTAGGTTTATGGGTTTGTTTACCTTAACATCCAAGGGCATGCCATGAAACTGCCCTGCTCCCTCTGGGGGTGTCCAATTATAAATCGCACATGGTAAGAAGAGAGCTGATGCTCCGTGAATTTCGTCTATAAAAGGTTGTGGTCTAGTAAATCTTTTCGCATCAAATGAAGGATGAGACATTACAATCCAAGCCAAGGCTTTTTGGTCTCCTAGCATTCGTGAAGCTTCCATGTATTTGGAGCTGTATATTTCCAAAACTTCTTTTAGAAAGACTTTGGCCCTACAACCCAAGATTTCCAGTTTAAATTTCAAAAGTTGATAAAATATTCACTTGACTAACTAAGAAGAGTTGATAAAATATTCACTTGACTAACGAAGAAGAAAAAGCATGAGAAATGCAGGGTTGCTGACATACCTAAGAATTCCATCGTGTGTTCCCCTCACTGCTATAAAACCTGAATTTAGAGGTTGCTCCTTGTTGTTCCGGAAAGTTAGAGCGAGATGAAACTTTGGATAGTTTTGAAATATCTGGCCTAAATCATCAACAACTGACATATCGGAGTCTGTGAAGATGTAATGATGATTATATTCTTGCTTGCGGGAGTGCTCCTCAAGCTTCATTTCTAGAAAAGCCTGAGCATAGAAGATCAAAAGCATAAGCAAGCAGTTGAAACAAGGTGGTGTACTAAGGTATTCGATCACAGCAGAGTAGAAGAAATGAGATTAGACAAGTACTCTAATTGGGAACTCAAAAATCTAGGGTATCAAGCAACCAGAAAAATTATCTCTGTACAAAATATATTACTATTGATAATGCAATGTACTCTTACAATGTAAGATTTGATTCTTTGAAGCATCAACTTGTCTCGCGAATATTCACCTGCAATAGGAACTACATTAACATTATTTCTGTGCATTGAAAGATCTGAAGCTGGATCAGTGAGAATGACTACGTTGCTCTGGGGCATTGACACCTGAAGAATGTCCAGTGTAAAATTTCAATTAACCTTGGTGAGACATAATTACAAAATGGGTTGCTTATTTGGCAAGTGCTTTTCAGCCTGGTGCTTACATCCCAAAGAAAGAAAAAGGTATATTTGCACAGTTACGCTTCTTTAGTTTCCCTTTGATCATTTAAGACTACGTGCTTTAATTACTACAATGTGAAACCTTTCATAATCATAGGTTGTGAATACCTTTATGAAGTTAATAAAGACATCCAGAATAGCCAGTGATCTTTCCATTTTAGTGTATGAAGTTTCCCCAACAGTTACCGACTTTGATGATTTCTCCCCCGCAGAGGTGTTGTAAATAGTAAAGACAGTTACAATCGAGACTGTGTCCTCCGAATTCGGTATTTGTGGCAGTGCTGAAAGCTGGTCCTTGTTTAAAGCTTTACGGTCTGAAGACACATACGCACATCAGCAAACATGTAATATCGAATCTGGCATGCTAACAGTTACAATCGTGCACGATAAAGAACAAAAGTACCTTGACATTGCAATCGATCACGTAAACCCTGACCAGCAGCAGGGCCCAGAACTAGGTGGTCAAACTTTTCCTTGTGAGACTTGTGTGGCAAGGTCTGGTGCAATTCCATAACTGAAAAATGCAACATAATCGCCTGTGACTAGTGAACTTCACTAGCAAACATATCTATAAAAAATACGATTCGGTAATAGGATAGAGGAGAAGAGCCAGTTCACCCGAAAATAGGTAAGGAAGGAAGAATATGAGAGGAAGACAAAACAGAAATCGACGCCATCCTTTGCAGTTTATCATGACTCACAAACTGCTCTAAGGTTCTGAGGCAAAGGACACAATCAGCGAGGGAAGAGGAAACTGCTGAATCATGGATGCAGGAATTGCTGTACCTGCTCCAATAGTTTGTTGCTCCACTTCATCTAAAGAGCAGAAAAATGAAAGAACTAACCAGCTAACTATTAAAAAACACCCATTTTACTCTTCAGAGATACCGACATAACCTCCTTACAACCTGCAGCATAAGTATAGGTAGGTTTTCATATTAGTCAGAAAATTAGCTTAAAGGAATAAATATGGTTTTTAAGGTAGTATGTGACGAGGAGTACAAGAAGAAAGAAAAAAGAGAATGAGGTATTTATAGGCTTATAATCATATTCCTGGACATGAAAAGACTAAGTGAAGCATTCAGTCGAGGAGTGTTTTTACTCGCCAAGAATGCTTTATCTGAGATTCTTGTTATGTTACTTGATGAAATTCTTCATTCAATACTAACAAAGGAAAACAGGTTAAGAATCACGTAATTTGTTGCTAAGCAGGTACTCCTACCTTAGATGGTCAAACAGTCACACCATCCCAGGCATCTCTGTAACCCTAACAAAATCTAATCACCAGTTAACTTCGAGTCAATATTTGGTTGAACAAGAAGCGTCAAGTAGCCTGCTGCCTGTAATACAGATCCGGTGGGGATGTGACAACTGGAAATGCACCCAGGCACCAATAGATCTCACAAAAAAACCCTTTTTGCTAGTCGAGGGTTTACTCATAAGTCATAAATCATAATAAATGAATGTGCTATGTAGTTCAACTGATAAGGGGATAAACATAGAAAGAAAATGAAAAAGGCTTGGAGAAACACTGAACAGGCCCTAAAGTTCCAATAGAAACAGCTTTAACCAGAATTTTGACCATGGGTGAATTTCGAAAAGGAAGATTAGAAAATTATCCATCACAATTGGTACATCTTGAATTATATTAAAAGCCTAGATGCCAAAGAACATTTATTTAAATGATTTTGCAGGTGGATCCTCGACATCAGAATCCAGTTCCCACCAAGGCTTAGTAATTTCTTTCTGGATATGAGCCCCAAAAACCTCAGAAACAATATCTTCGACATCCCCATCCTTGTTCTCAAATTCAAATTTGTCTATGTCAGATTCATCTTCCTTTGACTCTGGTTTGTATGACCACTCAAGTCTTTTAGGCACATGTTGATCCTTCCAACGTCCCATAACTGATACTGCCTCCTTTTCAGCTTTACCTAACATGATTTCTTGCCACGAAAATTCCACATCTGCACATCTTTTTAGAGACCCATCTTTGCTATCTCCTACGACAACCATCGTAAGACCTCTTTGTCTTGCTTCCCTCAAAACATCCACAAAGTCGGAATCATCCGATACAAGAACTACACAATCGGCGTGTTTATGATCCATCATTTCAACCATATGGTCCCGCAACACAGCATTTGCATCCTGGGGCTTATCCGACACAAATTGTACCCAAAACCCAGCCCTCTTAAGTTCATCCACAAGACCATAACCAACTTTTGGAGTCGAGACATCCCTGGCAGCATTCTTATACTTCTCCATCTTCATTGACAACTTACCATCCAATTTTATTCTCCGAGACCCTCTGGATGATTCTAGGCGATTCAAACGTTTCACCTGTTCCCGCTTGTGAATCTTAAAATGATTAACAAGCTTATCATTTGTATAGAATTTCCTCCCACAGACTTGACATGCAAAAGGGACAAGGGGATTAATCACGCCACTGCTCTCCAACTGATTCAGTATCTTCCTCTCTTTCCTTAATTCTTGAACAGCAGATGGCATATAGCTTAATGCATAAAGATTGGCATATGCTACCTTATACCTTACATAACCAAAAGAAGATGCCATCTTCTTCAGCCTACTCGCTACATCCAATGGTGAAAATGATTTGAATGGTTTATTATCTAAGTCCCAGAATATAGCTACCTTCTTCACATCAATTTTTGACTTTAATGAGGTGCATTTTCCTACTGAATTATACCCCGAATTCGGTATGCTATGAAAAATTTTAACTAAGGGGAGATATGTGTGTTTACAAGGCGATATTTTATTAGATCTTAACGCAGAGAAAAGAAATGAAAACCTTAAAAACTCAACCATAGCCAAATTGTAAAATTTAGTATTAATTTCAGACCCTAAATATCATCAACAGGGAATCTAGGTAAACTTTCAGAGGCACGAACGATGTTTCTGCCGTTCCGTTCCAAAACCTGTAAAGACACGTCGCATGGCATGAGAAGACGTGTTTATGCTATTAGACACTTTTTCGGTAGTAAGAATTATGGTCCAAGAAATGTACATAACCTTCTACAACTTGTATTCTGTCTGTAAGAATCGAACCCCAACCTTATGGCAAAAAGCCGTGCGCTTTACCTACTGAGCTTAGACGGCAAAAACTGAGTTCAGCACGTGTACTATAGCTGGGTAACCAATAATATTCCCCAGTGAATTTGACTGAGTAATCTCAAATCCAATAAAACCACTACAAAATATCAGAATGTATTTCAACACAACAATAAGACTATACTATTTTAGTGTACACTCTGGGAAGTAGTACCTTATGCAAATACATGACTTGACATCTTTAACTGCTTGCAAAATAAAAAAGTAAAAGAAACAGACTCATGTAAAGTAATAAGGACCACAACTACTGTAGTTCTAGCATGTATTCACAATGGCTAGTATTAGATGTACACTGTTTTAGAATCTGCTTGCATGAACAACAAATTAAAACTTATGATTGACGTCTCTACGATTTTGCAGTTCCGCCAGCAAAGTAAACATTTCCTAAGGCATTAAAGGAAATTGATTCATCCTCCCAACAACATTCACATCCTTATAAGAAAATAACATCACTATAAGCTTTTTGATACTATAAACATATCATTTTAACTCAAATAGCTGTTAATTCTAGGTATCTAACCAACTCAATCTCCTCCACAAATGCAGTTGGTTCAAGTTTCTGTAACATTTACTTAATATCGCCTGAGGCAGTTATGTTACAGGTAGGGTCTTCGCTCAATTTTTCTTAATTGGGTAAAAGACGGACATCATGAAATGCTTTTAAATGCCAACAAAAGTACTTAATGGCTCACCTTCTTCGTTTTTTTTGTGTGCGTATATTCTGATTTATACATACTTAATGACCAAATTATGAGATAATTGTTGCAGCTCTGACAATTTGTGCAGTCTAAATGAATGTACGTTTTTAACTTCCATCCAAAACAGCTAAACTTGGTATTCCTTGTACGTACATGGACTGAGTGGAATATGCTTATGAGACCATCAATTGTAATTAAGTAGCAACAGAAGTTTAATTAAAAAGAAAGAAGTTATTTTCATTTGGGCATTTTGTCAAACAGTTAAGGTTCGAATTGAGTGAACCATAGAACATGCATCAATGAAAGAAAAATCAGGTGGATCTTTACATAAATTGATAATCTAACTTGCCTAAATTAATGTTTGAACTTACCTACTTGAAGTTCTGATCGGAAGGTTGGATCTTTAGAAACCCTAAAGTTGTGAATCCAAATCACCTGAATCCACCAAAATGAAGAGAAGTAGAGATTTAACTTTGATTGTGATCGGTGGATTTGTTAATACCTAATTTTTCTGTTTTCACGGTCGTATAGCTAGTGAGGAGAACTCTAAAATGTGACGACTGTTAGAGAGAAGAAGACAACAGAGTTTTTCGTTTCGTCGGGAAGGAATATTGATAGTTGTGAGTAAGAGATCCTTATCAGATGGACGGGTCAATCAAATTCCGCGTTTTAAATGTCATTTGATCCAACGAACTAAACTGAAAGTACACACGGAAATCATAGAGGTCGTACCAAAAAAAATAAGATTCGGAGAGACTGGGGAACAAAAAAGTGAAGCTTTTAGCTACGGAGGATCCGAGACGGAGAGTGAAGAAGACGGGAGAGAGAGGGAACAAAAGGAGTGTTAAATCATGTTGCAAGCCTTGGGGCATTGCCGCATTGCTGTAACTTTGTATGCATACACTTCAGATGTTCACGCAATTTGAGAGCCCTCATTGTAATTGAACTAGACTTTTAAGTGGCTAGTCATAGGCAAATCATGAGCAATAGTTAACAAAAGTCGGGACTCGGGAGCGAGAGAGTGCAATTTTCAAGTGATGTTGACATGAGTTAAGTTTTTTTTTGTTTGTGATTTCGGGTGAGATCTTTTTATTTTGTAAGGTTTTTTCGGGTGTTAGGTTGATTCTTTTTTCGCCTTTAATTATCCTTTTTTTCCTTTAATTTTCTCTTATGTCATGGTTTTTAATTTTGGATCTAGATCTGGATTTTCTAGGGTGGTGTTAATCTACCTTGGAGTGATTTGGATGGTGGTAGTGGGGATTATGTATCCTGTTTGAAGGGAGGTTTTGGAATAAAGCACGGACCAGATGTAAACATTGGTCTTTCGTGTTTGCGAAGGAACAATTGGAGAGTATGGATCTGATCCAATGCTTTCTTGTGATTCGTGTGTTGTGAATGGGGAGCAGGTGTTGGTAGCTTCTTATGAGGAGTTTGAGTCTGATATTAAGTTTTGTGAGGATTTGGTTGTGGGGTGTTTCGTAGGTCATCGTTTTACTTTCATGATGGTTCAAATAGCAGTAAGAAACGCATGGAAGATACATGATGAATTCAAGATGACTATCCACGGGTTTCGTGTTTGTTTTTTATTTTTCCACCTCTGAGGCTCTTAAACATGGGGGTTTTCCATTGCGGACCGATTATTCATAGTTAGAGCTTGGTTTCCTTCGTTAGAGAGGGAGATAGCAGAGATGAAGACTTTTCCAATTTGGATGAATTTTTACAAGGTATATTCACATATGGAGTGTTAAGGTTTGAGTTTGATAGCTAGTTTCATTGGTACTCCACTTATGGATGATAAATAAACTCTTTCTCGAGAAAGAATGAAATATATGTGTTTCTGTAGAGACAGATGTAAGTTGCAAATCCCCTTGTGAAGTGCCTATTATTATAGGTGATAAGTTATCACCTATAATAATAGCCCGTGGAGAATCTTTTGAAGCCGCCTAAGTGTTTCATTCTGGGACTTTTGGTCATTCTTTTGGAAAATACAGTGAGACGCCTAAGGAGAATGTGGTGATGGTTGAGGTATCCAAGTTGGAGCAAGTTGCTGCTTCTACTGGACTTTGGCAGATTAAGTGCACCAAGAGGAACATGGGGGTCTCATTCAGGTTGAAGATGGGGATGTAAAAAATGAGGTAGTTGTGGAAATGAAAGGTTTGGAGACTTTTTTTTTTTTTTTAAATGAACTAGTCAGAAGAATGTGCTATAATTTCCAATGAGGCTAATAGTAGTATTGATTTTAAAACCAATGTGGTAGAGGATCATATGCTCACTAAAAATCAAGTTTAACATTTAGGTGATATGGGGGTAGATTTGAATCCAAATGGTTCTAAGCTGGCTAGTGGAGGTATTCTACAAGATTCTACTGCAGCTTATGCATATGTTGGCAATTCTCTAAGTAGTGATAATTCTCAACCTTTGGATGTTATTAAGGCGGGATAGCTAATGTTGGTCAGAAGGATGTAGGGCATAGTGGGGGGGGGAGTGCTTTAAAGGTGGCTGAGAATAAAAAGTCTGGTAAGGGAAGTAAGAAGGCTAACTTATCCATTTCTTCTAATGTTTAAAGTAGGGTGTTGGAATACTACGGATTAAATGACCCACTACAGTATAGTGAAGTTTGTAATTTTGTTAGAAGCAGTAATTTATCTTTAGTTGGACTTGTTAAACTCATGTCCAGTTAGTTAATAGTGATAGAATAATGCATAAAATATGTCCTTTTTGGCAGTTTCTTGAGAATTACTTTCATTATAATACTGGTAGGATAATTGTGTGGGATGGGAACCTTAGATATTGAATATTTCTCTTATTCGCAACTCTTCTCGGATTATGGTGTTGGATGTTTTGTTACCTAAGAATAAAATATTTGTTATCTCCTTTGTTTGGAGATAATAATTTGGTGGTTAGAAGATTTTTATGGATTGGAATTTGTGCTTTTGCTACTTAGAATAACAATCCTTGGTTGATTTTAAGTGATTTGAATTATATTATTGATCCTAATGATAGGATTAGTAGATCTACTATACAAGCTTCTCATTATTCTGATTTCTAGGATTGTACCAAAGCTGTTTAATTCTTTTGATATGTATTATATGAGGCGATACTATAATTGGATTAATCAACAAAAGGGAGAGGATATGGTTGATTGAAATATTTATAGAGTTATGGTCAATTCCAAATCCATGACTTCATGGATGGGTTTATTCTTCCTGGGATATCGGTTGATCAAACTAAGCATGTTAAGGAGGTGCTGGATCATATACAAATTAGGTTGCAAGAAAGACTTTTATATATTGATACTGCAAGATCTGAAAACAAAGGCCATCAAGTCCTATGGTAGGATTTGTAGATATGATGAATCAGTGTCTAAGCAGAAGTCTAAGGTTTAATGGATGGATATGGAGATTCTAATGTTAGATTTTTCATAACTTTATCAAGAAAAAAAGGTATAGAAATAACATCCTTGTTTTTAATGCTAGGATTGGTAATAGGCTGGAGGATACATGATAAATCAATTGTTGGGTAAGGTATTGGTTTTTATAAGGGGTAATTTAATTAATGGTGTTTCTAGAGCTGGTAATACTGAGGATGCTATTAACTTTATTCAATTTGAAAAAATTCTTTAGTGGGAGGAAGGTGAGAAGTTGGTTAGTCAGGTGATAAGATATGAGGTGGTGTTTGCATTGTCTACTATTGATTCTTCTAAGTCTCCTAGGCCGGATGGGTACTCTAGTCTTTTCTTCAAAGTTGTTTTGGATGATCTAGTTGCTTCAATTTTGATTTTCTCAAATAAAGGGAAGCTAATTAAGGAGGTAAATAGTATACTTTCATCACACTTGTGGCTAAGTGTGAAAATGTTATATCTCTAACTAATTTTAGACATGTTTCTTGTTACAATGTTTTTCTTATGCTTTAGCTAAGTTTGTTTTTCTACTTAGTTTATTCAGTGGGTGCAGTTGTATATCTCATCTTTTGAATTTTATATAATGGTTAATGTTGATACATGAAAATAGCTACCCCTTAGCGTGACTAGGGAGTTCCCAAAAGAAAGGATAAGCCCACTAAGAAAATGGGGATTTGGGGACTAAGGCCCATGTCCAATAAGGTATGCCTATAGAATAGATAGGATAAGGGAGGGATTAATGAGAAACTAGAGGTTATATAAGGAGAAGTGACAACAATAGTAAATAAGAGGACTTCAATGACATGTGGCATGATGTAATGAAAAGAAATAATTTTGGAGAAAAGCTTATCAAAGGAGGAATATAGTACAATGGAAAGAGGACTCTCTCTCTCTCTCTCTCTTATTATTCTAGGAAAAGGTATAGTCATTGTTGTGACTAGGACGTGTAAGACCTATATCATATTTACCCTTCAACAGTTAATGGGCATCTTATGGGTTCTTTGGTGCTAAGAGGGGATTGAGGCAGAGTTATCCCTTGTTCCCATAGCTTATGTGATTGCATGAAGGTCTTTGGTGTTTTGCTTCAATAACAAGTGCTTCTTGGGAATTATGGATTCCATCCTAAGAGTTTGACTCATATTTTCTTTGCAGGTGATGTCTTTTTGCTCTTTAAGGGTTCAGCTAAATCTATTGATATTATTAAAATGGTGTTATAGCAGTTGCACTAGTTTGGAGGTGAGCATGCAGAAGTCAGCTTTATATCACTCTAGTGTGCAGGAGAATGAGGTGAAGATCTTGGATTGTGTTGGTTGTAGTGAAATAATTTTTCATGTTAGGTACTTGGGTAAACCTATGATTCCAACTTGATTGTCTTTCTCTTATTTATAAAATCACCAAAATAATTAAGTTTTGGAAAAGCTAGGTTTCTTGCTTATGCTGGGAGATTTATGCTATTAAAAGTTTTTCTCTATAGGATGGTTTACTTTTGGTTTTCGTGTAGAGTTGAATAATGTCTTGAAGAGGTCTTGTAGACTGGTAAGTTCCGCAAGAATCATTGCCCCATTAATTGGGAGAAGATTTGTAAACCATATGAGGAGTGAGGTTTGGGAACGAAGAATTTTGAGAAGACTAATATCTTTGATAATCTGAGGCACATATAGGATTTGGTCTCAGGGAAGGTTACTATATGGACTAACTGGGTCAACGTAAATCTGATAAAAAATCAAAAGATTGTTGGAGTATGGAAGTCCCTCGGGATTGTTCATGGAGTTGGACGCAAATAATGGAATGCGGGAAATAACCAAGTACTCTTTTATGAATATTTTTTGGGTAATTGAAATAATACTTTCTTTTTACTGGACTTTTGGCATCCAAAAGGTAGGCTTTATGATTGGTTACCTTTGAAAATCTTAAACTCTTTGTGCAACAAGGAAGTTAAGATGTGACTGATTTATTCAGATTGGTAAGTGGTACAGGTGTTGGTATTCAGAATGGTGACAAGTTACTTTCCCAGGTGTAACAAGTTAAGTTTGATTCCAATGAGACTGACTTGAGAACATGGAAATATAGTAAGTGATAGTATATATCAATGACTTGAGAACATGGAAATATAGTAAGAATTTATTTCTTCTCAACAATTAAAGCTCAATAAACAAAACAACAATGAAGATTTATATGTAAAGCATACTTATAATTTTATTATTCTACATGGTCCTAGTATTGATTGGTCTAAATTAATTTAGCTCAAGGGTATGAACATCCCTAACTCTCCATACCCTTGCCTTGTACCTCAGGAAGATTGAAGACTAAAAGTAGATTGCTCAAATGAGGTACTATTGATGATGTTAAATGTTTATTGTGTGAAGAAGTGAAAGAGGATGAGGATCACTAACACAAAAATGTGTCTATCAAATACCCCCAAACTTATTATTTGCTAAGTCTAATCTAGAAAATAAAAGCTTATCTTTAATCCGCTAGTTACTTGGCATAGTCTCATGTTAAAGATGGTATATAACAAAAAGTGACTTGTTGTCATGAATGGGATCATGAGATGCCACTGGTGGTGTGTTGATCATTTCCAGCGGTCGATTTATTCACTGAACGTTAACTTTTTAACTGTTTAGATCTTTTGGATCTAAGCTATAACTACTATAAATAGGTGAACTCTTAATAATCACTCTATTCCACCCTAGCAAGCTTTATTTACCACATTTGAAAGTTATTTCTAACAACTGAGTGGAATAAAAGCTTTCCACTTAGATTGGTTAAGTGCCATCCTTAATAAACATAAATTTCTAGCTATTTAGTCAAAACTATTGTCCTCAATGTTCTAAAGATGAAATTAAAAACATGAACAAGGAGAAACTCTTTGATTTAGAAAGATATTACCGTGTTGCATGAGATTGGGTTACCTCCCAAGAAGTGCTAAATTTAAAGTCTTCAGCCAGACTTAGGAAAGATTAGTCAACTCGAACCATAAAGTAACAGTCGAAATAACTGCGGATCTTCAAAACTAAATAGAGTTGACCAAAGAAAAACTCGCAATGAACCAAGAAAATGAACAAGAATAGCAAGCCCTTACTTAGTTTCTGATTAAGAAATTTATATCTAATTGTGGTTCAGGTTCTTGAAAGTTCTTCAACAATCCTCTCTGTACTTTCAGTAAATTGCAAGAGTCTCTTCTAAAGACATTCTAGTTGACCGCTCTGGGGACTCATCCGGAATATTTAAGGTTTCCTTCACAAATAAGGAATGACTCTTTAAAGCATCTTCTAGAGAAATAGAAGGATTGTTTTGCTCATATGACTGGTGAGTATGCGAATAGTAATTGGGCTCATCATGGTACAAACCATAACTTTGAAAAGGTGGATGTCCCAACCACTATTCATACTCGGGTCAAAGTTGAAATGTCCATTTTGAAAATTAGTCGGATAATCATTGTATTGGCTATTGTAATACCAGTTCGATACTTATAATTTTATTATTCTACATGGTCCTAGTATTGATTGGTCTAAATTAATTTAGCTCAAGGGTATGATACCTACGCATTCTTTTATTAGATGGTTAGAAACACACAGAAGATTGAAGACTAAAAGTAGATTGCTCAAATGAGGTACTATTGATGATGTTAAATGTTTATTGTGTGAAGAAGTGAAAGAGGATGAGGATCACTAATTCTGTAAGTGTAGCTTATCTTCAGTTACTTGGCATAGTCTCATGTTAAAGATGGTATATAACAAAAATTGTTGTCATGAATGGGATCATGAGATGCAGTGGTGTGTTGATCATTTCAGAAGTGTTGGGGCTATAACTACTATAAATAGGTGAACTCTTAATAGCTTTATTTACCACATTTGAAAGGAGTGGAATAAAAGCTTTTACGCTATTTAGTCAAATATCGTTGCCTCTATGAGTTTCCTTATTATTGTTGATGTGAGATTAAAGGTTGAGGTCAGTCAGTTTGTTGATGTTGATAACATGTTGTGAGAGACTTTTTTTAATAGGTAGAATATTTATTGTAGACTCATTAAGAAGGAGGTTATTCACTACAGATAAAGATTTCATATTGAGGATGAGGTTATGATTAACGTAGATGGGTCTAAAACGGATTCATCTGGTGATTTTAGTGCTACCATCAGAGATAAAGGAAATACTCTTATTGTTGTTGATTGTGGTGGGTCTACACCCGACTCTGATTTTGTTCATGAATAAATGCATAGTCATGAAGGTTGAGGCCAGTCAGTTTGTTGGTGTTGTAAGGGACTTTTTTAATAGTTGAGTATTCTTGTAGACTCGTTAAGAAAGAGGTTTGCAAATGGAATTTTCCTACTGGGGATGAGATCATGATTAATATAGATGGATCTAAAAGGGATTCATCTGGTGGTTTTATTGCTACCATTAAAAATAAAGGAGGTACTCATGTTGTCGTTGTTGTAGTTGTTTGTAATGGGTATGCACCCGACTCTATTTCTTTCATGAAATGCAGGGAGCTGAGTTAGATTTACCACTTTCTTTGAAGTATCAGTGCCCTAAAATACATTTTAGTACTGATTCAATGGCTTTGTTTCATTTGTATAAACGTAAAGACCATAAACCTCATTGGAATCCGATGCATATGTGGAGGAGGATTAATTATTTAAGACGGAAATATAGAAGAGGGGAGCAACCATATGTACATGGAGACTAATCGCGTTGTAGATATATTGGCAACTAGACATCCTTGTGAAGAGTTTGTGGAGCTTGATCTTACGGGGCTTATGTAAGAGTTGTAGAAGGTTGTCGAGGAAAATAGAAGTCTTAAAGTTTATTTTCGTATCTATAAATAAACTTACACTAGGATATTGATATCTTGGCAGCTAGACACCCCGCATAATGTTTCAAAACCAAAAAAATAAAATATGAAGATATCATAAGTAATTCTTGAATATCCTTCCAGTTTATATATTATAAGAAAGTAGTTCAAAGGCAGGAAATTTTCAGTGAGGAAGGTCTCTTTCATTCCGCCTAGTCAACTTCCTCTGTTAGCCGGGTGGGAAATTTATTCACATTAAAGAAGGTAGTAGGCTGGTGAAAGGGATAACTCATATTATTATTAATCGAATCCTGAATGGTCCTTACTCTAGCAAGTAATATATCAAATGTCTTCACCAACATCGTTAGAAAGAGATTCAACTGCAAAGAGATCCGAAATGAAGGAACAAAAGAAGAAGCATCCTCATTCGTCGGGTCCCTTAGCCGCTTTTCTTCTCTACTATGACGAATGAGTATGCATCGCTCTTTCCTTTGTCCTTCCCATTGAGACCTCTTACTAGTGTAGTGGTTACTCCCGATCCGAAAAATCCCTTTTCCATTCATAAAGAGATCCGATCATCAAAATCAATAAAAAGTCCGTCCACTTTTGCTACTCAGTAGAGTATAACTTTCTTTCCCTTAGAGGTACTAAAATTAATCGAAGCATATGGACCGAGCCCACCTAATCTAACAGAATACCATGATCCATTTTGAGTCTTCTTTAACACTTTACCCATATCCTTGAAAGATAAATTCCATTAAACCAACTGTGAGATACGCCTCTACTAGATCAACTGCTTCAATTAAATCAACTGTAAGCCGTCATTCAGATCGAGAGAACTTATAATCAAGTTGACCAGTGCTAGCTCCTTTGCTCTATCACACCCAACTGTGAAATGAGTTCTTCTATGTATAGCTTTCAGTTAGCTATAAAAACTATATATTACATCCAGTAGAAAAAGTAAATAACCTCATTGAAGTGGGAGACGAAGTGCTAAAACAACATCTAGAGTTACTAAAAGAATATGGAACGGATTTGTATAAATAACTCTCTGCATATGAAAGTTGCGGCAAACGAAGGCATGTGGTAGATCGGGTCTCCCCCCTTTCTTTGAGAGCATTCCAATTAGTAAGGAGATCTCCACCTGCTACGTCTTTGTTATGAATTCTACTGAAAGGGTCAATTTTACAACAATTTATCCTAAGGTCTCCTCGCCAAGACCGGTGACGACAGACAAAGCAACCTGTCTGCTGTGGCTGGGTGGCTTTTTTATTTCACAATAAGACATAAAAGATTATCCCTACCCTAGGTATCTTAGGAGTTTACGTCCATCCCTGGGTGGAGGCGACCAAACATAGTTCAAAATCTAGGGGCTTAATAAACCGAAAGTTCATAAACCAGGTCGGAATCTTCCACACTTAGTAAAGAGCTTATTCACTTCGAGACTTAGACATCATAACTTTTGACTTTTTGTACTCTTTAATCTGGCTCAGTGGCTGACTCACCTGAAGGAGTACTTTCTTGCCCTTTTTTGGTCCGGTTCGATGGGAAAATCAATTCTTTATGATGGGGTGTACTTCTTTTGGGACCATCCTTTCTTGCGGCATGCTCCTCAGATTTACGCATTCGCAAGAGGCCTCAGGCCTTACTTATTTTTATGACTTCCACTTCTCGATCCCGGCCCGGTGACCAACCATGGACTTTAATGACTTGACCAGAGGGAGAGGCTCTTTAGAGACTCGAGCGTATGCGAGAGGCTCAAAGAGACTCGACTGCCAAGGAGAGGGACGAAGGCACTTTCTAGATCACTAATCTCATTTTCTTACTCTTCAAGTTGCATCTGTTGACAGCCATTGGACTATGACTCCTCTGAATCTTCAATTTGCAACCTACAACCTATCAGCTGGGTCATTCCACAGTGATAGTATCACATCATGTCCTTATCCGTACTAGAATGAATCAATTGGTCAAAGAATTCAGCAAGAAGTGGAGTGAGTTCGCGAAGTAAGGTACATTAGAGTAACTCAAGCCAACATTATTTTTACCAAGGGGTGCTCTTCCATACCTTCCCATATGATGAATCAGTCATTGAGTAGAGGGAGAGAAAAACTCTGTATATCGTCAGTTGTTTACAGCTATCGTTCCACTCCAACAATCTCAGCGTCTTCATGGGCCCTCACCTCACCCTCTCACCTATGCTTTTAGGACCCATCTTGTTTTCTGGATGAAGGGAAGTGCGTTCAATCGAGAGTAGGAACTCGCTTCTCTATTAACAGCAACATGTATCACTTAAGGCATTCATATCGGGATCGCCTCTTCCACTTCTCGTACACTGGTTCTTTCATAAGCAGTTAGGTGGAAGATGCAGGTCAATCAAAGAGCACCGGTATCAAGATCTTCAGTTGGATCCTAAGCTTATATGTATTCCTTCTAAGTTCTTTCATGGAAGCCTTGGGGAATCTTAGAGCAACATCTCTTCTTAGCTATTTAGGAAGGAAGTTTGAATTTGGAAACCTCGACACCACTTCTTAAAGTTGAGTTGGGTTTGCCTATCGATGCTTAATAACCTGCTCTGAGTTACGTTTCTGTCCATTATAAAGTTGTAGCAAACTCATCTTGTGGGTGGAAGTACTTGGGATTGGGTTTTGCTGCTCCCCAACGGGATCCTACTGAAGATATTGATGCCACGACTCTAACTAAGAATGAAGAGAACCTTGCACATATAACCATCAGTCTAGAGAAGAACAACGAAGAGGAAGAGAATGACATGTACATGGTCTTCTTCTTTCTTTCTCAGTCCTTTTCTTTTTCCACCTAACCGCTAATCAAAGGAAAGAACCCAAGTTTATAGAAAGGGGTCTCAAGAAAAGGTAGTATAGTATCTTAAAGTATGAAGGCTAGCATTATATGTTCCTCCAAGGCGTGTTGAACCATTTAGAAAGGCTGCCATTCTAAAGAGAAAGGAAATCCTTAAATTTCTTAAAAAGGCCAAACCTGGATTGTCAAGAGCTTCAAGGTCAAGAGTAAGGTAGTTTCCAGCAAAATAAATAAGGCATCCTCGCCATAAATATTAGTGTAATCGCGACTTCGATAATATATGTTAGCATCTGAAGCAGACTTGCTCGCACTTTCTTTTTCTATTGAAAGATTTCCACGTAAGTCTGAAATAACCGTTCGTCAGGACGACTTCTCTTATGATGTTTCTGAGCATCCGAGCTGAAGGGTTTTCCATCATACATTGATAGCCGCATAAATGACTAGAATTTGTTTTTATATTGGAATGTATCAGAGTTGTAATATTCCTATTTAGGTTGTCACCGTATCCGCTAGGTGTTTATGGAATTATTGTCGAGCAGGTTGGCTCCTCAACTGTTGATGAACCTAAGAACATCCGTCAAAACCCACATCTCTTATTTTTTTCTCCTTTTCTTTCTTTTAGTACGAGATGGATGAACACCTAGCTACCTAAGTCACCCGATTCATGTGGACTTACGATCCCACCTGCAGCTCCTGCTTGATCCGAGTAACTTCCCCTCTGTTGTAGTTGAGTTCCTAGTTATCAAAGATTAGTCCACAAAGATAGATAGTACTTGGTGAACTTTAAGTGAGTGAGGGGTGATGTTTATTATTTATTTATTTCTCAGGTAACTAATTATATGACATTACATATGATAAAATTTGCATGTGGTTCCACCACCATCTGAAATGCGTGATTCACGCATCATCACACTTGGTAGACAAACCTATCTAAGATATCAACCGAGGAACTTCCACTCCGAGAGCACCTAACGAAGAATCACTTTACCAACGCCACTAATAAAGGGCCTTTACTTTATTTTATTACCTTGTTTAGCGAGGCCCAATGGGACTTTCTTTTTTCTAAAAAGGAAGGGGAATCAATTCCGTTTTCTTGCACTAACTCGGCCAAGACTCATCAATAAGGTAACTCCATCGTGTGTTTTTTGGATCAAATCCGGTGATAATTCTCCACTCATGTCCTTCTAGAGCTGAATTATGCGTGCACTTCTACCAAAGCAGAATCACGTGTGTACTTGGTGTATAACCTCAGTAGTATCTTCCATCAGAACCCCAAACCAGTAACGAATATGTCCTTTAGACTTTCTGCAAATGGCCGAACACTCATAAATAGGTGGAAAACCAGCTTAAGTTGGTTGTACTTGTCAGTTCGTTCAATTCACACAGGCACAGTGATTGAGGTGCATGCTTCCAAAAAAATGAAAGGATTCGACTTCGAGCTAGGCTCAAACTGCAGTTTCACAATTATTAATTGTCGACATCGATCTGGTTAGACGCCCTTTCCTATGCGCAAAAAGATAATCTCTCCTGCTCGAACGGTCAATATCCGACGCCAAATGCCTGAAAAGTCTCTCTGCAAGCTTCGTGGCACCGATCCCCGCAAATATTTTTTATCTCTTGATTTCCAGTGAATCCTTTTCTCATTATTTCTTGGTTGGCAAATCCATCCGGTGATTTCTTGATTTTGAGAAGGCAAGTCTCTTCCCAAAGGAACTCTGCCCTCTCTTCACACTTGCACCCGCACCCCCCGAGCACTCAGTGGAAGAAGAGGAAGAAAGGAAGAGGATCCAGTATCCCAATTAATCGAGATCTACCCCCCTTATATCTCTCCCATGCTGGCCTTAGATCATTGATCTATCTCCCCTGAAGGAAAAGCATAATGGTATCACTTAAATCGCCTCGTTCATCTTTCTATATTTAGTTATTTAGCCGATACCCCTGACCACTCTCTTCCGCATTAGTCTGAGGCACCAAGATGGGCAAAGGAAATGGCACAATAGATTACTGAATGTGCGCTCTCCTGCTGGTCGAGTCCATAAATGGACTCTCTTGTAATGTCGTAGAATAAGGATTTCCAGTGAATCCTTTGGTCGAGAAAATATATGACTTGGAATCAAAAGAGCAAGAGAAATTACTTAAGATCAGCTTACAAATTTGTGGCACCGTAGTGGAATCATTACCAACGGCGCGTTGCGCGCCTCAATGTGAAAAGATTGTGCAAGCCTTGTTATGTCGAAACCTCAATTATTCATGCTATGGATGTGGGAGAATCAACTCCGTTCCTGTGGGCTTCTGAGGAGCGATGTTACAAACATATATGCCATGGTTCCTTACTTCGGCAGGGTGAAAATATCTAAATTTCACCCTTTTAGATATTTTATCAGACCTATTTCCGATACTAAGTAGTAGTCAAAAATCATACTATTACGCCTTAATTTCTAAGTCTTTGAACACTTTTATGATCACTCGTATGAGTCTGAACCCCCACAAGGAAGGTCTGAAAGAACTCATATGTCCTACATGTGAGGGAGGAACTGGGTTTTGAGAGAATTCACTGTTGGTTTGACATTAGATCCTATTGAGAGGCCCGGGAAAGCTTTCTTGTCTGCAGAAAAGAGAGGATACAATGTGCAGTCAGTTGCAGGCATGCGTGCTGGAAATTAGCAGATGGAGTATTTACTCGATCCCAGACATTTCTGGAACACCTCTAATAGAGGGAAAAATAGTCAATTTTGAAAGAACTGTCAACCTCTTTTAGATATGAATCTCTCTGATTTAGAAGGGAAATAACATGTCTTGGTATATTCCTCAGAGATGGTTAGCTGATTTTTTTAGTTACGATTCTGTCAGATATGAGCATGCTTATAGAGAAGTTAATTTCACTGCAGATAATATGGCAAAGAGAGCCTACTCTCTGAATGATGGAAAATGAATAACTTATGATGGGAAGCCGTCTTTCATTAATGTTGTAAATATACCTGATGTTTCCTACTTTAGATTTTAATTGTTTGCAAGTTTTTGGGGTGGCCTTGCTGCCCGACAGTCTTAGGTACTGACCACACTAAGGGACGGGCCCTGACGCATAGGGGGAACGAGCGAAATCAATGTGTTCCAATTTCTGGCCTTGCAACGACTATCCAATAGACCATGAACTAAACTTCCACTGGCTGAAAGGACTATATCCACCCCCCCCCCCCATATATATATATATATATACAAAGTTTGTTTCTGTCTCTATTCATGAACGTTCTCTCGCAGGCTCTTTCCCCGTGTCAATAATTTAATTTAATTGATATATACCCATACCTATCATATCTCAAATGCTTTGATTTTCACATATTTTGATAAAATTGGTTGGGATCAGGATTGTCAGTTGGAACATCTTAGCATGTCTATACCAAGACCCACACCACTCTTTATAGGTTTACTTAATCTATCCCTTCTATTTTTGAGCTAACTAATGCTAATGTTCTCCGCGGACCAACCCTATCTTATCCCGACAAAAAGGAAGAAGATTGAGTCATGCTTGCTAGCTCCGCTTGCTACGGCGATACATCTTCCCGCTAAAGCACCAGATGGAGAGGGATTCGAACCCCCGGTTTTACTCTGCAAGACTTTGGTTTTCAAGACCTACTCTTTCAACAGATCATACATCCAACTGAAAATGACCTGATTAGCGACACTAACACCCTGCATTTTTTAGAGTGAGTCTTTGCTTATTGCATTTCTTCTAAATGACTTAATCAGAGCAAAGTAAACCGTTGTAATTGGATGGGCTAGAAACTGTCTATAAGTGTAAGGGCTTACAAACTTTATCTCACATTTCCTGTAAGAGAACTTCCCGTTCTTAAACAGAACTCGGCTCCAGATAAGAACGCGAATAAACTTGTATAGAAAGAGAGATCGGCTAGAGAAAAAGAGGAAGGAAAGCTCAAAGTCTTATCTCATATCATAAATATAAGCCAATTAAGTCTACTGCTGAGATAAGTTCATATATATATTGACACTCTTCACCTGGGATCTCGCACATTATGCGACGAAAGAATGGAAGCTAACCACATGGTCTTTATCCCCGTCGACCTCAATCCGAACCCATGTTTTTAAGATGGTGTACACAGGTAAATGCTTAAGTAGTTCCACTGATCAGAAATGTTGGGGAACGCCCATAAGCCTTTGATCCTTTGATGAAGTTTCACCTGCAACAGAGTGGGGAGTGGAGGAAACCCGTACCTCCGAACTGATCCAGTGAAGTAAATGTCTGCCCCACAGATGTATTAGAAATGATACCTCGGGACGGATATAAAGCTAAGCAAATAGCTTATGCTCTAAGAACAAAAGAATGTGTGGGTTGTAAGAGATGTGAATCCGCTTGTCCAACATATTTCTTGAGTGTCCGAGTTTATTTATGGCATGAGATCTTATTCGTGTTTTGATCCCTCCGGGACTGCACTATACTATAACGAACTCTGTTCACCCCATAGAAAAGGGATAATCTTCATGGACTTGCTTTAAGCCATCGAGATTTCACGCCTTTTATACTGACAATCATTCAATCTTCATGGACTTGCTCCAGGACTGCACTATACTATAACGAACTCTGTTCACCCCATAGAAAAGGGATAATCTTCATGGACTTGATTTAAGCCATAGCAAGAGGTTAATTGTGAGGATATCTTACTCAATCTCTTAACAATCATTCACTTCCAGTTGGCTTCTAACCGGGAGCTCCCCACTTGAGGAGGAAAGTATTTTTTTCCTCTTTTCGGATGGTAGATCTTTTTCAGAACATGGAGTGTGAATCAAACCCATGTTAAATTGAAATTGCGATAAAACCTTCCATATATATTAAATAAGAAGTAGTGGATAAGGCAAAGTCTCTCAATCCCTTAAGTATCTTAGGCGCATCTTCAGTTTTTAGATCTCCATGCAGGGGCATCTGGATCCTTTGATCCTCTTTATCCCGTTGCTTGTTCCCCACGGTAGTGTGTTTCTACTTTTTTGCTTCTATTACTCTATAAACCTCTGTGTAAATACAACCACTCATCAAAAACCTTCTGAGTTATTTCACGGAATAACACTCGTATATATTGAGCTCGTAATAGTACCTCACAATTCAAAAGTATTCACTAAAGTCCTTGGTTGGTCACCGGACCAGGATCGAGAAGCGGAAGTCATAAAAATAAGTAGGGTCTTAGCCCCCCTGCGAATCCGTAAATCTGAGGAGCATGCCACAAAAAAGGATGGTCCCAAAAGAGGTGCACCCCATCATGGTGAACCTTTCATTGTGATCGGGATGAGGTAGATGCCTCCCAGTCGGGGGGGGGGGGGAGGCAATCAAATCGTATTTTCCTTAGGTAGCCACCGACTACAGTTATCCTTAAACTTCTGTGCTTGGTGGAGAAGAAGCGAACAAAGATACACTCGCTTGGGGATACATAATGGCTAATGGATGAGACTTCCCAATGGAAGAAGCTGATTTCATATACAAGTATATGTCTGCCCAAAGAAACTCTGACCTCTCGTCACGCTTTCAATAGAATAGAGGGAAGCAAGGGGGGGGGGGACCTTGAGGTTGGGATCCAGGAAAGTAACCTCCTTTCGGGATGCCTGCATTTGAAAAAAAATCCCCCCCCCCTCGAAAAATCGGGGGTACAACAACCTCACCAAATATTTCGCTTAGCAATATGTATGGATTAACTCAAATATACTTTCAAGAGAATCAACTAGACAGTCAGACTCAATCTTAATGAAAAGTATATCAAAGAGTTATATCTCAATTTCTCGATTCAATCCGCAATCAAACAAATAGGAATTTGCGAGCCTGATTGAATACAAGAGAAATAACTTGAACGGTACCAAAGACCAATGTTCAAGGATCAATCAATTTTAATAAACAACCAAATGTTGGATTTACCAATTGATCGATTCAAAGCACAACCTGTGATATTTTAATTATATAACAAAATATAATGCGAAAAAGAAATAACACAAACACCAGAAGTTTTGTTAACGAGGAAACCGCAAATGCAAAAAAACCATGGGACCTAGTCCAAATTTGAACACCACATTGTATTAAGCCGGTATAGACACTAGCCTACTATAAAGCTAACTTCGGTCTAGACTGTAGTTGAACCCTAATTAATATCACACCGATTCAAGGTACAGTTGCGTTCCTTACGTCTCTGATCCAAGCAGGATAATATGCACTTGATTCCCTTAGCTAATCTCACCCACAACTAAGAGTTGCTACGACCCAAAGTCGAAGACTTGATAAACAAATTTGTCTCATGCTAAAAAGTCTATTGAATAGATAAATTTGTCTCCCAAAAATATACCTATGAGTTTTTGTTTCGTCTTTTGATAAATCAAGATGAACAGGAACCAGTTGATAACCCGGGCTTATATTCCCGAAGAACAACGTAGTATTATCAATCACCTCATAATAATCTTAATCGATTAACGAAACAAGATATTTTGGAATCACAAACGATGAGACGAAGGTGTTTTTGACTAGTTTTTTTTATCTTGCCTATCAGAGATATAAATCTCAAGCCAATCTTACAATTGTACTCAATCACGATAGAAAACAACAAGATCAGATCACACAACTACAAAGAAAATAGTTGGATGGCTTCACAATCCCAATGAAGTCTTTAAGTCGTTAACCTACAGGGTTTCGTAAAAAACCTAAAGTTAAAGGAGAATCGACTCTAGCTTATGAAACTAGTATCACACAGGTGGTGTGAGGATTAGGTTTCCTAGTTTCTAGAGTTCTCCTTTATATAAATTTCAAATCAGGGTTTGCAATCTAAGTTACCTTGGTAACAAAGCATTTAATATTCACCGTTAGATGAAAACCTGATTAGATTCAAGATAATATCTTTCAACCGTTAGATCGAACTTAGCTTGTTATACACAAATAAAATGCACCTTCATTTAGGTTTGAGTAACCGTACCTACACTACACCATATTGAGTGTTTTGCAACTGTACACCGCTGTTGCAAATTGGGGTCGCAACTGCAGCCAGCTGTTGCGAACGGGGGCGACGCGAATTTTCGCAACGGAAATGTAGCTGTTGCGAATTTCGAGTCGCAACTGTTTTAGCAACAGCTAGAAACAATTGCGACAATTTTTTTAGCAACAACCTTCTAGCAGTTGCGAATTTTTTAATATTAGTTGCTAAATCTTGACTGAGTCAACGAAGAATGACCTGAAAAAGTAGCGGTAAAAATTTCGCAACAGATTTCAACTGTTGCTAGATATTTGCAACAAAAAAAAAGAAAGAAAGTCAAGTCTTAATTGACCTGGTCAAATATTCCCCACAGTTCAATTTTATCCTGCAACTACCTCATTGCCCTCTGATTCAGTCAATCAATCATATATATACAACAAGGAAAAACATTACAAGAATCACTAGACAACAAAAATGGTCATTTGGATAATGTCTATACACTCCATATTATACCAACAAAAAGTTACATAATATTTCAAACAACAAGAAAGTCTAACATAAAGTTACATAATGTTTCAAACAACAAGGAAGTCTAACATTTTGTCTACAATGGAAAAATGAAGGCTGAAAGACAAATACATGAAGTACCTGCCCATCTATGGACACACATATGCAAGCATGATCCTACTGAACCCCAATTGTTGTTAGTGGTGGAAATCATCAACCCAAATGAGTGGTGCAAATCATCACTCTGTGAATGGACTAGACCACTATGGAGAGAAGATGTTGAAAATGAATACTTATGTTTTTTTTGTTCTAGCTATCAGCCCTTGCCATATCAAGCTGTAAAACTTTATCAACCTCTTGTTATATTGAGAGCCAAGAAAAAAATGTCATGTAAATGTTGATTGTGATACACTTACTAATAACTAATACTGTAAGAGTAATGGTTAAAACTATACTAACCTCAAATGCGCTAGCAACGCAAGAAACCTTAAGAATGCAAGAGTAAGAACTCTGCAAAGTTTTTCAATGATGAGAATTCAATAAACAGTTGTATCGAAATAAATGCAGAACAAGAGAAAGTATAATACATAGAAACAAACATGACACTGAAAAGGAAAAACCAAGAGAGCGCAAAATTTGAATTATGCTAAACATGTACCCTGCCACAAGAATTAAATGAATTATCTGCTTCTTCCTATGTTGCAAACACAATTTAAGAATTCAGTGCACATTTTAGCAGCCATCCTGAACCCTGCCAAAGTAAACAACAGTAAAGTAAGTGATCAGGATTTAACATATACCGGAAAATGAGACCACAAACGAACATGTTGATTTCAACAACTTTTTAAGCAAAGAGTATGAATATATATCAAGTGCTGGACAAGGAATGAGGATGAGAAGAGGACAAGGAGATAGAAAATACCTTGACTAACAAAACCCATGTGCTAGTACTTCATTTCCAAAGTGGTTCATACCTTGACTAACAAAACCCATGGCTTCTAAGTTAGGTAACTGTCAAAAGTAAGATTTATAGTAACAATTATACAAAGAGAGTTGGAGCTAATGTATCAACATTGGTTGTAAGCAGCAGTACCTCCATAAATGTAAGAATCTTGCAGAACCTACATAAAAAGAGAGTTGAACTAGTTAGTACTCAAGTAAGCAAAATACAAAAATATCAAATAAAGTAATATACAAAGTAAATGCCAAGACAACATATAAGCAAAACAGGAAAACAAAAAATTGATTAAAGAGGGAAAATAAATTCAGAAATGCACGTGCAAGCAAAGGGAGAGAATGAGAGGAGAAGCATTAGGTGCGAGTTCAAAGTGAAATTCATCGATGTGATACTCATTAACCCTTTCGTTTACATTTAAGGAAACAAGAAATGAGAAAAGAGAATGAAATTCACATCGCCTAAACATTTTGATACTTCTGATATTTCAGTTTTTCCGCTTGAGAATTTTAATGAGCCCAAAAGAACCCATCAACCCTTGCGGACATGATCAGCATTAGCAAGTCATGTATACAAATATACAGGAATCAGTTAAGGACATTCACACAAGAAGGTGTTGTCTCCTGCTCTTCTGCACATACAGATCTAGATGCATCCGTTGAGTGTGAAATGGACACCTTTTGCATTTTTCTTCTCAGCGTGGCTCTATTAACATCTTTTTGAAATCATATGGCTCTTAACTGGTCAAACTGAGCATTTACCACATAAAGCCTCTCAGTGAGAATCATAGCATATAGTTCCTCAAAACAGCAGACACGAGAATGCAAAGAATCGAAATGATCAAAATGAAGGGTAAAAGCAAGAAGAATAAAATATCTGCCTACCACACCGTTTCTGAGCCAGAATATCATCTTGGGAATTATCAACCACTGTATTCCAAGCCATGGCCTTAAATTACCGTATTTATCTTCATATTTTATACTTCTTTGAAGAATATCTATCTGCTCCTTGCATGCTTTATTAAAACCCCAACCTGCAAAAACATGGGTAGTTAGAATATACAAGGCAATACAAGTTGAGAATATTTTAACAAAGATGTCTCTATCCAACGGAGTTCAAGTTTGCATCTTAACATGCTAGAAGTGAAACCAAGTATCAAACCTGCTTTCATCTTCTACCAACGCCAAAGGTAGAACTATAGCTAACAACAAATTTGAATATTAATGAAACTCCAACTTTAAAGTTTAAATGCAATTAGATGGCATAAGCATGTCATGACCCCACCTTACTAATTATAGGTTTTATATCCGTAAACTAGGTCTAGGATCACTGACTGGTATTATCATTTCTAAGAAAAAACCATAAAATTTAATTCACAAAAGCATTTTACAGAACTTACAAATTGGATAAATTTCTCAACGACTTTTCTTCAAATGTTTGGGCTGTCGTGCCATCTCCTTTCGGAAGTTTTTTGGAGTTGCCATCTGCATATGACTGCAGAACATGAGAACACACTATGTTTATATCCAAACATGGTTACTTGATCTAAACTCTCATTTCAATCATTGAAACTTTCTTAGAGGATGTTATAATAGTTGTTATCCACAAACTATTTTCATCAAAGCGATTTTCAAGTTATTGAAATAAACAACATGACTTTCTTCACGAGTAAAGATGAACTTGGATAAAGCGAAAGCTTACCAACACATATTTTGAGAAATAGATAAGCGAGATAAACTCGGCTTGAAATAGAAAATGTGTATAATTGAAGTCTATATAGCAATATGACTTTTGTCTAAAAATATGAGATATAATATATAGACTTTTGAGTGATAGATAAATTCAAATCTCCACATACCTTTTGTTGATGAAGTTCCACAAGTTCCCTTGAGTAGTTCTTCGTCTTTATTCGATGAACGTCGTGGATTCTAGAGCTCAACTAAACTTACTATCTTAGTCCGATACTTAGCTATAAACTAGAAATCAAGACTTATAGTTTTGGCAACTAAACTTGATAAACAAGATTGTGATATCAACGCTTGTGAGTTCGACCGAGTAATGCTCTAACACCCCCTTGAGTGCACTTTATGTTGCGGAGAAAACTCTTAAAGAGAAACACTGGTCCATCTAAGAACAAAGGGTCAGAAAGCCTGCTGTCATTCCTCTTCAGTTTTCTGTTGAGGTCTATCCCGTAGAGGTACTCAAATTGGATCAGTGATTGATTTTTAGGTTTCGTCGTAAACCTAATTGGTTACTTCCAATTACGTAAATCAATGGTTCAAAACACACTCAAGGACTTAAACATGCGACCATTATGTTAAAATCCCAATGCTCTACCAACTGAGATATACACCCATAAAGGATCAATATAGGCTTAGTAGGGATTGAACCTACAATATGAGCGGTACGTTTCAACCAATTAAACTATAAGCCTCTACAATAAAAAAATCGCTCGAGAGGAATGAAAAGTCTCAATCACTGTCCGCATACGAGTACCTAAAGTCCTTAACAGTCTTCGGGTGGGGTGTGGCCGACCTAGCAGTCGAGTGATGAGGTCTCACCCCCTACGGGTCCATCTCCTTTCAAATAAGTTGTAATTATTTAACTGTTGTGTTGTCAAATTCTTTTTGATTTCATTATTATATAATCTTTTGATTTTGAATGAAAAGAGACTTTCTTGAAAGGAAAAAAAAAATTCATAAGCAAATTGGGTTGGATTAACAGCCTATAGTATGGTAAGTAACATTCTACAAGTATCACAGCTCCCAGCAGACCCAAGTAGAGTGGGTGGGTGACAAACTTCAAAGGATCGAGATTTTTTTTTTAACATTTTCAATTATTTCTCCAATATCTAGATCAAGTATATACGACCCCATATTATAATTAGTATATTAGAGTAAAGGATTGGAGTCAAGGACTAAACTTGCGTAGGAAACTAAAAGAACTAAAAAGTAAAAATATTAATAGTCCATTGTACTTAAGCCTGATAGAATTATTTTATTTCATGTTTGGCGTTTTTTTTTTTTTTTTGAAAAGATTAAGAACAATCTTGCTGGATGGAAAGATAAGCTTCTTACCTTTCAAAACAAAGTTGTTTTGGTGAAGTCTGTTATTAGTGATATATCTTTTTGACAATATGAATGTCTATAAACGACCAAGAAGCATTCATAATAAGTGTGAAATATTAATAGGGAAATTTATTTGGACTGAAGATTCTAGTATTATAAAATTATTCATTTCGCTTGGCATGAAGTTTGTTCCTCTTTGAATGAAAGTGTGGTTTGAATTAGAATGCTAAAAGACGATTAGCAAAGGGCCACATATGAATTTGATGTGGATAATTATAACTATAAAGGGTTAGTGATCTTTTTTATTTTTATCAAACTACAAAAATAAACTGGAACTGTAATTCTTACAACAAAAATCAAATGAATTGTTGGAAGTGGTTCTCAAATAGTTTTTTGGCTCATGAAGTTGATATAAATCTTCTTTCTCGCTACAATTAAATTTTGAAGGTGTTAGACTTGATTAGAGGTTTTGAATAGTATAATCCAGCTGAATAAAGAAGTATTATTCCTCGTGATGTTATTTCCTTAGTTTGGCAAAGATAACAAAAAAATATGGGATTTCGATCAGAACAAAGTTTTCACTACATCTTCAGTTATTGAAAAAATACGGAACAAATTTCATATGGTGAATCAGGTTCATAATGACAAAGATGTATTCATACTTTCGTCTCAAGTAATATCTGGAAACTTCCAAGAAATGCATGTGGAACTGAAGTTATATTTGTATTCAATTTGGTACCGAAATGATATCTATTCGGTTATGGTGTTGATAGATTATAACATATTTTGTAGAGTTGTGATTTTAGTCAGGAGATTTGGAGATGGTTGTGTAACATTTTTCATTTTGGAAACTTCGATATGAAAAAAAAAATCAGTGATAAAAAAAGTGTGGTTCACTACTACCTTATTTGTGACGGACCATAAAATCGTCGCTCCCAATGCCAGTCGGCAAGCTTTAACTTCCCAATGCACCACTCGCTTGAGTATTGGGATGTAAAATTTCACCAAAAGTGTGTTATTTCCAATAAAATTCACGTCAATTTGCTTGTCACAACATGCTTTACAAACATGATATATATTCGAGGCGTATCTCTATACTTCCTCAAGTTACTCCTTGTTCTGTTAAGGGTGGAAATCCATAACTGACAATGGCACTATATTTTTCGTTTGTTGTTAACCTTCAAGTACTATCCAAGCATTGATTCTTGGATTAGTACATAGGTTATTGTAGACCTATTTTCGTGTCCTTTATCCTTTCCAATAATATGGTGGATGCATGCACTGATCATGCCCATGCCAAGGGTGCAACAGCCAGTCGCATGCCATCTTGTTGTGCATCTTTCCTATAATATAAATGTGCTAAAACACGCTTCACTAACTTGTAATTTGGTTTACCTTTTTTCCTGATCATGCCAAATTCGTGATTGGTGTATGCCAATATCGTATAACTCATCAGATAGTATGAACGTCCACCAAATAGGCTGCAATAACCCCATCAAGTGTGCTAATAAAAAATACCTTATCTCGCACACTGAGACGAATGATGTGAGTTATCAAAACGGGTTGCAATCATCTCTCATTAGATGATATAAACAAAATAAGTGCTGGACTGCAATGCGGCTTCCTACATACCCTCCTATATGTATTGTGAATAAATCAAGCACGACCATAGTTTATCTGAGTAGATTTAGTATCTCAAGACAATTAAAGGCAAAAAAATCCTAACACCGAAGACCATTATATCCAAGAGGATATACTTATGAGTGTAGAATTCACATCATCAACGATTTCCAATTCGTGACATAAGATCAAAATCCAAATGATCGATTAAGCATTGTAGCATAATGATGCATTTGCATCATAATGCACCATCTAGTAATAACGTAGCATAATGATGTATTCACATCATGATTTATCCTTGGTTAATCAGCATATACAAATGTTGCATCTTAGAGTAAATAACATATATAGAAATCCAGAACATGTTTGTCATACTTTCACTCCCACTTCCTTGTACATCCTCGGTAAGCTTTATAGGCACAACAATGACACATCCTTAAGTAAGCTTTATAACAACAACAATGAAAAACTCATGAGTAAGCTTTATAATAACAAAAGTGATGCATCCTCGAGTAAGTTTTACAACAACAACAAGTTGCATTTTGCAGCATAAAGCTTCACTAGGCAAGTAACATTAGTCAAAATGCATTAGCTTTACAGTTAGGGCTGTCAATGGGTACCCATTACCTAGAACCGGACCCTGTATATTTAGGTCCGGTTCCGGGTCCTAAATTTGGACCCATTAACAACTTAGGACCCGACGAGTAATTACCCGATCGGACCCGAATCTAAACGGGACCAAACGGGTAATACCCTATGGGTACCCGGTTATTCACTCTTTTATTCATGTTTTTAGCAAAATTACAAATTTTTTTGCTAGTTTTGGCTTTAATTTTATTTTTCATTCTTTATTTTTCTCTTACATTTAATCTTTATTTAGTACATTAATAAAGAAATTAAAAAAAAAATTAGATCCAAGCCAAAAAGCGAAAAATATTAAGTTTTTGAGTTTTTTTTATAGTTTTCTTAATACCTAATGGGTACCCTGAATCGGAGGGTACCCGTGATTTCAAACGGGTACGGTTCTGGGTCCACAAGTTTAGGAGCCGAGAACCATTAGAAACCGGACCCGACCTTTATAAGTAGGGTCCGGGTCTAATGATACATGGGGAGGACCCGGACCCATTGACAGCCCTAGCTTTACCACTATCACCAGTTTGATATGATGCATCATTGACCACAACGATACACCCAGAGCACACAACACAAATTCAATATGATGCCTCATTTCGTTCAATAATGTATCCTAGTCATGTGAAAAATGTGGGGTGTCGCACTATGTGTTATGCAAGAATTTTGGTTCTTAAAAAATAAAGTTGTGTTTGATAAAATTCAACCAAGACGCACAAAGGTGAAATAAAAAAATTATTTATCCAATGAAGCTTATGATAACAATATAAAAGGAAATATGATGAATGGTGTTTATGACCTCCAAGTTCTCAAATTATTTAGGTTAGGTTGCCGACAAGTCAAACGAATTGAAGTCAAACATGGTTTTTGGTAAACTACTGTGATGGTGTAGTTGGAGGTAATCCAGAACCTGCAAGATGTGGATTTATTTTCAGGAACTTTGTGGAAATTATTTTAGGTGTTGTAGATGAAAACATTGGAATTGCTTCTAATTAATTTTATCACACAAATGCTTGCGCATATTTGCTATGGATTGGGTTGTCAGAGAATTTTAAATAAAATTTGGTCAATCTGATTCCAGTTGTTTCATTGCAACTTTCACGACGGGTAATATTCCTTTCACGACGGGTAATATTCCTTTGTTAGTAGTTTCAATGGTAAGTTATTCAAATGACTATAGTTGAATTGGAGCTTCATGACAATTTTCGTGAGACTAATTTCTCAGCTGATATATTATCCAAGATAGGCGCCTTGCTAGCTAGAGGTCGTTGTAAATAAAGTGAAACAAGGCCTTATTTCTTATCCGATTTAAAATGATTAGTGTAATTTTATTTATTTTTGTGTTTGCAGTTTCCCAAGTAAACTTCCTTTGTAATGATTAATAGTCCCTTTGAATAAGAAAATTGATGATTTAGCGGGGGAAAAAGTATAGTAAAATTACGATTCCACTAGTAACATGTAATCGATTGATGTGATCAATCGGCGAAACTAACAAAACAAAACCAGAAACAATTTCTTGCGAGAGTTAATCCAAGTGGACAAACAACAAACTCTGGATTTATCTGAACAAAACTCTGGATATATCTGACCACTAGCCATTTTGATCTCGTAGATGTTTGTATTAACTGCATCAGTTTTGATGGATGTTAGTGATTTTACACTTACTGCACGAAATATATAACTTAGGTATTTATTTTTGTCGAAAAGGAGACAAACCTCAAATATATTGATAATAGAGCTCTGGTCCAAAATAATTAGGGCTGATTATAGGACTGACCAGGGATTTCCAATAATAACAAGTATTTCAAACAGACAACAAACACAATTGCGATCAAACCACTTAGCGACATAGTTACGAGACATAATCCAAAGCAGAATCCTAAACATCCCGAAGGATAGTAGAACAAGTTTATACGACGTACTTTGGATTAACAATAACTCATCCAAATCATATAACAAACGTACAATCCGTAGAGATGTTAGGATCCAAAGATCCAACTATTTTCTAGGGTTTTTCTGAAAACATGGTAAAACAAATGAACTAGGTATAAAAGGATCCAAATATACACCTATTTGTCAAGAGAATTTTTCTAAGTAACAGTAGCAAAGATGACCTAAATCAATCATCATTGGACGAAATCAGTCTGGGTCTTCATCAAAACTATTTGTTACTAGTGCCTTTTGTATCTTTGGTGTTCTTGCTGGTGTATTAGAACCCATTGCTGCTTCTGGTGACTTTGAGAACATGTCGCTGAAAATCTAAAACTAGAACTACTAGCCGAAACTAGTCTATATCTAAGAATAACTAGATCGGCGAAACATCCTAAAACATGAAGATCACAAAAACCTAAAACAAGAAAAACTAAAATCTGATCACCACCAGCATCGAAGAAAATCGCAGATCTACTTAGTATTATTGGTGAAAAGGATGTTGATGGTGGATTTTAGTTCAAGGCTAAAGTTGTAAAAATAATTTTTTGTGTAACCATCCTGCAGAGGATGAGATTATTTTATAAGTGATGAATACTTCTTCACTTTACTAATTCACCTAGAATGGAGCATGTAGCAACAATCCCCCGAATATTCTGTGAATTTTTTCATTATTGATTAATTCATAAAACGCCTTGTATTTCCTGTGCTGTTCCTAGAAGGACTCTTATTGTTGGTGCAGCATGATGACTGATTGTTACTCGCAGCAGAGTAGCATGAATATCCAAGTACCAACAGTGAGGCATGCACGAAATGCCCGTACAGGCTGTAACTCTCGGTGTGTTATACTACCACGATTGAGCATATAACTCTTGGTGTGTTATAGAAGCCCGATTGAGCATATAACTCTCGGTGTGTTATACTAGCCCGATTGAGCATCTAGACTGTCCATAGCAGTCTAGAAACGATCACAATCATCCAACTTCACCAACATGATTGGATGGCCCAGATCGAATCCAATACCCCCAAGCAGGTATTGGAATATTCATTGCAGACCTAACGCGGGCTCTGCATGGTCGGCCTCCCCAAAAGGGGTGGCATAGCTTGCCAAACCATCCAAACCAAGCAGAATGGACAAGAAACCCTAAATTAGGGTTTGCTGCACATTACATGTGTCGCAAAACGATCTCAACCATCATTCTTCGCAGGCATAGATGGAGGGTATAGATGTAGATTCAAAGGGCCCGGAGCATGTCAACATAATCACCGTAGGCCCGTCTACACAATGACTAGTCGGTCAGGACCAACCATGGTTGGTTGTCCCAATTCGTGCGCACAAAACCAAGTATGACGCACGGCCGGCCAAAACCCTAATGTTTGTACCCGAAATCACTTTTGGGCATGAAACACAAAGAATGGATAGTTTGGTTGGTATTTCGGATTCAGGGTTGGGAGATGATTCGAAGAACAAACAAAAGAGATTGACACATGTTTTACGTGGTTCGGCATAGTTTCCTACGTCCACGGGTGAATCCCCTTGGGGAATAATTTTTATTGATGATTTGTGTTTCAACATCTGATTTTCTCTCCTCTTGGATACCCCCCCACAAATGATTTCTGCTCTCCCTATTTATACGATTTTACATCTAATTTTCAATATCAACTTAAATGGCATTAAACTGCCCATTTATGCCTCCCTCACAAAATCTGCATGAAATTGCCTCCTTTATGTCTCTATCATAAATCTGTATGAAACTGTTGGGATTAATGCTGCATGACTTAATGGTGATTTATGTATGAAACTGTCCATTTATGGCCCTTGATAAATTCGCATGAAACTGTTTTGCTGAAATGGCTGGCGGGATGGATTAAATGGCAGGCTGGCGGGCTGGATTGAATGGTAGGCTGGCAGACTGGCTTGACTGGCAGTGTGGCAGGATGCTAGTTGGCAGACTGGTTTGGCTGCATGGGTAGAAAAGCCGTTGTCAAAGATAATTGGTAAGTCAATTTGGATGGGTCAGTGGCATCGGGAAGAGTTTTTGGTCGAATTGGTTAGCAGCGTTGCTGGCTATAAGACCAAAAATTGGCTAGGGGTGTGACTGACTTCGATAGTTGACTTTGACCATTGACTAGTCGTTGACTTTGACCATTGACCTTGAATGGATGTTGACCGACTTTGACCATTGACTGATTCTGACCATTGGATGGTCTGTGTAGACTGGTGGGATGCCTTGGTTGACTGGTTAGCGGGCTTGGATGAGGACCCAAAAGATGATTCAAGCATTAATTTGGCCCATTAAGTGGTATTTTTACTTATGGTACAAACATCGCCCCCTCTTAACCTCCAACTTGTTGGGGGTTAAGAAAATTCCGTTTTCCTAAGTCAATGATAAAACTCTCCCCCAAGTGTGGATTATTGATGTCTAGGTGATTGGCGAACTTCCCTTGTTGTTTGCGGAAATCATAATCAAGACGCCCCCAAGTGAGGCTATTGCGGCTGGGGAATCAACATGAAATAGTTGAGCATGAACCACTGTTGTATGCAAAATCAAGACTGATGGCTGGACTATTCTTTAACAGAAGCGTGACGCTTGAGTGGGGTGGTGTTGCGAGTGAGCGATAAAAGTATTGAGTGAAGCTGGTCTGCAGCAGCCGTGATCAGCTGGACTGCAGAATCAACGAGCATCAGTTGCGATCAGCTGGAATGCTGCAGAAACGAACAAAATTCCACCGCAGCAGCTGCGTTCAGTTGGACTTCCGGAACTGAGATCAAGGCTGGACTACATCAGCTGGAATGCATCAGTATCGAACAAGGTTCCTCTGCAGCAGCTGCGTTCATGGATCTGCAGAATCTATGAGCATAGTTGATCCATCGATTGCGTTCAGCTAGAATGCAGCAGCATTGAACAAGGTTCCTCTGCAGCAGATGCGTTTAGATGGACTGCAGGAACTGCGAGCATAGCTGGACTACATCAGCTGCGTTCAGCTGGAATGCTGCAGCAATGAACAAAATCCCACCGCAGCATTCGCGTTCACCGGATCACCGGAATCTGCGAGCAAGGCCGGACTACATCACTTGAATGCGCAAAGATCGAACAAGGTTCCTCTGCAGCAGCTGCGTTCAGCTGGACTGTAGGAACTGCGAGCATAGCTGGACTGCATCAGCTGCGTTCAGCTGGAATGCAGTAGCATCGAACAAGATTCCTCTGCAGCAATTGCGTTAATTGGGACCGACTGCAGGAACTGCGAGCATAGTTGGACTGCATCAGCTGTGTTCAGCTGGAATGCAGCAGCGACGAACAAAGTTATTCTACAGCAGTTGCATTCAGCTGGACTGCAGGAAATAAGAGCGTAGCTAGAATGTATCAGTTTTGATTAGCTGGACTGCAGCATCAACGATTAGCTGGACTGCAGCAGCAACAATTAGCTGGAATGCAACAATAATTAGCTGGACTTAAAAAGTTCGATAAACATAGGTGTAAAAGCTATCAATAAAACTAGACAACATCGATTGTGTCAATCGTGTGTCACTGATCGCATCGATTGCATCCAATCGAGTACAAAATCATGAGCAATCGACTGCATCAGTTGCGTCCAACCGAGTGCAGCAGTTACCTTTGAACTGGAGTACAATAATTCAATCAATATAACTATGGCAGTTTGACATTACTAAAAAAATATTATGCGTAAAAATATTATGATATATGCTCGCCCCCTCTTAATCCTGCAATTCATTGGAGGATTAAGAAGTTTGGGTTACCTGAAGTTTGGATTTTTGGAAGACGAACTCCGCATTGAATTTAGGCGCTATGTAACTTGCCCCAAATCATATAGAGTGTTTACGTAGCCTTCCCCAATGGAGTCATTTCAGACCATGAGGTGTCACATATCTCGCCCCCAAGTGATAGTCAATCACATTGAAGTGATATGCAACTCGCCCCCAGCAGATAGTAATTGTCATGCTGCTCAATGCTCGCACAAGGGTGCACTGCCTTGCTGCATTTTGCTCGCGCATGGAATTTTGAAGATGTCTGCTATCCGGAATTCGCGCGGGGGGCCAATCCCACTATTCCAGATTTGCGCAAAATTGAGATGTGTGCATCCCCTCGTTGAGAAAATGCTTGCCACATTTAAGGTGTCTTATTGAAAAAAAGTATGCATGAATATATGAAAAGAAAAAAAAGAAAAAAATGTAAATTGTATACTTACCATATACTTACCCTATTGAAAATGTTACTGCGACTTCGTTTACGAAGTGATCAGGATGCTCACTGGCTATGTCGATGTTTTCCAGCGACGATGATTAGTATAGTTGCCTTAACATCTCGTCTCGGCTTAGTAATTGATTTGTCTGTGGGACTGGAATGCACCAGTCAAGTCCAGACTGGATTGGAGATAGTTGCCACGGAACTGTGTTTCTGCAATGGTGAGTAAAACTGTATCGAAACAGTGTTGGGTAAATTCGGACTACAGATGTTCGATCAACTGGACTGTAGGAATTAAAAGGGACTGTGGCAGATTGATCAACATGCCAGCAGTTGTTTCTATGAAACTGGATTACAATAGTTCGATCAACTAAATGTAACAGTTATGTGGAAAAGGACCGCAGCAGTTCGATCAACTGGACTGCAGTATTTTCGGTGTGGATGTGACCATTTCTGGTGCCGTCATTTTAGATTTCTAAAAATTTAATTTTCTTCGAAAGTTTAAATTTCACCTTCACGATGTTGGGAATTGAAAAACGATCACAACGGGCCGAGAATCACTCAATTTGGGCTCACGAAGAAGAAGTTATCGATAAACTGGTCAGTCATCGCCTTGCACCAAATTTATTGATGTCCTGGTTCCACCCAAAAAGTATTATTCTCCAATTGTAGAATTTTAACTTCACGACGTTAGATATTGAAATGCGATCACAACGAGCCAAAAACCACCCAATTCGGACGTGAGACGAAGAAGATATCAACGAAACAATTTTTCATCCCAAGCCCAAGTGGGGTGTACATATCCGAAAAGCAAGAGAAGTGGGGTGAAATCATCTGAGGGCCGTGAAATTAAGTTGCCCCCTCTACATGTGATCAGGGCCACATTATTAAGCTGCATCTCGTTTCGCCGAATCGGTACCATGGAACTATCTTGCATCGCGTTACACGGAATCAGCACCTCCGGATAATCCCCAACGATTAATCGCAGTAGCCGACTAGTCTCCGACTGGTCGCATAAAAATCGCCCGTTGCCGCTAAACTTTGGCTGCTGGCTCTGGCCGCCGGTTTTGGTGTCCGGCTGGGTCGCCGCCGCCGTTGTGTCTGGCCGCCGAGTTGCCGCCGGCTCTAATCACGTGATGTGCATCAACGGTCATGATACGCTTTACATCGAAGTTTTGATGAAACTTGAAGCATGGAAGTTTTCCTGGAAATTGAGTTTTGATGTAGCAAGGAGCATTGAAGTTAGATACACCCAATAGGATCCACGGTTGGATAGCGAAGATTATCGAACTTTGATGTAACAAAAAGCATCGAAGCTTTTTCCTTATAACAGATTGAAGTGTGTGAACAAAACCTTCGTTAAAGAGGGTTAACCGAACGTTCAGAAGTGGGTAATGGTTGTTTAAAGTGGTGAGCGAAATCAGGGGTAGGTGAACGAAACATCTGACAAGGGTGAACGGATCTGGACTGATGAGTTGTCGGATATGGACGCCGGACTTTCCGGCTTTTTTTGTCTAACTGGATGAAGTGGGTGAACGAAACCTTTGTTGGTGTGGGTGAACCGTAACTCTAATGTGGGTTAACAAAATCTGATGTGGGTGACCAAATTTTGACGTGGGTGAAGGAAAACTAGAAGTGGGTGAACAGATCTGGAGCCGCCGGGTCGTGCCGCCGGCTTTTTTTTTTTTTTTTTTTTTAACCTTTCGTAACACGTTTGTAGAACTGTGATCTATTCCTTTGGAATTTTGGTGACAGGTTTCGCTGACTTGTTGTCTTCTCCTTGGAAACTTCTTGTAACAGCCGTATGGGCTTTTAGCAACGGTTGTATGGATGGTTGCGTTTTTCTCATGGAATTTTCTGAGATGCTTTTCGGGAGGTTTTCCCTTGGGTATTCAAGCACCCTGAGATGCAGACAACTTGACGACCTTGCGATAATTACAGTTGTGATTTTGACATACAACAAACTCGAAAAGGTGGGTAATGCGTTATTTGAGAAGCAAATTTTTCTGAACTTCGAACTCGAAAATGCCGCGGATCGAACATCCTGACAACAATCTAGGTGATTTTCTCAGCGAACCAACTGTGGTGTCTCCCGATTGCGATGCTGGACTGCAGCAGTTGCGATCAACTGGACTGCAGATACGGATAATTGATCGGTTTGCAGCATTGCGCGATCACTGGATCTGCAACGATTGAAAATGAAAACTGGATCAAGCCATGTTGCAGATCGACCATCCAGCAGCAATATCATCAGATTTTTCAGTGATGTGATTTTGCAATATCAGCAGCAATAAAACACGAACCTCGAATCTGGACTACAGCAGTTGCGATCAACTTGACTGCAGTATTTGCGATTACATGGTCAGCAGCAGCTTCGATCAGCTGGACTGCACCAATTGCGAACATACTGGACTGCAGCAGTTACGTTCAACTGGACTACAACAGTGATTTTCAAGCCGTTCAAACTGCTTTTTGACGAACATGATTTGGAGCATTTTCTACAAATTTTCTCAATGGGAAAACACGATTTCTTTTCTCGTATGTCCCCTTAGTCGGCGCCAATGTTTGTACCCAAAATCACTTTTGGGCACGAAACACAAAGAATGGATAGTTTGGTTGGTATTTCGGATTCGGGGTTGGGAGATGATTCGAAGAACAAACAAAAGAGATTGACACAGGTTTTACGTGGTTCGGCATAGTTGCCTACGTCCACGGGTGAATCCCCTTGGGGAGTAATTTTTATTGATGATTTGTGTTTCAACATCTGATTTTCTCTCCTCTTGGCTACCCCCCACAAATGATTTCTGCTCTCCCTATTTATACAATTTTACATCTAATTTTCAAAATAAACTTAAATGGCATTAAACTGCCCATTTATGCCTCCCTCATAAAATCTGCATGAAACTGCCTCCTTTATGCCTCTATCATAAATCTGTATGAAACTTTTGGGATTAATGCTGCATGACTTAATGGTGATTTATGTATGAAACTGTCCATTTATGGCCCTTGATAAATTCGCATGAAACTGTTTTGCTGAAATGGCTGGCGGGATGGATTGAATGGAAGGCTTGCTGGCTGGATTGAATGGTAGGCTGGCAGACTGGATTGACTGGCAGTGTGGCAGGATGCTAGTTGGCAGACTGGTTTGGCTGCATGGGTAGAAAATTTGTATCAAAGATAATTAGTTAGTTGGACTGGATGGGTTGTCATGGTGCGGAAAGAGTTTTTTGGTTGAATTGGTTAGCGGCGTTGCTGGCTATAAGACCGAAAATTGGCTAGGGGTGTGACTGACTTCGATAGTTGACTGATGGTTGACTTTGACCATTGACTGGCCGTTGACTTTGACCATTGACCTTGACTGGATGTTGACCGACTTTGACCATTGACTGATTCTGACCATTGGATGGTCTGTGTAGACTTGTGGGCTGCCTTGGTTGACTGGTTAGCGGGCTTGGATGAGGGCCCAAAAGATGATTCAAGCATTAATTTGGCCCATTAAGTGGTATTTTTACTTATGGTACAAACATCGCCCCCTCTTAACCTCCAACTTGTTGGGGGTTAAGAAAATTCCGTTTTCCTAAGTCAATGATAAAACTCGCCCCCAAGTGTGGATTATTGATGTCGAGGTGATTGGCGAACTTCCCTTGTTGTTTGCGGAAATCATAATCAAGACGCCCCCAAGTGAGGCTATTGCGGCTGGGGAATCGACAGGAAATAGTTGAGCATGAACCACTGTTGTATGCAAAATCAAGACTGATGGATGGGCTATTCTGTAACAGAAGCATGACGCTTGAGTGGGGTGGTGTTGCGAGTGAGCGATAACAATATTGAGTGAAGATGGTCTGCAGCAGCCGTGATCAGCTGGACTGCAGAATCAACGAGCATCGCTTCGATCGGGATGGAATGCCGCAAAGAAAGAACAAAATTCCACCGCAGCCAAGTGCGTTGGTGGATCTGATGGAATCATGAGCAAGGCTGGACTGCATCAGCTGGAATGCAGCAGCATCGAACAAGGTTCCTCTATAGCAGCTACGTTCATCTGGACTGCAGGAACTGCGAGCATAGCTGGACTGCATCAGCTGCGTTAAGCTGGAATGCAACAGCATTGAACAAGGTTCCTATGCAGCAACTGCGTTTAGCTGGACTGCAGGAATTGCGAGCATAGCTGGACTGCATCAGCTGCGTTCAGCTGTAATGCTGCAGCAATGAACAAAATCCCACCGCAGCAGCTGCGTTCAGCTGGACTGCCGGAACTGCGAGCAAGGCTGGACTGCATCATCTGCGATCAGCTGGAATGCATCAGTATCGAACAAGGTTCCTCTGCAGCAGCTACGCGTTCAATTGATCAGAAATCTATGAGCATAGTAGACCGCATCAGCTGCGTTCAGTGGAATGCATAGCATCGAACAAGATTCCTCTGCAGCAGCCGTGTTCAGCTGGATCTAGAACTATGCGAGCATAGATCAGGACGCATCAGTGCGTTTGTTGGAATGCGAAGAATGACGAACAAAGTTATTCTACAGCAGCTGCATTCAGCTGGACTGCATGAAATAAGAGCGTAGATAGAATATATCAGTTGTGATTAGCTGGACTACAGCAGCAACGATTAGCTGGACTGCAACAAAAATTAGCTGGACTGCAGCAGCTGTACTTAAAAAGTTCGATAAACATAGGTGTAAAAGCTATCAATAAAACTAGACAACATCAGTTGCGTCCAACTGTGTGTCACTGAGATCGCATCGATTGCGTCCAATCGAGTCTGAATTCGCAGAAACGGACTGTATCGGTTGCGTCCAACCAAGTGCAGCAGTTACCTTTGAACTGGAGTAAAATAATTCAATCAATATAACTATAGCAGTTTAACATTACTGAAAAAATATTATTCGTAAAAATATTATGGTGTATGCTCGCCCCCTCTTAATCCTGCAATTCATTGGAGGATTAAGAAGTTCGGGTTACCTGAAGTTTGGATTTTTGGAAGCCGAACTCCGCATTGCATTTAGGCGCTATTTAACTTGCCCCCAATCGTATAGAGTGTTTACGTAGCCTTCCCCAATGGAGTCATTTCAGACCATGAGGTGTCACATATCTCGCCCCCAAGTGATAGTCAGTCACATTGAAGTGATATGCAACTCTCCCCCAGTAGATTGTAATTGTCATGCTGCTCAATGCTCGCACAAGGGTGCACTACCTTGCTGCATTTTTCTCGCGCATGGAATTTTGAAGATGTCTGCTATCCGGAATTCACGCGGGGGGCCAATCCCACTATTCCAGATTTGCGCAAAATTGAGATGTGTGCATCCCCTCGTTGAGAAAATGCTTGCCACATTTAAGGTGTCTTATTGAACAAAAGTATGCATGAATATATGAAAAGAAAAAAAAAAGAAAAAAATGTAAATTATATACTTACCCTATTGAAAATGTTACTGCGACTTCGTTTATGAAGTGATCAGGATGCTCACTGGCTATGTCGATATTTTCCAGCGACGATGATTAGTATAGTTGCCTTAACGTCTCGTCTTGGCTTAGTAATTGATTTGTATGTGGGACTGGAATGCACCAGTCAAGTCCAGACTGGATTGGAGATAGTTGCCACGGAACTGTGTTTTCATAGCAGTGAGTAAAATCAGATCGAAACAAATGTTGGGTAAATTCGGACTACAATATTCGATCAACTGATCAGAGGAATTAAAAGGACTGTGGCAGCTTGATCAACATGCCAACAGTTGTTTCTATGAAACGGATTACAATAGTTCGATCAACTAATCTGAATAGTTATGTGGAAAAGGACCGCAGCAGTTCGATCAACTGGACTGCAGTATTTTCGGTGTGGATGTGACCGTTTCTGGTGCCGTCATTTTAGATTTCTAAAAAGTTAATTTTCTTCGAAAGTTTAAATTTCGCCTTCACGATGTTGGGAATTGAAAAACGATCACAACGGGCCGAGAATCACTCAATTTGGGCTCACGAAGAAGAAGTTATCGATAAACTGGTCAGTCATCGCCTTGCACCAAATTTATTGATGTCCTGGTTCCACCCAAAAAGTATTATTCTCCAATTGTAGAATTTTAACTTCACGACGTTAGATATTGAAATGCGATCACAACGAGCCAAAAACCACCCAATTCGGACGTGAGACGAAGAAGATATCAACGAAACAATTTTTCATCCCAAGCCCAAGTGGGGTGTACATATCCGCAAAGCAAGAGAAGTGGGGCGAAATCATCCGAGGGCCGTGAAATTAAGTTGCCGCCGCTACATGTGATCAGGGCCACGTTATTAAGCTGCATCGCGTTTCGCCGAATCGGGACCATAAAACTATCTTGCATCGCGTTACACGGGATCAGCACCTCCGGATAATCCCCAACGATTAATCGCAGTAGCCGACTAGTCTCCGACTGATCGCATAAAAATCGCATGTTGCCGCTAAACTTTGGCCGCCGGCTCTGGTGTCCGGCTGGATCGCCGCCGCCGTTGTGTGTAACCGCCGAGTTGCCGCCGGCTCTAATCACGTAATGTGCATGAACGGTCATGATACGCTTTACATCGAAGTTTTGATGAAACTTGAAGCATGGAAGTTTTCCTGGAAATTGAGTTTTGATGTAGCAAGGAGCATTGAAGTTAGATGCACCCAATAGGATCCACGGTTGGATAGCGAAGATTATCGAACTTTGATGTAACAAAAAGCATCGAAGCTTTTTCCTTATAACAGATTGAAGTGTGTGAACAAAACCTTCGTTAAAGAGGGTTAACCGGACGTTCAGAAGTGGGTAATGGTTGTTTAACGTGGGTGAGCGAAAGCAGGGGTAGGTGAACGAAACGTCTGACGAGGGTGAACGGATCTGGATTGATGAGTTTTCGGTTATGGCCGCCGGACTTTCCGTCTTTTTTTGTCTAACTGGCTGAAGTGGGTGAACGAAACCTTTGTTGGTGTGGGTGAACCGTAACTCTAATGTGGGTTAACAAAATCTGATGTGGGTGACCAACTTTTGACGTGGGTGAAGGAAAACCAGAAGTGGGTGAACAGATCTGGAGCCGCCGGGTCTAGCCCCCGGGTTGAGCCGCCGGGTTGAGGCCGCCGGTTTTTTTTTTTTTTTTTTTTTTAACCTTTCGTAACACGTTTGTAGAACTGTGATCTATTCCTTTGGACTTTTGGTGACAGGTTTCGCTGACTTGTTGTCTTCTCCTTGGAAACTTCTTGTAACAGCTGTATGGGCTTTTAGCAACGGTTGTATGGATGGTTGCGTTTTTCTCATGGAATTTTCTGAGATGCTTTTCTGGAGGTTTTCCCTTAGGTATTCAAGCACCCTGAGATGCAGACAACTTGACGACCTTGCGATAATTACAGCTGTGATTTTGACATACAGCAAACTCGAAAAGGTGGATAATGCGTTATTTGAGAAGCAAATTTTTCTGAACTTCGAACTCGAAAATGTCGCGGATCGAACATCCTGACAACAATCTAGGTGATTTTCTCAGCGAACCAACTGTGGTGTCTCCCGATTGCGATGCTGGACTGCAGCAGTTGCGATCAACTGGACTGCAGTAACGGTAATTGACTGGTTTGCAGCAGTTGCGATCAGCTATACTGCAACGATTGAAAACGAAAACTGGATCAAGCCATGTTGCATATCGACCATCCAGCAACAATATCATCAGATTTTGCAGTGATGTGATTTTCTGCGGCTTTAGATGGTAACAGTTTCAATAAAACACGAACCTCGAATCTGACTGCAGCAGTTGCGATCAACTTGACTGAAGTATTTGCGATTACATGGTCGACACATGCGATCACTGGATCGCACCAATTGCGAACAGACTGACTACAAAGATTTATGTTCAACTGATCAGTAGATGATTTTCAAGCCGTTCAAACTGCTTTTTGACGAACATGATTTGGAGCATTTTCTACAACTTTTCTCAATGGGAAAACACGATTTCTTTTCTCGTATGTCCCCTTAGTCGGCGCTAATGTTTGTACCCAAAATCACTTTTGGGCACGAAACATAAAGAATGGATAGTTTGGTTGGTATTTCGGATTCGGGGTTGGGAGATGATTCGAAGAACAAACAAAAGAGATTGACACAGGTTTTACGTGGTTCGGCATAGTTGCCTACGTCCACGGGTGAATCCCCTTGGGGAGTAATTTTTATTGATGATTTGTGTTTCAACATCTGATTTTCTCTCCTCTTGGCTACCCCCCACAAATGATTTCTGCTCTCCCTATTTATACAATTTTACATCTAATTTTCAATATCAACTTAAATGGCATTAAATCGCCCATTTATGCCTCCTCATAAAATCTGCATGAAACGCCTCCCTTTATGCCTCTATCATAAATCAGATGAAACTTTTGGGATTAATGCTGCATGACTTAATGGTGATTTATGTATGAAACTGTCCATTTATGGCCCTTGATAAATTCGCATGAAACTGTTTTGCTGAAATGGTTGGCGGGATGGATTGAATGGCAGGCTGGCGGGCTGGATTGAATGGTAGGCTGGCATACTGGCTTGACTGGCAGTATGGCAGGATGCTAGTTGGCATACTAGTTTGGTTGCATGGGTAGAAGCTGGCTGTCAGCATAATTGGTTAGCTGACTGGATGGGCTAGCTGGCAGTGCGGAAGAGTTTTTAGCTGGGAATTGGTTAGCAGCGTTGCTGGATATAAGACCGAAAATTGGATAGGGGTGTGACTGACTTCGATAGTTGACCGATGGTTGACTTTGACCATTGACTGGCCATTGACTTTGACCATTGACCTTGACTGGATGTTGACCGACTTTGACCATTGACTGATTCTGACCATTGGCTGGTCTGTGTAGACTGGTGGGCTGCCTTGGTTGACTGGTTAGCGGGTTGGATGAGGACCCAAAAGATGATTCAAGCATTAATTTGGCCCATTAAGTGGTATTTTTACTTATGGTACAAACACCTAATTAGGGTTTGTAACGATCACGAGCGTCCGATTTCTCCTGATCGAATGAATGGCTTAGGAGACAACTGAACAGGTCCAGTGAGCATCAACATGATCACCATGGACCCATCCATCTCCTCACCCGACCGACCAAGGCATACCATGCCTGGTTTCTCCAAATCGCACGGCCAAACTAGCGTGGTCACACTTCCCAAATCACAAACTGATCTCGACCACTCAACTTCGCCAGAAAAATTGAGTGGCTTAGATCACGTTTCCATGGGACAGTAGTATAGGCGTGAATATCAGCCTACCACCTACATGCCGGACCAATCAGCCGAGACCGACCAAGCTTGGTCGTCTCGAAACGCGCACCTTATAAGTGACATGCCGCTCCCTTTAGGAATCCTTTGCAACATAGGATTTCTGTCGCAAATTGATCTCAGCCACTCAACTTCACCGGTAAATTTGAGTGGCCTAGATCAAACCTTCGTGGGACAGTGAAGCATGGACATAGACATCAGCATGCCTTCTACACGCATGCCTGATCGGTCCTCCATGAAACGTCTCCCATACTTGGATTAGACCAAGCTGAAGGAGTGCACTCGCGCATCTCCTAAACCCTAATCTGACGGTCGCAGATGTGGGTTGCAAGTCATCTTGTCCGTCCAACTTTGCCAGTCTTGATGGATGGCCTAGGATAGGAGTTAGGCGACCAGTGAGGTATCACCATGATCACCGTCTGCCACTCTGCCATACCATGTGGTCGACCAAGGGAGGGCTTGCTAGCGCAGCCTCCAAACCATCACATGAAGTAGGCAAGGCATAATGCTCAACAACGATGCTTCATATATGCCGAATAAATTCGATGCATAACATGCATAGAATACACACGATAATTTACAAGTATCGACTTCCTAAATAACTTAGTTATTTAACTAGCATTACATGCTACCTTCTGTGGGTCCCACGATCCACACACTCGAGACATCAATCATGTCACAAACTGGGGATACATACGGGGTATTGGTCTGCGGTTTACATAATGTCAACAGCGTGCAACGCGCCATCACAATAACGTGTCAGGAAGACATGGACGGTTAGTGATGATAGGAGAAGTGGGAAAGACTGATCGTATGACGCTAGCACACAACTCCACTACTCCATCACTCCACTTCCTCCACTTCCCACGAGAGATGTAAATAAGGCTCAAATGAATTGTATAAATAGGTTCTCCGCCCTATTTCCACAATACAAGAGAAGACAACACAGAAACCAAGTGTTAATACGAGAACACCCAGAGCCTGCTTGCATTATTCGTAATCCTGCTCACCTTTTCTGTTACAAGTCATAAACAAGCCTACACCTTCACAATATCAACACCTTCTTCGCTTCCCTCCCTAAGATCAACCCCATCTCCTTCACTTTGTGACCGAAACAAGTTTGGAACGACCATTTTTTGGTTTAGGCCAGAATTGTATAGATTGATTTCTCGAATCAAAAGCACTCCCGTGCAGTGCATTTGTTAAAGGTTTAAACTAATTTCTCATCTACACACCCCAAAATTACCAAAACCGGCAGAGATAATTTTCACCCATAAACAAGGATGTTTGTTGTTTCGAGTTGCTCATAAATCGAGACTAACGATGATGATATGCTCTGATTTCTTCTCGGCGGTAGATCACCAGTCATACCTGCATTAACAACCACGAATTCAAAGAACAAATCCTTAAAAATCACAAAAACAACAACTAAATTAAAATTAAATAAAAAATGAAGAAGACCGAGAGATAACATGCTAATGAAACAAGGTGTAAAAGAGCTTTGGGGTTGGTTGATATGCACAGATCAGCTCCTAAGAAGCCGATCCGAGTTGAATGAATTCAGGCTAAGAAATTCTAAATTTCAAAGTTCACAGGAGATATGCCTTGGGATTGAAATTTGTTTTTATAGGATGACATCACTTATCAAGATGATTGATTTCCAAGAGCAGCTATATGTTTATATAGGGGTAGTTATCATTAGTATAAAACAGGGTTTGGACAAGTTGGCCTTTGTTAGTGGTGGTCAGGATTTGTCCTTGCAGAGATAAATCAAGGGTCGTGGTTCCTCAGACCACCCTTACATCTCGCACATATGGCGTTCATTACAATATCATGAATGAAAAATGAGCACTCAAGTCAAGATATGGAACTTTAAAAATTATAACGGGGAGGTTCGAACCCATGACCTTTTGTGTCATAAGAGTGGCCTCTAACCAGTGTTCCACCTTGGTTGGAATTGATAGAAAAGATAAATCAACAATGGTGCTTTGTTCAACTTAAATACCATAATTGTTTTATTAATTAGTGTTTCACTAATTGCACATAATAAATAATGTATTCATTATAAAGTGTTTCATTAATTAGTGTTTCACTAATTGCTCATAATAAATCACTAATCATTTTTTGATTATAAATATTTTCTTAATTAATTATAATATTTATTTCTATTAATACTAAGTAATTTTGATAAATAATATCAATAGACATTTTCTGCGACAATGAGTAGTAGAAGAGATAGAGGCCGAAAGATTAGTGGTGGTTCAGGGCGTAGCCAAGCACAATTATATTTATTTTGTTCTTTTATCGTAAAATTAGATACAAAGTCCATTTTTACATGTATCCAACTTCCCAATAATTTTTTCTCTCTCTCTCCTCAAAATCCTGGCTCCACCCCTGGTTTGTGGTGGAAGAAGTAGTGACGGTGAATGCTGGTGAGCGGTGATGGACAATATTAATTTTATGTTTTCGTTACAACATTGATAACATCGTAGTGTGGTAGATGTGGTTGGTTGTTTTTACCACTTTTGATAAATGAAGGTACCATATATTTCAGGGATGATATCATACAAGACGATATTTTCATGATCGTAGTTGGATCACCCAAATGGTACCCCTGTTATCTTTGGTACTATATCATATAAATCATGATTTTTTAATGTTAAAATAAAATTGATTGCAATATAAAAAAGAATATATACACGGAAAAAAATAAAATAAAACTAATCAATTGACAAAATTTTGCTCAATCTAAACCTCATACATGGCATTTGTGATTGAAAATTAGAATTGCGTCCAACAACCTACATGGGATGGGCGGCAGTGATGGTGGTAGTGGTGGAGTCAAAAATTGACATTGATGAGGCCTATTTTTTTTTTAAAGAAACATGTAAACTTTGGTGGACTTAACCATAAATATATATGGACAAAGTACTATTTATAAAATAAACTAAAAAACAATTGTAGTTATTAAAAATTTAAAGGGTTAGAGCCGGATCCGCCACTAGGTGGTGGTGGATAAAAAAAGTGGATTCAGATGGTTTTATGGTGGTGGCGGGTATTGGTGAACAAAAACATATTATGCTAATTTCGTAACGCCACAAAATGTGTAATGTTATATTATAAAGTATAAAACGTGGTTGATCATTCTAATGTTAAAATAAACTCGATAAAACACATGTCCATTTTAAAAAATTGGTGCAATCAATTGCGATGTTATGTAATAACTAAACGAACGATACGAATCAAGATCAGAACATATGAAATTATTTATTATCAATTTTTTTATGTGAAGAGTGGTCAGGATTTGTCCTTGGCAAAGATAAATTTACCGTCAGGTTTGTTCAACTTAACCATTTTTAAACGTTTTATTAATTAGTGTCTAATTGATTGTTCATAATGATTAATTAAATTTCTATTATAAATGTCCCTTTAATAATTTAACAGAAATACATAATTTTATTAATAAATAATTTTACTAAAAACCATATTAATTCTAATGGTGGTAGTGGAAGTAGTGTTAGTATAAGTGGTGGCGGGTGTTTGTGAATGGTGGAGGCGATAGCATTACTATTGGTGGAAGAAATAGTGGCGGTGGATGGTTTTTATGGTGGTGGGTGTTGGTAATAGTAGTGTATAATACTCCCTCCGTCCTAAATTAAGAGTCGGCTTTGACTTTGTCAAGATATTAAGGAAATCCTATAAAATATCATGACTAGCCCTTGACTAGCATATTTAATGTTATATTATTACCAAAACTAAATTATTAGCTTAAATTTGATAATATTATTATTTTAGGAAATATTTTAAGAAAATAAAAGCAAATTTATATTGCTTTTATTATGGAATCTACAATTTAAGAAATATTTTTTCCTCCATTTGATTTTGGTTTCCCACACTAAAACATTAGAGTCTTTGGAATTTTTATTTGAGAGGGAAAAAAATGAAAATTGAAATTGTAGATTATTTCCTCTTTAGATATACTCGACCATGGTAATTTGAGAAACCAGATAGTCTAGCTTATGTTCTTCCATGGTGTTTCAAAAAAAAAAAGAGATGAAAAGATTAATATAGATGAAAAGGTTATGTAAGAATAAGTAGAAGTTTTATTAAGAATTTTATAACTATCCATAAATGTTTTTATTTAAAAGGAATGACAATTAACACAAAGATATTGAGTAAGTTTTTTTCCTTATATATGGTGATATTATTTAAGATTTTGATATTGAAAATGATTTTATGATTATTAAAAATAAAGGGTATATTTGATAGTTTAAGGGAAAAGTATGTCTATAAGCAGAGCAGACAGATAAAAGGGGACATACCAAAGTAGAAATTAGGACAGATAAAAAAGGACACAGGGAGTAATAGTTTTTGCTTTTTAGTGAATTTTATTGACCAAGTAAAAAATAATAATCTTCACAAAACATGCAACATTGTATTGTGAAAGATGTATTCGGTTGTTTTTAACACGATTGATAAGGACAAAAACCAAATATTTCGAGGATGATACCGGAACGTATAAGACAATATGATCATGACTGTTCGATAAACCCGTATTATGCAAAGACAATTGGTGTACCCGCGTAAGGGAACATTATCACTCTCTCAAGTACTATTACATTCTTTTTCCTGAAAGACCATCAATGTCGAGTTGTTTCGCGACAACTACCTACAAAGACAACAACTTTCACTCAATTCCCGATATAAAACCTTATTGACCGAGAAAATATATTTGCATTCTAAAATATTTGTTTGAAAATTAAGTTTTTTCATCAAAATCATCATAAAAAACTTTAAATCATAAATCTAAATTTCGCCTCCGAAGTTTATAGAATATTTTTTATATTTTACATTCTCAAATCATGCGACCTCTTGATGAAAAATCAACAATATCAAATTACGGATCAATATGTGTAGGTTTCATTCACTGGGTTAGAAGGTAGAGTAGACACAGATGGGTAGATCATACAATGCAGAACACGACTGAGAATACTTCAATAATTTGGTCAAGAGATAAGGTCAAAAATTTAAGATTAACTTTCTATAGGACTAATTAGATCGGCTTTGATAGGAGCTGACTAAAATATGGATTAATAATAATTTTCACGTAAGATAATTGCAAAACATAGTTTGGATAACTCTGCCTATGTAAAGAGTGGTCAAGATTTGTCCTTCCTCAATTGCTATGTTATGTGAGAAGAAGGTGATATCTAAGATTGAGGTATAATTCAAATCTATTAGATTCATACCATTTACAACTGGATGCCTTGAAATTTTTTGACATGTTGTTATTATTATTATTACAGGCAAGGGATACATTTACATTGACCACACTTGCGCAAATAGCTCACTTCGCAAATGATTGGTGTTGCATGTATTGTCTAGAATGCAACGAGGAATTTGAGGAAACAAGGCACCAGAAGAAGTCTCCGAAGTATTTTGGATATAGTAACTTAGACCTGATGTAATACTTATGTTTTTTTTTTTAGCTTTTCCACAATCTATTTATTTAATAAAAATGGACATTGCAAATACATAACATCAACAAAAATTAGACAAATTACGTTTGACAATAATGGATACTGATGGTCCGGAACGGCAAAAGAAAGGAATTGTTGTAGAAGAATTGTTGGGATATACAACGGATTACTTGATACAAATGAAAGAGGTATAACTATTTCGATTCTGAAATCACATAAAGTTCACAGTAGAAGATGACATCAAGTTTAAAGTTAGTAACAAACATAATACGGCTAGCTAAAATGTTAAAAAAAGACAAGATATATAAACTTAGAAAGCCGAGGGACTTGAAGAGGCCAATTTTTAAAACTACAATCTCAGAAAGCAACGATCCATAATACCATAATTTTTTTTAATAAATATTCAACGTAGAATATGTCAACTTTTGGTAAAGGATCTATTGACAACCTATTAATTTGAAATAGGATTAGGGAGTACAATATGTGTTCAAGGTTCTTTATGAGGTAATGTATCGCCAGATTGTATTCCAAGTGAAGGTAGGAACATAAGGAAGTGACAAAATGTCCAAGACTTTTGAAGTTACCAAATCCTTCGTTAAGATGAATTGCTGGGCACAATACTTTGTAGAAGATTTAATGGAAGAGGTTCGCATATATACAATCCCCTCGAAAAGGTAATGGGTACACATTTTAAACATCGTCATCTAATAGTTTGTGTCATTCTTTCGATGCAAAAAAATACTATTCTCTGCCTATTTGGAGGATCGACAACATGATCATGATAGATGAGTCAGCTGGAGCCAAATAGGAGCACACTGAGATGAGCGCTGCTGACGACATATTTCCAAAAAAATATTTAAACTTTCATGTTCATGTAGAGCATTATCTCATTTTAAGCAATGAACCTAAATTAAAAAGTGTTTGGAAGTTAAGATTATATTTCTTTCGTTTGAGAAAATCTTCGGCGGTAAAATATTAAAGGAAAAAACAAAGAAAAAATGAGAGGAAAATCCCAACTTTTTATGACAAACACATATTAAATCATAAGGAGTTGATCAGTATTCGAGACACAAATTATACGATATATTAAAAATGAACCAACATCATGGCCCGTGCCGTTACGGCACGGGTTAAGGGCTTGTATTCTCATAGATTTAAACAATAAGGGGTATCTCAAATATGATAAAATAACAGGGGTGTTAATGAATATCCAGAGCAAGATAAAATAAAAAACTCGTTTTAATTGTTTTTCGGGTATAAATATCAACGATTATCTGATGGATTGATTTCAACGCAACAACACACACCACGAGAGGATTTTGCTTCAATCATTTTCATTTCTAGGGTTTACTCTGGTTCCTCTCGCGATACTTGCAACTTCTCCATGTTCCCGCTAAAGCCAATTTCCTCCGATCTTCCTCCGATCTAGGGTTTTACTTTACCTCAGCTTCTAATTGATTATCTCTCTCTCTTTTTTTCAATTTGAATTTTTTCATTATGATAATCTTTTCGTTATATCGATTTTCTTCATCTGTTTCATCTTCAATCTCAATTTCTCAAAATCTTCGTGTTCTTGGACCTGGTTTGAACCCTTTTGCACCATACGGCATGGGTAATCATTCCTCTCGTTAAATTTCTCCTTTACCGTTCACGTTTAGATCTTCGATTTGTGTCTCAAGGGACTTCTTTAGTGTTTTTGAAATTGTTGTGCTCTTAGAATCGTTTTAAATTGAAGAGAGTTTTAATCTGGATTTGTGTTGTAAAAAATTGGATAAATCAATGCTGGAAGAAAAAAAGGGTCGTTCGCTTAAGCGTAATCTGTCTAGTAGGCGGATGTTAAGGTCTGATGTTGATATTGATGATAGAGGTTGGAGTTCGCTACATGTTGGTGCTCGAAAAGGTGATTTGCGCGAGGTTGGTAACTGATTGATCTCTCTCCTTATTGTTTTTTCTGTTGAATTCAGTGCATAATTGATAGGTAATCAAATTGTGAACATACAATCCTCCAGTGGCAGTAATATCTCATTGCTAGGTTGGTTGCTTTCAGTGAGCTGATTTTTTTTTTTATAATGGTGTTGAAGTTTTAGTCATGAGGTTCAGCATAAGCTCAAACCTCCAGGCTTAATGTTTATTAATGGCTTAGAGATGCCTTTGCGGATTACTCAGATTCGAATACTGTTTGGCCCAGTCTATAGTTATTTGAAAAAATCTAGAATGAGCTCTACTAAATCATCGTGTCTAGCCATTTCTTTAACTCGTGGTTTCTGGGAACTGTGTGGTGTTGTTATACTTTTCAACATGTTATTTGTTAATTAGTGATGTTAGATGGGAGAAGTATGTGTTGTCCATAGCTACAGCTAGTGAATTTACTATGTATGTAGTGGGGTAGGGGGATGAAAGTTGTCAAAATTTAAATATTTAGGCCGTGATGCTTCATTGCTTCTACTTTTCACTTACTTCTACTAATATTCTTTATTGAGTAATCAGCTTCCTCTTATGCACTATATTTTGCTTATTAGCTCTACTTCTTTTCTTGTCTCCTTTAACAGGTGAAGCGACTTTTGAGTGAGGGACTGGATGTCAATATTCTTTCCTGGGGTCCAAGATCACAAGGTATGACTCCGCTCCACCTTGCTGCGAAGGGAGGGCATCTTAAGGTCATGGATGAATTGCTTGAGAATGGAGCAGACATTGATGCTAGAACAAAGGGTGCATGTGGCTGTAAGTAGATATCATCCTAGCTAGTAGTGTTTAAGTTTAACAATCAATGATAGATCTCTAGCTTTGATTTTTTTTTTTTTTTTTTTTATCGGAAGGTTGTGTTCCATCTCACATACATATCATACTCCGCCTTTGCAAAGGTTGGCCTGACACCTTACTAAATGTTTTAATTGTTATCTTTTGATGTTATATCAAGATCTAAGTGAAATGCTATATAAAAGGTAGAGGTTGTTTAATAGGATACTTCTAAGAAATTTCTATCATCTATCTCTCTTTTTCTAGCATCCCTGTTTTATGTTCCACAAACCAATTAGCTACACGTTCTAGCAACAAAGATTACTAGCTTTGGCACCCCCATTGAATGCTGCACATTTGCTGGCAATTTGAAACCTTGATGATATTTGTGGGGGTTACAATTCTGTATTATTTGCTGACGATAGGAATTTTTCGTGTATTAAAATTTGTAAGGCGTTGGGGATTATAAGCTAAAATAAGTAACCAGAACAGTGATCCTATACAAGTTGTGTTCAAAACCTGTAAAAGAATAACCCCCTTACGTTGGAACTTGTCTTGGATGCCTGAAAATGTTTAGATGTAGCGCTGCTTGATCATTTAGCCGACTATTTCATGGATGGTTTGTTGTGATGATACATATGAAAAAAAATCACCCAAGTTAAATATAGATGTCTTCAATCTAGTAGTGCTATGTCTTAAAATTCTTCCTCGCATGCCTCCGACGTTACTACATTCATTCTCCATTCCTCAAAATTTAGTCTCCTTGGTAAAAAGTTCTTTTTGAAGTTCAATTTTGGCAAACCAATTTAGTTTGTAATCCAGAAACTAGAAAGGCATTTCAGATCTCATTATTCTTAAACATGACCTTCAAACTTGTATGGGTTATTTGGAGATAACATGACATCTTAGCATAGATGTTTACTACATGATTATTCGTCTTTGAGTTTATCCTATACTGCTGATTCAATATGTTTTATAGGTTTTTGGGTCTATTAATTTGTCAAAAGAAACTGAAAAATTGGTTGTGTTGTTCTTATCTGAATCGATCTTAACCACATCTTATAGGTTTTAGTCAGTATAGTTGCTGTGATTAGTTTGATTTGTGTTCATCCGTAAAGATTCCTGAGTAAGTTTCTTGTGGCTGAGTGGACTGTCTCTGATTATTCGCTTTATACGTGATTCAGGGACTCCTTTGCACAGTGCAGCTAAAGAACGAAAGAAGGAAGCAGTCAGATTCTTGATTGAAAATGGTGCATTCTTGGCTGATGATATTAACGACTGCAGGTTTAATCCACCCCTACATTATTGCTCTGGTCTTGAATGGGCATATGAAGAGGCAAAGAAGTTACAAGAAGAAAGCCAGTCTTCTGGTGAAGGTTCCTCCTCTTATTCTGAAAGTTAGTAGCGCCTTCTGACAAGCAAAATCAAGCAAGTGAAGCGACAAGCAAAATCAAGCAAGTGAAGCTTCAAATCATATTTTCGAGTTAATTTAAATTATATTATGAAAACATATATGATTGCAGCTTAGCATTTAAAAGATAGCAACTCTTTGTTCTCTTACTGCTTTCAGCAAACATTGCAACTACAAGGGCTTAATAGGTCGTCGGTTACTGTTTGTGTAGTTATTTATAATTTGTGATCAAACAAAATGAACGAACGACTGTGATGTTGTTCTTTACTAGCCAAACTGTTGGTGTTTAATCTGCTGTATGTCGATCTCTCGTATATCGAGACCCGATTGAGATTACATTGAGTTTTTAATTTTTGTGGATCATCCGATTCCCTTAAGTTCTTCCGTCTTTATTTGCATATGCGTTTTTTCAATGTTCAGTTCTAGCAATGGTGGGCACTGGGCAGTGAACATATGTTGAAAAGTAGCAGATTGAAGTGGGAAATTTCTCGGGTACCCAAAGGTCCCAAACCCCTCACAATCTAATTTAGTTGTTGCTATAAAGAAACTTAGCATCTTTAAATTGTTGCATTTGGTTGTTTAAGGCTTTAAGCTTTTCCATGGTGAAGAAGTTTACTTGGGAAGTGCAGTTCTGCTTTTGTGATCGTTCTGATATTTTCTGGATTTGGATTTGCTGCCTAGTATTGTTTTAAATTTGCTTGCTTTTGCTTCACTTGGATCAGAGTTGGGTCTGACAGTTTGACTTGTATGTTATGTCAAAGCCTATTGTGAATTTTTTGCTCTAGGTTTGAAAATTACTGTGGCAGACTCGGGAGTCCGAAAAAAGGTTGAAGTTGAGGAGGCACTTCCATAGCACCTTGTGTTAAATTTTTTGGAAATTTTGGGTATAAAACAGAGGATGATAACACTAAAAGAAATTGTTGTTGTACTCAAAAGCTTTCAAGGCTCGGGTGATTTCTTTTAGACGATTATTTCTACCCTCCCAATATAAATTGGCGATTGCAACAGGTATGCGAAATAATGTCTTCAGGATACAATGAAAGCCCTACAACAGGAAATTGGATTCAAGGTTTGCACCCCTTGACCCAACCAAGAACACGTGAGAGAGATTTCTGATGATGCTTTAGATGGAGAGAAAACAGGTTGAATTCATACATTAGAATGGGAGAATTCCTTCACTACTTATAGGGTTATTCATGCCTATTGGAGATGCCTCTTCACTTCCAAAAGACACATAAGGTGTCTGTTGGGAATGGTTGTGTCCTTTATGAACCATCACACCTATTAGAGGTGTCCCTTCATCTCCAACTAACATCCATTGTGTTTATCCAACACAGAACACTTCCCCATCATAGTGACAAACCAAAAAATCGAAAACAGTTTTATTTTCTAAGTTATTGAAAATATCCAACAATCTCCCCTATTTTCAAAAACCAAAAACATAAAATAAAATAAAACTTATAAACCGGAGTGGCCGCATCACTCAAGTGACTCGCCTACGTGCCCGAGTGGGATCAAGCCAACGTAGTTCAAGCACAATTGAGACTAAGCATCATCGTTGAAACCAATACATAAATGATAGGTACCTTCTGGGTTTGAACCTTCACTTAGTGTAAGAAACTCAAAGCCTTATCGAGATTCTATGGTGAAACTAGTCTTGAACCAAGTATCCCTTATGATAAAACCGGAGTCTCCACACATATTGATTCCATAAATCAGGTGTTCTGTAGCCAAGCACTATAAAGGCCTTGTGCTTATATCCTTATTCATGAGTCTTCTTTAGAGAACGGTCTTCTTCTCTTAGGAAACGACCCACATTTCCATACTCATATAGGTAAGTCTCGAAGGTGTTTCTGCGATACACCTTTTACTAATCACAGACTCATTAAGGATTTACATCCATCCTATTTTCTTGCAGAACCTGCACTAAACAGAAATGAGAAGTTTTACTTAGTGCACCATAATCACTTCCATAACTTGTTGGTACCACATTGAACCTTGTTTATCTTTTTCAAAACATAGGTTGGGTTTCTGCTATGGGTGATCGAACTCTCATTCACAGACCTTAGTCCCATTTCTGTATACTTCATTGAAAACAATTCCTTTGGAAGACTCTTGACAAATGGGTCTACCAAGTTTTTCTCCGTTTCAATGGCAAATTGCAATTACTCATTTCTTGAGTAATTGAATTACCGTTCAATGTCCAAGACTTGCATGTCTTGGATTTTCGTTATAAGTCTTTGTAAGAGACGTTATAGATCATAGTCTGATTCAAAATTAATCAAGACTGCTTGAGATGGCTTCTTCCAAAAATGGGATCTCTACAAGTTAGGTTCTAAGCCATTCCTCCTCATTAATTGCATCTACTCATGCAATCAATTCTGAAAACATTATTAAAAATGTTCCTATTTGATTTTACAAAATAATTGTAACTTCTCTAGTGATCCTAATTAACATTCACCGTTAATTCACAAGAAGTCATTATAGACTTGCATTCACTAGAGGCATAAGAAATTTGTAGGCAACTTACTTGCTATTTCAACAAGCACATTATTACGATGAGTAACCTCTCTACTCATGCCCAATCATCTACAAATTTATACCCAAGTACATAGACCATGTCTATTTAACATTTACGTAATGTAATGTAAATGTTCATAATTTATGCATCGGTAACATCGTAACATCTCATCATTGGATATTTGGTCGGCCGCCCAATCTTCCAATCCGTTACATTTTCACCGGTATTCCACTTTCCTTTCGATGTCATTTAAGACATGCCAATTTCCAGATTTTAACAATCATTGGTACTGATCTCTATTGGTTCTCTAATCTTAGAGCATTCATGACAATACTCCTCTAATGTCATGCGACCAAACTGTGTTATTTCACAACTCTTCCTTTTCAAATGAGTGCGACAGCAAACTGTGCATTTAGGAAAAATTCGTATTGGATTACTTATCATCCAAACAGGCACCAGACCGTTTGTATTTGAAACCAAAATACTAACGTTTCTTGTAATGGCTTGGGTTGATACAGAATTCCAATCAAGATAATTCTAACACCCTTGCTAGATATATCCCCACTTTCTGTCCATAATTAACCTCCATCATCGACCCCCATTAATTATCCATTTACTCATTTGGCTCTCGTGTTGTCCACTAATTCACCTTGACCTCACATTCTTAAACGTCAAAAGAACTGTGTCCTCCGTACTCAAACTGGTACGAACTTAATTAGTGCAACACGTTTAAATGTAAATGGGGAAGAAGAGAGAAAAAACTAAATGATGTAAATATACATTCCGTGAGTCAGTTATTGATTCACTCGTAGAGACATCTCTTATGTCTTTTGAAAGAAACATGTTAGTGCCCAAACACTACGGATTGCCAAGGGTCGTGACTTTTCAAATTTCATTTTCCTATTTGAAATTTGAAGCTACATGCAAGTATGCAACTGACACCCGTTAGAGTGAATTGAACCGCTAGTTCATATATCTGTGTCTTGTGGAACTGGTGTCTATATACCAATCGTGACGGCACAAGCCCACCGCAAGATCGTACTAGAACAATACCTGTTCAAATGTATTGAGTCAGGTTTCTCTGTAACTGTAGGATTGTACTTGCATACGTAACTCATTAGGATGATAGAAAAGTCTATATTCTGGCTCCCGCTTTTGACCAGTCACATATCTTATACAATCCAAAAATCCAACAGTCACAAGTGGCATTTAACCGTCACATTACTTCCATGTAAATGATGTCCCTTACCAACATTTCTCTCTCTTAGTAGTTTTGATAACTACCTCAAATCCCCATGACCACAGGAAAAGAAATTGTTCATTCTTAATTATAAACAAGGAAAAGTTAACTACTAACCATTAACCACCATATCGTTGATCATGCAATTTAGTGTAGTGATTCTGTGGGGTGTCTTTTAACATCCAATCACAAGGATACTAGTCTAATTATACTAATTTATATAACTAGAATCCTAACTCAATATGCAACCTTAAAATCTTTACAAAAGAAAACAAGATTCGTTACTTATCTGATTGGCGACAGTTTCCTGGCAATGCCTTTTCGTATACGCATCAATATTCGTAAACTAACATTTCAAGGAAATTTATTTCGCGATGGCCTGACGATGGTTACAGTTGCGAGTTCCATCTTTCTTTTCATTGGACATAATCGTCTAAAACTGTTGGAAATTTTGGGTATAAAACAGAGGATGATAACACTAAAAGAAATTGTTGTTGTACTCAAAAGCTTTCAAGGCTCGGGTGATTTATTTTAGACGATTATTTCTACCCTCCCAATATAAATTGGCGATTGCAACATTATGCGAAATAATGCCTTCAGATACAATGAAAGCCCTACAACAGGAAATTGGATTCAAGGTTTGCACCCCTTGACCCAACCAAGAACACATGAGAGAGATTTCTGATGATGCTTTAGATGGAGAGAAAACAGGTTGAATTCATACATTAGAATGGGAGAATTCCTTCACTACTTATAGGGTTATTCATGCATATTGGAGATGCCTCTTCACTTCCAAAAGACACATAAGGTGTCTGTTGGGAATGGTTGTGTCCTTTATGAACCATCACACCTATTAGAGGTGTCCCTTCATCTCCAACTAACATCCATTGTGTTTATCCAACACAGAACACTTCCCCATCATAGTGACAAACCAAAAACGAAAACAGTTTTATTTTCTAAGTTATTGAAGATATCCAACAAAAAATCCAATATTTTCCAGCTTGAATAAAATAATCACCTTATTCAACTATTTTCATGTTCCGTCATTCTTGCTTCTGGATCTAATGGGAAGGTGATCCAAGTTCACATGGTTTCTTGTAACATGGAAGGGTGAACTTGAGACACTCCATAGTCCTTACGGTGACACCTTTTGATAAAAAATTAAATATTTTCCAACACACACTGGCCTTCCATGTTTTGATTGAGTTCCAACCCCTTGTCCAGTATATGACTTGGATAGAATAATAATCACCTCGTATTAAATTATTTTCATGTTCAATCATTCTTGCTTTTGGAACTAGTGGGAAGGTGATCCAAGTTCACATGGTTTCTTGAATGAAACATGATCTCGCCGTTGGACAACAAATCTTCTTCACTAGAGTAGAACACCTTAAGGAACCTTCTGGGAATCAGTCATCATACTGGTCTGTTAGCAGTCGGCTATACATGAGTCATGCTGTTAAATTATCCAAAACAAATACAGAAATGCGAATGACCGTGTCCATGAAAGTTACCACCAAATTAAAGCGCACTAACTTTTTAAAAGTGTCATGCCTTATCAATGTATGCATATTGCTTTGGGCTCAGCAGTGTTCTACGAGACTTCGACCCGACGTGTTTACGTAGTACCAGAAACTGAATAGAAAAATCTTCAACCGACCTGTCAATGAGATAAAGATACATGTGCACAGGAAATAGCGCCATGACACGCTTTTAAGTTTGATTCGACGCGTGAATAAAAGGTTCCTATAAATGGATTGGAACAAACGAATGACTACAACAAGAATTAGGAAGAAAAGAAATATCCAGGATCTGCCAATCCTTCTGAAACCACAGAGAGATTATTCTTTCAGACAATTCAATCAAATTCAGCTCAGCTCAGCTGCGATAAGATATTTTTATTTTTCTTTCATTCTAATCGTTCAGAACATATATATACTCTACTGATCATATGTTGGAACAATTGCCGAAATCCGCCTGCAAAACAATCACAAAGAAAAACCAAACAAATAATGTTATGGCTGAGTCACGACCATGTCGCTCTCTTTCAGACGTTTTGCGGCTCTGCCCAAGATTTTGCAAGCAATTCTTCCATGTCGCGTCGCCCCCAGGATAAAACAACCGAGTAATTTTTTTTCACAATTACTCTTGCACTTTGAGAGTATGTGATACTTGTACACTTCTATTCTTGCTCAAAAATCAAACTTGTAGAAAACAAGTGATGATCACACACTAGTTTTCTTTCTCTCAAAAAATTCTTGTTTTTCTTTAAAACTCCAAAAACATTGAATAAAAAAACTCTCTCTGTTTTCTTACCAAAATCTTATTTTTGTTACTCAAGAATTTCAATAATTCATGACTCTTAATTAACACAAAATTAACCCCACTAACTTCCCTAAATAAAACGGTCAAGGGATTAATATCAAAATAAATTTTCCTTAATGAAGATAATTAAGACTATTAAAAACAGATTTAAGAAAAACAATAAATGGAAATAAATTTTTGTTTTAAAACATATATTTCCAACAATCCCCCACTTATATTTTTAAAACATTGAGCAAGATCTATATAGTGATGTGCATAAGTAAAGGTATCTTTCGATTTTGAACCTTTACATAGTGCTAGACTCTATAAAAATCTGACCATAGAGTGAACGTAAGTCTTTGAACTCTAGGAGATAAGAAGTTTGTCTAACACACACAAAACTATACTAGTGTAAAGTCTAAATTCAGCACATTACGGCCCTGTGCTTCAATCCCGGTTTAATGAATGATCTAGAGAACTGCCCATATTCTCATAGAAAGCGGCCACACTTTCACATCCATATAGGTGAGTCTATCAAGAGTACTCTTGTAGCTAAGTACTCCACTCTAAATAGAGATATAGACGTCATTAAGATTTTTAGAAATAAAAATTCAACCCCAACTCGCTTCAGGATATCATGCGTGGGATGAATTCTCAAAAGCATGATTCAGTGTCTACATATTATCCGTGACTTAGACCCATTTGAACCTATATTTTGGGATTTCCATTCATAGGTAGGGATTACCCTTTGAACCTACTTCTGGAATCATGAGTTATAGGTTGGGTGTCAATCACAAAGAACTATGTCCATATCATTTGTGAATCGTTAATCCCTTTGAACCTATTTTTAGGTGGGTATCCATCACAAATGACTCAATTCTCAATGGGCATCAACATCATCCCATAAGATGTATTCACACCTTCTTATTAATCCTTTCGTCAAAGGATCAATGATAACTCTTTTCAGACCATATATAATCCATTCTCATAGCATCAAAAATGCCTTTCTATCACCATATATGTCGACTCTACCGTTGTAATTAACGGTTCTCAACTCTTGCAATAGCTGCGGTACTATCGCATTAGATTAATATGTTTTTTTTATTCCTCTATCTAGTAGAGGACTGAATCACTCCATCCCTTAGAGGATTCATTTGAGAGGATATCTCAATCAGCATCGCAATAATATCCTTAAAGGATTGCGGTAAACATTTTAAATAGTGTATTTCTAGGTTTAAGGTTCTTTTCGGACACCTCATAACCTTCTCATTGTTTTACTAATTATCCATACATGGATTATTAGTAAATCTGCATATATGTAACCCCACTACAAAGTAATATACATACAGTCTATCACATAGCAAGAAGCAATGCCGTGCTACCATACTCATTTCTAGTGCAATCACGCACAATCTCAAAAAAATTGGCACTAAATCAAATGAGCGAAAACTAGTTTACAGTTAGACTATATATATTTCTATTTCTTTCCATTGTATTAAATATATTCAAGAGAAGAACAAATTCAATTCAAGCATATACACTATCTTCCCTCAAGTCTTTCATGTCCATTAACATCATAAGTTAGAATTTAAATTCCACAAATTACTTATGCATCTACAACAATGAGCGTTATGCATTTCATTTTTCAAAAATTCTGAAATTATTCAAACAAATCAAAAAAATTAATTTTGTCTCATTCAATTGTTTCAAAGTATGTTTCAGAATATATATGATGATGACTTATCTAACTTATATCCATTTTTTTCTTGTAGAAACTACACAATTTTTCATGCTTGGTCTACATAGATTCTCATCTTTTATAAATTCCATATATTTTTCTACATATGATACACAACAAATAACGCATCGTAGAAACAACATCACCAATCAAGAATGTAAATCAAGCGACATGAAAGCAAGTATTGAAATTAATTACCCTTTCTTTATTTTTCAAACTAAAATATTTGGTTCTTAAAACCTTTTTCCAAAGATTAAAATTATGAGGAGCTAAGTATCTCAAACAAGATAATAATTATGACTAAAGTTTGTTTTAGTCTTACTACTTACACATCAATTCTTAATGATCTTGTGATCTCCATTTCTAGCTAGCTCTTTAATCTCAGTTTAGCATTCAAACATACATAGGGTAGAGAATCTCCACTATTTCTTGACCAAATGAAACTTCAAATCAACACCAAAATATAAAATTGAGAAGTTACTTATGCAAATTGCATTTCTAGCCATGTTCATTCAAAAATTTCTATAGACTTCGTAAGACGTCATATTTCGGTGCTTAATACCAATTCAAAAAACTATAAAATTTCCTCATTCATACAAAAATTAAAAATAATTTTTTTAAGCGCAAATAATTTCTCTAAATTCATATTTGACGCGTTATGTGTTCTTGCTCAATACTAATAAAGTAATTATCCAATTTCAATATCCTTTTGGCACAATATAGAGGACGACCAAACAAACATTTTTCGTGAAGACATCATTTCATTATTCACTACTCAAAAGATCAATTTTAGTCACCAAGTTAGACTTCGTGAAAAATAAAAAATATCTTATAAAATTCTCAAACATTTTATTTCATCCGATGCTTTTGTAAACTAGTAAGATTGAGAGTTTTACATGCTTTGAAGACTTGGGTAGAATTTGATACATGTCACTTAAAAAATTCTTAGAAATTTTAGAGGAAAACACAGCATGCTCACTAACTCAAAAAAATTCATAAAAACAAGATAAAATCACATATTTCAAGCACTCCAAAGCTTCAATCATATCAGATAAATAATACAATATTTGGTTCAAACATTCCATTGATAACAAATTTATTGTAGTAGCGCAATGATCAAGTTCAACATTTTTTTTTTTTTTAATCTCAATCTTGTTAAAAAAAGATAGGCGGAAACTAGATTCTTTCTGATTTTGATGGTATGAACATCTTTAACAAGATAGTTCTACCGGAAGCAAACTTTTCAGACCATACCAATACCAAGAATCCTAGAGATGTGAGTATAACTCAACACCACTTTCTTTCAAACGATTCCGTTCAACTTTTGAACCATGACCTATCAAAACAAACATGGTGCAAAACACCAATATATACCAACCTCTCACCGTATCCAAAATTCACATTAACTTAGCTTGAAAAGCATTGTTAATAATATTTGATATTCTTGCAATGTCGTGTCGTAAGACTTGGTTTAATGCAAGCGTAGAAAATAACTTCATAATTAAAATTATGTTCATTTCTTGGTGAGATTTGGTATTCATATTTGTTTTGACCAGGTTTCTTATTCTTTCGGTTTTGGCTTGGTATCAAGTTTTATCTCATAAATTCCAAACTTGTATGAGTCACTCATTTATTGTCATAAACAGTAATTCTCAATATCTAGTTTCCGTACAACTCATTCTAAGAATATTGAAGAATCAATTCATTTTCAATGTAGAATGCAACTATTTGATCACTACAATAGCTACAAATTGTTCATCAAACATACCTCATTTGATTTGAAATCTCAACTGGTCATAAACCAACGTCCACTCTTTCCACACCAACAAAGAAATCATCAAACCATTGCTCCATACGTCGATTAATCTCTAGTATTTACTCGCAATTTTTGTTTTCATTGGGAAACAAAAACTGGCTCAAGTAAGTGAAATTATCACTTGTCACAATCATTTAAATGGGAGCATTTGTAACCCAGAATAAGTAAGGTATGCACTTATGTAAGTACTTAAAAATCAAATAAAATTAGTACCCCAAGTATAAAACAAAGTAAAGTTTTATAGTTATAACGTCATAGATTATAAGTTTCTACTAAGCATATTATCAAACATTTGGTGTGCACTAGTTTGATTTCTAATAATGGTCTTATCTTATCATTACCAAAACAAGGGTAAAGTACTAAAATCAAAACATGATTTTTATTGTAAGTTCTTACATCTCTAAGCTCTAAACTCAAGTATCACGACTCATATTTTGGGCATACATACACAACGATTTTAAAATCACAGCATCTCTCAAACCAAAAATCCAAACTAAGAATTTCAAAATGGGTTTTGAATATAAGTTCATGATATACAAGATTCATTTTATACAAGAATCCAAAATAACAACACAAAGATCATAAAACCGAAAATAATGAGAACTAAATTTCTACTCGTCAGAAAATTTCAGCAATGTTATGCTGTTTTGTAAAATACCTTAAAAATATTTTTTTTATATCCACAAATTCTGAAATTTAATGTAGATGAAATCATTATGTTTAGTATATCTAGTAAAAATTTCTAGACCCAATTCATTATCGTTTAAGAGATCCACATAAAATCTATAACATGCTACAATTACGGTCTATTAAGATTAGACATCAAAAAACAATTTTGGTTATGAACAAACCTAAAATCCAATCATCAAGATAAAATGTTAACGAATAATTATAACGTAATGATTCGATAAAAAAAATAAATAAACAATGATACTTATCGTGTTTCAGCAATAATTTCTCGTTTGATCTCTATGGAAGAAGAAACCGTCTTAAAATTGTTGGAACAATTGCCGAAATCCGTCTGCAAAACAATCACAAAGAAAAACCAAACAAATAATGTTATGGCTGAGTCACGACCATGTCGCTCTCTTTAAGACGTTTCGCGGCTCTGCCCAAGATTATGCAAGCAATTCTTCCATGTCGCGTCGCCCCCAGGATAAAACAGCCGAGTAAATCTTTTTCACAATTACTCTTGCACTTTGAGAGTATGTGATACTTGTACACTTCTATTCTTACTCAAAAATCAAACTTGTAGAAAACAAGTGATGATCACACACTAGTTTTCTTTCTCTCAAAAAATTCTTGTTTTTCTTTAAAACTCCAAAAACATTGAAGAAAAAAACTCTCTCTGTTTTCTTACCAAAATCTTATTTTTGTTACTCAAGAATTTCAATAATTCATGACTCTTAATTATCACAAAATTAACACCGCTAACTTCCCTAAATAAAACGGTCAAGGGATTAATATAAAAATAAATTTTTCTTAATGAAGATAATTAAGACTATTTAAAACATATTTAAGAAAAACAATAAATGGAAATAAATTTTTGTTTCAAAAAACATATATTTCCAACAGCATATATGTCATTGGAATTTGTTTAAATTTGAATAAGATTAGATCAGAACTGTCAAAGTAGCTTATAATGTAATTGTATGTCAAACTAGAACGTTTTTAGAGATTAAACAGGGAAAGCCTTGTTTACTCATAATAATTTTGAGAAATTTATCATGTAGATTTACTTTGTTTTTAACATGAAACATCCAATTAGGAAATATGTTGGATTTCGATCCGAAACCGTCAAAATGACATTTTATCATACTGTCATTTGTAGAAAACGCCGTCCCTAGTTTGATACTGATTCTAGTACTAGTGTATTCCGGTAATTAGCCTGCATTTCTAGTTACCATTCAACTTAATTTAATGTTGTATTTATACAATTTAGATCAATTGTCGTTTCAACTTGCTTAACAAGTACATGCTTGTATGCAGGACTTAGGAGGACATTGCTTGGTCCTCTTGTGAAGCGAGTTTTCAATAATGGAAGGGAAGCCTGATTCAATTGCGGATGGAGTTAAAAAGGTCGAGGAAACCGTTTATGTCAAGGTAAAGAGCAAAGAGAAAGAGCTCATGGAAGACCAAAAAGAAAAGAAGAGCGAAATGGAGCTTGAAGTGAAGGGTAAATATGTTGAGAAAGTGAAGCCGAAACACAAAGAAGACGAGGAAAATGAACACAAAGAGGGAAATGAAGGCAAAACGAAGATTGAAAAGAAAAATGAAGATGAAGAAGAGGAAGTAATGGATAAAAAGAAAGACAAGGAGAAGAAGAAGAATGGAGAGGATGATGAAATAGAAAAAGAAAAGGAAGAGAAAGACAAAGACAAAGATGATTTCTTGAAGAAGGATGAATTTGTCGACAAAGAACTGAAAGAAGTTGAAGATAAACAGAAAGAAAAGAAGAAGAAAGACAAAGATGTCCAAGAAAAGAAGGCTAAGGACAAAGATGTGAAATCAAAGAAAGATGAAGTCGCTGATGAAAAAGTAGACAAGAGGATAGTTGAGGAAGGAAAGGAGACAAACGAAGACGAGAAAGATTAATAAAAGGAGAAGGAAGGGAAGAAGAATAAGAACAAAGATGAGAAAGATAACAAGAAAAAGAAAGATAAAGATGGAGAACAGAAGGAAGAGAAAAAGGGAAAAAGTAAAGATGACAAGAAAAAGGAGAAGGATGAACCAAAGGAAAAAATCAAGGAAAAGAAGAACAAGGATGAACACAAAGAGAAGAAGAACAAGAACAAAGAGGATGAAGAAAAGAGCGCGGTTAACACGGGCTCAAGAGAAATCGAAGTAGAAGAAAATCATTCCAAAGATGTCGAAGATGAAAAGAAGGATTCCAAAGTTGAAAAGGGAAAGGATAAAAAATCAGCAAAGTTGGAGAAGAAAGACAAAGACAAGGAAGAAAGGAAGAAGAAGAAGAAGAAAAAACCTGAGGGGAAGGACAAGACCAATGACCTAGTGAAACTTAAGCAGAAGCTTGAGAAAATGGATGCCAAAATATCAGCCCTCCAAGAGAAAAAACAAGATATCATGAGGATGATCAAAGAATCTAAACAAGCTAGTGATGCCGCTGACAAGCAAAAAGACACACATGTTGTCCCTGAAAGTATTGAACCCACTGAGGTGGTTGCTGATGCAACTTAACAATGTAACTTATGTAAGGTAGTTCTTCTCATTTTCCACCCTTCAGTGGTTGTTCTTTATTTTAATTGTGTATAAGTATTGTAAATCTGTGTTGCAGAAGTTTGTAGGTTTAACATGTATGGATAAACTATCTCAATGTAATACTTTCATCCGTGTTAGCTTCGTTTAAGTATAAGCAGAATAACATTACTTGTTTGAAAATAGAAGGGTCTTTGTGCTATGACAGGCAGCGGATTGCTCAGGAAGCGGAATCCTTTTATTCTTCTTTGTTTACCGAGAAGCATAATTCAAGACCTGGGTTTGATGATCTTCAAATGCCCATTATTTCTGTTATGGACAGTATATCTTTGGAAAAGGAGTTCTCTGAGGAGGAGGTGAAAAAGGTGATAGATCATTTTGGTGTCAACAAAAGCCCGGGCCCGGACGGGTTTACAATGGAGTTTTATATACATGGTTGGGAGGTAATTAAGGCTGAATTATTATTAGTGATTAGGGAGTTTGAAACTAATTGCTCTCTGGATTGGCGAATAAACTGCACCAACATTACTCTCATTCCGAAATGTAAAGGGATTGTCTCACTACACAACTTCATACCAATAAGCCTAATTGGTAGTGTTTACAAAATCATTTCAAAATTGTTAGCGGAAAGAATAAAGATGGTGATGCCTTCTATCATTTCAGAGTTCCAGGGGACGTTCATCAAGGGTAGGCATATACATGATGCGGTGTTAATTGCTTTGGAGATGATAGATTCAAGACTAAGGTCTCATCAAACTTGTCTTATATGTAAAGTGGACTTTGAAAAAGCTTTCGATAATGTAAATTGGGGCTGTGTGGATATTACTCTTGATAGGTTTGGTTTCAGTCATAAATGAAGAAGCTGGATTAAATGGTGTATTACTACACCTAGATTTATTGTTTTGCTCAGAGGTGAAGCAACTAATTTGTTTAGAAGTCAGAAAGGAATCAGACAAGGAGATTCGATTTCGCCTTTTTTGTTCATTCTAATTGCTGAAGTGCTTTCTTTGATGTTTAAATCAGCTGCAGATCAGGGTTTGATTTCTGGATTTAAAGTGGCTTCCCAAGGAACAGTAATAGCCCAATTACAATTTGCTGATGATCTAATAGTCTTTTTAGAGGATAATGAGATGCAGGTACGTAATCTGAAAAACATTCTTATAGCTTTTGAAACTATATCTGGATTAAAAGTAAACTTTAGGAAAAGCACAATTGTTGGGTTAGGGATGTTACATAATGCAGAAATTTGTGCTGAGATCTTTGAATGTTCTTGTTCTCAACTTCCTTTGACTTATCTGGGAATTCAGTTAGGAAGCAAATCTAGCTGTAGATTAATGTGGAATGAGGTACTTCAAAAATTTTAACATAAGTTATCGGGGTGGAAAAGAAGTTATTTATCCAAGGGGCAGAGGTTGGTGATGATTCAGAGTGTTCTGGGTAGCTTGCATGTTTACTTTTTAACGCTGTTTTAGATGCCGATGAGTGTAGTGAAAGACCTTGAAAGAATAATGAGAAACTTCCTTTGGGGTTCGAGTACTGCTACGAAGAAAAAAATTGGGTTGAGTGGACTAAGGCTACTCTTCAAAAAATCAGAGGCGGTCTAGGGATTAAGAAGTTAAGGCTAGTTAATAAAGCTTTACACTCGAAATGGATATGGAGATATGGCAGTGAAAAGAGTGCGCTGTGGAGAAGAATTATAGCTGAGAAATTTGGAGGAGATATTCAAGCTATTCTCCCTAATCTTTCAAGCAGGAAAATAGGAATGAGTCTTTGGATGGGCATTCTAAAGGCAAGGGATTTCACTAAAGGAGGTACTTCTTTGATTATAAGAAATTGGGCTAGTATATACTTTTGGGAGGATGTCTGGGTAGGTGAACAGGCTCTTAGGAATATTTTTCCAACTTTATTCAAACTCTCCAAGGGTAAAAACCTGACGGTCAAGGAAATGGTGTCAGACCAAGGTGCGTGGAATTTACAGTTTGTAAGGGCGCTGAATGAGCTGAAATTGCAGGAAGGTATTCAACTGTTGCAGATTATTGGTGATCCAAATGATATTTTATCTGCTGCTAGTGATAAGAGACATTGGAGATATGGAGATGGAAAAGGCTTTTCATTTGTTTCTGCTTATTCGGCTCTAGAAACGGAAGGTTTTATATCTTTTCCGGACAAACAATTATGGAATCCGAAAATTCCACTGAAGGTTTCTTTTTTGGTTTGGACGTTATGCTATAATGGTGCTCCAACGCTAGATTATCTTTTTAAGGCGGGTATGGTTCAGGATGCAAAATGTTTGTTCTGTGGTGTGTATGAGGAAACTAATACGCATTTGTTCCTACATTGCAAAACTACTTTTGAGGTTTGGACTTATTTCTTGAATAATTTTGGAATCAGATGGGTTTTTGCAAGTGATGTTAGAAGAACTTTGTGGGAATGGAGTAACAAGAAGAGCAAAGACAGAATTAAGCGCCTTTGGGGATATCTTCCGTTCGCTATTTGGTGGAGTTTATGGGGAGAAAGAAACAACAGGCTATACAAGAATGTTACTAGGAGTATCAAACAGATTCTCGTGGAAGTAAAAGTTTTTCTTTTCAATTGGACTAGGAACACGGAATTTTTTTCCGGTTTTGATCTATCCACTGTTATCTGTAATTGGGATGCGGTTACTTACACTTCCATGTAACTCTTTCAAGATATTCTTCACTGTTTTAGTGAGGTGATATCATTTTTAATTAAATTTGCTCTTTGCCGTAAAAAAAATAAAATATTTTTATCTGAATAAATGGAACTTCATTGGAGGTTCAATGGTTATATCCTCGAATGATTGAAAAATCTAAAAGAATATGTACTGCAAAATGACTTCCTAATCAATATATATCGGTTGCTTTACCTTAGGATATCATTTATCGAAATCTGCATTTGGTAATTTGGAAATCATAAGTTACGATAATTTTTTTTATTATACTAGATGGTTGTGCAGTGGTGGGAGAGCGGATGGCCAAAATGCATAATAACGGTGGAAAAATGCGATGTATTAGGAAATATTGACCCAATTTCATTAGTGAATAACACGATAAACATAAGCTAAACTGTTAGCCCGTATAACTTTTAGATCCCAAAAATGTTGGTTTTACAATTAACGAACTTTATCATTATCGGAGAAAGTGCAATTTAAACAAATTACTATGAGTATATAATGAAATTTGAAGATACTACTATTAAAAGTTTGAACATATTTAAATTTGAAAGAAAAAATGATGAAATTAAAAAAGGAATATATATCGGATCGATTTTATGGAGTTTTGAGAAATTTCATAGAGATGATCTTTGTATTTAAAAAATTGTGGTACAAACGATTATATTTGGTAAAATATGATTCAAATAGGAATAAACTGTTGGGTTTCACGTCTTATGACCCAACATTCTGGATGCCCCTTAGCCAATGAGGGGAGCTACTTAGAAGTGCCTTTGTTAGGTTATAACAAAAGGCACCAGGAGACATTTTTGTCTCACTGGTTCATCTTCTCAAGTTTGAGAAAGAAAAAGGAGGTAGTGAGAGAGGGAGAGAAAGAGAGGTAAAGCCACTATTAGAGTTGATTTTTTTTGTGAGATCTTGAAGTTAATCTTTGAAGAAGAAGAAAGGGTTCTTATCTAAGGATCATTTGGTTAGTGTGGTGAAGATTGATTGATTAATTTCCACATCTCTTCAAAAGTGGGAAAATCTAGGGTTTGTTCAAATCCAAGTAGTAAGTGTATCTCTTACTCTTGCTATTGTCAAGTTGATAGTGAATCTTACCTATTTAGGTGAATGAATTGTTGATCCACCTTAGTAGTGAGTGTAATTAGGCAAATTGGTTATCCAAGTGTTATATGCACCTTGAAGTTGTTGTTATCCCTAAATTTGGAGAATTGTGCGTAACCCATTATTCATTATAGTGGAAGATTTGCCCGTGGTTTTTTACCCTTCACATTGGAGGGGTTTTTCCACGTAATTGCCGGTGTTGTGTGATTGCTTCTATATCATCGTAGTTGTATTATTTCCGCATTGTGTTTCATTGCTTGTGTTTTTCGTATTTCGCATAGCGGCTCGGATTTCACAAATCTCCCCAAACAAGTGGTATCCGAGATTTTGGGTTAAGCTAATCATGCGTAATGACGGAAGCTAGCACTAGTAATAGAATGGTCATCTTGACCGGTGAGAACTATGTGATATGGAAGGCGAAGATGGAAGATTGGTTATATTGTGAAGATCTCTATGGTCCAATAGAGAGCAAGGGAGTAAAGCCTAAGAAGATAGAAGATAAAGTGTGGAGTGTTGCTAATCGTAAAGTTGGTAGTTTTATTCTACAATGGGTTGATGATTATATTATCCGTCGTGTGTCTAGTGAGAAACTAGCATATTTTCTATGGACAAAGTTAGAGTTATATGATCAGAAATATGCTTGCAGCAAAGCTTTTGACCGTGACAAGTCAAGAAATAAATCGAAGTCTAGAGAAGACGTGGATTGTTGCAAGAATGGTCATTATTCAAATGAATGCAGGAAGCCGAAGCAAGAACCAAGGAAATGGAATGTAAATGATAGACAAGTCGATGATGTTACGGTTGTGGTAACAGATTGTGATATTACTTCATTCTCTGATTGTAATGATGTTTGTGTGAGTTCTGCAGTTTCCGATTCCGAGTGGATAGTAGTAGATTCAGGTGCATCCTATCATGCTACTCCTCTAGAAGACGTGTTTATCTCCTACAAGGCTGGTGATTTTGGTTCAGTCAGAATGGAAAACAGTGGTGTTTCGAAGATTGTAGAAATGGGTGATGTGAAGATTGAGACCAGTTTTGGCTGCACGTTGGTTCTCAGAAATGTGCGACATGTACCGGATCTTCGTTTGAATCTAATGTCACCGGGAGTATTAGATGATGAAGGTACAACAATCACTTAGGTGATGGAAAATGGAAGCTAACCAAGGGATCCATGGTTATTGCAAGAGGCAAGAAATGTGGCACATTGTATAAGACACAAGTAAAGGTGTTGAAAGGTGAGTTGAATGTTGCTGACAAAGATTCAACCTCCGAACTGTGGCATAGAAGACTTGGTCATCTTAGTGACAAGGGAATTCAAATCCTCACCAAAAGACAAGTATTGCCAAAGGCGAAAGGTATGCAATTGGGTAAGTGCACTCATTGTTTAGTTGGTAAACAAACTAGAGTTTCTTTTCATAAAGCTTTACCCAAGCGTAATTCTGGTATTATTGATCTTGTTCATTCTGACGTATGTGTACCTTTAAGGGTCAAAACACTTGGTGGTTCCTTTTACTTTGTTACTTTCATAGATGATGCTTCAAGGAAGGTTTGGTCATATGCAATCAAGACCAAAGATGATGTTGTTCTTGTGTTCAAGATGTTTCACAACATGGTGGAACAAGAAACAAGTATAACCTTGAAGTGCCTTCGTTCTAATAACGGGGGAGAGTACATTGGGCCACTTGTAGAGTATTGAAAGAGCATGGGTATATGTCATGAGAAATCAGTACCGAAGACTCCACAACATAATGGTGTTGCAGAGCGGATGAACCGCACTATTCTTGAGAGAATTAGGTGCATGTTATCTCATTCCAAGTTGCAGAAGCATTTTTGGGGTGAAGCAATGAATACTGTTGTGTACTTGATCAATCGATCACCTTCAAGACCGCTAGATAGATAAGTAGCAGAGAAGGTTTGGAGAGACAAATATCCTACTTATGATCACTTGAGAGTGGTTGGTTGCAGGGCATTTGTTCATATCTCAAAAGATCAGAGGTCAAAGCTTGATGACAAAGCGAAGCAGTGCGTGTTCCTAGGCTATGGAACAAAGAAGTTTGGTTATATATTTTTGGATCCAGTTGACAGGAAGGTTATCAGAAGTAGGGATGCAGTATTCCTTGAAGACCAAACTATTGAAGACATATTCTTGGATCCAAATCCAGTTGTTCCTTCTCTTGAACAACGTGATGATGATGTTGATGGTAATGGTAATGAAGAACAAGAACACCATCATGAAGATGAACCTCATGAAGATATTCCAGTTGGTGATGCTGAGCAAGAGGTTCAACAACAACAACCAGAAACTGAGTTGAGAAGATCCAGCAGGACCAAATTACCTTCAACGAAGTATACACCACATGACTACGTGATGCTCACAGATGCAAGTGAACCAGAGTCGTATGAAGAAGCTCTTAGTGTTCCTGAAAGTCAGAAGTAGTTGAAATCCATGAAAGAAGAGGTGGGCTCTTTGAATGAGAACGACACTTTTGATTTGGTTGACAGGCCCAAGAACCAGAAAATTCTTAAGAACAAGTGGGTGTATAGAATCAAGACTGAAAATGGTAACTCACAACTTAGGTACAAAGCACGCTTAGTTGTGAAGGGTTATGAACAGAGAAAAGGTGTTGACTTTGACGATATTTTATCACCAGTGGTGAGATTTCCTTCTATTCGGGTTGTCTTGGCATTAGCAGCTAGTTTGAATCTTGAGATATAACAACTAGATGTCAAGACATAATTTCTTCACGGTGAGTTGGAGGAAGATGTGTATATGGCACAACCCGAGGGTTTTGAAGTCAAAGGAAAAGAACACATGGTGTGCAAGCTAAAGAAGAGTCCATTGGTTTGAAGCAAGATCCTATAAGATGTTACAAGAAGTTTTAATTGTTCATGAAGGAACATGGCTACAAGAGGACATCTTCAGATCATTGTGTATTCATTTAGAAATTTGTTGATGGTGACTTTATTATTCTTTTGCTATATGTTGATGACATGCTTATTGTTGGCAAATATAAGAAGAAGATCGACATGTTGAAGTCTGATCTGTGCAAGTCTTTTGTGATGAAAGACTTGGGTGCAGCAAAGCATATTCTTGGCATGCAAATCTCTCGTGATAGGAAAGCAAGGAAGTTGTGGCTATCACAAGAAGACTATATTCAGAAGGTGTTGAAAAGATTCAACATGGACAAGGCTGAGCCGGTAAGTTGTTCACTTGCAGACCATTTTAAGTTAACTCATGATCAATGTCCTGTGAATGATGTTGAGAAACGAAAGATGTAGAAAATTCCTTATGCATCCGCAATTGGTAGTTTGATGTATGCCATGGTGTGTACAAGGCCAGATATAGCTTACGCAGTTGGAATGGTAAGCAGATTTCTATCCAATCCTTGTATGGAGCATTGGGAAGCGGTGAAATGGATACTACGGTATCTAAGGGGTACTTCTAATATGTGTTTGTGCTATGGTAGTGATAAGTAAGAGTTAGTGGGTTACACAGATTCAAATTGGGCAGGTGCTCAAGACATCCTCAAGTCTACATCGAGTTACTTATTTACCTATGTAGGGGGAGTTGTGTCTTGGCAGTCCAAGTTACAAAGATGTGTGGCATTGTCTACTACAGAGGCAGAGTACATCAGCTACAGAGAGTTGCAAGGAGATGATATGGATGAAGAGGTTTGTTAGAGAACTCGGTGTGAAGCAAAAAATGTTAATCATTTATTGTGACAACCAGAGTGCCATCCATCTTAGCAAGAATTCGAGTTTTCACTCGAGGACCAAGTACATCAATATTAGGTACCAGCGGATACAAGAAGTTCTCGATGAGAAGGTCTTGCATATTGAGAAGATCCATACAGACGAGAATGGTTCTGATATGATGACAAAGTCGCTACCAAAGTACAAGCATGTGTATTTCTGCAGCAGGGCAGGTTTGGTGGTGACGGGTACCTCGCCATAAGTCGTGAGGGGGAGATTGTTGGGTTTCACGTCTTATGGCCTAACATTCTGGATGCCCCTTAGCCAATGGGGGGAGCTACTTAGCAGTGCATTTGTTAGGTTATAACAAAAGGCATCAGGAGACATTTTTGTCTCACGGGTTCATCTTCTCAAGTTTGAGAAAGAAAAATGAGGTAGTGAGAGATGGAGAGAAAGAGAGATAAAGCCACCATTAGAGTTGATTTTTTTGTGAGTCTTGAAGTTAATCTTTGAAGAAGAAGAAAGGGTTCTTATCTAAGGATCTATTGGTTAGTGTGGTGAAGATTGATTGATCAATTTCCACATCTCTTCAAAAGGGGAAAAATTTAGGGTTTGTTCAAATCCTAGTAGTAAGTATCTCTTACTCTTGCTATTGTCAAATTGATAGTGAATCTTACCTATTTAGGTGAATGAATTGTTGATACACCTTAGTGGTGAGTGTAATTAGGCAAATTGGTTATCCAAGTGCTATATGCACCTTGAAGTTGTTGTTATCCCCAAATTGGGATAATTGTGTGTAACCCATTATTCATTATAGTGGAAGATTTGCCCGTGGTTTTTTACCCTTCACATTGGAGGGGTTTTTCCACATAATTACCGGTGTTGTGTGATTGCTTTTATATCGTCGTCAGAAGAAAACCTTCATCGTATTTATGAGGAGGAATTATGCACTTGTTAAGGATAAACACACAATAAGAGAAGACTATTTTGTTTGTAGAGAAATTGAAAAGGATTAAATTAAATTAAAATAATAAAATACGTCAGAGAAGAAAGGGAAACGCTAGAAAGTAAAAAAGTAATTTCCATGTCATCACTGGGATTTAGGGTGGGCTAAACATAACTATTGAAAAATAAAACTAAATTTTAAAAAAGTAATTTCCACGTCATCAGTGGGATTGAGGAAGAAAACGGTAAGCTTAGTTAGTAATGGAATGGCTAGGCACATGATACAACAATGCCTCATTCATTCCCCCTCTTTGAAATATTAATTTGGGTATAGTATATATGGCGATGGAAGGAAAAATAATAATTCTAGTTTGGTTAAAGAGTACTTAATCCGGTATGATTAGATTGGTAGGGGGAAAAATAATTTCTATCTTAGAGAGTAGTAGGTGGCGATGAATCCTACGAACTAAGGAATGAGCCTAGCTAGAAAAAGAAGAAGGAAGGGAAGAAGGATAAGAAAAAGGAGAAGGAAGGGAAGAAGGATAAGAACAAAGATGAGAAATATAACAAGAAAAAGAAAGAGAAAGATGAATAACAGAAGGAAGAGAAGAGAAGAAGGACAAAAGTAAAGATGACAACAAAAAGGAAAACGATGAACCAAAGGAAGAAATCAAGGAAAAGAAGAACAAGGATGAACACAAAGAGAAGAAGAACAAGAAGGATGAAGAAAAGAGCGCGGTTAACACGAGCTCAAGAGAAATCGAAGTAGATGAAAATCATTCCAAATATGTCGAAGATGAAAAGAAGGATTTCAAAGTTGAGAAGGGAAAGGATGAAAAATCAGCAAAGTTGGAGAAGAAAGACAAAGACAAGGAACAGAAGAAGAATAAGAAGAAGAAATTTGAGGGGATTTTTTCAAGAGTCTGTAGCATCTTAATACAATTTGGTGTTTAAGTCTGGACTAGGTCCCGGGATCTTTGTACATCTGCAGTTTCCTCGTTAACAAAATTTATGTTGTCTATGTTATCTCTTTTTCGCATTATATTGTTTATCTTTATAATTGAAATATCACAGGTTGCAGGTAAAATAAATTCATGTAGATAAGTCCATTGCGATTGTTGGATACGACTTGATTGATCTTGGATATTGATTTTTGGAATCGTCTAAGTACTCTCACGAAATAATCAGGTTCAAGGATTTGTCTTTGTTAACATTCTGATTATGAGAGAAATAGATATAAGCTCTTCATATAATTCCTGATTAAGTTGTAACTCTCGGAATTGTATGTGAGTTTATTCCATACAGGTTGCCTAAGAAAAATTTGGTGGTGTATATTACACTTTCAATTGTGTAATCGCTTTCTTGTAGGTTTAAGTTGAAAATTAAATGTACTTGATAACTTTTATATTGTTAGATTAGGGTTCGGAACATGTAAGTATAAAAAAACAAATAATCACAAGTAACATAGTGTGATTGTTAACATCAGCGGTTGCTCGCACGTAATCATAACATATATGAAAGAGATCACTCATGTGTATTTGTTGCGTAGACTAACCTATTTCACATAATTTATTGCTTCGAATTGTTTAAATCTAGCGTTAGATTGTACTTCGTAATTGTTATGATCTACATAAAATGTCCAAATGGTAGCTAGAGGAGAAACCATCTTCGAGTCCAACGCTGCATTAATCTCTGCTTATATATGGGGATATAAGTCTCTCCCTACGACGCATGAATTAAGAATTTCGTATACAGGGATAATGGGTTAGGCCCATGTTGTCTCTCTAGATAGGATAAATACTCACATTTAGTATTTCGTATCCACATTAAATGAGGAGGATTCTTACATACGCTATGTAGACTGTTATAATTGATGAAGAAGAGGATAATAAGATAGGTCGTGAAGAAGAAACAAGATTCTGAATTTCTGCACTAATGGTGGATATGAAGAAAAAACAAAGTTTTGAGAACCTATTTAACATATGGAAAAGGCCATGAAGCGGTTTCATCCAAATGAAGCATAAAAAGTGTCTACCTCTTTGGACTTGATAAGTTGTTCTTGCTTCTTTAAGTTACAGAGACCCATACGACTTCATTTACACGAGGATAATTTCCAACTTAGCTCAGCTTTTTACCAATTGACACTATCAATTTTGATCAAAAATATTTTGAATAAAAAGATGAATATTATTAATTGATGTTGAAGTACCAATATCCAACACGAATTTAAATTTAGGTTACACAACAAATTGTAAATCCATGGAAATCATATACCCTTGTGTAATTCAAAATGCTGGAAAATAAAAGCATCATAAACTCAAAAGAAGCAGCAATTATGAATATGTGTTTCCAAATTCTGAACACTCGATGAAAATTTCATAGTTTAGCTAGATAAGATTTCAACAGTTCGAAATTTTTGAGCAAAAGAGGGGGTTTGGTTGACTTTTAAGGGTTTTCCATTTATGGTTCTTCGGAGAAGATCACTATCAGTTAAGATCTTTAATCTTAGCCATTAATATTTTAGATAGGCAGAGATCTAATACGGATTTTTGATGGGTTAAGAACTTGGCACGTGATTGTTAGTGAAGTTAAATGTATTTTAGTAGTTTGCTATTTAGTCGACAGAAAGTAATACCGGTCGTTACTTGACCTAGTCAACATGAGTCAATGTGATTTTCAAGTGCCACTATTAAATGGGATAAATGCTAGACCGAATGTTAATTTTGGACAAAATATTCACTAACCTATTTCTTTGCCTATTCTTTAACCAGTTGAGCAAAGAAAATAAAAACTTATGTTTGAGCACATATCATCATCTTGGTTATATGCGAGGGATAAGGTAATATGTATAATCTTGGTTATAACCTTCAAAAAAAAAATCATCTTGGTTATATGCGAGGGATGAGGTAATATGTATAATCGTATCGTTAGTTACAATAACATTTTTCCGTAAAGGGTGGGATGCGATGGAGATAAAATGAACAATAAATCCTGATTTTCCATCTCAGCATCTTTGATTTCATCTTAATGGGCAAATCGGCAGGAATGGACTTCACAAGGGGCTAATCCAGGCTATAGCCCGTTCGTAGTCTTAGCCCAATAATTTTTAGTTATAGATTTTTTGAAAAAAAACAAGAATTGTATTCAGCTTACCAAGCAGTTTTTAGCCCACACCAGGATATAATCTGAACCAATATATTATGTAAAACATGATTTTTGTTCTTCTCAGCACATTTATTTTCTCAGTTTTCTTTTGTAAATCATATAAATGTAAATTTCTTTCTATAACCAGGATCTGTTATAGATTTTAATCACTTAAAAAAATAGTGTTCATTTTAATCTTTTATTTGTCTAATTATTTAGTATTTAGTAGGCACATGATAGAACTGAAGAACCCATTCAAGGAGTGCCTTGAGTCTATGCATGTGTGCATTTATAACTTTGTTACTAGATAATTGTTGACAGCTGTATCTGTACGGACAACTGTGTACGGTTATCTCTTTTCTGTTTTCTGTTCAGTTGTATGTCATAGTCGGTGTGTGACTTATGACTATAAGTACTCTGTCCTCCTTTATTTGTTTGTCATCTAAAATATCTTTTCTTTCCCTTCAATATTTCACTATGGTATCAAGAGCCATAAGTGCCTGATTTTTTTTTTTTTTTGCTTCCGCCATTAAACCTGCAACTCTTCAAATTTTCTTGATTTTCTTTCCCATTTTTCTCTATGGAATCAAACATTTGTAAGATTCTTCTAAACACTATTACTAATTTTGTTCCATTAAAACTCCAGGATCACAATTTCTTGACCTGGAAAGCTTTACTTTTACCTTTATTCAAACGTTTTAATGTTCTTCGTTTCATTGATGGATCTTATCCATGTCCTCTTAAATTTGTTTATGCTACTCGTCAATCTAGTGCTGAAGAAACGATTAATCCAGAGTATACTCACTGGCAAGCAGAAGATCAAACCTTAATCCTATGGATCCAGTCGATAATTTCAGAAAGTGTAATTTCTTATGTAGCAGGACCTACTACATCTTTTGATCTCTGGAAAGCAATTGAAGAAAGATTTGCAGTTGTTTCTTAAACAAACGTTCTACAACTCAGGATGAAATTATCTTCCCTCAAACAAGGTAACACTTATATCATCAATTAACTAAATGAGATCAATAAAATTTCAGATTCACTTTCTGCTATTGGATATAAAGTTGGTGATAGTGAAATGATAGTTTATGTTCTTAATGGTCTCAATTCGGCATTCGATTATTTCTCTACTTCTATTAGAGTCAGAAATCCACCAGTTACTACTAGAGAACTTCATAATCTGTTATTGAGTGAAGAAATCATATTGAAGGATAGATCAAAATAAGCAACTCATCCTGATGAATCCAAAGCATTTGCTGCTTTCAGGCCACCTAAATCCTCATATACACCAAAATTTGGTCACTCTCCATCTTATTTTCCACCAAGATTTTCTACTTCTTTTAGACCAAATACATCTTATAGATCATTTCCACCTTCAACACCTTTTCAATATCAAAATACTCTCACACCCACATCTTCTGCATCTCAATTCTCAATTAGAAATCCATTTGGTTCTTCTCCTCCACCAAGATTGACACACACTCCTATTCAATGTCAAATCTGCTTCAAACATGGTCACACTGCTATTGAGTTCTCCTATCAAGGAAGACCAGTTCCACACAGTTTATATGCCATGATGGCTTCAGCTAATATTCTTGGAGAGAATCCATGGTATGCAGATAGTGGAGCAACAAATCATATTACTTCAGATTCTACAGACCTTCAAGATTGTCAATCTTATACTGGTAATGAGCAAGTTTTTACATCTAATGGTGAAGGTATGTCAATATCTGACATTGGTTCTACTATCAAATTTTTATGCAACAACAAAGTTGTTTTACCAACTATTTTACATGTTCCTACTGCTTCACATAAACTTCTTTATGTGCATAAGTTTACTAAAACTAATTATTGTAGTATAACCTTTGAGTCTGATAAATTTTATATTAAGGATCTCAAATCTGGGAGGAATATTTTCCAAGGGCAGAGTAGAAATGGACTATATCTAATGCATCTGTCTGATGTTTCTAGCTCTTCATCAACATACAATACTTATTCATATTCTGATGCTTCAACTAGTGTTGCTGCTGTTAAAGTTATTGCTCTCTCTGCTGCTAAAATTTCTGCTTCTACTCTTTACAAAAGGCTTGGTCATCCTTCATTCCAGTCACTCCAAAGAATATGCCATAGGTTAGATGTTAACCTCTCAAAACAACCTATTTTCTGTACTGATTGTCAGCTAGGTAGATCACATAGGCTGCCATTTAAGGCTTCTTTTTCAATATGAAATAAACCATTGCAGTTACTGCATATGGATCTGTGGGGACCAAGCCATGTAACATCATATAGTGGATACAATTACTATTGTAACATCATAGATGATTACAACAAATATTGTTGGATATTCCCATTAATAAGAAGGTCATATTTTTCTTCTGTTTTTGTTGATTATGCTACTCAAGTGCAAAATTATTTTGACCTGAAGATTAAGGTGATTAGAACAGATGATGGTGGTGAATTCATAGCTACTGAATTACAGAATTTTCTTGAATCTAATGGAGTCTTACATCAATATAGTTGCCCTCATACTCCTCAACAAAATGGAGTGGTTGAATCTAAACACAAACACTTAGTTGGTGTTGGAAGAACTTTATTACTTCAAGAAAATTTAGCAGATTCATTTTGGGTAGATGCTATTCAGACTGCCAATTATCTTATAAATAGATTACCAGCTGCAAGTTTTTATTTTGTCTCTCCTTATCAATTTCTCTATAGGTCTTCACTAAATTATAACAGTTTAAGAGTGTATGGATGTGCCTGCTATCCTTGGATGCAACCTTATGATCAACTTAAACTATCACCAAGAAGCAAAATGTGCATTTTTCTTGGTTATTCTCAGTCCCACAAAGGTTACAGATGCTTTGATCCTCAGACAAGAAGAGTTTATCTGTCAAGACATATTCAGTTTGATGAATCTAACTTTCCTGCTTTAGCTTGCAAATTATTTGATGATTCTAACACTACTTCAGATAAGCAATATTTTCATCAATCAACTACTTCCACAGAGACTACAGATGCTACACCATCACAACTTCATCATTCTACTACTGCACCAATAACAACTTCATTACCTTTAGTTCTCTCAACTTCTGTTACAAATGCTTCCATTACTGATCATATTATGTCTATCACAACTTCAACACACAACATGCATACTAGATCCAAATCTGGTATCTACAAGCCTAAAGTCTACTTTGCTACCAAATATCCATTACCAGTTTCCTTTTTGACAAACATTAATCATCCAGTACCTACTTCATATTCTCAAGCCATCAATAATCCATCATGGATACCACCACTTAATAAAGAGTATACTTCTCTAAAAGATGCAGGCACATGGTCATTAGTGCCTCCAGATCCCTCATAGAATGTGGTTGGATGCAAGTGGGTCTTCAAGGTTAAATATAAACCTGATGGCACAATTAAAAGATTGAAAGCTAGACTTGTGGGTAAAGGTTATCATCAGCAGGAAGGCTTATATTATGCTGAGACTTTCAGTCCAGTTGCTAAGCCTACTACAATCAGGTTAGTACTATCTTTAGTTGTTCATCATGATTGGTTAGTTAAGCAGTTAGACATTAGTAATGCCTTTCTTCATGGAGACCTTCAAGAAAATATTCTCATGACCCAGCCCCTTGTATTTCAAGATAAGGAACACCCACACTATGTGTAAGCTTCACAAATATATTTATGGGATCAAACAGGCTCCTATATCTTGGTATAAAAAACTAATGCATACTCTTCTCTCCATTGGCTTTACTACTTTTCTGGCAGATACTTCTCTATTCATTCACAAGTCAGGTTCTCATATAACTATAGTACTTATCTATGTTGATGACATCTTAATCACTGCGCCTTCTTCAAGTTATTTTGATGATGTTATTTCTTATTTGGGCTCTCAATTTCCAGGAAAAGACCTTGGTCCCATCCATTACTTTCTAGGTTTGGAGATTAAGAGAAACACCTCAACAATGCACTTGTCTCAGTCTAAATATATTCTAGATCTTCTCAAAAGACAAACATGATGGGTGTCAAACCATGTTCTTCACCAGCTATTACAAATAACAAACTTAGTGTTACCGATAAAGAATTGCTGACAGATCCAACTGAGTATAGATCACTTGTAGGTGCATTACAATATGTCACTTAGACAAGACCTGAAATTAGTTACTATGTCAATCAAGTCTGCCAGCACATGAGTCATCCCACTACTGTTCATCTAATTATAGCAAGGATAATACTTAGATACTTGAAAGGTACACTTGATTATGGTATAGTTCTTAAAAAGCGCTTGCAAGCTTTATCCTCTTTTTCAGATTCAAACTGGGATGGAAATCCAGATGACAGAAGGTCTACTAGTGGTTATTGTGTCTTTTCTAGCACTAATCCTATATCATGGTCTTCAAAGAAACAACATACGGTGGCAAGAAGCTCCACTGAGGCTGAATACAGATCTTTAGATCACACTGCGGCTGAAGTTCTTTGGGTCTTCCAGTTACTGAAGGATATACATGTCTTTCTTGAAACTTCTCATTCCTTAGGTTGTAATAACAAAGGTGTTATTTCTTTAGCATCTAATCCAGTTCTTCATAGCATAATGAAGCATGTATCCATTGACTTTCACTTTATCAGGGAATTACTTCAATCTAAAACTCTACAGGTCTTTTATATTTTCACAGATCAACAAGTTGTAGAAGTCTTCACCAAAGGTTTAGCTTCTTCAAGGTTTGATTTTCTCAGAACAAACTGAGTGTGCTTCCTCATACACAGCTCAGTTTGAGGGGGGCTGATAGAACTGAAGAACCCATTCAAGGAGTGCCTTGAGTCTATGCATGTGTGTATTTATAACTTTGTTACTAGATAACTGTTGACAGATGTATCTGTAGCGCCCCCTAAGCTAGCAGCTGACTAAACCAAGAATTTAACTAAATAAAGAGGCACTAACGAATCCAAATTAAACACTTAGACTTTCAATTAAGAAATCTGCTACAAAAACTTATCCCAAAGCTAACCCCGCTCAGAAAAATATATACAAGAACTTCTCTCCAATGATACATATAAAATAGTCATTTGGTTTACAAATAGAATATACAACATAATGAACATATCAGAATATAATCAACTAACGAAGTTAACTTCTCGGAGCTTTCGCTGCACAACTCTGATCTGTCACTGAAACTGATGTGGGAATAATTAATATTTAACCTTCTAAGTAATCATAGGCAAGATTTGGGAAATAATAATGTTTTTCCAAAATTATTAAACAGTGACTACAAGAATTCTAAGATTTGACAGTTAGTGACAATTAGTTGACTTTAATGGACTTGGGCTTAGGATAGTTTTCTTAGTTAGATGTTTTGGACCTCTCATGGTCCGAATTAGACTTTGAATTCTTCTACAAAGTTGTAGATACTCATGAGAATTAACTATTGGACTAAAGAACCAACCCAATGAATTGATAAATCTTTAGATATGCAAGAGATGGATTATGAAGATGTGAAGAACCTTAGATGGGCTAAAGATAGATAATAAAAGGGTATAAAAACGTAAATGGGCTTGGGACTATTAGTTAGATTTGTATAATTCTTGTGTGAGCCATTTTGGCTAGAATCTTAGAATTCTTGTGTGATTAACAGTTAATTATTAACAACGATCGATTCAAAGGATGAACCAGTGGATCGTGGATCGCGAGGTAGGCGTGGCTTGTCATCAAAAGGTGTGGGAATGCATTTGACTCTTTGTATTCATTATTGTTGCTTTTATAAAATTTTATGCTTAATAAACTCATGCATTGTCTGTCCGTGCATTCCATGCTTTGTTTAAAATGCATTATGATAATCTTGTTAATTCTGTGAATCTTTCCACGATTTGGAAAGGACTTGTAATGTTTTGCTGTCAATATGAATTGTTATGGGAAATGAGAATTTCCACTTGTGGTATATAGGATACGCTCCTTCACATTTATATATACTTTAATTCATCTTTTATTGTTTAGAGTTGGTCACCATGGTCTTGGTGGCATCCATAGCTAAATAGGTGTGAATTGCCGGTTAGGAATTTACAACCATATTAGTACATTGTTTGACGAAGGAGTTTGTTCCATATACATGTATGATTATTTCAGTGACTTAGTCACTGTTTAATAATTTCGGAAAAACATTATTGTTTTCCAAATCTTGCCTATGATTACTTAGAAGGTTAAATGTTAATTATTCTCACTTCAGTTTCAGTGACAAATCAGAGTTGTGCAGCGAAAGCTCCGAGAAGTTAACTTCGGTGGTTGATTATATTCTGATATGTTCATTATGTTGTATATTCTATTTGTAAACCAAATTACTATTTTATATGTATCATTGGAGAGAAGTTCTTGTATATATTTTTCTGAGCGGGGTTAGCTTTGGGATAAGTTTTTGTAGCAGATTTCTTAATTGAAAGTCTAAGTGTTTAATTTGGATTCGTTAGTGCCTCTTTATTTAGTTAAATTCTTGGTTTAGTCAGCTGCTAGCTTAGGGGGCGCTACAAAGTTGGTATCAGAGCTCACTATTAGATCTTACGTGGGAAAGATAGTAATAGACAGTGCCTATTAGTGAACTAGATTAGTCTAGAACTGGGTTGGGTTTGTGAGATAAATCTTAATCACTGAAAGCTATCAATAATTAAAAGAATTTTTGATTGACTGATTTGTTTGGTTGGTTGTTTGTTTAGGTATTGATGTAAAAATTGTAGGGTACACCAATAATTAATCTAGTGGAGATTAGAGAATAAATGATTTAAAATTATGAACACATACACAAGTCAATACTAAAAATAGTGAGATTAGTATTATTGATAAATCTTGAAAGTCACATATATAAATATTAAGCACCTTGACTTATATGTAAAACCAACGGTTTATAATCACATAAATGTTAATAATATTTTGGGACTCAATAATATTTGTAATAGTTGTTAGAATAATAATTCAATAAAATATTATAATAGTAATTATAGATAGATGATAATAAAAGTAACTTGTTGCTAAAATAATAATTCACTATAGTTGTTAGAATAATAATTCACTTGTTGTTTTTCAATAAAAGCCATGGTGGCATTCTTTCATAAAAGTAATAATAATTTTAATAAAATAATGTTAGCATTTATCAATTAGTACCATATTAAACTTAACTAAATTCTCAATAAGGATATATAAGGATTAAAATAATAATTATGATTAAATAATTATGAAAAATTGTTAACGCTTATTTACAATTAAGCTTTGTAAATCAAATTAATTACAAACTAGGGATATATGTTTTTCGTTTAAAACTAGTAGATAGTTAAAATAATACTTATCATCTGTTAGACTTTAGAACACGAAGATACAATATATAAAAGAAAAGACTTAACTTGTTAGAAATTTTGTGTAAAATTATATTTAGGCTAACAAATTATCCAGTAAATCTTTAATAAAATGAAACAAATTTACATGAAATAGTATTAATAACATTCGGATATTTATTGTAATATTAAAAATAAAAGGAAATAATTCGTAAATTGATAGGACCCTTCTTCGTAAATAAATGAAATCATCTTTTAAAATGGAAAATGAGTATGATGAAATTAAATTGTTAGAATTTAAATTAATATTATATAGAACATAACTTAAATTAAAATCTCATTAACAAATATATAGCGATAAAATAATGGTTATGATTAAATAGCCGTGGAAAATTATTAGTGCTCATTTATAATTAAGTCTTGCAAAGTTAAATAATAACAAATTTGAAATTATATGTTTTGCATTTAAACTAGATATATAAATAAGACTTATTAAGTAGGATTAAAAGAACGTGAGGTCAAATAAGGCAAAGAATAAAAGACTAAAATTGTTAACAAATCGTATACTTAGATTATCTTTAGTCCAATAAAGGATTCACTAAATCACTAAATTATACAAATGAAGTGGTATTTACAGTATTTGGATACGTATTACAAAATTAGACTTAAAGGAGAACAATTTGCCTATGAATAAAATACTTATTATTAATACCCATAATCTGAAGACTATTGAGACATATTGAAATTTTATGCGGACTCAAAATTTAAATTATATTAAATTACCAACGCCAATATGTGACAAGATATACTATACTACCGATTCAATATGAATAAATAAAAATCTATTATATAAATCTTTACGTGAATATAGAGTTACATTTAGAAGATTAAAGCGATGTGTACCATATGGACTCTTAACTTAAGAATAATGAAAATGATAATATAATCAAGACAATAATTTTTATAAGATCATCAAATATTAATATTATATAATACTAATTACTGTAAGTTAGAGTTATTGTAATATCATTTGTATAATAATTATTGGATAGTAACATCAAAATGTAATTTTTATTAATAATACAACTTAAGGATTACTATTTTTTTTTTTTTAACAATAAAAAAAAAAGATTACTTGGCACTAGAATAAATTTAAGAAAATAAAGTTATATCAAATCAAATCAAATCTAGTGTTAATAATAAATTTAAACTTCTCACTATGACTAATTACGATTTAACTTGTATCGGTCTAAGAAATAAGAAATAAATGTAACAATTATAATAATAAATTATTAATACCAAACGACTATGAAAGAAATTGTTAGCCGTTATTTATTTATATATCAAGTCACATGATAAAATAAAAAAATAGATGCTTTGAACATAATAATAGTAACATTTGGATAATGATTATAACATTTAGTTATTCTTAAATAATAAATGTATTAAAAAATTATATATGAAATTACAGCAAAGTTAAAAATATCAGATATTATAAATTAAAGTAAATCGAAATTGGATTACCATATAGACAAAATAAACAAATCAAATCAAATAAATGATGATGATTAAATTGTTAAAAATGATGTAACCTATCTATATAATTTATGAAGTAGAAACTTTAAGCTAAATTAGTTACAATGAATTTAGAGATTGATTAGTCATAATAAGTTTGTATTTAATTAATCAAATTTTGATGAATAAATTACATGAAATGATGTATATATATTTTATGAAATAAATTTATCAGAGTTACACAAGTTAAGATAAAAGTTAAGGATTAATTAGAATTAACACTTAGTTAATCCAGCACCGGGGAATAGTAAAGGTTGTGTTTTCTCTGTTCGTAGGAAGGCATTGTTGGGATTGGCCAACCTTGACAGGGCAACTGCATTCAGAGATGACCGATCATAGAAGTTTGATGATTCTTTAGAAAACCGGTAATTATAAATTTACTTAGAAAGTTTTGTAAGAACCCTCTTTGTAATTAGAGACATGTACTTATAAAATAAAAAAATTAATATAAGGAACTTAGAGACTAAAAATTATAGTATCTGTTATCTAGACGAGTGTAAAGAATTTTAGACTTCCTTTTTGATAAAATTTAAATTAGTGTAGTTGAACCTAGAGCCACAAATTTTAGTTTTAGAAAACCATATAGGGTTGTGCTTTGTTTTATGTTGTTTGCGCTTGGACAAGAGATGGAATTATTCTATAAGGTGGGGAGTATATGAAGACCAGAAGGATGGATCAATTTTAGAGGACGAAAATGATATAAGGTGGGGAGAATGTAAGGACCCTCGAGCTCGTCAACGTTATTTGACCGATTCAACGATGATCAAGATACGATTTAGCCGCCAAGGACTCGATTAGTTAATATAGATTTTAATTATTAGAAATTAATCTAACAACAATCTAGATACTAATCTAGTACCAGTGGATAGATCTCAAAAAGTTACGTAGAATGAACTACTCGAACGTGCCAATCGGATACCAGATGAAGAAGATATCATCGGATGAGTATGAGCGGAAGATTAGTTATATTTCAGTTTAGCCACCTTGGCTTCCCTTATTGTTTTGTCGGGTGCCTTTAGTAAATCTAGCCGGCGTTATCTCCGAAATCAGATCGAGAAGAATATATTTCTCTCGTTTCTTTCTCTTTCTTCTTCTTCTTATTTTCTATCCTTCTTCTTTCTCCTTCCCATGTTCTTCATCTGTTGAGAGTTTGAGAATCAAGTGAGGTTCTGCGTTCAGCAGAAGATGGACAAGATATTTATTAGTCGGTGGGGATAGCGATGGTGTTTGTTGTTGATTCAAAATCAAAAGAGAAAGTAAATCCGTGAGTTTAGGTTTCTGTTGTTTGGTTTAAGATTGATTCGAGAAGTCAATTGAAGATGGGTTTCGTGGTTTCGAGAGATTGAATATAAGAAGAAGATGGTTGTGTTATTTTTGAAGATTAGGTTTCAGTGAAGAAGAGTAATTTTGAATTAGGGTTTGGTTTGAAATTTGAGAAATGAATTGAGTGGATGTTAGATGAAGGATTGAGGGGTATCACCGAATTGGTAAATTGAAGTAATTCTGAAGATGAATTGAAAGAAAAAGGTAATTAAGGTTTTGCATGTTATAATGGAATACGAATTGGTCAAAGATTGATAAGATTCAGATAGAATTCTAAGATGGGTTTGTTTAATTGAATCCTCTGAAGTTGTTGCAGTGATAAATTGAGAAGATAGGGTTTTGTTGAAAAGAATTAATGTTCTTGACAGAGATTTAAGGTTCTGTTTTTGAGGATTCTGATTAAGAGGAGAGTTATAGGATGGGTTTGTTAGATTTAAATCTTGATAGATGTTTTGTGTATTGAGAACAAATAAGAAGAATTGGGTATTCAATTTGGGGTTTGGTTACAGTGAATTGAAGATCAAGGGTCCTGTGATATTGTGCTATAGGGTTTCAGAAAAAGAAACTATTGATGGTGTTGAGATTGATTGAGCAAAACTGCTGGGTTTATGTTGTCTTAAGTTGTCCTGTTGAATCAAGTTAAGCAATAAAGGAGAGTTGATCTCAAATTACTGGAATAAATCTACCCATTTGCATCCTAAAACATTCATTACAGGGACAAAAGGAACTTCTTTATAAGTATCATTACAAATTAGTGCTTCATGCTCATCTTTCATAGATCTAACCCATCTAGGATCCACAAGAGCTTGAGTAAAAGATTTAGGCTCAAATAAAGAATCCACAAGAGCTGTAAAAGCTGTTGGTATAGGATGTTTCAAATTATTTGTATGTATCCAAGCTACCCATTTATCATCTAATCCTTTATTTTTGCTAATACCAGATTTGGACCTAGTATGCATTGGAGAAGAAAAAGATGTAACAATATCTTGCGAGGATGAAGGAGATAAAAGTCTGAGCATGTGGAGAAGCAGAAGTATCTAAAAAATAAAATACCTCAGTAGTTGATGATAGAGAAGAAACAGTAGCAGAAGAACTACCTTCTATAGCAGCATCATAACAATCTTCTATAACTACAGAAGTAGTATTTGTGCCAGCAGAAGAAAAACTTTTTCATTGAATCTAACATTAGTAGTAGTGTATACTCTATGAGTTTTGTAATCAAAACATCTATAACCTTTATGAAAAGGACTATAGCCAATGAACACACAAATAACAGATTTAGGGCTCAACTTATCTTTCCTATAAGGAAGCAAATTTGGAAAACACAAGCATCCAATTTTTTGAGAAAAGAGTAATCGGGTAACTTTCCAAATATCACTTCATAAGGACATTTATAATTCAACAACTTGGTAGGAGTTCTGTTGATTAAGTATGTTGAACTTGAGAAGGCATCAAACTAGAAAAACTTTGGCATAGAAGCATTAATAAGAAGTGTATTACCTATTTATGTAATTTGTCGATGTTTCCTTTCAGCAGCTCCATCCTGTTGATGCAAATGAGGACAAGATATTCGAAGAGAAATGCCATTGGAAACAAGAAACTCTTTAAACACTCCCTTAGTTAATTCCAAAGCGCCATCACACTGAAATTCTTTAATCTTAGAATTCAGAAGATTTTCCATTAATTTTTGAAATAGAATGAAATAAGATAAGCTATCTGACTTCAACTTCATTGGATAAATCCAATGAAACTTACTATAATCATTCATGAATAAGATGTAATATCTATACCCTAAAGAAGAAGTAACAGGTGCAGCACCCTAGATATCACAATGGATTAATGCTAAAGGACAAGTTGAAGTAAACCTAGAACTTGGAAAAGGTAAACAAACACTTTTTCCCAACTGACAAGGAGTACAAACAAACTCAAATGTGTTATTAGAGAGATTAATAGCTGAAGTAGAAGCTAATTTCCTGATAATCTTGGATGCATGATGACCAAGCCTGTGATGCTAAATAACTAGAGAAGCTAAGACTAAAATAACAGCAACAGTGTGATGAACTGGTAACACATGAAAAGACTTGAGAGGATACAAATTATTTTCCATAAGGCCTTGAGCAAGAATCTGATTATTCTTCAGAGATTTGATGATGTATCCCCAAGGAAGAAATTCAAAAAAACAATTATTATCAGCAGTAAATTTTGCTATGGATAACAGATTGTACTTGATAGAAGGCACATATGACACATTATGTAAATCAAATGAAGTAACTTTAGCACCAGAAATAGAAGTAGAAGTAGCTAAAGTAGTAGAACCAGTCATTGTAATAGGTAAAAGCTTATTATCCCCCAACATGACTTGTTCCACACCTTCATATTCTTCAGTGTCATCAAGAATAATAGAATCATTTGTCATATGACCAGTAGCTCCAGAATCTGGTATCCAAATTGGACCAATAGGACTAACACTCCATTGACCACCGGTGACAGAGAAAGTATTCTGAGTAGCCATATTATGTTGTTCAGTGAGATTCCATGGATTTGTTGAAGTAGAAGCCTCAACACCTGCAAAATCCTTATGACTTGGACCTGCAATCTTTCTTGGTGGAGATCTTGGAGATCTTTCAACATGAGCATATCTATATCGACATCGACCACCAAAATGTCATAATTGATTACAAATCTAACAAGGAATGGATTTGTAGTCCAATTATTGCTTAATTGCTGGATTAAATTCCCCCTTCTTGAAAGTAAATCCCAATCCAGAATTTGTAGCACCAAAATTTGGAGGATAAGCATTTGACACCGGTTTCTTGGAACTAGGATCATAAGATTTATACTTCTTGACAAAAAAGGAAGAATTCGTTGGATCTTTATCTAAGAAAGAAGATGATTCATTTTCTTGATCTATCATCCACTGCTCGTGAGTAACTAATCTAGAGCGTAACTCAGATAAAAAAAGAGGTGTTTCTCTATTTTGCATAGTAACCGCAAAATGAGAATATTCACGGCCTAAACCAGACAATACATACATTACAAGATCGGAATCTGGTACCGGCTCACCAATTTCAGCCAAAGAATCAGAAATGGACTTAATTTGTTGCAGAAAATCAAATATAATAGAGTTACCTCGACGAATTGAATGTAATTGAGATATCAACATGTTCTTCTTGGCAAAGAACTGTTCACTAAAAATCTTCGCAAGATGATTTCATTTATCTCTAGCTGAAGGTTTACCAAGTAATTCTGTAGCTAGAGAAGGAACTATAATTGCACTGAAGTAAGAACCAAAAAAATGATCAAGAGATCTCCAATCTGAAAACTTCAGATTTGCCACAGGAACATTGTTGTGAAGCAAGAATGGAGACTCAGTTGGAATAGATCCATCAACGAAACCAAATAAGTTGGTACTAATCAAGATCGAAGATAATTGATATTTCCAAACCAGAAAATTGGATCCATCCAACTTTGTAGAAACAAAATTTGAAATATTTGGAAAAGGTAAAGGATTAACATGAAAGTGGGATTGAGGAACATTGTAAAATGGTTGATATTTTTGTGGTTGCTGTTACGGAAGAGTATATGGAATTGATTGTTGTACTGGCGGATTCGTCAGGGAAGACGAAGCTTGATTTGTGTTAGTTGTGTTGAGATTTTGACTGGTGTTGTTGTTTGAAGTCATAAAATTCATAGTTTTTATCACCATTAATGGTGGTTTGGAGATTTGATTTTGGTATTTAGGGTTTGGGTTGAGTTGATAAGGATCGATTGGTATCTGATACCATGTAGTAAATGGAATATATTGATCAAGAGATTAAAGGTTACATGCGCAGAGTTAATATAGCAGACAATATATGTAACTTAAGTTCAATGGGTTTCTTACTTACTCAATGAATTGGGTTTCTCAATTACAACTCCCTGCTCTTTATATTGTGACAACCTTGGATCCATAAGTCTTGCATCCAATCTAGTATTTCATGCCAGAACAAAACACATTGAAATAGATTTTCATACTATTAGAGATTTGGTAGCTGTTGGTTTTGTGCAGGTTCACTATGTTCCAACTTTACACCAAATAAATGATGTTTTTACTAAAGGTATGCCTAAGGAGTTGTTCTTCAGGTTATAACAGAAAATGATGCACTATGTCAGTGAGCAGTTCAAGTGATGGTACATCATTTGAGGGGGAGTGTTAAGACAGTAAATGTGTCTTGTAATACACAGTCATGTGTCTTATTCTGTATGGTCTTTATTATGCCATGTGTCTTATTCTGTATGGTCCATTGTCTGCTTAGCTGTGTTCTATCTAACTGATAGTTACATATACTGTCTACTATATTAACTCTGCGCCTGTAACCTTTAATCTCTTGATCAATCTGTTCCATTTCCTACATGTTATATACAAGTTATCTACTGATTTTATGATTCCAATCCAATTCAAGTAAGATTTCTGGGTCCGTCCTAAACGGACAGAATTGTAACGCACTTGCATTTCGTTTGGAAGTAGAAAAAACAATTTCTTGATGGCAAATGTTAACTTGTATACCTGGGTATACGTTAACACCTACTAATTAATTAATTTTTACATTGGTTTTAGTACCTGGCTTGATTGGGGACCCAGATTAATTGGGGTATACCAAATGAGACAAAATAGGGTCATTTTGAAGTAAAAGAGGTCACTCCTTAACCATATATTTTCAAAATGGCTAATATGCCCTTATTTAATTAACACTAAAAAATATGATTAGCTTAATTAATTGAGTTTAGATTAAAATTTTGAAAATGAAAATTCAGTAGATTAAACCTTTAATCCATCTTATGAGTTCTATTTCGATCAAAAAATTTGGTTTTCAAAAATGTCAAAGGTCGGCAAGGTAGATATTTGAATAAGGTTCCGGCTATATATGGCCGGCATTGTCTTTGTTTGAATAAGATGCCGAACAATTTTAGCCGGCATGGTCCTTGGATGAAGAAAACGCCGACCATTTCTTGGCCGGAAGGATCTTTGAATGAAGAATATGTCGACTATGTTGTGCCAGCAATTTAACGGTCGGCATGTAAATATCACCTACCATGCCGACTATACTATAGTCGGCATGCACATAATTAATAACACTGCCGGCTGACCTGTAGCCAGCATATTAAATATTTATAAACATGCCGACCTTTACTTATACCAAACAGAAAACAGAATATGGGAAGATGTAATTCACTTTATTCATGCAATTTTGGTTACTACATTGATTGAAACATAAAACCTAAATCCTTGTCGACGAAAAAACGAATGCACTTAGCATGTGCATCAAGCCTTTGAACCCCTAGGCGACCCTAGTGGACGAGTTATAGTCTCGTGAGGGTTTACATAAGGGTCTACCCACAAAACCTATACAAAAACTTCTAAAACCATCAATCTTCCTCCTCCGAAGACGATACGGCATTTAAGTAGTCCGGGTTATCCTCCGGGATTGTTTGTGCCAAGAAGTGATAGCTTGCATCGAACGCGAATGCTTCCCCCTTTTCCTCCAAGTAGCGCGCTTCACGACTTCATGCTACAAAAACACAAAACAAACTTACATTTTTTAGTGGTGTTTCATTGGAAGATAAAACAACATGGATAACGTAAAAAATAACCACAAAATTACTTACAAATTGTGCAATGGACAAGGTAAAGGGGCGAGTGTTAAAAATATGAGGTTGGAGCGCTAAAAAAGCAAGTATCGCATTTTCGATTACTAGGTGCCTAGCGTGGACTTGTTGAACACTTCTTGCATTAGGATTCCCAAACTCGCCGCTAAATTTGTTGTGTACCCTAGCCCAAAAGGTTGTGGAATCCTCCCTTTAGGAGGATTGCCGTCTAAGTCGATTTTCCGCGTACCATGCTTTGGTGATTGTCAAATCTTCATTTGAATCAAATGATGCCATTGTTGTTTGTAGAGAGCTATTGGGTGAGTTAGATGGAGTGTATGATTATATGAGCTTTGGAGAGTATATGGAACTATTTGTATGTTGTTTTGTAGAGATAAGTAGTGTATTTATAGGATGCTGGCCAAATTTGTCCGTTGAAGTTGAAGCTTCGGTTTGTTGAACATTAGCTTGAGTTTGCTCCCCAACTTCTTCTTCTTTCTATTCAACAATTTCATCTTGTCTACCCTTACCTTTATCTCCATTACCATCATCATCATCATCATCATCATTACCTCCTCCAACATTAGGCATGTCTTGATCACCATCATCATCATTATTGTTACCTCCTTCAGCAGCCGGAGTTCTTTCATCAACATCATCATCATCACCTCTTCTACCAGATGGAATTAATTGGTCTTCATCTGGAGTCTCGTCTGAATCACTGGGTTCCGATGGTGGTTCATAATCATCAATCGGTATACATGGCTTTGTCGTTCCCAGCACAACGTATGCCCCTCGATATGTTGAAGTCAAGAGTTTTTCACCAACACGAGGAGGTCTTGAAGGAGGACTAAGAGCTTTCATAACTTTCTTCTTTGCCTTTTGCAACCTGAACAAGAACGATTAAGGAAAAAAATTTAAAGGTCAGCAGGTTCGACATATATAACTAATCCGGCGGACAAATGGTCGGAATGTTAGATATCTAAATACATGCCAGCTAAACATAAGCCGACATGGTGTGATTATCATAACATGCCGGCGTATAACAAATATGAACACAATCCTTAACTGGATTTTTCACCAACACAGTCGGCAAGTTCCTTTACCCATACATTGCCGGCTAGCAAACAGCCAGCATGGTTTTATCCAAATAACATTTCGGTTTTAAAATTCAAGGCATCAGGAGAAAAAAAATTGAAATACAGCCGGCAGGGTCAAAATTTATAACCAACCCGGCTAACAAAAAAAACTGTCGCCGGCAGGCTCTTAGGTTGAATAACGTGCCGACCCTGCAAGTAGCAGTTACAGGTATTGACCAGCCGGCACGATCTTCAACATAAGAGCCTACCGACCAAACCCTAACTATGAAAAGCCGGCACGTTTAATAACATAACACCTTGCCGGCCAAATAACTGCAAATTCAAACATTCGATTTTTCTGACCTAATTTGACATGCAAATATGAAATTGAAGCACTGGAGTGAGTTTAAGTAGGCCCTTACTTTCTTAATCGACCATTTCTTCGTTTTGAGAGGGTTCAATTTCTTCTTCAAACGTTTTTTTCTTCACTTTTTTTTGAACCAGTTTTGCAATCCCAGGGTTGTATTGATTGGGTTTTCGATTAGCGTCTTTCATACGACTTGCCCTAGGTCTTGGAGGATCCATTGATGAAGATTAATCGGAGTTTTCGAATCGACGATGTTAACGAATTAATTGACGAGTTTCGGTGGTGGGGATGAAGGAGCCGGTATGGTTATGGAGGAGAAGAAGAAGAGAAGAAGGAAGATGAAATGAAAATAATAAAACTGATTTAGGATAATTAGAAATATAAGGGGTTAGGGGTATTAAAGTAATTGTACCCATATTTGACCTCCCCTTAGTAAGGGCATATGTCCATATAAATATGAGTATACGCCAATTAATCTGGATATACCCCAATTAAACCAGGTTTAGTAATCGTTCATCGGGAACAATGAACATGATAAACACGTACTTTGTTTTAATTAACGAAAAATTCCACTGTTACCCTTGCGATTGAGAAAATGAAACACTAGCTTTCTCTCACCTCTTTGAGTTATCTTTCTCAACTCTTTTCCTCTTATTTCTTCATCAAAAATCAGTAATGGTGGGTTTGGATATAGAATTTTATAGGTGGGATTTATGGGTTCGTGGGATTTGGTGGAATTACGTTTCCTTCGGTATGTTTGGTTTTCCAAATTCCTGGAATCACGTTTCCCGTGAAAATCAATTTTCCAGCAAATCCTCCATATGGAGTCCGACCCCTCCCCCTAAGATTTGCTGGGAAACTTATCAAGGGATTTATGAACCCACATTTTTTAACTTTAAATCTCATATATATATATATCATTTTAAGATTCTAAGAGTAATATCAAACAGTATATGGACTTTAAAACAATATAATTCTATGAATCCTAGGAATTTTAAACGAGTTACCAAATACATAAGGGATTTACATGAATCCCAGAATTTATAATCCCATGGGATTGTAAATCCTGAAAATCGTAAATTCCGCAAACAAACCCACCATAAATAGATTTTTCCCCACAGCCGTATTAAGGTAAACGTATCCTTGCAAACCGTGATTAGTTTTCTTAAGCATCAAATATTAATAGAAGTTTCCACGAATCGGTCATATTGGTGTTATAATGCACGACTACTCGAATCATGGAAAGTAGCCGTGCATTATATTTCCGAAGCATAACTGCCATAACATGCCTGCCGTCATCTATTGGTTCGTGAGTCTCCCAGAGTTGACGCGTTACGGACACGGTGGCCGCTATGACCTACTTGTCAAAGGTGAACAGGCCCACTGAGTCATTGAAAGTAGCGCCAAGGCACTCATTTTGACGTGGATTCACCGCGTTGGCTACGAGTTTCTCCTTTACTACGGCTTTTCTCTATAAATACTATCGACTTGGATACTAGTACGAGTTACTCCTTTACATCGCGGAAAGAAGATCGAGAAAAAAAAAGAAAAAAAAAATCGAAGAGATAATTCAGATCAATCCCGTCTAGGTATGTTAATTGCACTTCTTCTGTTTCTTTGATTTTAATTTTCACTTATGAATTACTTTTGTTTAGTAGAAATTGCTTTAATGTGATTAATGATCAAGAAAGATGCTTAAACTTGTTGCCATGATCATGAACTTGTTCTTTTGAAAACATCTCTGTGTGTGCAATTCTTAAATTACATCAGAGCTATCAGAATTACACATTATAGTTAACTTCTTAGACGATCAATTTGCACTAAAGAGTAGATCTACATTTTTTGAAAAGTCAAATTTAATGGTCAGTTTTGAAAAATTCAATAAGCTACCTTATAATCATATGTATAGGATAAGATTTTGGTGTATGAGAAAGGGTCTGTGTGAACGCGACGCTATGACCGTTCCGGTGCTAGTGTAGCATCGGTTTCTAATAGGATTGATCCAAAACCTTTAACTCGAGACTGCACTGGGCACTCCAGAAGTTTGCAAAGAATGCTAGTGGATTAGACTAGTATTAGTGGATCAACTAATGCACTTTTCTTTAGCAGTCTAGATTTTATGATTGTCTAATTGTTGCTAAGGTTTTGTTCGAATGCTGTTTCATTTTACAATTGAGATCTTAAGTGTCAGTTTACTCAAAGGCGCTTATATGTTTGTACTGCAGGGCAATCTAAGACCAAGCAAAGAAATTGTTTAGTATTCTCTTGTTAAAGCTAATTTCAAAAGAACCTATGGCAGACAAGGACGAGAAGAAGACTGAAATGGAGCTCCAAGTGAAGAGTATATCTACTGAAGATGAGAAGCCGAAAAACAAAGAGGAGAAGGGAAAGAAAGACAAGGAGAAGAAGCACAAAGAGGGAGATGAAGGAAAGAAGAAGAAAGAAAAAAAGGAGAAAGATGGAGAAGAAGTGAAAGAAAAAAAGAAAGACAAGAAGAAGAAGAGTGAAGAAGGAGATGCTGTAGATGAAGAGGGAACAGAAAAAGAAGTTAAGAAGGAAAAGAAAGACAAAGAAGTTAAAAAAGAAAAGAAAGACAAGGAGAAGAAAAATGAAGGTCTAGAAGCCGAAGAAGGCAAAGACAAAAAGAAAGAAAAGAAGAAGAAGAAAGACAAAGATGGGGAAGAAGAACTGAAGGAAGGGGCAGACGAAAAGAAAGAAAAGAAGAAGAAGAAGAAAGACAAAGATGGTGAAGAAGAACTGAAGGAGGGGGAAGATGAAAAGAAAGAAAAGAAGAAGAAGAAAGACAAAGATGGCGAAGAAGACAATAAGGATGAAAAGAAGGCTAAGGACAAAGATGAAAAATCAAAGAAGAAGGAGAAGGATGAAGGCACTGAAATGAAAGAAGAAAAAAAGAAAGACAAGGAAGGGAAGGAGAAAGATGGAAAGGATAAGAAAGAAAAAGAAAAGAAGGACAAGAGCAAAGATGAGAAAGATGGCAGCAGCAAGAAGAAAGAAAAGGATGGGGAATCGAAGGAGGAGAAGAAGAACAAGGATGAAGATAAAGAGAAGAAGAAGAAGAACAAGGAAAGTGAGGAATAGAAGTGCTTCTGACAAGCCAATAGATTCACCAGCTGCTACTGAATCTAATGAACACAGGTGTGATTGCTGATGCAGTTTAGCAATGTGCTGTAATCTTCTTGGACCTTTTCTTTTTTCATATTCCTAAAGGTATTGTAAGTTTGTTGTGGTTTAGAGGTTTAACAGCTTGTGTGAGTAAACTGTATCACGGCAATACCCTATCTGAATAACATGAAGTTTTACTGAACAGGTTGTTGTCCACCCATCCGCTTGGAGCTCTTGGTTATGATTTAGATTCAGTATACAGAGATACTAGCAACTTAATTCAGGTCACAGTAGCTTCAATGTAAAAGAAGGTAGATGCAAAAATGACGAACCTCACTTATTTCATTTCAGTGGGTTCTACATTTTCCGTATATTTACTCCCATTGAGGTGAAAGGTGTCCCCTTTCAACAAATCTCATCATAAGCCTCTTTGCCTCTACTTGCTTTCCATCTAATATCAATCTTTCATTCACCTTCTTACACAACTTCAGGTCGGGAATCAGATTCCTATTGAACATTCGGCAAGCAACTTTGTATGCTGATAAAGGAAGTCTCTTCTCCAAGTAACTCTCAATAAGCAAATGACTCGTATCAGCATCAGTTTTTGACGCTGTTCTCAAAACCTTGTTCAAAACTTTATAAGCCTCCTCCGGCTTACCAAGTCTACAAAGTTTTTCAACAACTTGATTATAAGCTGTCCTGAATTCTTGCCTTAACAGCATTTTTTCAAGCAACTTCAATAGTTCTTCCACTTTCCCGTTTTCACAATACCGAGAGATAACAGTCCGATAAGTAACTGGTGTCGGAAGCAATCCCTTATGAAGCATTTTTTCAGTAAGTTTAGTTGCCTCTTCCAATCTACCGCTTTTACCAAATGCGTCAATTAATGTTGTATACGTAAACACGTCAGGTTGTTTGTTTTTAAGATACATGTCATCCACCAAAGAAAGAGCAGCTTCCAAATCACCTTCTTTACAAAACCCATGTATCACAGTTGTAAAATTTACAACATTAACAGCACAGCCCTTGCTGAAACATTCTTCCATAAAATTCTTGGCCTCACCAACCCTCCCTTCTCGGCAAATAGATTGGAGTAATAGATTAATTTCGGCAGAGGTCGGAAAGAAACCCTTTGTAACCATCTCTTTTACCACCTCGCAAGCCTCGGCCAACTTCCCTTCCCTACGAAGTCCATGCATCACAACACTATATGTAATGGCATTTGGGGTCCACCAATCCTCCTCGCTCATATCCATCATCTCTCTAGCCTCTGATGAGTTTCCTGTCCTACAAAGCCCATTTAACAATGCCGTGTATGATACAGTATTTGGTTTGCAGCCATGCTCGTACATTTTCTTAATCATCTTCTTAGCTTGATCAACCTCTCCTGCCTGACAAAACCCATTCACAACTGCAGTATAAGTTACAACATCCGGCAGACAACCCTTAGTAAACATCTCATTAACAATTTCTTTTGCCTTGCCCAAATTTCCTTTCTGACAAAACGAGTCAACTATTGCACTGTATCCCACCTTATCCACTCTAAATCCTTTCTCTTCCGATTCTCTCAAGAAATCAAGAGCCTCGTCACCATGCCCATTCTTTGACAAAACATGAATAAGATTATTGTATGTGACCTGGTCTGGCATTAAGTTACCATCCATCTTCATTTTCACCAACAACTCTCGCACTTCCTTTATTCTTTTCTCTTTACAGAAGAAACCCATTACAGTATAATAACTGATCTTATCAGGATTACACCCCTTCAGAGGCATTTCATCCATCAATTCCAAGGCATCATCAACTCGATGAACGTCACAATAGCCTTTTATCAGGCAGTTAAACGCAACGACATCAGGTTCTATTCCAACCCTCTGCATCCTATCCAGAAACCTTAATGCTTTCTCCATTTGATTTGCCAGTACCAGAATGAAAATTGCAGTGTTACAAACAGACAAGTCGGGAACACATCCTGATTTCTGCATCAAATTTAAAACACGCATTGCACTCCTCAATTGGCCTGCTCGGCTGTATGAGATCATCAAATACCTATATGCTTTCGGCTGCATTTCAATACGGCGTCGAGCCATTAGCCGAAGAACTCTCCTGCAACCTTGGCACAGCTTTGTTTTGCTTAGAATCTCAAGCAAAGTATAGTAAACCTGTGGGTCATGGCGGTACCTCCATTGTCGATCTGCCCAGTAGAAAAAATTTAGAGCAACTCGCTCATCGACCTGATTACGGAGAACTGAGCATACTTGCCGAGGTTTGAGGCTTCTTAATAAATGCCTTAAATTTCCTTCGAGATCTGGATTCCACGCTTGCCTATGTTGAATTAGTCTACATACTTCCCTAACCAAAGGGTGGTTTCTAAATTCATCATCACCAACTTCTGTAACTTTTTCAGCTTCTGAAGTTTGATGGCTACTTTTTGCTCTAAACGAATTCAAGACCCCAAAATCCTCATCATCATTAGCTTCTTCTGATTCTTTTTCTGAATCAGATTGTGGAATGTGGGCCTCAGCAAATGAGTCTAAGACCATATGTCCTTGAATATTTTCTTCTTCAGCACCAGTAACAAAATCATACCTTTCCACAAGATTACGGTTAGGGTTATTAGTTGGAAAGAAAGAGGATATCTCAAACTCAATTCCTTTACAATAACTTAGGTTATTAAATTTACTTCTATTCTGTATGCCAGTATCTCTAAATTCTAAGTTTCCATAACAACTCCAAAAAATCTTCCCTGTAAAATGCAATAACCGTGTAAGAGCAAGAAATATGAAAAAGAGATGTTTTTTTAGAGTAAGTAACAACAATCGAATAATCCCTTACCCAATGACATCCTTGTATTACTAGCGATGTTCGCTTCTTCAGCATTCTGGAGAGTCAAATGTGTGTATCCATCAAATACCTGTGGAGAAAGCAAACATTTAGTCGTTATCCTAGCTATCTAATGACACACAATACAAAGCCATGGTCTTGCGATGATAAAGATAAAATGTCTACAGCCACTGCCTACATTTATTAACATACCCATGAAGATGCTAACATACATTCACAAAAATATGAAATTCTTATATCACACACCTAGGAAAAGATTCCGAAATCACATATTTCAGTTGGTCCGCATGATAAAGTAAGTCGAACAAGTATCCGCAGTACTGAGCATAAAAGAGATGCTTCCGCATAAGTTGATTGTAGGCAATGATAATTATGTTCAACTGATTACATATTCAACAAGGTCATCTTGCTCACATGACCTGACACACATTGCAACTCACACCCAGTAACTAAAAGGCATTGTCTTCTATAAGAATCATCTTTTCATGATTTAATGCTTTTATGACCAAAAGGAAATTGGGAATACCCCAGCAGGTTCACGCATATGACCAATGGAACCTAATGCTAAAATTAGATACTTGTACAACAGTCCTGGTAACTAGTATCCTGTAATCTTGACTGTGTTTTTGAAGAGTCAAAAGTTTTGAAACTGACCAAAATATAAGCTATACCACGTTATGTGCTGCCCAACTCCAGGACCACTTTAATAGCACAAATTGTTTTAGTTAACACTCAAAAGAACTAAAGAGATATGTTAACCACAAAAAAATGGAAACTTTCATCATTAGTGTTCTTCTCAGCAGCTGCCTGTCAAAACACAAACATTTCATAGCTGTGAGTTATTTATTATCCTATAAGCAAAATCTATCTGATCGTGCTACTATTTGTTTGTGATCCACTTGTAATTAGTAAAACGGCTTCGATTCACACCAACTAATTCAAGAACTGTACTTCATGGTAGATTATACGGAAACAAAATTAAAAGACGTCTTTCTTCTACTTTTCTGAGTAACCATCAATATGACGATGCCAACAATCCAAATTAAAAAACACAGATTCAATAGTTGATGGAGGATGGACGAAAACTATTATTACACACTGGTTCTTAGAAAGAAAGGTTCTAGATAAATGATACCCAAAACAGGAAGCATCCCCTTATGGGGATGAATTCTTGGATTCGTTTCTTTCTCTTTCAAGATTTGCATAAGATCCTTTCCAGAATCTTCATCAAACATATTACCAGCAAGTCTATGTACTAACCAGCTACAAGCTTAAAAAATTCTAGTGTGTTAGTTGAATCAAACCCTACAGTCCTTCAATAACATAAAATTGCAGTTATCAAATATCTTAAGCTGATCCTTTGATGTCCTTCTAACACTGATTCCAAATTGCAATAGAAGAATGAGAAAAAACTTACAATTTGAGATGTCATTTCCAAGATTTTCTGCTCAAACAACCAAACTTGAATCCGCGCTTTCTGAAAACAGAAGCAAAAGAATTAAGAGACAGAATTAAAGATAAATATAGGAAATATAAAGTAAAGTGAAACCGTTTGTACAACTTACGATTCGACGAAAGCAAGAAATGAGATTCTGGCAATGGTAGACATCCCAAAATACATGAACAAAAATGAGTTAGTATGTTCGGAGAGAGAGAGTGAGAAAGAGAGAAGACTTGAAAGTAAGTGTCCTGAGATCCATACCATGTGTTGAGTCATTGCCCCCTGAACACTGGTAGTCGCCATGGACAGAGAATCTTAAATTCTCTCCTCACCTATGTCGAAAGAATGTGTAGTATACAGACAGAAACCCTAGAGGCAAAGGAAAATTAGAACCATTGTCCAAAAGCAAAGTTCTCAAGTGACATGTGCATCTCTAACTATCAATAATTTGGGCATTTGGGATGGTTTTTTCCTCGTTTAATTATAACGACGGAAGCGAATGAGGATTCTATATACAGTGATTTTGTGTGGAATATGATTTTTTTTCCCAACTTTACAAAAAAAATTTGAATTTGGTTCAACGATAAAAGGAACTCAATGCCCTTCTTTGATTTTTTTCCTCTTTAAACAGACGTAGATAATTAGAAGGTCGAGGACATTTTTGTAAACTGTAGAAAACAAAAACACGGAATAGAGTTAGAGGTCCTGGGGTCGAATCCCGGCCACCTCCAATTTTTTTATTTTTCCTCCCTTTTTTTCCTTCTCCCTTTTTATCTATTCTTTCTCGAACAACAGAAGTTTCATCGAAATATCTCTCGAATCCTTTCTTCTTCGTCGAAATCGAAATCTAGTTTCATCTTCATCAATTTCACACCCTAAATCTCCATTAATCTTTACTCAATTTCGACTTTAGAGTACAGAGTTTGGATTTGGTTGATTGAATATTCAATCATCTCTAACCTGTAACCCTAAATTTGAAATTGGGTGAATAGATTTAACCAAATCCACCATCACCAACATTGTCCTCTGCATTCTACACCACTACCATAAAATCACCATTAACGGTATGGGTTTCATCAACTGTAAATCTCTGTTTTGAATTCGATTCTTCATTTTTATAACTTAGAGTTAAATTCTGGATATGGGTTGAAGAGCTAATTATGGGTTAATCTGTTTCATCAACCCTTAATTTAGAGTAATGTTACTGGTTTCAAGTTTATGTTTCTGCATGTTCAGGTTAACTCTTTTGAGTCGATTCTATAATTTGATAATGAACGAATAATTTGGGTTGTAGTTTAATTTTGCCAAAATAATAGTAGAACGATTGAAGTAATGGTGAATTTCAGTTCTGGTAGAAGTTGATTTCTTGAATTTATAAGATACTTTGTAGCTAGGGTTCTTGTTTCAATCATATCCTTTTGCTTATGTTGCCAACTAGTGTAGGAATGTGTAAGTTGTTCATCTGTAGTAATGGGTTCATATATGAAGTAGTAATGGGTTGGAAGTCAGAGTGAGAAATGGGCATTGCAGGTTGAGCTTAGATGGTGCAGTGTCTATTGTTCTAAGCTTGTGTTAAATTCAGTAATGGGGGAGGATAGTTGCAGCTGGAGCTATAGGGAGTGATTGATTGGTGTTGCAGGTGTTTTGAGTTGAGTGGTACAAGCAGTTGAGATGCAGTTACTGGTTTGGATGCTGTTGTTTTGAGCTATGAGGCTACAGGGGTTGCAGTTGAAGATAGAGGAGTTAGGCTGTGTTGCAGTCAGGGGATGTGCAAAATGAATGTAACTGCAGGTAGAATGACAATGGCCTGAGCAAAGAGGTGCTTGCTGTTTTGAAGTTAGCTCTGAGATGGTTGCAGTTGATGTTGTGAAAGAGATGTTACAGGAAAGGCCTGTAGAATATCTCACTTCAAAGCTGGCTGATGGTCTGGAAGGTTCTTCTGTAGACAAGAGTGACCAAATATCTCACCAGTTACGCTCTCTAACTGATACCCTAGTGATGCAAATATTCATCAAGCATTCAACGACTTCCAGGTAAATAATGATGATTTCAAATTAAAATTTAGTCATCAAGCATTCAGCGACTTCCGGGTAAATAATGATGATTTCCAATTAAAATTTAGTCATTGACTTGATTTCATACCATACATCATAGGCGCTTTCTGTTTGTGTTAATGTGCTAGCTATTCTCAAGCAGCATAAAAAGTTTCTAACTGAAATAATACTTGTAGTTGTAAGTGTTACGTATCAAAGGAAAATTAAAACCACAATGTACAAATTGTAGAAGCACCATTTGGAGTGTTAAAACATAAATTGTTTACTTATTGCTGTTTTTTAGGATCTGTATGAGTAACATGTTTTTTTTACATTTATCTGTTCTATGTCAGACTTTCAACAAGTGGGAGGCATATTACGTTGTTTTACATCATGCATTGTTTTGCGTTCTTTTAGACATTGTATTATTTTGATCCGTTGTCTTATTATATTGAATGAGTTGTTTATGTATGAGGGTGATGTCCCCAGTCTACAAATGATGTGCCTCATACTGAAATACATAGATAAAAGAAATCAATCACTCTTACTTGACATGAAACACATAATCTTTATATTAAGATTAAGTGAGCAAGTGTTGTGCTGATATCCTCATATAAGGTTCTTTTCGATGGGCTTTGTCTCTAGTAGCTTGTTCCAAATCTTGTCTATGCTAATTTTTTATTTCCGATGGGGTTCTTCAGTTTTTTACTATCAATTATACAGTTCAGTTGACTGTAATAGTATAGTAACAATGAGCTGTGTTGTGAAATTCTTCCTCTAGCCAGGTATAATTAGGATACGGTAAGATTGAAGGGCCAGCATGCCACTAAGGAAAATGAACTCTTCGACATATTCGAAGAATGGAACAAACTTATTTTGTTCTTATTGCCAAAGGAGTGAAGGGATACACGTTTGGTAGGATAATGCTCTTTGGGTGTCCATTTATAGAGCAATTTGAACATTCATTCTAGTGTTGAAGGGGCTAACTAACTCTTTTCAGATTAATTTAGGGGAATTATGGTTGCTGCTGGTCTCACTGTTACAATATTGATCTGCAATCCAATATAAACCTACAAGATGTCTAGGTAGCACTCGATTTGGTTCTAGTGCCTGAGTCTGCTTCCACACATTTAGCCATGTGATCCTGATTTGCATTCATAATTCTTGTAATTGCAGATTTTCCTTTAGCTTCCGTTTTTTCCGTTGTTTTTCTATGAACAAATAAATATACATAGTAAACTAATGGTTATTTGGAACTACTATACAGCTGTATGTATGGTGCATACGAACAACAGCATCACTGACTGCACGATCACACAAGGACGATAGGTTCGGTGTTTCTCAACTCGCTGGTTGCAATGCTTCAGTGGTATCAACTCTGCTGTCATGTTTGCTAGCTGTCGACGCATGCATGGGGAAGTAGACCAACTTGCAAGCTCCTCATTTGGTGGGAGCAACTAATATCAAGTGGGCCCTGTTGAATAATTCTGGAAGAAGGGAAGGACCTACTGCCACTGTGGGGAAGAAGAGAGGTGGACCTTTGCACGCCAAAGCTTATGCAATGGCTGATGTCCTGAGACCATCTCTGTACATTATGCCGGATTTCAGAACTTGGAAGTGTGAATCATAATATTTGATTGAATCGCAAAGGGGTGTGTGTTGGATGCAAGAGTTGGCGGCCGGATATATGAGCTACGGGTCACGCTGTTATAGGTTCATGGCTGAAGAATGTGTGAACTGCAAGTGATGGTTTGTCCAAGAAAATGGGTTTGAATTGCAGCAAAGTTGATGCTGAGAAACAAGGTTGGTGGGTTCGATTTGAAAGAGGTTTGAGCAAGGTCAAGAAGATGTTGTTTGTTGTGAAGTTTAGATGAATGTTAGGATTGAATTTTGAAGGGGAAATAGCCAGGAATCGGCCGGGAACAATCAGATTACAGGTAAAATTCGGTCGGGATAGGAGTCTGGCTATTTAAAACAGTAAACCAGTCAAGTTTTACAATTTCGCTTTACAAATTTACAAGTTTGACTCCGTGCCATTATGACAGAACTAAATTGCGAATGCAAAATTTAGTTTTGCGTCAACTTTTTCGGTCGGCCATCCCACCGTAGCACCAGCGGTCATCTAGTGATATATGGGACATAACAATGACAATGATTTTATGATTAATCTTGGCATTCAAAAACCAACAATTAATAGACGATTTAAAAGTTAAGATTGAGGACCTAATGGAAATTGAGAGAAGAATCTAGCAGCAAAGAAATAAAAATAGTTGGATCCCTAAGGGCAATTCCTATGGGAATCAACAAACCCAATTTTTTTTGTTGAGCCAGGTGGATGGTTTTTCCACTATGGCAAAGCATTGGGCGTTAGATAACTAAGCGCGCGAGCGACAGACAAAAGCGAGAGTTTGTAGGTAGAGCGTCGGCGATAGAAGGACAAGCGCTGGAGCTCAAAGCTTCAACGCGGCGCTTGAAACTATGACGCTGGCGTTTGTAGCAAAAACGCCAACGGTTAATTTTTTAAAATTCAAAATTCACTTTTTACCATTATAAATTACCATCAATTTCAAACAATTCACTCACACCAAAATTCACTTCTCTTGAATTTTTTCTTCTAAAATTTCTCAATAGCTGAAAAGACGATCACACTTTTTTGCGATGCAAAACTTGAAGCTGTTGTTTCTAAGATATGTGGGAGTTTTAAAAAGATTGAAAATTGTAAGAAGGAAGTGCCAGTTTTTGAAGTTGCTCCAAGAAAATCTTCCGCTAAAAGGCAAAGAAGAGCTCCAGTTTTGAAAGTTAACAACAAAAAAATCAAAAACCAATACGAAACTGTCAAAGAGCGCGTTGAATCGAAGATACGTCAAATGAAGATAAACAGGAGGCCAAAACTTGTACTCGATTTTTATTGAAGTTGTTTAGTACGTTTTGTTATTGCCTAAGTTTATATCTTGTAAAAGAATTGACATCAATGAATGAAAATATTTAGATTTTAAAATAAAGATTTCCACTTCGGATTAAGGGAAATTTATTACAATTTAAACTTGAAAATAACATCAAACTACATTTTAATAAACCACAACAAAAACATCAAACTACATCAAATCCAGCGACATTCTCTTTGTAGAGTTCATAACATTCAAAATGCTTAAACTCTCTTCCGCTTTCTTCAGTAAACTTGGTCTGAGCGATGGTTTTCTGTAAAACAGATAAACAACAAGTTCAGATATTCATGATGCAGTTGATCAGTGAGGACAAAGGTAAGATACTCACCAGTTCTTCGTTGGATAATCCGAAATATCTACAGTGAACCATCCACCAAACTTCCGTATAATGTTTGACTTCCTTAGTGATGAATGCAATTCTTAGTTCTAGGCTTACTGTTTCTTATGGTTTCGGTATGCGATGCTACAAGATGTCCCAATACTCTTTCCAAGAAATAGTCATTGTTCATTGGTCTCATCAAATGATTTAACCAACATCGAACAAGAGTAACATCTTCTTCCATTGTAAAGACCGGGAGCGGCATTCGAGTGTAGTACAAATGTGCTTGAGATGGACTATCTTTTAGAATTCTAAAAACGCTTCATAACGAAAAGGTTTGCCATGAGCTTCCTCCCAATTATCAAGAGCTTTTTGGATCACTTCATCTTCAGTTACACCGATGAACTTTTCTCGATCAATTTCCATTACCAGAGCAAGAAATGGCTGGACTGTAAGCCTAATAGATTGAAAACGAGCACGCAATCGACGAGCATCTCGGTTTCCTGGGTTTCCCATCCGTGAGACGAACATTGAAAAAACGTTATCCCAAAAAGAACCGTCTTGAAAGCCCATACCAGTGATTACCCTATGAAAAAAATATGCTTTACATATAGTTATATCCTCTTCTTCAGTAAACTTGGGACCACGATTTCTAACTGACATTTCTGCAGAGTGAGAGATATTAAGAGTTTTATAAAAAAAAAAAAAAAAAAAAAAGATGTGAAGAATGGAATTTATAGGTCGAGAAAGAAAATCAAGTCTTTGGAAATGTAACCGTTGGCGTTGGTAGTAAAACCGTGCGACTTTTCTTTAAGCGCCCGTTTGAATTACCAACGCCTATTCTTTTGTTATAAATACAACACTAGGGGTGGCCTCTCAACCAAATTAACAGATTTATTTCTCAACATCACCATGTTTTCCAAAGGAAAAGCGAAGCAAATATTATGTGTCGAAGCAAAAAAGGTTTGTCCATTATGTTTCATGGATGACCACAGTCTTATGCAATGCCCTTGGATGTATTCAAAGTGGCAGCGGGAAGGTTGTTCAGGCATCAGAATGAGGATTGAATCACAACCGGAAAAGCTCAGATATTTGAAATGTCAAGATCCCAACTTTCCAGAGGAACCACATATGCTAGATGATGCTATGAAGATTAAAAAAAAAAGAATAAAAGATTGCAATACTCTGCAAAAACTTCAAAGTTAAATCCAAATTGAAGAAGGAGTTATTACACTGCAAGCATTGTGGATATGGAGATCACGAATATAAACATTGTCCACAGAGAATCAGCGGATGCTCAAAGCCCGATTGCAAGACTTTTATGCATTTGCGGATTTCTTATGAAGAAGATACATATGGAAGGCATTTCTGGGAATGTCCTAAGTGTTTTTTAGTGGAATGAACTGATTGAAGTTGAAAGACAAATCGATTCACTGTGGTATTATGTTATTTAGTTTGTTATTTATTTTGTGTTATTAAGATTATCCAAAACCATCAGTATCATAAGTAATTTAAATTTTTCCCCGATTAAACAACATACATTAGAATAAAAGAAATACATTAGATTAAAACAACTACTACATAGGCATCAATTCTCGGCGGATGGTGGAATTCTTAGGGAGATGTAGGGATCATATCTGTTGAGAACCCTAAGAATTTTGAAACAAGCATGAAAGTAGAAAGGACGACTGCGGTGAGATGTTGGCCACATCGCTAGAGTTTTGGGCAACACTTCATGTTCGGCATCACCGTTGAGCTTATTTTTGTGATTCTCCATTAGTTGAGCGATAAAATCCAATATGTTCATACTAATTAAACTAAAATGATGCGACAATCCGTGAGAATCACGCCCATGGATGTTCCCAGTTTCAGCGGCGAACATTCTGTAAACTTTCTCCCAGAAAGTTAACGTTGAATCGGATATATTACTCATGACAGCATCTTCTGTGTGAAAAACAAAGCTCTACAAATAGCTAAATCCTCTTGTTCAGTGAATCTAACACCACGAACTCTTGGAGGCATTTTTGTAGATGATTTGAGAGTGAAGAATGTGTGAATTTGGAGTTGAAATGAGGAGTATTTATAGAACTCAAAAAATTATAGCCGTTAGATCATAAGAGTTTTCAGCCGTCCAGAGTTAGCCGTTGTCGCTGCTATTAAAAACGCAGTGCTGGGAGGACAAGCTCTGGCGCTTTAATTAAGAGCGCGCGCTGGAATGACAATCGCCAGTGTTTATTGGTCAAACGCCAGTGCTGAAGTTTCGCTCGCCCGTCCCTTCATCAAGCGCCCGCTACATCCTCCAACTCAATGAACAAACCAATTATTGGTTTGAGCATCCATTTTTCATGTTTGTTGAGTCCATAGTGGGATCAAAATGAACAAACTTGAAGTTTGTTCATTCCATAGGAACTGCTCTAATGTCAACAGAAACACTTTCATGGATTTCAAACAAAGAAGAAAGGAAAATGCAATTGAAGCTCTAAGAGTCTAAGGGGTAGTCACAACAACTGGGTTTCTGGCCAGGACAACATAGCCAAGGCCCAAGAAATCTATTTGCAGGAAACCTTTTTTGTGGCATACTCAAATTTTTTGAGGCATAAAAGGTAATGACAAAATAGAGTCATTATGTGATAAAATCAATAACCCCTTATCAATCATATTTTTATCATGAAAATAATGCCCTTACTTCATTAGTGTTAATGATAATAATTAGAATATAGTAATAATAATGATTAGTAGTTAATGATGATTAGTGGTTAATGTCAATGATTATAGAGTCTTAGTTTCAAAGATTTTTAATTTTTTGAGAGATAGTTAGGTTAGGGTTTGTTAAAGAAGAATAATGAGAAATTAGGCTTTTGAGATTTGCTGAACTAATAGATAATTAAGGTTTGTTAATACAAAGGTAAACTTCTAAACGATGTTTAATTTCCTTTTTATAAGTTGAATTTGTCAAAAAATTGAACTTTTACAACTTAGATCTACCGACCAGATGAACGGTTTGGCTAATAACTTGTCAACCGAACCTATGTTTCTGAAAATATACGTAAGTTCGGATGAAAAGTTATAAGCCGAACTTCACTCTGTAACTGACAAATTTAGGTTCGGCTGGTTCGAATAAAAAACTGAACAACCGAACTTAGCCAATATGTCAATCTTGGGCTAAATATCTTTGTGCAATGCTTCACATGACTCATTTATGCTTGTGGTTTTAATCAATGATCAAAGATTTATGAATCAACAATTAATCACCGATGAAAAATAAAATCCAAACGGTTTGATTAATGATCAAATTAGGTTAGGAATGAAAATGACTTTGGATTTTAGTCAGTTTAGGCTTATGTTTTCAGGTGAAGGGTATATAAGTAGATAATATTATAATTAGGGTTAACTTAGTAATCTACCCACTGTTAGGACACCCCTTATAAATCCACCCTAGATACGAAAATGGTTTTGTATGCCTCAAAAAAAGTTTCATTTGCAATCAACTTCAGTTCTGATACTCATATTTCCGAAGAAGAGAATAAAGCTATCAGTGACATCCCAACTCAAAAGGAGATCTGGAAAGTTCTCAAAAGCATGGGCTCTCTCAAGTCTCCGGAACCCGATAGTATGCCACCTATATTCTTCGAGAAGTACTGGACCAAAGTAGGAACTGAGGTAAAAACTCTCATTACATTGCTTTCCATCTTCTAATATCCCTGATGGTTTGAACCACAATAATTTAGTACTAATACATAAACTTAAACACCCTTCGAGACCTGTAAAGTACAGAGCATTTGCTCTTTGCAATATTCTGTACATAATATCATTACACGGAAATTAAAACCCATGCTAGATAATCTGGTAGACAAAGCTCGGTCTGCGTTTGTTCCCATAAGACAAATTCTAGACAATATTTTAATAGCCAAAGAATTATTTCATATTATGAATCAGCCTAACTCCATCTTAGGAGCTTTTGCGCTTATAATAAATCTAAGCTTATGATAGGGTTTCTTGGAGTTTTCTAGGTCAACGTCTTAGAGCATACGGTATTAAAGGTGATACCTACAATCTTATCATGAACGGTGTTACTAGAGATTCATTTTCTATTATTATCAATGGGACAACCGAAGGGTATTTTAAGAGTGTGAGAGGGTTCTACAACGGGGATGCCCTCCCTGACCCTATATTTTTATATTATGTGCTCAAGGACTGTCGTGGATGATCCGTAAAATAGAAACGAGTTGTCTTTATAACGGATACAGGGTCAACAGATGGTCTCCTATAGTTTCGTTAGAGCATTGCTCGGTTGAACCCACCAACCGTTGGTATGTCAAGGTTGGTTGTCATATTTTAGTGTCAAAAATCAATTAGAATCGCTTGATTGAATGTATTAGAGTCAACTTCGTTTAGACTAGAAAGTCTAGGAATGTTGAGACATACAAGTATTACCTTGAAGACCTGAAGATGGTGAAGATGTATCGACTAAAATGAAGATATCATCCTTCCACTTGAGGTATAATGATACTGACCTGAATTGTTTCCATTCATATCGTTGCTTTCATGTCATTTAAGATTGAAAAAATAACATGCGAGGTTATATTTAATACTCTAGTATTAGACTTGGTCATTTATTATGATCAAAGTGTCAAGGATGAATATTTGATTATGAAGTATAACGTTTATCTTTTGAACTTCCTAAATGTGACATCGATATAATCTATGTAACTCGTTACTTAATTATGTATTGGATATATGTGTGATTTCATCCTAGGAAACTATGTTTAATTACATATGTTTAAAGGAAGTACATATACGAAACTTGTTTCATAATCGAAAAGAAATCTATAGGCGATTTGGCCAGGTTTTCATTGAAGATCTATTGGATGACTGATTTGAACCCAGGTAATAAACTTGGTAAAACCTATCTTAACTTATTTTGAGAGTTATGGTCAAACCGATCTTTACCTAGTTTGGTATATGCAGTAGAATCGATCATAACTTATGTTGAGAGTCTTGGTAGAACCGATCCTTACCTATATTGGGATACATGGTAGAACTGATCTTAACTATTATTGAGGGTCTTGGTAGAACTGATACTTACCTATATTGGGAATCATGGTAGAACCGTTCTTAGATTTTGTTGGGAGTCATGATAGAACCGATCCCTACCTATATTTGGAGACTTGGTAGAACCGATCTTAACCTATGTTTGGAGTCATGGTAGAACCGGTCCCAAGAGAAAAACCGATCATCTATATTCACATATTACTTTACATTTTTGTGTGAGTATGGAATTAGGGTTTGGTAAATAGAAAATGTCGACATAATTTGGATATGAATATAATTATTATCTTTTATTGTCCAAAGATATTCCTTGATACTCAAGGTGATTCCAATCTGAAATATTGAGAATCTTTGAATTAAGATTTGCGATTATATGTTTTTGATTTTCCAACAAGTCAAAACATATCTCTTGGAAATTTATATTAGTTAAGTGCTAAACTAATATTAGATATTTTTTAATGAGAGATTTCAGAATTACAGGTTGGGTATCAGTTGGAAATATGAAAACCGAATTTAGATACTTATTGCATATCTTGAGAATATTTTCGGTTTTGGAAGTTCCTTGTTGTCCAAACAACCTTGGTCTATAAGTAGTTGCAAACTATCCTAAGAGCCAGGAAAATTTCATTCGTGTTTTTTCTTGTGGAGCCATCTATCTGGAGAGGAAAGTACCCTAATTAGGCGAAATCTCTTACGACCGCTCGTTTAAAGACTTCCATGGGATCAAGAAGCTCTACGAGTACCATTGGTGGGAAACTAGATAAATGAATTGTTATTTTAGTTTTCTATTATTGATTTGATCGACTAACGGTTGTTGAAACTTTGATTGCACCTAGTTTGAGTATTGTGGAGAGCCTTATCTTCTGAAATAAGGGCCACTCAAACTAGATCAAAGTATTGACGGGATCTTTAGAATTATTTTTAGATCTAAAGAAAACTTGTGATTATCCATTGTTAACAGACTCTGTTTTATGTGTGATCGATCATAAGCGGATTCAATTTTGTGGTCTGCAGGTACATAATAAGGCAATTGAAGATTTAAAGACAAAAAGACTTTTTTCTTATTGGTTTTCGTATCTCGTGATTTGTGCACACATCTTGATCGTATGGGATCTGACATAGATTAGATTGATCTTTGATAGATTTGATCATATAGTCGTTTAGATCGACAACTATCATTTAGTATATTTTTCAATATCCGAATATGATAGTTGTGAAGCCGAAACTAAGTTACTGATTTGTATTGATCTTACGCGACAAAGAATTTTACTTGTTTAAACGGAAGAGCCTTTGTCAAAACTCAATGAATTTTTTTCTAAAAGATTATTGGAGTGGTTACCAAACAACTTTGTTCCTTAAATGTTTGGAAGAAGATCAAAAGGAGTCGAGTGCTTAAGATTTTACATCAGTAAAGCAACTCAAGATAGTGATTTTCTGTCTTGGGGGATTCACGTGCATGACCAGATGGTCGCAGCGCAGGGATATTGAGGGAACTAAGTAGCTAGGGGTAGATTACTTGGTCTCAACTATACGAAGTTGACTTTGTTCTTTGTATAGCGGTTTAATTCTGAGAGTATTCAAAACTGGACTAGGTCCCGGGGTTTTTCTGCATTTGTGGTTTCCTCGTTAACAAAATATTTCCGTGTCATTTACTTTATTTCCGTATTATAATTGTTATATTATAATAAAGTAAATAATACTTGTATGTTAAATCCTAATCACTTGAAATTGATCATATAGTTAATCGATCTTGTACCGTAACTGTTTTCAAGTGAATACCTTGTTGTTGTATTGTATCGAATTTATCCATAGACGGTCACACTTGGTATCAGACTTATAGGTTGAAATGAAAAAGTGTGGTGTATTTGGGTACCCTCGTAATTTCAATTTTCTCATCTCATGTTCGCTGACGATCTTTTCTTCTTCGGCACGGTTGATGATAGAACTGTGCAAAACCTTATAAGATAGAATAACATATGCATGAGTAAATAGGATAGGTCAGTATTCGCATACCTCCTTATTGATTAAGTTCTCGCAAATGTCTTCGTTTGTTCTTCAGTCTTCAATTTTCAGGAGTTATTCAATGATGTCCGCTACAAAACTATCATACTCTAACCCTAGTCCGAGACTTGACTCTACTAGACTATAAATCAAAATATAGCTTTTTACTTATAGTATTGACAACATGCTTGAAATAGCAAAATTTGCGAGTTCGACCAAGCGCTGCTCTAACAAACTTGAACTAGTGTTTTAAAACCTAAACTGCACAAAAAACCATTTAAATTAGAAGTACACAGAATCTAGTGGGACAAATACAATACGTCCACTAGTAATTGCGTAATTATTTCTTTATACTAAAAAACCTAATTGTGCGCTCTCTTTATTTCATCCCATCTCTTTCTTTATTTTTGTTCCTCCTCCATTGTATTTCTCTAATCCTTCTTTACCCACTTCAAAAAAAAAAAATCACAACAGCGTCGCAACATCATTATTCATCTCAACATCATAAACATCATCAATGTGAACATGGATCTGTTCTTCTATTATTAGATTAGCACAATTTTGGTGAAGATTGTACCAACAAAGATATGGTTGTAAGATTTGAAAATGTGGGGGGGTACCAAAATACACCACCAACTTTTTCTTAGGCAACCTATATGGACTAAACTCGAATACAATTCTGAGAGTTTAACTTAATGAATCTCAATATAAAATCAATCAAGTCGTATCCAACGAGCAAGGATGGATGTATCTACTTTGATTGATTAATGTACAACCTGTGGCATTTAAATTATAAAGATAAACAATATAATGCGGGAAAAAAAAACACAAAAACCATAATTTTGTTAACAAGGAAACCACAAATGCAAATGCAAAAAAAAAAAAGTCGGGACCTAGTCTACACTTGAACATCAAATTGTATTAAACCGCTACAGACACTAGCCTACTATCATAACTTCGGACTGGAATGTAGCTGAGACCGAATTAAACCATCACAATAATTCAGTTACAGTCGCGCTCCTTACGCCTATTGAATCCCAGCAGGACTCCGAGCAAATGATTCCCTTATCTAACGTCCTTTATAGCCTAAGAGTTTCTTTGTTTCAATTAAAGACCAATCTGCCTCCCAAAGATAAGCCTATTTTGTGATTTCCGTTCTGATTAAAGATCAAGGTGAGGTAGGAAATAGATTGCAATAGACAAAGTCTAGCAAACATCAAAATCTGGTCTTATGACTCCCGAATAGCAGCCTAGATTATTATTCACCTCACAAGTCGAAACTTGTGGAACCACAAAGTCTAAGACGAAGATACTTTGTGATTTCTATCCATATTGTTTGAGTGAAAAAGTCAACGCTCAAAACAAGATCAGGATACTCGAACTATCATGATAAAATAGTTGGACATGGCTTCAAGAATCCATAGGTGAAGTTTTTTTAGTCGCTAAACCATAGAAGGGTTTGAAGGAGAGGACGACTCTAGTTTACAACTAGGACACACAAGAATAATGTCAGAGATTCAAAGATCCCAATTGTTAGAGGTTATCCTTTGATAGACTTTCAAGATCAAGGTTGCTTTATATTTAAGCAAACATAGCTCTAGAACTAAGAAATCAATAATCATCGTTGGCTGAAAAACTTGACTTGAGATTAATATATCAGAATATACACTCTGGTTAGGATGAACCGTAACCGAACCATGTATAATGGCCTGTTCATGTAGGTTAGACGAAACTATTCAATTGAATTATATACTTAACCATTTTCATATTACACTTTAAGACTTTTCATAAATCATACATAGATAGTAAGATTTTTAGAGAGTTGATCAAATGTCGATTATCTCATAGAAATAATTTTGATGCATCTGAAAATATTCGCCAGGGTAAGTATGTGTACCTGGTACGTGTACGGTACTTGTTCGTGAATGTCTTTTTCATGGTATGTGTACCAGGTATGGATACCCTTAACACAAAAACGAGGTCAGGAACTCACATATCTTTTATGGTTTGCATACCAGGTATGCATACATTTTTCGGTATCAAAACAAAAAAAACATTTCCGGTTTGCGTACTGGGTATGCGTACCGTTTCTGGTTCACGAGTCACAGACTCTTTGTGGTATGGATACCGGGTATGCATACCACAAAGTTGTTGCCGAACTATAGCTACGCCAGTACGTGTACTGGGTACATGTACTGCGACTTCAGACTTATAACAGTTCTCCTAGTATGTGAACTGGTATGTATGCTGTCATGTATACAGATTAACAGTAGTTTTATATCTCTTTAATAATCAATTCGAAATATTCCCGCATAACATCAATGACACGTATCACTGTTCCATGCTATTTTCAAATGATCAAATCTTGAATCATAATTTCAGTCATGAACAATAAATTATTCTTAAATAAATTCATCAAGTATGAACAAATGTTCTTAAGTATAAGTATTCGTATTTCGAGAATAATATATAAGATAAAGTTGACTCGAAATTTGTATTATGCATGTACTGTGTAATTTATTCATGCGACAATGTCTAATAGATATAAAGGTGAAAACTTTGAGAATTAGGTGGTTCAGTCTTCACTTACCTTTTGATGTTGAAGTTATCCAAAGCTTCTGTTGATCTTCGCCTTCAAACGGTTGAACGCAGTGATATCCGATTCTCAATTAGACACTTCTATCCTAACCCGAGACCTGACTAAATGTAGACTAGAAATCAAGATATAGTTTTGAAAACTAAATTTCCCAACAAGCTTGAGATAGCAATACTTGTGAGTTCGACCGAGCAATGATGCTCTAACAGTCTCCCCCTTTGTCGATTTTAGTGACAAAAATATCAATACATATGGTTTTAAAAAATAAAGCTTCAAAAATACAGAATCCTTCATGCTTGATTTCCTTGGTTCTTTAACTCCTTGAATTCTTCGTTACTTCCAGTTGCAATGATTCCGAACGTGTTCAACTCAACATCGTTGTTAATGAAGATCCATAGCGATAAAAACTTTGAAAACATATATTCTCAATCATCACTATACAGAAACATAGTATTATTATCTTCTCCAAAGTTCAATTATATCACAACTTCGAAGTAATAATACGGTGATATGTTTCTCCCGCTTAATCTATATATGTTTACATCTTTTGGATAATAGGTGAAACCTATAGATATTGATTCACTCCTCCTTACATAATGATCCGTAAATCATATGTATGTAGCGCGAAACTACTAGTTAATTGTCCCCCTTTTTTCAATAAAAATTGGCAAAGGTATGAAAATTATGGGATTGTAATGAATTCAATCAAAAGATATTTCAAGACTTAAAAGGATTCATATCAACTTTAATTTAGATGATATTACAGGGTAAAAAATACTTAGCACTCATCTATGATATTTAATCCACCCTTCCTACAAAAGATATAGCAATTAAGCACAAGTTCATTTAAGAACTCTCCCCCATTTGATGTCATTCCCAAGAGAACAACATGAGTGACCTTACTTCAATGAAAAAGAAGGATTTTGGCGGACATTAACAAATCACGTGGATTTGTATCCTGAATATCGACATAAATTAATTTCAAGCCAATTGCGAACAAGGAGATAATTTTAATCGGTATGACTCAACATAAGAAAATCTTATGGAGTGTAAAATGCAGTAATAACACAAAAGTGTGGTCACGAGTAGATCGATACTGCGATTTTTCCCCAGAAAGTTTGTTCTATTTTTAGTTCAGAAAACATAAAAGATTTAACTTTTGAGCATATATGAGATATAAGTTCAATTCATATAAAGTAAAGGACACATATATCTCATAAGACTTTGTAATACATTAAACCAATAATGATTAAATATAGCAAGTTCATCTTCTAAAAAATCTAGAATTTAAATAAATAAATTTAAAAACATGCAAGATGAAAATCGTTGGAAATAGCTTGTGTAATCACAATATTTGCTATACCAAACCCTAGTTATCCTTCTCGATCACAAGAATAAATTCTTACAAGAAGTTTTATGGTACATAAAGGAAAACAAAATAAGCTAAATTTTTTTCAGACTCTTCATTGGTAGTGAGACCCCTGAATTTTTCATCAACTGTGTTCACAAACTCTTCAGAGAAAATATACTCATTGAGAAGATCACGAACATGAGATTTCATGAGAACAAGGTCAGCAGAAACCTTTTTGAACTCAGTTTGTAATTTCTAGACCTTTTAGAGTTTGCACAAGTTCAAGCTTTGCTTCTTCAAATTGTTTAAGAATATCATAAACAACATTAGCGGAGATCTGAAAAAGCGGGGGTCTAACAACCACACCCAATAATTCGTTTGGCAATCTGAGAGGACTTACTCCAATACACTTTCTAGAGAATCAACTAAACAGTCAGACTCAGTCTAGAGTAAAGTACATCAAATAGTTTAATATCTCTATTTCAACACAATCAAAGTTAAACAAAAAAAGTCCGTAAACTTGATTTTAGCGTGAAGCTCTTGAAATAAATTCTTTTGTTTTAATCACAACCTATTCAATATCCACCGTGTATAAACCTATTTAAGCAACAATCACTAAAGGAATATTTCAACACAATGTCCACTTGAAATAGGGTTAGTCCAGACTGGTCTAATAATGTGAAAAACAACAAAAATCAATTGTTAAAGATCAATCAAGTCTTATCCAACAAACAAGGTCGGATTTAACAACTATGATTGATTAACGTACAACCTGTATTATTTTAATTATATAAATAAAATATAATGTGGAAAATAAATGACACAGACACCAGAAATTTTGTTAACGAGGAAACCACAAATGCAGAAAAACCCCGGGACCTAGTCCAGAATAAGCACACACTGATTATAAGTTGTTACACCAATTTCCTACTACCTATTTGGAGTAGATGTAATACCTTCTCAGTTGTATTCTTATAGAACTCCTAGCAGAATACCGATTCTCTTTAGGAATTCTTCACACAAATCTTCTAGCAGAACCCAAGGTTCTCTTTGAAAGATACAACAACACGATTGATACGATTTGATATTTTGTTTGCACAAAACACCGGTTTGATTTCCCTTTAGATATAAATCAAGGTTTTGGAAATCTTGTAGATTAGGGTTTTAACTTACAATCAGTATGCGTACTCACAAGAAGTCCATGAACCTGATTTTCGTAAGAGAACTTGGGTGATTCCAAAGATCAATTTCCAAGTTAAGAAAACCCTAATAATTCTACAACAAGAAAAACTAGAGATATATTGTTTAAAACTTCTCAAGGATTTTTACGAGATGCCTCAATAGAAGATTTTCTTTCTAGTCTCTGATTTCGACTAACAAGTGTTGGTATACGATCGGAAACTGAAATCTATCAAAACCTAAGGTTTATAATCAACAACCCTTGAATGGTTTTATATCAGAAGATAAAACCTTAGAAAAGACATAAGGTGAAAAACCTAGATTACAAGTTGTATAATCAATCACGAAGATTTAATCCAACTTGGCTTTGTGATCCCCAATACAAAGACTTTTATCTCACTCTTGTTCACGAAGAACATAAGACGTGGAAAACAACATGAAGAGCTTACGCCAATTTTCCAAAGGGGATGAAAAAGATGTAAACTCACGAACTCAATATTTATAGTGAAACATAGCTTGAAAAAGATGTCATTGGAATTGTTCCATAAAGTGAACATTTATCTTGATATATTAGAAAGGTAGAATTAAACAAGAATCCAAATAAAATCAATCACATACATTTTTTGATGAAGTACTTGTTGATGTCTTCTTGTAGTCTTTAATATTTAAGGATAGCTTCGATTAAACTTCTTAGACCTAATCTAGTCCGAAACTATCTTTAGTATGCTAAATCAAGAATGCATTTTGGAAACTAAAATTGACAACTAAATTGACATACCAACGCTAGTGGGTTCAACCGAGCTATGCCCTAACAATATCATCTCTTCACACTCAACATCTTGATGATCATAGGCGAAATAAAAATTTACACCGGGAATATCTTCAAATCATACAACCACTTCTTCATCAACTAGAGTTCTCTTCTTCCCTCTTGTTTCAATACCATCGCGAATAAACTCTTCTATGCATTCAAGAATTCATGACATAGAACTATGCTTGGTTGTAGAACTCCTTGGATGAGAAATTATCAACACAAGTTGGGTATATAAACAAGTTTGTACAATGTTTTCTCTAGGTAAGAGGTCGGTTCGTGACCTTCCCTAATAAAATAAGGTTTGTGAAATTAGAAGGGTCGGATACCATGAGGTACATAAACTGACATCCCAAATGTTTAAGACGTAGATCATCTCTTCACGCTCAATATCTTGATGATCATAGGCGAAATAAAAATTCACACCAGGAAGATCTTCAAATGATACAACCACTTCGTCATCAACTAGAGTTTTCTTCTTTCCTCTTGTTTCAATACCATCGCGAATAGCTTCTTCCATGCATTCAAGAATTCATGACATAGAACCATGCTCGGTTGTAGAACTCCTTGGATGAGAAATTCTCAATACAAGTTGTGTTTGTACAAAGTTTTCATTAGGTAAGAGGTCGGTTCATGACCTTCCCTAAAAAAAGGTTTGTGAAGTTAGAAGGGTCGGATACCGTGAGGTATATAAAATGACGTCCCAACTATTTAAGACGGTAGACAAGAATTTAGAGAGCACAAAATATTTTTGAGTACAATAGTTTTTACCTTTTTTCTATAATATACCAGTTCCTCCTTCAATATATAATAATTCTTAGCTCAATATACAGAAATTAAAAACACAAGAGTATTAATATTCATGAAAGAAAAATCATTGAATGCTTATCGCTTTCTGGAACCTGACTCAATTTTTTTTTATTAGCAAACTTGTAGATTGTGACAACCATATAAATACAGAAAGCTTACAATATGAAATGGATTATAGCTCATCACTTAAAGCACTATTTGAGATAAATATTACATCTGTTACACAACAATTCCTTATCCCGCAAGATCTTTACGGATAAGGTTCCATACTTGTGAGTTACTTACACAAGGGTAAATCAAACTCTCACCAGGGGGATTATGCTGACGTATACCCCTGTTTTACCCCTTCCTTTTACTGAGAAAATTATTTTTAAACATGAAAAGTGATTATAGAAATTACTATCATCATGAAAAGAGACAAGAATAAAGCCCTTACCTGAGGTTGATTGTCTGAAACACGATGACAGTTTATCAATAAGATCTTTATACCTTGTTTGAGTGAGAAACTCAATGATCAAAACATGATTAGGATACTCGAACTATCAACATAAAGATAGTTGGACCTGGATTCATGAATCCCTAGGTGAAGTCTTTTTAGTTGTTAAATCCTAGTAGGGTTTGAAGGAGAGGATGACTCTAGATTACAACTAGGACACACAAGAATCATGTCGGGGATTCAAAGATCCCAGTTGTTAAAGGTTCTCCTTTTATAGAATTTCAAGATCAAGGTTGCTTTAGGTTTAATCTAACATAGCTTTGGAACCAAGCAATCAATAATCACCGTGAGATGAAAAACTTGACTTGAGATTAAAATATCAGAAGATACACTCTAGTTAGGATGTATCATAACTGAACCGTGTATAATGACATGTTCATGTAGGTTAGCCGAAACTATCCAATTGTACTATATACTTAACCATTTTCATATAACACTTTAAGACTTTCGATGAATCACACATAGATAGTAATATTTTTAGAGAGTTGATCAAATTCCGATTATCTCATAGAAATAATTTTGATGCATCTGAAAATATTCGACAGGGTAAGTACATATACCTGGAACGTGTATTGTACCTATTCGTGAATGTCTTTGTCATGTTATGTGTACCGGGTATGGATACCCTTAAGAAAAAAATGAGGTCAGGAACTCACAGATCTTTTATGGTTCGCATACCAGGTATGTGTACCATTTTCTATATCAAAACCAATAAATATTTTCCGGTTTGCATACTGGGTATGCGTACGTTCCTGGTTCACGAGTCACACGCTTTGTACTTATAACAGTTTTTCCAGTATGTGAATTGGTATGCATACTGACATGTATCCATATTAACAGTAATTTTATATATCTCTAATAATCAATTCGAAAACATTCCCGAATAACATCAGTGACATATCACTGTTCCAGGCTATTTTCAAATAATTAAATCTTGAATCATAATTTAAGTCATGAACAATAAATTGTTCTTAACCAAATTTATCAAGTATGAACAAATGTTCTTAAGAATAAGTTGTCATATTTTGAGAACTATATATAAGATAAAGTTGACTCAAAATTTTTGTTATACACGTAGTGCCTAATTTAGTCTTCCGACAATGTCTCATTATAGATATAAAGGTGAAAACTTTGAGAATTAGGTGGTTCAGTCTTCACTTACCTTTTGATGTTGAAGTTCTCCAAAGCCCTTGTTGGTCGTCGCCTTCAAACGGTAGAACACAGTGATATCTGATTCTCAATTACACACTTCTATCCTAATCCGAGACCTGACTAAATGTAAACCAGAAATCAAGATATATTTTTGACAACAAGCTTGAGATTGCAACACTTGTGAGTTCGACCAAGCAATGCTCTAACAAGATTAAATTCTCTCTCATTTCCATCTGTAAACCTTATTCATCTTGGATTTTTGTATTTTTTTTGTAAAATATTTGTTCTATGATCAATTATTTGGGAGATTTATCCATGTACTTTAATGGTTCCTCCTATTTCTTATGTTTTAGTTCCTTCAATTTTTGAAGTATGTTTCAATACTGTAATTCCTTGTTTTTGATAAAAGAAAGGGGTTAAATTAGATTAAATATGTATTTTTCTTTTAATACAAATTATTTTTTGTTTTTATTTTTATTAATATGTCTGGGTTAAACCGGTTTTAGACCGGACTAGGTCACATGGGTTACTGGTACAACTGCACGGTTTTTCCGGTTCACTATTTTTTTAACATGTTAGTGGGCTAGTGTCGAATCAGACAGTTTTTCTTCCTGGTTCACTAGTCCAACCGGATGGTCCAATTCTTAGAACACTGACTTGAACTAGATTGTTAATACCTTGAAGAAGTCTTGTAATTAGGAAAGAGTCTACTTTATGAACCGAAGTTTAGTTGGTTAAGTATTTTTCATTGGAACCATAGACTAATTGTTAGGAAAGTTCTCTTTTCAATACCGATTATGATGCAAGAGTCATTTCTGAGTCCGATTCAGAAAAGAAAACTGAAATATGATATGAAACCACATTAGGATATAAGCTTAGCTCATCAAACTTTGACTGGGATTCAAAGAAAATGTGAAAAGCTTTTTAACTCTAGAAATGTCCATAAAGGAGTCGGAGGAGTTTGTGTTGTTTTGGAGGTCGTCATCTTTTGCCGGATCCCAAATTCGTGTCATAGATATTCTCAAATGTTTTTTTTTTTTTTTAATCTTAGCACAACTATTGTATCCATTTTATGACCAAATAAAGGGTCATAAAATTAAGTGATTAAGTGATGAGCGTTGTTCGATGTTCTCCTTTGTCATATGTGAAAGGAAAAACCTTTCACAAATGCATGGAGAAATTTTTGAGGATGAAGTTAATTTGGGCTCTGATATTATAAATGGATATTAAGATCCTAGTATGGAACATCAAGGGACTCATAACACTAGATAAAATGGATTCCTTAAAGGATTTAGTAATAAAAGTTAAACCTACCATATGCTTGATTCAAGAAACACACATGATGAAAATGAACAATTGGTGGGTCAAACAGATTTGGGGAATGATCAACATCAATGGAGGGACTTACCAGCTCAAGGCTTGTCAGGAAGACTATTAACAATTTGGGATGATAGCCTTATTGAATGTGTGGATGTGTTATTGGGTCCAAATACTCTCTCTCAAAGATTTAAAAGTAGTGACTGAAGATTATGAATTCGGTGTAACTAATGTCTATTCTCCATGTGGATACTGGGATATATGCGACTTTTGGTAGGAACTTGATGATTTATCTGGATGGAAATGTGAGTGTTGTGTTATTGCAAGAGATTTTATGCAATTAGAAGGATAAGGAAAGGAACAAAGTACGGGGTTCAAAAAGAAACAAAAAATTCTTCAATGATTATATGAAAAGTCATGAAATGATTGATTTACCACTAAATAAAGGGCTTTATAGATGGAGCAACATGCATCATGACCCATTACTTTGCAGATTAGACAGAGTGCTGGTTGTTTTTTTTTTTTGATGCAAACAAAAATTGGATTACTTAGGCACTATCGTGTTTGATAAAGTTTAACAAGAATGATGGAGGATCTCTAAGCCATGTGCTCGACATGCCTTCCTTATGGGCATATTTTTCCAATTCATCGACACACTTATTAGCTAATCTATTCGTTTGCATACATGACCAACTTTCAAAACAAACTAAAAGAAATGAAATGTCTTCGACTATTCCTCTGTGCTTCCATAGTAATTTTGTATCTTTTCCCTGGATCGCATGAACTAATGGAAGATAATCTGTCTCAATGACGATCTTCTGAAATTTTAATTTTAAAGCCATCTTGATAGACTCTAACATAGCCAAGCATTCCAGATGTTTCGATCCAGTTGCTCCATTGAAGACTGCACTCCTCGAGGCTACATGCGCACTTGCATAGTTTTCAAATATATATCCTCCAGCAAAAGTTAAGTGTAAAAATGAAGCATCAATGTTAATTTTAACTGTATTTAGTTGAGGTGGCAGCCATTTAGGAATGGCCACAACTCTAGCTGAGTTGTTTCTAGATTTTGTGACTAGAGACATATCATAAAGAAAAGTGTTAATGCTATGCAGAGTTTGTTGAGGAGAGAAAAATTTGTTGCTGAAGACTGCAGTGCATCTATCTTTCCACAAATTCCAGAAGATTGTTGCCATTTTTGCTATTATATTTTTATCGGGACCCTTAACCCACATCGATATCCAATCTTTAGGATTACTCCATTGTTGATTAGGTAACACCTCAATTTGAAAGTAAATTTCCCTTACTTACTCAAATTGTCTTGTCTAGAACATTCAGCTATTCTACTAACTACTGCTAGTGTAAATACACTAAAACCTCCTTTCAAAGTAGAAGACTATTGGTTTGATCACCCTAAGTTTCTAACAAATCTACAATTATGGTGAAACACAATGCATTTCACTGGCACTCCAAGCTTCATATTCTCCAAGAAGCTCCAAAATCTCAAATTATTTCTTAAAAGATGGGCAAAGGCTACTTATGGGAAAAGAGAAGAGAGAAAACATGAACTCAAAACATCTCCCTTTTTAAATTGACAATTTAAATGCAATGAAAGAAAATGGAGAACTTACAACTCAACTTAAAGAAAAGGGACCTTCTAAAGCAACTCAACTTGGAAAATGCAAGAAAATGGATGGTGAGGTCTAAAACTCAACACTTTAAAAAGGGAGATGCAAACACAAAATACTTCCACACTTTAGCAAATGGAAAGAGAAGAAGGAACATTGTTCAGAAACTAGTTATCAATGGTGCAAACAATTTCTAATAGGTGTAATTATAGAAGAAATCACTTCATACTTTTTCAATCTATTTCAAGACAAACACCCTGACGGACCTCAAATGAATGAAGAATTCTTCTCCAAAATCTCCGAAGAGAAAAGCTTGTTGTTGGAAAGAGCAATTTCAGAAGAAGAAGTTGAGTTGATGATAAAACAGTTAAAAAGAACAAATCCCCTGGACCTGATGGATTCAGCATGGATTTCTATAAGACTGCATGGTGTGTGATTAAAAATGAGCTTATGGCACTAGTAAAGGATTTTGAAGATAAAGGCAGTATTGATTGGAGAAAAGAACAAGTTGGTACACCCCAAGACTTCACACCCATAAGTCTTGTAATTAATGCTTACTAAATAATATCAAAAGTGCTTACTCAAAGACTCAAATCAGTACTCCCAAAGCTCATATCTGAAAATCAAGGAGCTTTCATTGCAGACAAACAAATTCTTGATGGAATCCTCATAGCTGGTGGATTGATTAATTCTAGATTTAAAAGCAAGAAACCAGGTGTACTTTGCAATTAAACATGAAATTGCATCTCAACAAAGAAATTCAAACCTCAAAAAGGTTTAAGGCAAGGTGATCCATTGCCACCCTTCTTATTTATCATGGTTGTTGAAATCTTCACCAAACTTATGAAAAATGCAGTCTAATTTAACATGATATCTGGTTTCAATATCAACTCAGTTCAAGTCTCTCACCTGCAATTTTTTGATGATACATTGGTGTTCTTGGATGGGTCTGAAGAGGAAGCAAAAAATCTTCTCTTAATCCTACAAATCTTTGAAGCTATCACAGGATTAAGTGTGAACTTCAAAAAAAGTGCAGTCATAAGCATTGGAGCCGAGTAGAAAATTCAAGCAATTGCTGAAATATTAAAATGCAAGGTAGAAAAGCTTCCATTGGAATATCTAGGCATGTCTGTAGGTGCAAACTAAGGGTTTCAATGGATGTCCGAAAACTCCCGTATTCGTTCGAATTCGCTTTCGAAATGTCAAATATTATTCGAAAATAGTTTTCGGATTCGGATATCCGGATATTTTTATCCGAAAATGTAACTAATTGGATACGAATTCGGATATGGAGGTATCCACATCCGAAATATCCGTATCCGAAATTTATGTATGGATACATATATTTTTTAAACATATGAAAGTGTCGATCGTATTTTTTTTTCCTTTATATTTAGACATTTTGTTAAATTTTAATAAAAAACATAAATAATTTTATAATTAATGTTTATTATGTAAACATTAATCTTGTGCAAAAATAAAAATATTTTATTATTATTTTTTCTTATGATTTCGGATCGGATAATTATCCGATATCCAGATAGAAACTCGGATACGAATTCGGAGTGAAAATCACCATATCCGTTCGGATATTATATGGTATTTTCGGATTCGGGTGTGGATAGTGCCCTATCCACATTTGTTTGCATCCGTTTACACCCTTAGTGCAAACACAAGAGACAATTCAATTTGGGATTCAGTGATTGAAAATTTTCAAAAAGAAATTGGCTACTTGGAAAAGAAGGTTCTTTACAAAAGCTGGTAGAGTCTTGCTTATCAAAACTTCTCTATCAAGTCTGCCAATTTAGTATATGTCAATCTTCTCCATGCCAGCAAGTGTAGAGAAGAAGCTGAATCAAATAATGGGAAATTTTCTTTGGGGGTCAATAGTAGATAGAAAGAAAATAAATTGGGTTGCATGGGAAAGAGTCTGCAAACCAAAGAAATTAGGTGGCTTGCGAATTGGAAATCTGAAGCTCACCAATAAAGCACTTCTTGCTAAATGGTCATGGAGATTCACTAAGGAAAAAGCTCAATTCTAGAGTAGGATAATTAAAGAAAAGAAGGGTGCAAAACAAGAAGATATATGGCTGAAGGACTCAAATACACCTCAGGGTAGAGGCATATGGCCAGCAATTCAAAACCAAAGCAAATACTGTAGGCCATCACCAACACAGACAAATGGAAAGGAGACCAATCAATCAAGCTTTTCTTATCCAAACATCTTCAAATTCTCTTCACAGAAATGGGTCCATTAAGGATATGATAAAAAATGGAGATTGGAATCTAAAACTAAGAAAAAAATCTGACTGTTGCTGAAATTCTAGAAATGTTGGAGATGTTTGAAACTCTGGAAGTGCGTCCAGTGTTGAATGATGATGCAGAAGATTTAGTTCATTGCACCTTGCCTGGTGGCTTTACTGCTATGCATGGTTGATGGAGCAGCTGCCAAATACCAATGAAGCACCATTCTCCTGCATCTGGATACAATATGTTCCTCAAAAGATTCAATTCTTTGTTTGGTCTGCTGCTCAGAATTCAATTCCAACAGTTGATAACTCAAAAGATTCAATTCTTTGTTTGGTTTCCAAATTCAAGACACAGTGTGTGCATTCTGCAACAATCATGAAGAGTCAGAATATCGCTACTTACATATTTGCATTGTGTATATATGCACATAAAATATGGACATATTTCATTGGAGAATACAATGTCAGATGGGTATAAGGGGAACTATATTTGGTCAACTACAAGTTTGGAAGTTCAGAAGAGGGCGCATTAGAGGCAGGAAAATCTGACAATTGATTCCTTTTGCAGTTTGTCGAGCCTTATGGAAATAGCGGAATAATGACAAAAAAAAAAAAAAAACCCAAATCTGAAGCAGAAACTATCAAGGAAGTTAAACACTTAATCTATGTATGGGGAAGCAATGAGAAATGGTTCTTTGGAGTAGCATTCTGTGACTTAATATCACATTAGAAAGTTATACTAATAGTTATAATTAATCGCATGTAAAATGGTAAAATAAAAAGACTTAATATCACATTACATTTTGCCTTTACATTTTTCTTTATAAAACTTAACCTTTCTCCTCGGAAAAAAAAACAAAATGCATGGAGAGAAGATACCAAGTTACAAGGTTTCAATGTCGGTTGAACAGAAAGATAACTCCTTCCACATGGAAGCAAACATTCTGGAAACTAAAAGACCTGTGAATGATGTAGATAAAAGAGGTTGGAACCTCACATAAGAACACTTGTTACACTTCGGTGCAAGATGCAAGAAAATAAATAGCTCTGTATAAAATTTAAGCAATTAAGTAGGGAAAAATAGGTTTAATAAATAATTCACTAGAGGGGTTTAAGTACAATAAACATTCTGGAAAACTTTTGAGGACGGGAATTTGTTACAAGTTTTTATAAATGTAGTTTCTAAATCTAAGCACTTGGTTTTGTAACTAGTCCAAATCCAAATGGGAAGAGAGGATCATAATGCTTGTCACCAACATTCATTGGCAATTGATCAACAGTCTTGAACCAGGTGCGGGCTAGCTTGCCAGTGAACCCATAATCACCAAATAGAGCATCAGCAACACCTTGACCTTCACTCCCTGGTAGCCATGCTGCTACTAGTGCCTCAATTTTGGCGAGGTATGGTTGGATTACAACAGGGCGACCGGATACGACAACCACAACACACTTGATGGCTCCACACACATTGTTTATTGTGCTTGGGCCAGGCTCAGAAATTGTGAGGTTCAAGCTGTCACCAAATGTCTCTGCATATGGAACTTCACCCACAACAACAATGGCATAAGAGAATTTGTTGGACTTGACAAATTCTGCATCAGGGTTTGCGTTGAAAACTACTTGGGTTGTTGGGTCAACGGTATTTTTGATTGCTTGTAGTATTGTTGTACCTGTTCACGAGTAGAGTATTCTTCTCGGTAAGTTTTCAGAAAACGATGAGTTCTGTGGATTATACAAGTTAAATATCACATAAACTGAACATACCACTTGTGAGCTCATTCCCGGTAACTCCTTGCCACTGGATGGTCCAACCACCACATTGATTACCAAGGTTATCAGCATGACTTCCAGCAACAAGGATCTTTGGGGCCTTCTTGGGAAGAGGCAACAATGGATAAGCTGCAGATTTACCGTTCTTCAACAGCACTAGTGATTTTCTCACAGCTTCTCTTGCTAATTCTCTGTGTTCCTGTTAAGAAGAAGACACAGTTTCAGAGGGCTTGATGTGATTAAGTTTGAAAATCAGAAACATGGAAATAGTGCTTGTAAACTCCTATCATAAGGACTAAATTTTCAGTCAAGGTGGTGCTACAGGGATTGATTAACTAACCTGGCTTCCAAGCTGGTTAGCAAGGCTATTATCAGCTATTGGGTTCTCAAAGAGTCCCATTGTGAACTTAACCCTCAAGATTCTCTTCACAGCATCGTCAATTCGACTTAGTGGGATGACGTTCTTCTTCACCAATTGGGTCAGACCATCAATGAATTCGTTGAAGTTGTTGGGGACCATGATCTTCAATGAAACGTAAATTGAGTATAAGAAGACATAAACTTCGTAAAGAACTTTCAAACAACCGGAGATTAGAATTTGGAGTAAATAAACTGCTGACTGGAATAGCGAAAGAGGGAATTCTTGAAAGAAGAAAAAGAACAACAAAGAATACTAAAATCTGTGTTGTGTTTTCTAAAACTTTTTTTAACTTATTATCGGTTAAACAAGTAGAGATGTGACTCTTAGTTACGTGTTCTAACTAAACATACAGGGTCATTAAAAGTATATGCTATATGTGCTTATGACTGACTGACCATGTCGATGCCAGCATTAATTCCAGCTTGAATTGAATATGTGTAGTTTGCATGAGGAGGAGACGTGATCCTGTCAATACCCTCCCAATCAGAAATGACGAAACCCTGAGACATTCATGATCAAATGTGATGTTAGATTTCATTTCTGCTGAATCAGTTGGAGATAAACTGGAGAAATATACGATGATTGTCAAAACTTATCTTACCCTGAAATGTAGGGTATTCTTGAGGAAATCAGTGATAAGCTTCTTGTTGGCATGCATCTTTTGCCCATTCCAACTGGAGTACGAAACCATGATAGTTGAAACACCCTTGTAGATTGAATTGTAGTATGCTGGCATGTGAATACTGTACAATCCATTTTCATTGATCACGGTGTTATTTTCGTTGATACCCTTAGTGGTGCCACCATCACCCACATAGTGCTTAGCACAAGCTGCCACATTCTTCCTGTATATAACATAAGCAAATGTCTATAAATTATGAGAGTTTTGAGGGGGGAGTATAACAATTAGATATTGGTAAACAAAGACCCAAAACCCACTTCAATAGGAGTCACGGTGAATAGTAACAGCAGTACGTTGCTAACATGAAAATAAGGGTCACAGTGATTAAGAACTACATTAACATAGCGAAAGTGGTTATGGCTCTTACTTTCCAGCGACAAACGGAACACCTTTTCTATAATTTTTAGGAGGTTCTCCTTGTAGACCAGGTATGATCTCTGTCATTAGCTGCACGATTTTGTGATCTTCACTATAGCTCTCATAACACCGACCCCATCTTGGATCTCTGCAAACCTGCATGAATCAAAATGGAAGATTAGGGGACAGAGGAATACTCTAAACTTAATAAGATAGCTGAAAGTCAGTACGATTTTTCCAAGCGAGCGGAGCTATCTCTGTTTTGGTTTTCGTACCGCAATGCATGGAGCAAACGCATATGGAATACCAGTAGCTCTAACTTCCAGAGCAGTTGCAGCCCCAATCTTCTTGATAAGTGCTGGATCCCTGGAGGACATTCATTATAAAGGGAAAATTTAGAATAGCACAAAACCAAACTACTGGTGCTTTTATGTTGCATAACCTGCAGACAGGAAATATATATACAAAAGGCAAGGAACTATTGGACATTCACTATAGTGCACAGAATTAGAATACCATGACTTCAGATTACTGGTATATATAGGAAACAAAGAAACCAAGATGGGTTTATAAACTCAAGGTTTGGAGAGAGGATTGAGCCCCAATTCTTTCCTATGCTTATGTTGCTCTAATCCTATAATTCTTAGGGTCAAACCAGAGGAAAGAGCCACCAATGTCATTGAGTATTTGGCATTTTAACATCTTGTTAAGTATTAGCACGGTAAAAAGGAGTTACGCCAGCAAAATTCGCTCACTAATTATTTATTTCTTAATATATGAACTAACTACAGAGTACAAATTCATCAGATAGTTCTCTTATTCTTGTTTTCTATCGCAATCACCGATAAGCAGACTAACTAAGAACAATTGTTTATGCTTCAAAAAAAAAAAAAGAACAATTGTTTTACTGAAAATATATACAGAAACTTCCAGATTAACTAAATGTATACTCAAGGTGAAGATCGCGTTACCTGGTCACTCCAAGCCCAACATTATGGGGGAAGATAGTTGCCTTGTATACGTTATTGTGGCCATGAACAGCATCAATTCCATAAATCATCGGAATCCCTAGACGGGTAGAGAGAGCACCCTTCTGCATCTCATTTACCATATTAACCCAAGCTTCAGCAGTGGCTTGAGGAGCTGGCACACTTCCTCCTCCGCTCAATACACTCCCTAAGAACACAAAACATAACTATTACATTTCAATACAATACAAACATAACTATGATATATTAAAATGTCAATTAGTTTGAGAATGTTACCAATGAAATACTTCTTCATGACATCAGCAGTTGCAACAGCTCGCTCGATCTGTGTCATTTGTCCAATCTTCTCCTCCAAAGTCATTCTACCCATCAAGTCCCTGATTCTAGCACCAAGTGGTCGTTTGGGATCTTGGTATTTGTATTTGTATGTTGCTTCTGTAATGGACGCGAAACAACACAATAGTAGAAGCCCCAATACTGGGATACTATTCCTTGCCATCATTACTAAATCAAACTGCCTGAGCTTTTTCCTGAGAGACCAGATTAACAAAAATCAATCATCATTTAGGAACTTCCACAAACACATCAACATTTAATCTGAAAAATGTAACAATATAAGCTAAATCTTCAGGGAAAAATGTTTTTACTCAAAAACCACATACCAAGAAATAGTAGAAAAAAACAGATCAGTAATGCATTGCTTAAAAAAAACAGAGAGACTAGTAGTATCTTCTTCCTAAAATCACAACATCGTTAACATCAAGCGATAAGACTAGAAATCAACCCAAAAACCTCCTCCTAAACTCAAATCAAAGCTAGAATCAGCTCCGTTTAAGATCAAACTTATCAAATAAATTAAAAAATGAAATGAGCTTGGATCTAGAAATGTATGAAACTCTTAAAAGGTTGAAAGAAACAACTCACAGTGAGATGAGAATACTATCAGAGAAATTCAGAAGTTTTCCTCCTCTTCCACTAATGGTTGTTATTTCTTCAGAAACTTTGGTTTGAAATATATAGAGAGAGAAATAGTAGTCCAGAAGAAAGAGAGTGGCAGAGGTGTTATTATTTTGTTACACAAGCTCAGCTTTTTCAGGCGAAAAGTAAAAAAACAAATATCCAAAAAATATCAAAACGAAAACAAACAGAAAATTCGAAAAGAGCATATTGGGTCATTCACACACACACCCTATTTGTCCGATATTTGTAATTATGTGTTTGCGTTTTCTATATCAACGGATTCTAGTTTCTAAAAGACAAGGATTTGGTTTGACTGATTGATATATTTTCTGACTTTGATCAACTGTGGTTGACCCAAAATCTTTTCTTTGATGGTTAAGTGACAGTTTTTTGAACCTAAATGCTACTAGGAATTTTAGGGAGAAACCATTTTGATTCGTGTTGGTTTTTCTGGCGTGGGAACTTGGAAAAGCTAGGAAACATAATCAATTATTTATGCTCTTCTTTATTTGAATTCATTGAATCATTATTATGTTAAGGCGTGTTCATTTCATTTACTCCATTGTTTCTTGTATTGAGGCCGTCTTCATGTGATTGTTTATTTTGAGCAAGGATTTCTTCTTTGTAGTACAATTTCAACCACATGTAATGTTTTGCACGATGCAAGGGACGGGGACCTTCCACCTATGATGCACCGATACGGTCACACTGATACGGTGATTTGTCATTTTTTATAAAATGGGGATACGGGATACGGTGGGATACGTGTATTTATTAAAAAATATTTAATATAATAATAATTCATTCTACTAAAAAATCATAAGATAAAAAAATCCAATAGATACTATTTTGAATATTAAAGTGAGCAAACATTAAATTTTTAGCATTTGGATTTTAGTATTGCCTACTTATTGAATGCATAAAATAATATGTACTCTGATTTCTCTCTAAACAACATGAAGAACATGACTCCCCAATAAGCATTAAAGCTAGATTTTTGTAACATCAATAATTTTTTTTTTTTTAAGCATTCGAATTTATTTATTTAGGAAGAAATAACACGTGGGTACAAAGTACCTATAGAGTCTGCCATTACATAATTTTTTTTTTTAAGCACCATAAAGATAAATACCAAGTCTTTTTTCTTCTTAGTCAATAAGTTATTAGGTTTAGATATAAGTATTCCATATGTTCATGAGTACAAATTAATATCAATACATATTTAGATTTTATGGATAAATTTAAAAATATATAGATTTTATAAAAAAAAAGTTAAATTATAGAAAGTATCCCCTCATAGAGTATCTGAGAGGTATCCCAGAGTATCCCCTACCCTTTTTGTAATTAAAAAAATGTGACACTTTAAATGGAGTATCTGATACGTATCCGCATGTATCCCCAAGTATCCGATATTGATACGGCATCGATACGGATACGTCACCAATTTTGAAGTATCCATGCTTCATAGCCTTCCACTTTTTTGCAAGAAAAATCCAACCTCTTGCACGTGTAGAGAAAACCATTTCGACAGAGAGGTTAACGATCGATCGTGGTGGAACTTTAAATTGTTATGGAATGTGAACGTATTATTCGGAAATGTGTCCAATTGGAAGAATCTAATCTAACAACGGCAATATCCAAAAACAAAAACATAACTAGTACTTTCTTTTGCCAAACTTACCGTTGGAGACAACTTTTGAGATCTCGACAGTAGTATTTATCGAGATATCTAGATACTCACTTTACTTTTATATTTTTCTTCCTATCCATGATGACTTCAAATTTAAATTCTGAAGGACCATTGTTAGTAAATTTCATTTTTGATGAAAATGACTCGACTGTAAATGGATAATGACTTGACTGTAAATATATGGTTATCTTGTTTGGTGCCATAAATGATGGTCACCAGGATCAGCAACCAAACAAAGGTCTAGTGTTTTTTTCTTTTTTGTAAGTTAAAATGCACTTAAGAACTAATTTGGGGAGTTAGAAACCTTTACATCATTATTAGTAGATCCCTCTAATATTGAGATATGATCCTTGTCCACTGCATTAGATTTATCTACTTCTAAGTTTAGCAAAATACAAGTAGGAGGACTGTTGTCCCAATTAACCAAATTGACAAAAGATCTTGCTTCCTTGGCAAGTGTATCCGCTACTTGATTAGCAAGTCCTGGAATATTAAAAAAAAACCAAAAAGTTGTTGCATTTGTTGAGTTCAGATCTAGCTTCATCCATCAGTTGTTGATTCTGCCATTCAATTTGAGATGGTTTCCCATTCAAATAATCAAGCAGATTTTTGCAATCTCCTTCCACACTAAAGTTGGACCATCCTTTGTCCACTGCCCATTTTGCTCCTTGCAACAGCCCCAGGGCTTCCGCTTCTGCAGGGGTAGTTGTTGTGAGAGGACCTGCTCTTCCTTGTTTAAAATCTCATGCATCGTTCCGTAAAATTAAAGAGAAACCTTAAAGCCATTAAAGCCATCAACCATAAGGAGTCCCGGTCGATAGCGACAGAACTGGAAATTTATGTGGCGGTGATTTTAACTACCGGTAACATTCCGATATTAAAATTAGAGGAATAGCAAGAGACCAATTCATCAACATTCAGCTAGAAGATTTACAAGAGAAATTTTTAAAGAGAATCGTTAATCTGTAAAATCTTCTAGCAATTTACATGTGCATGGATACAACTGAAGTAAAGTATTATATCTAGTCTGAAATCTGGTGGTAGGTAATTGGTATAACAACTTAGTTTAGTGTGTGTTCAACCTGGACTAGTTTCCGGGGTATTTCTACAAGATTGTAGTTTCCTCATTAAAAAATAAAAAATCTGGTGCATGTGTTAATTCTCCACAGTATATTGTTTTATCTTCATAATTGCAATACCACATGTTGTACGTTGCTAAACCTAGATAGTCTTAGCTAAATTGTAAAGAACCTACATGACTCGTTCTTGTTGAATTCGTGTCCTGAAATATTGATTACAAGACTTGTTCTTATTGGAATTCGATAGTAGTACAGTTCAAAACATACTAGGTTTACCTTATCAAACAATCTTGTATACAGTTTTGTAACTGAATGTATAGATTGTATTAGAATTCTCCGTATAGGTTCACAAATGAAAATGTTGGTGGTGTACTAGGTACTCTCTCCTTTACAAAATGTAATTAGTCGTTTTGGAGTAAATTTTAGATTTTGTATGATGTAAAAGTAGTAAGATAGTATGAAAAATAAATAAACATGATTTAATCTTTTCACTGCCACTAGGGCACCCTCTTATATTAGATTTTATAAGTACAATGAGCTTGTTGGAATTTCATTACATGTCTCGGAAGGGGTTGTAACACAGCAGGCATGACCCAATTATGTCATTGTTGTTTATTAGCTAAAGAAAGATTTTTGCATTATTTGCAATTGGGAAAAAATGCTAAATTTTGTTTTTTCTTAGCAACCCATGCATGATAGAAAGCAAATCTACTACAAATGTAAAAGCAAAAATTACGGTATAATGCGTATCAACATAGTATCTATTTCTGAATAAGGTAGAGAAAGTGTAGAGCAGAGAGTTTATCTATGTATGAAGTAATGGGAAAGTATGGAGTTTCATAGTCTTTTAATAATTTAATAAAACACGACCGCTTAACTTCCTTCTGAAGGGAGATCAGAAGGTATCATTGCTATCTGGAATAGTGCGGAAATAGTCGTGGAGGATTCATTGGTGGGAGGTTTTTCTTCAAACAATTGATTTTATGATGTTAAAGGTGGATTTTGTATTGCTCATCATCTCGGTTTATGATGCATCTGATTATTCTCAACATTGGCAGGAATTAACAATTGATTTTTTAATATTAAATGCAGCTTTATATTGCTCATCACATTGGTTTATGGTGTGTCTGCTGATGATGCATAAACGTTGGTGTATAGGTTGTGATTTAATGTTATTATGCATCAATCCGCAAGGAATAAAACTGATGGATGCTTGGCTAGTATAATAAAATTCAGATGTTTCATTAATTTTAGCAATCTTTTGGATATTCTTATGGCATGATATAAGTTTACTATGATCTTAAAACCCTTATTTATTAAGTAGACTTGATGGATTCGTCATTTCTATGGAGTGATCACTGCCCTGCCTTAATTCAATCTAAATTAAAGAGAGATATGTCTGACCATTCTCGTGTTCTTCTTGATTATAATGGTGGAATGTCGAATGAATCTCCTTTTACACTTGAAATGTTTTTTTTGTCTCATCCTGTTTTTCTAGATAATATGATTTGATATAATAATTTTACTTTTATAGGTAAGCCAAGTTTTACTTTCCGCAAAGAAACTTCAAGTTTTAAATACTTAATTAAGAAATAGGGCAGAGAGAGTTTTGGTTAATTGCAAGGTGAAGTAGGTAGGCTTAGGAGTCTAATTGATGTTATGGCCTTGAAGAAATTTAGTATTTGCCTCGAGAGGAATTAGTTGAGAGAGAAAACTTCATAATTCAACGCAAGGCTGCTACTCTTAATTTATCTAGGAAATGGCATCCAAAATCTAATGTTCAATGGTGAAAGGAATTTAAAAAAAAAATCACCAAAATGCTTCTTGGTAGGCTATTGGAAAAAGTTCCTTGCTAATTAATAGCATTATGTGTCATGAAGGGGATGTTATAAATACAAAAGCTAGGGAGTTCAATAATTTTTATTCATTGAAGAAAGAGATGTCAAACTAACTTTTACTGACTTAGTTCTTCGTTTTCTAAGTGTGCAACATAAAATCTTGTTACAAAAATCTTTCTCAAAAGAAAAAGCTAGAGATTTAATCTACACTTTTGCTTCTAACAAATCCCTTGGACCAGATGGCTACACCATGGAAATATGAGATATTATAAGCCCGAGCATATGGTTGTTATCTAAGAGTTTGAGGTTTCTAACCCTTAATTGGAGATTCAACTGCAGCAACATCATTCCACTGTTTCCTTTAATTATCGGGGACTAATGGTGAAAGTGGACTCACAGAAATACTTTGGATGTCCTTTTCTCAAAATTTCAAGTTGGAATTAGTGTTTCATGAAGATGTCGGGGATAATATTTGGGAATAGAGGTGTAAGAAAGGTAGTTTAATGAAGTGGATCTTGGAGTATGATTCTCTTTGCTATCTGGTGGACCATTTGGCTTGAGCGCAACAAAAGAATTTCAAGGAAAACACAAGTTGCATAGCTAGTTATTTCAGGAGTTAAATGTATATTTTTCAAGTGGTCATATGGCGTTGACATATTTGAAAATTTTACTGTTTATACAGTAATGTACAATTGGGATGCAGTTATGACGCAATTTTATGTTTGCTTTCATTTTTTTGCTTGCTACAATAGTTTGGTGTTTACTTGTTTTGGGGTAAAAACTGATTCTGCTGTTTTTGGTAAATTTGGGTGTGTTGATGAGAAACGACTTCAAACCCTAAACAAATGTACTGCATAAGAGTACATTTAGATTCGAGAGATCAATCTGTAAGACTCTGGCCTAAACCAAGAAATGGCTGTTCCAGATTCAATTCGATCATAAAGTGGAGGAGAAGGGTTGATCTTAGGGAGGGAAGTGAAGAAAGTGTTTGAGATTAAAATTTTGAATTATTAAGGTGTGGTTGTTTTATGACTTATATCAGGATGTGGAACTGGCTTGCATAACGTAAGCTTATCAGTTCTCGATGTTTTCTGGATACTTATGTTGATAAAACTTGTGTTGTGTTGAAATAGGTTGAAATCCTATTTATACAAGTCATTGAACGCACCCCTGAAAATTGGTTGGAATCCTACTGATACAAGTCATTGAACGCACCCCTGAAAAGTGCGCCCAGTTATGACACACCTTTGGACGATCGTTTGGGAACCCTATGGGTGAGCTACCACTTGGTAGATCGCTCCCTATGAAAGATGGGTAGTCGATGATCACAACATTACCTTGTTAACCACCTGAAAATAAACCTAAACTATCCAACTAGGATGGCGAAGTTGGATGGACGAGATGATTTGCGGAAGTTGCGTACTACCGTTGGATTATGCAAACATCGTGAATAGCCTCTATTGGGTGATCGTTCAGAGGTCATATGAGTAAGCCGTTGCTTGGACGATCACTCCTCATGGAAGAGGGGTGGTCGGTGATCACAGTGCCACGCTATTGTCCATCTAGAATCCGATCTAAGTTGTTTGACCAAGCTGGTAAAGATGGACGGACACGATCAATTTACGGCAGTTGCATAACGCTGTTGTTTTAATTTTAGGGTTTAAAGAGCGCGCGATCGCCCTACTACGGGCTAAAAGTTTGACCCGCTCTTGGATTGTTATGTGTTGCTCGATCAACCAGGTATGGAGCTGGGTCGCCGGTGAACACGTCAGCGCCTCTTTGATGATTCGAAGGAATATCTAATCAATCCAACTAGGCTAGCCAAGTTGGGGGTCGTTATTTTTTTTTGAGACCGTTTTTGCCGGTCTTAGTTAGTTTGATCTCATCTTTCAACAGCGCGGTCACCCATGTTAGGGTTAGCGTTCAAAGACATTGCGGGTGTACTAGGTGGAATCCGATCAGTCGGGATGTTAGTGGGCTCGCCGGTGGTCATCATGATGATCGCCTAGTTCCGCTAGGAGTAGACTAGGCCTATTGAATTGTGTGGCCAAATTGTGTGGCCGTGATCATTTTTTAAGACTGATATAGATAGTCTAGATTTTCCTTAAGGAATTTAAACGCGTTCGACCGCACTAACTTTTAATTAAAAAGTGTGTAAACACACTGATCTTTTTATCAGAGAGTGGTGTAGCCTACGTGAGTTTTTTCATGCAGGTCTCGATACTGACATTTCAGGAGATTTATGCTACTCCGCTGTGAGTGAACATTAATCGTCATGTCATGCCAATATTGAGAGTTCGGATGGGAGCATAGCATAAGAAAATACCAGGTAGGCCATGCAATAGGTTAAAATTTACAGAATATCTGGGATTGTTGCTTCACGCATCATTCTGGGTAAATTTTATATATATATATATATACACAACTATATTGAATTTCTCAATATATCTGTGAGTGAAGAGGTTTATGCACTCATCACTTTCAAATGGCTTCTGTTCCTTTGCAGGATGGTAGTGCATTAAAAATAGGGTTTCACAATTTTGACCCTGAACCGAAAACCACTATCAACATTAAGTCCTCTGCTTAGTACGTAACATTTACATTATTGCAGGGTAAGCACTAGATGGTGACAAATAAAGATAAAACTTACGAGGCAAAGTAGACAGATGTTACCAGGAAAGGTGGGTTGGCTTGTTCTTAGAACATCGCACGAGGCGTCCAGATGAGCGTTCCCCTAGCATGATGTCGGTTGGCCCCAGGTTAATCAGGAAGACGGTTGGTTGGTATCTCAAACTACATTCCAAGTCCCTTTTACATATAAGCATCGTCTGAGATATTGTCCAAGTTTTCCTGGCTTCGGTTGGCATGGAGGAAAAATGGAGGTGTAATGAAGCACCTCATCCAACAAGTGTTAGGAGTGAAAGGTTTGCTGCCTGGCTAAAGTGTCGGGGGGTGGAGCATGAGCAGATCTCAGGAGAACGTGAACTCCTGGATAAACATGCACACCCTATTCATGATGGCGTCATAATCCTAGACTCTGACGTGGATGAACCAGAATACCCTCAAAAGGCTGTTGAAGCAGTTTCTAAAAAGGATGTCGGGGCAACTTCCAAAGAGTGTATAGGAGGGGTGTCATCTGGAGAAGATGTTGAAGCGGGATCTAAAGTGAATATTGGTGCATCTTCCGAAGAGGATATCGAAGCGGCTTCTGGAGAGGATGTTGAAGCGGCTTCTAGAGAGGGTTCCAGTGAAGACTCCATTGACCCTGGCGTTGATGATACTTCTTTGATGTTTAGTAGCCTTTTGTTTTATGCGGCTGGAGCCAAGGCTTCATCGAATAATAATCCTCCATTCATGTTGCTTTCATGATTTTATGTTTCCAGTTGGATGAATGAATGAAATCTCCCGATTAACAAAACCGAATTCTTAGAAAGATCTCGCAATATCTTGAAACTTTAGATGTAGCGTTCTTCGGTAGCCTTCTATTTGATATTACCCTTACATATTACACGCTTCTTGAAGATTTGTGGCGTGTTGGCAAGGTACGTAGAAGCATGAGCGCTTTGCCACGAATTTAGAGACCCAATAAGCCACATATTTTTAGTTAAACGGATGAGAGAAGCCTTATCTTCAATTGTGCAACGTGATTTCAAAATAAGTAATTGCGAACCGGGAGTGTCACTGGGTACGTGTGCCACCTTCAAATTCGTTGCTTCCCGGTCCGTGAAATGATTTCCAAAATCCGAAAATTGCATACTGAAGTGGACAGAACCTCCACTAGGGATCACGTCAGTCAAAAGATGTGGTGGTTGAGGAGCTGTCCCAATGTTGAAGCAGGATACTCTTTGGGATACGGAAGGTGCTTTCCAAGAAGAATCTATTGCTGCTTGATGATTTCCCTTGAATATTTTGTTCTTTCTTTTTCCTTTACATATTCCCCTCTTAGGTATTTAATGAAAGATGTAAGGTGTTTCTTTCATGGTTTTAATTTTTCTGGTTTTGAACTGATGGGTAATGGTTTTGTGAGGAAATGATGTTTCGATTAACTGATAAAATGAAATCCTAATTATGAATACAAGCAGTGCAATCATTTTGGAGGAATTACAAGTATTGCATGAAAAAGGGGAAATGCTAGAGGAAATACTAAAAGAAATGCCAAAGGAAAAGGCGACGTGTCGTGTTAGGTATTGAAAGGTTTAAGCCACCTTGCATGTATTACTATGCCTCCTAGCTTGTCAGCATTGATAAGTTTGCAGTAGCCTCCCAAGATAATTTCTACCACTAGGTACGGCTCATCTTCTGGGGAATTTGGCGGAGTAGGTTGGCATCAATCCTTACTACTATATCTCCAACTTGAAATTGATTTAGGCGTTGCACCGTTAATTACTTGATTCTTCGATTTCCCACTTTGAATGTGATAGCTTCTAAACTCTTGATAAAATACTTGAAAGAACTAGCATCCCATTCACATATCCTAGTAACGGCTGGGTTGAAAATCGGATCGAGTCCCCAAGCCTTGGCGAAAGGAGGAGTGACTGGTCGTAAAAAGGGTTGTTTAATAAGACTTACTTGTATCCAGAATATGCGAACAAATGCCTTTGAAAGTGACAGCTTCTAAACTCTTGATAAAATACTTGAAAGAACTAATATCCCATTCACATCTCCTAGTAACGACTGGGTTGATAATCAGATCGAGTCCCCAAGCCTTGGCGAAAGGAGGAGTGACTGGTCATAAAAAGGGTTGTTTAGTAAGACTTACTTGTATCCGGAATCTGCGAACAAATGCTGATGCGCTCTTTTCAGGCAGCTACGTCATATTCGCGAGTCATTGATATGGCAACAAATAGTCTTCAGGATTGGATGGCTTGTTGGAGACCCTCTCAAGTATGGATACTGGCAAATGACATACTCTTATCTTTGCCTTATTATCGTGTATCCATGAGCACCCCAGGACCATAACATAATTTGGGTACTCTTTAACTATATGATTGGCGTGTGTTAGAGCATCTCCTACCTTGATTTGAAGATTAATGTACCCGTAAGAATTTTTTATTCTTCTTCTGGTTTTTTTTTTTATCACAGTTGGGCAGTGAACATCTTCCTTCTTTGAAATTCCTGCGGCTCTCAAAGTCTTGACGGTAACAATGTTGAAGTTAGAGGCCGCGTCAATCAGTATGATGTCGAACTCGATATTCTTCAAGTGAGCAGTGGTTAGGAGTCCCCAGTCACATCTATCATTCGTGCTTTCCAGGAGAGGTTTAGGTTTGGGAACGACTTCCCTGGCTAGAAACAACCGCTTTCCTGATACAACATGGTTGAGGGATGCAAATATGTCTTGACGCTGCGCCTTGGAGAAATATAGAATCTCACATAAATGTTCCATCATAGACTGTATGGGTTTGTGGAAATCATGCATCTCCTGAAAGGAAGAGGGTATCTGTGGACTCCTTCAGTTCCTAATTGACTTTCTCCTGCATCTACCTCCTCCTTGAAAATGCGCTTCAATTTGTTGCAGTCACTGGTTGGGTGATTGATGAACCTATGGTAACGGCAATATTAGGGATTTTCCATCTCTTCTTCGGTTGGCAGACGTCGGAGAGGAGGTAGCTTGATGGAGTCATCTTGAATCCATGATTCCAGGAGTTCAATGACTTCATCCATTGGAAATGGGAAATTGGGAGCAGCATCTCCAGTTTCTTGTTGTTGCATAGGCGTCTTAGTCGCAACTTTCCGGGATGAAGTTTTCGGCGCTGGTGATGCACGCTTGGGTTATTGTTCCACTGCTGGATTTTTTCTTTTCCCTCCTTCACCTAATACGCTTACATAAGGACCATTGTTATATTACTTATTGGTGAGGCACCTATTTCCTCGAGTTTCGCGTGCATCTTTACTCCTGGCCGGTCTGGTTCTTTCTAACAGCTCTGGTGCGGTCGTAGCCGACCGCTTAACACCTTCATGGAGCTCAGAGAACGTCTGGAAACGCAGGTTTTCTAGCAAAGAATGATAGATGGGAACCATACCATTAATGCATGACTTTACCAATTGTTGGTTGGTCACATTTGGGTCGTGACAATCCAATGCTTGAGTTCAGAATCTCTTGACATAATCATTTGGATGTTCATTGTTTCGTTGAAACATTCTCCCTAAGTCCGAGAAAGTGATTTGATCAGACACGAATAAATACTTCCTGTAGAAAGCGGTGACCATCTCGCTCCAGTTGGATATGTTGTTTGGTGAAATGTAGTTGTACCAGGTATACGCTCTTCCGGTAAGTGACTTTGAAAATTCTTTCAGGCGGAGGACATGATTATATTCGTGATCTCCCAAGGATTCCAGAAAATGAGAGATGTGTTCACGAGCATTACCAATGCCATCATAGAGAGAAAACTGAGGAGAGGAGTATCCTCTTGGGAGAGGAACTCTTTGCACATTAGGAGGATACAGAGGTTGGTGCTGGTGCATGTCCACCGGGTTTTCTTTGCCTCAATTTTGTAGGAGATGCTCCAAATCCTCACGTGTGATAAAGTTGGACGGATGATTCCTTTCCCGTGAGCATTCAGGAGCAACACGAACTTCCTCATCTATGAAGGAACGCCGTGTTAAAGCGCTTGCGCCATGAGTGTTAAAAGTACTCCTCATTGGCTCCATGGGTTGACGCGGCTCTTGTGGTAGTCACTCCATTAGCGTCTTGAGAAAAGTGAGTACCTCTATCTGAGTTGTAGTCATTACGTTTGAGCCTTAGCAAGAACTTCTTGTCTTTCCATCAAATCTACAATGGTGATATGGGTTGGCTTCCTTTGGCTCCTTTGGTCTCTCATCCCGATGAAGAAATGGTGGAAGCCCTGGTGACAATTGGAGGTATCACGCTCGAAGAAATATTAGGAGTAGCAGCGGCTCTGGCTCTGGTAATAGGAGGCGTCACGCCAGAGAGGATGCTTCCGGCATTACTGGTGTTGGTGCTAGATGGTGTAACACCATACGATGTGTTAAATGTATTAGCAAGCGGTACATTGGTGTTAACGACATGTATATTGGCACCGAGAGTGTTATCACCGCCCGCAGCATCAGGATTGGTAACTGACCTAGATCTAAGATCTACCCTCTTGAATTTGAGAAAATTGAAATAAAATTGAAAATTAATCTTGCAACCGAGAGATTAATCTCCCACTATGGTCGCCAGTTATTTTGGGGTAAAAACTGATTCTGATGATTTTGGTAAATTTGGGTGTGTTGATGAGAAACGAATTCAAACCCTAAACAAATGTACTGCACATGAGTACTTTTGGATTTGAGAGATCAATCGGTAAGACTCTGGCCTAAACCAAGAAATAACCGTTCTAGATTCAATTCGGTCACAAAGTGAATGAGAAGGGTTGATCTTAGGGTGTGAAGCGAAGAAAGTGTTTGGGATAAAAATCTTGAATTATGAAGGTATAGATGATTTATGACTTGTATCAAAATGTGGAACTGGCTTGCAAAACGTAATCTTATCAGTTCTCGGTGTTTTCTGGATACTTGTGTTGATAACACTTTGTGTTGTGTTGAAATAGGATGAAATCCTATTTATACAAGTCATTGAACGCAACCCTGATCTCCTATGAAGTGGAGGCAGTTAAGTAATGGAGAAGTGGGGTTGTGTAAAAAGTGGTGATCACCACTTTTCCATTACGAGGGAAAACTGGGCGCACTTTCACCTACTACTCCCATTACTGTTAACCGTCCTTTCCTAAAACTTTCTCGTAATGGGCGCATTGCATGTCGCACGCTGTAAACCGCCAGACCAATACCCCAGTGAGCATCCCCCAATTTATGATATGTTTGATGTCTCGAGTAAATGGGTGAAGTCGTGAGACTCGCCGCTAAATACAGCACATGGTGCTTTTAGGTCAAATAATAAATTATTTGTGAAATCAATATTTATAAAAAATCGCTTATGATCGATGTGTATAATGCATCGTTTTTAAACAAGAAGCTAAAAATAATCGATGTACAGGAAACATTGTTGTTTTAGAGTTCGTTCAAATTATTCGCGAATTGAACGTCTTAAAAAGGTAGCATGACTGGGCACCTTTGGGCGATTGTTTGGGAACCCTATGGGTGAGCTACCACTTGGTTGATCGCTCCCTATGAAAGAGGGGCGACATATGATCACAGTGTTACCTTGTTGTCCTCCTGAAAATAAATCTAAACCATCTGACTAGGCTAGCGAAGTTGGATGGACGAGATGATTTGCGGCAGTTGCGTACTGTCGTTGGATTATGCAAACAATGCGAACAACCTCTATTGGGTGATCGGTTGGAGTCCATATGAGCAAGTCGTGGCTTAGCCGATCGCTCCTCGTGGAAGAGGGGTGGCCGGTGATCACAGTGTCGCGTTGTTGTCCATCTAGAATCTGATCTCAGTTGCTCAACCAAGATGGCAAAGATGTACGAATTTGCGGCAGTTGCATAACGCCGCTGATTTAATTTTAGGGTTTAAAGAACGCACGAACGCCCTACTTAGGGATAACGGTTTGATGCGCTCCTAGATTGCTATGTGTAGTTCGATCAACCAGGAATTGAGCTGGGTCGTCGGTGAACGCATAAGCACCTCTTTGATCATTCGAAGGAATATCTAAGCCGTCCAACTAGGCTACCCAAATTGGGCGGTCGTGATGTTTTTGAGACCGTTTTCTCCGGTCTTAGCTCATTTGAATACATATTTCAATAGCGTGATCACCCATGTTAGGGTTATCGTTCAAAGGAATTGCGGGTATACTAGATGGAATCCGATCGTTCGGGATGTTAGTGGGCATGTCGGTAGTCATCATGATGATCGCCTAGTTCCGCTAGGAGTAGGCTAGGCCTGTTGAATTGTGTGGCCAAATTGTGTGGACGTGATCGTTTTTTAAGAATGATATGGACAGTCTAGATTTTTCTTAAGGAATTTAAACGCGTTCGATCGCGCTAACTTTTAATTAAAAAGTGAGTAAACACGCTGATCTCTTTATCAGAGAGTGGTGTAGCCTACGTGTGTGTTTTCATGTAGGTATCAATAATGACATTTCGGGAGATTCATGCTACTCCACTGTGAGTGAACATTAATCTTCATGTCATGCCAATATTGAGAGTTCGACTGGGAACATAGCATAGGAAAATACCAGGTAGGCCATGCATTAGTGAATAATGCAATAGGTTAAAATTTACAGAATATCTGGGATTGTTGCTTTACGCATCATTCTGGGTAATTTTTTATATATATACAAATATATTGAATTGCTCTATACATCTGTGAGCGAAGAGTTTTATGCACTCATCACTTTCAAATGGATTCTATTCCTTTACAGGATGATAGCGCATTGAAAACAGGGTTTCACAATTTCGACCCTGAACCGAAAACCGCCATCAACATTACTACATAGCCAAATTTTTTTCCTTTATACGTTACCCTTTTGCTTAAAAGATAAAGTTCAATAATTTTAATAGTCATTGTGAGTGCCATTATTGTTATGTTTTCTTCATATACTAGTAACCCAGGTGTAGTATAGGGAGGAGTATCCAGCAAATACTTTGATTAAATAATTGTTCGGTTGAGAATGAGGTTAGTGTGTCATTTGTGCTCCGATACTGGGAGAAAATTTGATCAAATTTTTTATGTAACTTCATTTTGAAGTAGCCTTTTCTCTAAGAAAATTAGGCACAAGGGCTGAGAATTTTCTTTTTATTATAATTCTAAGTTGACTGATAAAATATGTCTAAAGCAGGAGCTTGTTGATCTTCATATGGAGCTACATGGTTTTAATATCAACACTACTGCAGACAATAAATATTTTTTTGTTAAGTCCAGTTATGACAGTCTGGTTACAGATTCAGCTGCAGTTAACATGAATACTATTTTCAATACTTTTTGGCATCAGTAGCATCCAACCAATTTTTTTTCTTCTTTGGATTCTTTGCCATATTTGTTTACCAACTAGAGATTTTCTACACAGGAGAGGCATAGGTGTTCCAGTGTTTGTATTATTATGAGCAAGAGTCAAGTAGCCATGTGCTTATGTACTGTAGTTTTGCTAAGGATATGTGATCTCATTTCATAAAAAAGTTTCAATGGTTTTTTACAGCCCCTAAAAATGTAATTACAACTATCCACTCTTGGCACATGTTATTTTCAAATACTGCAAGCACTACCATCTGGAATTTTATCCCATCAGCCATTATGTGGAGTATATGACATTGGCAAGAGAAGAATGCAAGGATTTTCAACAATAATGTTAATTCCAACTGAGATTGCTAAGGGTAAATATAGTCTATTAACCTAGGTTATAAAAGAATTTGACTCTCTTGATTATAGTTATGTAATGGTTAATGGCTGGGCCAAGTAAATATTTTGATCCACCTTTGATCCTTTAGTCTTATCGTCGTTTATTATTATTTTATTTTATTTTTTTAATAAGAAATAGAGATGTTGTTCGAAAAAACAGCTACCTCTAAGGTACAAGGTGGTGTTCAACTGGGCTAAATACAACACCATGTTGAACAACCACATTATAATACAAAACAGTAGTGTTTTCGTCAGTTGCCGAAATATTAAAAGACTGAAGAGTATCGAAGAACTGTTGGAGGTTCGGACCTTTCCTATTTAAGTTTCCTAGAATATTAGACTGAATAGAGAGATTAGCTGATCTAATTTCCGATAGGTGTTGATGATGGTCCACTTTTAGTTAAGTTGCCTAGGACAAAATCAGTAGCTTCAAAATTTCCTCCATGCATCTGGTGGAATCCTAGGTGGTATCTTCCTTGTACTTCCTTTTGGTATCCTTCCTTAATAGCTTGTAGAGTTGCATCATCTTGAGCCTCAAAGTCTATGTTGGATTTTCGTAGTTCCCTTCCCCACTCCAGAGCTAGATTTGATGCTTTGTCAAGTTCAATGGTATTGTCCTTGTACTTTCTTGCTCCCATGCAATTTCCTGAGAAAGACATGTCAATTAAAGCAAATTTAGTGTACATAGATATATCATCATTAGTATTATTAAAGTGGACTTACATAATACTAATGCTAATAGTGATCAGAAAATTTTCCTTAGGAGTTCTTATAAGCCTGTCATTTCTTGTATTCTGAACATTTTGATAGAAAAGATTATTTAGAATATGCCTCGGGTTATTTATTACTCTATTAAAAGAGCAGAGGTGCTGAGTAGTTTTTGTAGCAGTAATATCAGCAATATGAGTGATATTTCTGAAAACAAGATCAGATATGGCTTTCCAAATGTACCAGCAGATAGTAGCAAAGGTGTCATTCTAGTTAGCAATAGGGTTATTTGGTATAAACCAATTACTAAGCCAATCATGAAAATATGAGAGTTACTGAAGAGCTGATGATCGGTTCCAATGAGCTTTATCCATACTGCTGAATCTGCATGACATGATATCAGAACATGAGTGGTATCCTTCTGGGCACACTTAAAAACTTTGCATATAGGATCTATATAAGTGAGAATGCTAGCAGTTTTGGCATTAGTTGGGAGAATGCCATAAGAACATTTCCATATGAAGAGATGAATAGCTGAAGAGGTATCCATGTTCCATATCTCCCCCCAAGGGGAAGTAAGAGGATCATTGGCATATTAATCTGCAATCTTCTTGTTATAGAGGGATTTAACATAGAAGACACCCTTGTTGGATAGGCTCCAAATAATCTTGTCATCCACCTCATTATCGTGAGTAGTGAGCTAAATGGCATTTTGAACATCCTGAGAGAACCAGAGGACAAAAATACTGAAGTTCCAATCACCAGAATTGTTGAGAAGTTGATTGACAGTGATTAGATTTGAAGGGCAGTTGGGAGGTTTTAGGAGGATATCCTTCTAACCATCAATCCATATCTTCCCAAATATGTATTTGGGTTTCATTTCCAACCTTCCAGATGTAGTACTTTTGTATGTTTGCAATGCCATCAAGAATACCTTTCCAGATCCAAGAGTCAGAAGGTTTAGGCTTAGTTTCTATTTTTATAACTTTCTGCTTAGGAAAATGAGAAGCCTTCATAGAGCAAGCCCACATGGAATAAGTTTCAGAGATTATCCTCCAGGAAATTTTAGTGATCATAACATTGTTAAAGTACTACATATTATTGAATCCCATGCCTCCTAGCTCTTTTGGTTTGTTTACAGCATACCAGACAATGTAGTACAAACCTTTTGGTTTATCTTGTTCTTTGTTTCAGAAGAAGTCCCCCTGGACAACATTTATCTCTTTGCAAGTGGCTTTGGAAGATTGAAGCAGTTCATTTGGTAGATACTTGAAGTAGAGGTAACTAATGAATCATAGTGACTTTCCCAACAATAGATATTGTAAATTTCCACCCACTAATCTAAATTTTAATTTATCAATGTAAGGTTTGAAAGCTTGCACTTTGCTTTTGTTGGTGAAGAGGGGGGAGTCCAAATATTTATTCTTTATGTCGATCCTTTGGACCTTCATAAAATTGCTGATGATGTCAGCAATATCAAGAACATTATTTTTGCTGAAAAATAAGCCAGATTTAGAAAAATTTATCATTTGCGCAGTATTTTGACTAAAGTCATGGAACACCTTGACTAAGTTAGTGCATTCCTCAATGTTTGCTTTACAAAACATCATACAGTTATTAGAAAAAAGTAGATGACTAATGGCACGAGAATTTGCACTTATTTTGGTACGATGGATAAGGTTTTGATTTTCAGCATTGATAAGGCTTCTAGAGAGAGCATCCATGCAGAAGACGAACAAATAAGAAAAAAGAGGATCACACTATCTGAGACCTCTGGAAGGTTTAAAGAATTTTCCAGGGGAGCCATTAACTAAAACATCCAAGTTGGTGGTAGAGATGCATTGATATATGAGATTGCACCACTGGGAACTGAACCCCATTTGAGTCATAATGTTCATGAGAAAGTCCCATGATTTGTGATTTTTCAAAGTTTTCGTAGTAGTAATTAAGATTCGTTCTCTCAGACTTGCGAAGATTAAATTTAAAGGTTTAATGAAAATAATAAACAAAGGCGAGAGTTATTGGGCCTAGGATTCCACCGAATTCATATCAATAAATTCAATTTATTTATTCTCAACAATTAAATCTCAATAAACAAAATAACACTGACTCTTATTTTTGCCAAGGTAGACTCTCAAAAGATTAATTGTATCCCCTAAGCATAGATTATCTAAACAAAGCATAACCTATCTAATTGAATGACAACCAATTTAATCAAATCATAATTCTATTCAAAATAAGTGCAAAAGTCAAATAGAAAATAGAATAAATTCACCCATGTGTGAAGTTCGATTTCCTCCGTCGACCCAGTGTTGGGGTCTAGATTCTCATGATAAAAACACACCCAAAAATATAATTCATAGCTCAAATGGTGTTTTTATTAGAGAAAAATAATTATACAACGAGTTTGCAACGCTTCCTGGGTGTTATAGAATATACTGTTACAATGAAATTCAAATACTGTTGCTAGTGTTGCTGTTACAGAAAACTACAAATGGAAACTGTCGCTAAGGCTTAAAAATACGACAGTTCATAAACGACAGACCAGAAGTTGCTCTGCAACTCTCGATTCTCTCCCCCAAACTCTCGATATCCCTTTCTCTTCAACCCATCTACATATTTATACTCAACATCACTGAAATACTCCGAGTTGAGTGCGAATAATTCTGTAATAAATTTGATATTATTTTCCACCATTCTCGGGATTTTATTCTCCTCCATTATGCTCTTCGCGTCCCTGGTTGACTCAAAGTCTTTCCTAAGGTAGTTTTAAACTTGCATAGAATATCTCCCGGGGATAAAAATGTATGACAACATATAATCTTCAAAGAATATCGAAACTCTCTCCTCCCAGTCTTATCGAGATTTCATGTAAGCCTCTTTCTTTTTCTATTCCACGGGACTTACCACTCCTGTTTTGAAACAACAAAATATTCCCAATCAATTTGAACAGTAAACCCCGACAAATACTCCACCAAATCTCTCCCAGAACTTTCACTGAAATCCGAGGTTATTTCCAACTCTGTTTTGCATTACACAAATATCCAGCCCAATTCCTTCGAATCCAAACCATATACCAGCCATGTTACGCCTTAACAGACTCACCTAAGAAGTTTTAGCGATTGAATCTCATTAAAACACGATCAAAACTTCAACCCTAATTATGCCTGTGTATACTCCAAATTCCCGCCAAAACTGTTCTTCTATGTTTTTCATCAACCGGTGACTATCCAGCCAAATTTAACTGAATCGGAGCACATTACCATCTCTGTTTAGACTCTAGGAACAAACCCATTTGATTTCAGCCGTTGAATCTCCCTCCAACTCCTCCAAAAGTCCAACCCTAATTCTGCTCTATTAAAACCCAATTTTCCCGCCAAATTTCAAATTTAAAAGGTTGAAGAAGATGTCCTCCTCCTTATCCTGTTCGGGTGTCCCTTTACCAATTTGGGTGTAAATAGTAATTCCTGGGGCGCGAACAACCACTGGTTCGAAATAACAAAGAAGGTCCCCCTTAGCAACTGGACACCCCTTAATAATTGAGGTGCCCCTTAACCGACATTGAGAGTCCGAATAACACATGTCCTCCGGGGAACAAAAACCACTTTTCGTGCAACTTTCTCCATAAGAGCTTATTTGACAAAAACACCTACAAACAAGATTATTAGTGATAAAATAAGTCCTAGCTAATGTATTTATGGGTGAAAATGCGTCACACTTTCGTGCTCATCATCCCAACTGACTCTATCAAAAGATTTATCCATGTCAATTTTTATACCCATAATATCCTTGGATCCTTTTTCCCATTTCTGGAGTTCATGTGGTGAATGAGTTCATGAGCAATGGCTATGTTGTCAGATATTTGTCTTCCATGGATGAAAGCAGATTGAAAAGGGGAAATGAGATTAGTTAGGAGAGGTTCGAGTCTTTGGGAAAGGAATTTGAAAATGATCTTGTAGGTAGTGTTGCATAAGGATATGGGTTTTAAGTGAGAAGGGTATATGGGGTTTTCAATTTTTGGTATAAAGGATATGAATTGCAGTTAATTTCCTATAGGATGAAACCAGAGTTGAAGAAATTCTAAACCATAGTGGTAATGTCCTTTTCCACCACCTTGAAGAAATTTTGAACCATAGTGGTAATGTCCTTTCCCACCACATCCTAGTTATCCTCATAGAAATTTGGTGGGAAGCCATTGGGACCATTAAGGGTGAAAACAATTTCTGCTGATTTTGGTAATTTCGGGTGTGTGGGTGAGAAACGAATTTAAAACCCTAAACAATGTACTGCAAGGGAGTACTTTAGATTCGAGAGATCAATCTGTACAAGTCTAGCCAAAACCAAGAAATGGCCATTCCAGACTTGTTTCGGTCACAAAGTGAAGGAGAATGGTTGGTTTTAGGGAGGGAAGCGAAGAAAGTGTTGAGACCAGAATAGTTGATTCTGGAAGAGTAGTTATTTTACGACTTGTATTTAGAAAGTGGGAAGCTAACAGATGGAGAGCTAGCAAATATATTCTGAGTGTTGTATGTCCCTGACCTGAACCTGCTGTTCGATGGAAATATGTAATGCCTATTTATACAAGTCAAAGTGAAACTACTCTGGTCTCATTAAGAAATAGAAAATGGGTGAGTAAATGGGAGGAGGTGGTAACCGGTAACGCCTGGAATTGATGTTCCATAAAAGAAAGCGTTTCACCATTACTCCCTGTATTTACTAACCGCCTCATCCTTATGAAACTTTCTTATAACGGGCGTAGTGTACGCCGCACGCTGTAAACCGCCAAACCAATACCGAATGAGCATCCCCCAGTTTGTGACATGCGTTGATGTCTCGAGTGTTTTCGTGAAAAACATGTAGCTACGTGTGTCGTGGCCAAAGGATTTTGCGTTTGTATCCAAGTTGGTGATGTGACCAAAGGATAGGCGTCGTAGCCAGGTTGGTTCCGTGACCAAAGGATAGGCGTCGTATCCAGGTTGGTTTTGACCAAAGGATAGGCGTCGTGGCCAGGCTAGGATTTTGGCGTGGACAGGCTAGGATTTTGGTGTGGCTAGGCTAGGATTTTAGCGTTGGTCCAAAGGTGGCCATTCATTAGATGATGACCTTGGACGACTAAGATATGCATCTTAGACGGAAGGGTGGCCGTTGATCGTTGCAACCCTTCGTTTGGTGAAATGATATAATTTTAATTGTTGTAGAAAAAGGTTCGTTAAAGACTTGTGAAAGTTCGATTCTAGATTTATTTTTTTAATCCTAAAACAACAAATTAAATTAAAATTGTTTTCAAGAGTGAGAGAATACTGAGGCTAAGGATTCCACTATTTACCAATTTCAAAGTGATTCACTAATTATGTAATTTTTACTCTTTCAATTTGATTCTCAAATATTGCAAAAGTAGATTTTTAGAAGAACAATTGTAAATCAAAAGTATGGGATATCAAAACCCTAGGCTAAGCATATACCATCAATAGAAATCACACTTGTTTAGTAAAAATCATTGGATTCAATTTTTATTCTAAGCAAATAATCATAAAATATATTGCACAAATTAGTAAAATAAAAGTTACCACTTTTTCATTGGAGAAATAGCTTCCTCCATCGCCCCAGAGGATGAGTTTAGCTCCTCATGTTATTCACGTGCTCAAAGTAGGTTTTCATAGATCAAAAAGGTGAAAAACAAGAGAAAACTACTAAAGCAGCGACTTTGTAACAGATATAATTGTTACAGAAGTAACTGTTACAGAGAATATTTACCGGAACTGTTGCGAACTTTATTAACTGTTGGAAAAATTGTTTCAAAAGATATTGAATTTAAGAGAATATGTAACGGAAATAACAATTGTCTCTGCTGGTGTTTTGTTCTTCGTGATTTTGATATGGCAGCAGCAGGAACAATTCTTCAACTTGTTGATTTAGCACTCCGTTCTCTTCCAAACCTCTCCCAAAAAGTACGTACCCCCCTTGACCTCCCCACAGCCTATATATATACACGACAGGGCCAATAATCTTACCAAAATATCTCTTTATTCTTTTCTTCCAAGCCACGAGAATAATGTTATTTTCTTTCCTTTTTCTGTGTCCCTCAGTTGTCGAATATCTTTCCCATCCTTCTATAGACTCGATACAATCAAATCTTTAGAGAATATCTTCTCCGTAATTTCCTTTTTCTACCCAAACAAGCCGATAATACATAAGCTTCCCTGTTTCACGATATCTACCAAATATGATGCGATTTGCTTCTTTGTTTAGTTCCCAGAACACGTCATAATCCATGTTTATTCGTCACAAATCTTTTTACAATCCAGAACAACAACCAATTCCGTGATATCCTAATCCGACTACCATCTCTTAACCCGTGATACTCTTCATCCATGTTTCATAGATTTCCCGATCATCAAGCCCAACTGGGTGAAGTTAAATCACCATACCATTCCTGTTAAGCCCAAACAGGTCCATTTTAACTCATTGCAGCAATTGAATCTCTCTCGAAATATCCCAAAACTTCAACACTAATCTTGTTCTTCACTGTTGCAAAATTTCCCGCTAGAATGAATGTTGAAGTAGGTTGCCCCTTATCCTGATGCTGGGGTGCCGATAGTGATTTGGGTGCCCCTTAGTAATTTGGTAACCCCTTTTCTAAAATGGGGGTCCGAATAGCAGATGTCCTCCGGAGGTGCCTTTAGCAACTTTTCGAACCGATTTCTCCACACATGTTTATTTCTCAAAAAACACCTACAAAGATACAAAAAGCCATAATAAATACAAAATCGAGCACTAACAATATATACAATTGAGATTATATCAGACACAAAAATGTGTCTATCATGAAAGCATGGATCGCATGGCTTTAACATGGAGTGGAGCTACTAGCAGTGTGCGGATTGGAAGGGAAGCGCTTGCGGCTTTTTCTAAATTAGGGTTTGGTGTGTTGAAACCCTAATTAGTGCCTTTACTTGAATCGATATAGAATTCTCATAAAGACTCGGATTTTGATGGTTCGTCGTTCCATTCTGTACGGAAAAGAATTTTCTATCTCCTGGCGTGGGGATATTTAGGTTTTGAGCTCGTTCAGGAGGTAAAAACATCCCAAAAGTAAAACTCAAGAAGAATTCAAGAGGGATGCTGGTAGCCAGCGACATGGCCAAAACTAGGGTTTTAAGCCAAAGGTTACTATGCATTGTTTGGCGACCTTGGACGGATAGGATTGCATCTAGGATGGAAGGGTGGTCGTTGATCATCACACGCCTTTGTTTTGGTATCCGCATAGGGAAGGCCGGCATGGTATGACGCGGATGTCCTGTCATAGTGGGGCCAAGGCAAGGTGCGGTTGGCTTGGCATGGTGGGGCCAAGGGTTTGGCATGTCATTGGTGCATGGTGCGGCTAGCATGGTTGGCATGCTTTGGCGCGGTAGACGTGGCTGGAATGGTTTGTCATTGGCACAGTGGTGCGGCTTGCATGGTTGGCATGCCTTGGCGTGGAGATGTGCCTGGCATGGTTTTCCATTGGCACAGTGATGCGGCTGGTATGGTTGACATGCCTTGGCGTGGAGGACGTGGCTGGCATGGTTTGCCATTGGCACAGTGGTGCGGATGGTATGGTTGGCATGTCTTGGCGCGGAGATGTGGCTGGCATGGTTTTCCATTGGCACAGTGGTGCGGCTGGCATGGTTGGCATGCCTTTACGCAGAGATGTGGTTGGCATGGTTTTCTATTGGAACAGTGGTGCAGCTGTCATGGTTGGCATTCCTTGGCGCAGAGATGTGGCTGGCATGGTTTACCATTAGAATAGTGGTGTGGCTGGCATGGTTGGCATGCCTTGGCGCGGTAGCATGAGAATTAGGGTTTGGAATAGATAATGTCAGTCGATATTAAGGGTTCTACCATTGAACATGGCCCAGTTACCTCTTTCCATACTCCTATCTTCGCCTTATAGTCGTGTATCCATGAGCGCCCCAGGACCATAACATAATTTGGGTACTCTTTAACTATATGATTGGCGTGTGTTAGAGCATCTCCTACCTTGATTTGGAGATTAATGTACCCGTAAGCATTTTTGATTCTTCTTCTGGGTTTTTTTTATCACAGTTGGGCAGTGAACAACTTCCTTCTTTGAAATTCCTGCGGCTCTCAAAGTCTTGACGGTAACAATGTTGAAGTCAGAGGCCGCGTCAATCAGTATGCTGTCGAACTCGATATTCTTCAAGTGAGCAGTGGTTAGGAGTCCCCAGTCACATCTATCAGTCTTGCTTTCCAGGAGAGGTTGAGGTTTGGGAACGGCTTCCCTGGCTAGAAACAATCGCTTTCCTGATACAACATGGTTGAGGGCTGCAAATATGTCTTGACGCTGCGCCTTGGAGAAATATAGAATCTCACATAAATCTTCCATCATAGACTGTATGGGTTTGTGGAAATCATGCATCTCCTGAAAGGAAGAGGGTATCTGTGGACTCCTTCAGTTCCTAATTGACTTTCTCCTGCATCTACCTCCTCCTTGAAAATGCGCTTCAATTTGTTGCAATCACTGGTTGTGTGATTGACGAACCTATGGTAACGGAAATATTAGTAATTTTCCATCTCTTATTCGGTTGGCAGACGTCGGATAGGAGGTTGCTTGATGAAGTCATATTGAATCCATGCTTCCAGGAGTTCAATGACTTCATCCATTGGAAATGGGAAATTGGGAGCAGCATCTCCAGTTTCTTGTTGTTGCACAGGCGTCTTAGTCGCAACTTTCCTGGATGGAGTTTTCGGTGCTGGTGATGCACGCTTGGGTTATTGTTCCACTGTTGGAGATTTTCTTTTCCCTCCTTCACCTAATACGCTTACATAAGGACCAGTGTTATATTACTTGTTGGTGAGGCACCTATTTCCTCGAGTTTTGCGTGCATCTTCACCCCTGGCCGGTCTAGTTCTTTCTAACAGCTCTGGTGCGGTCGTAGTCGACCGCTTAACACTTTCATGGAGCTCAGAGAACGTCTGGAAATGCAGGTTTTCTAGCAAAGCATGATAGATGGGAACCATACCGTTAATGCATGACTTTACCAACTGTTGTTCGGTCACATTTGGGTCGTGACAATCCAATGCTTGAATTCTGAATCTCTTGACATAATCATTTGGATGTTCATTGTTTCATTGAAACATTCTCCCTAAGTCTGAGAAAGAGATTTGCTCAGACACGAATAAATACTTCCTGTAGAAAGAGGTGACCATCTCGCTCCAGTTGGATATGTTGTTTGGTGCAATGTAGTTGTACTAGGTATACGCTCTTCCGGTAAGTGACTTTGAAAATTCTTTCAGGCGGAGGACATGATTATATTCGTGATCTCCCAAGGATTCCAGAAAATGAGAGATGTGTTCACGAGCATTACCAATGCCATCATAGAGGGAAAACTGAGGAGAGGAGTATCCTCTCGGGAGATGAACTCTTTGCATATTAGGAGGATACAGAGGTTGGTGCTGGTGCATGTCCACCGGGTTTTCTTTGCCTCAATTTTGGAGGAGATGCTCCAGATACTCACATGTGATAAAGTTGGACGGATGATTCCTTTCCCATGAGCATTCAGGAGCAACACGAACTTCCTCATCAATGAAGGAATGCCGTGTTGAAGCGCTTGCGCCATGAGTGTTAAAAGTACTCCTCATTGGATCCATGGTTTGATGCGGCTCTTGTGGTAGTCACTCCATTAGCGTCTTGAGAAAAGTGAGTACCTCTTTCTGAGTTGTAGTCATTACGTTTGAGCCTTAGCGAGAACTTCTTGTCTTTCCATCAAATCGACAATGGTGATAGGGGTTGGCTTCCTTTGGCTCCTTTGGTCTCTCATCCCGATGAAGAAATGGTGGAAGCCCTGGTAACAATTGGAGGTATCATGCTCGAAGAAATATTAGGAGTAGCAGCCGCTCTGGCTCTGGTAATAGGAGGCGTCACTCCAGAGAGGATGCTTCCTGCGTTACTGGTGTTGGTGCTAGAGGGTGTAACACCATACGATGTGTTGAATGTATTGGCAAGCGGTACATTGGTGTTAACGACATGTATATTGGCACCGAGAGTGTTATCACCGCCCGCAGCATCAGGATTGGTAACTGAACTAGACCTAAGATCTACCCTCTTGAATTTGATAAAATTGAAATAAAATTGAAAATTAATCTTGCAACCGAGAGATTAATCTCCCACTATGGTCGCCAGTTATTTTGGGGTAAAAACTGATTCTGATGTTTTTGGTAAATTTGGGTGTGTTGATGAGAAACGAATTCAAACCCTAAACAAATATACTGCACATGAGTACTTTTGGATTCGAGAGATCAATCGGTAAGACTCTGGCCTAAACCAAGAAATAACCGTTCTAGATTCAATTCGGTCACAAAGTGAAGGAGAAGGGTTGATCTTAGGGTGTTAAGCGAAGAAAGTGTTTGGGATCAAAATCTTGAATTATGAAGGTATAGATGATTTATGACTTGTATCAAAATGTGGAACTGGCTTGCAGAACGTAATCTTATCAGTTCTCGGTGTTTTCTGGATACTTGTGTTAATAACACTTTGTGTTGTGTTGAAATAGGATGAAATCCTATTTATACAAGTCATTGAACGCAATCCTGATCTCCTAGGAAGTGGAGGTAGTTAAGTAATGGAGAAGTGGGGTTGTGTAAAAAGTGGTGATCACCACTTTTCCATTACGAGGGAAAACTAGGCGCACTTTCACCTACTACTCCCATTACTGTTAACCGTCCTTTCCTGACACTTTCTCGTAATGGGCGCATTGCATGTCGCACGCTGTAAACCGCTAGACCAATACCCCAGTGAGCATCCCCCAATTTATGACATGTTTGATATCTCGAGTAAATGGGTGAAGTCGTGAGACTCGCCGCAAAATACAACACATGGTGCTTTTAGGTCAAATAATAAATTATTTGTGAAATCAATATTTATAAAATATCACTTATGATCGATGTGTATAATGCATCATTTTTAAACAAGCAGCTAAAAATAATCGATGTACATGAAACATTGTTGTTTTAGAGTTCGTTAAAATTAGTCGCGAATTGAACGTCTTAAAAAGGTAGCATGACTGGTCACCTTTGGGCGATTGTTTGGGAACCCTATGGGTGAGCTACCACTTAGTTGATCGCTCCCTATGAAAGAGGGGTGGCATATGATCACAGTGTTACCTTGTTGGCCTCCTGAAAATAAATCTAAACCATCCGACTAGGCTAGCGAAGTTGGATGGACGAGACGATTTGCGGAAGTTGCGTACTGTTGTTGGATTATGCAAACAACGCGAACAACCTCTATTGGGTGATCGGTTGGAGGCCATATGAGCAAGTCGTGGCTTATCCGATCGCTCCTCGTGGAAGAGGGGTGGCCGTTGATCACAGTGCCGCGTTGTTGTCCATCCAGAATCTGATCTAAGTTGCTCAACCAAGATGGCGAAGATGTACGAATTTGCGGCAGTTGCATAACGCCGCTGATTTAATTTTAGGGTTTAAAGAGCGCGTGATCGCCCTACTTCAGGATAATGGTTTGATGCGCTCTTAGATTGCTATGTGTAGTTCGATCAACCAGGAATTGAGCTGGGTCGTCGGTGAACGCATCAGCACCTCTTTGATCATTCGAAGGAATATCTAAGCCGTCCAACTAGGCTACCCAAATTGGGCGGTCGTGATGTTTTTGAGACCGTTTTTTCCGGTCTTAGCTCGTTTGAATCCATATTTCAATAGCGCGATCACCCATGTTATGGTTATCGTTCAAAGGAATTGCGGGTATACTAGATGGAATCCGATCATTCGGGATGTTAGTAGGCCTGTCGGTAGTCATCATGATGATCGCCTAGTTCCGCTAGGAGTAGGCTAGGCCTGTTGAATTGTGTGGACAAATTGTGTGGACGTGATCGTTTTTTAAGACTGATATGGACAGTCTAGATTTTCCTTAAGGAATTTAAACGCGTTCGATCGCGCTAACTTTTAATTAAAAAGTGAGTAAACACGCTGATCTCTTTATCAGAGAGTGGTGTAGCCTACGTGAGTGTTTTCATGTAGGTCTCAATAATGACATTTCGGGAGATTCATGCTACTCCACTGCGAGTGAACATTAATCTTCATGTCATGCCAATATTGAGAGTTCGACTGGGAACATAGCATAGGAAAATACCAGGTAGGCCATGCATTAGTGAATAATGCAATAGGTTAAAATTTACAGAATATCTGGGATTGTTGCTTCACGCATCATTCTGGGTAAATTTTTTTATATATATACAAATATATTGAATTGCTCTATACATCTGTGAGCGAAGATTTTTATGCACTCATCACTTTCAAATGGATTCTTTTCCTTTACAGGATGATAGCGCATTGAAAACAGGGTTTCACAATTTCGACCCTGAACCAAAAACCACCATCAACATTACTACATAGCCAATTTTTTTTTCCTTTATACGTTACCCTTTTGCTTAAAAGATAAAGTTCAATAATTTTAATAGTCATTGTGAGTGCCATTATTGTTCTGTTTTCTTCATATACTAGTAAACCAGGTGCAGTATAGGGAGGAGTATCTAGCAAATACTTCGATTAAATAATTGTTCGGTTGAGAATGAGGTTAGTGTGTCATTTGTGCTCCGATACTGGGAGAAAATTTGATCAAATTTTTTATGTAACTTCATTTTGAAGTAGCCTTTTCTCTAAGAAAAATAGGCACAAGGGCTGAGAATTTTCTTTTTATTATAATTCTAAGTTGACTGATAAAATATGTCTAAAGCAGGAGCTTGTTGATCTTCATATGGAGCTACATGGTTTTAATATCAACACTACTGCAGACAATAAATATTTTTTTGTTAAGTCCAGTTATGACAGTCTGGTTACAGATTCAGCTGCAGTTAACATGAATACTATTTTCAATACTTTTTGGCATCAGTAGCATCCAACCAAATATTTTTTTCCTTTGGATTCTTTGCCATATTTTTTTACCAACTAGAGATTTTCTACACAGGAGAGGCATAGGTGTTCCAGTGTTTGTATTATTATGAGCAAGAGTCAAGTAGCCATGTGCTTCTGTACTGTAGTTTTGCTAAGGATATGTGATCTCATTTCATAAAAAAGTTTCAATGGTTTTTTACAGCCCCTAAAAATGTAATTACAACTATCCACTCTTGGCACATGTTATTTTCAAATACTGCAAGCACTACCATCTGGAATTTTATCCCATCAGTCATTATGTGGAGTATATGACATTGGCAAGAGAAGAATGCAAGGATTTTCAACAATAACGTTAAATCGATTTTAACTGAGCTTGCTAAGGGTAAATATAGTCTATTAACCTAGGTTATAAAATAATTTGACTCTCTTGATTATAGTTATGTAATGGTTAATGGCTGGGCCAAGTAAATATTTTGATCCACCTTTGATCCTTTAGTCTTATCGTCGTTTATTATTATTTTATTTTATTTTTTTAATAAGAAATAGAGATGTTATTCGGAACAACGGCTACCTCTAAGGTACAAGGTGGTGTTCAACTGGGCTAAATACAACACCATGTTGAACAACCTCATTGTAATACAAAACAGTAGTGTTTTCGTCAGTTGCCGAAATATTAAAAGACTGAAGAGTATCGAAGAACTGTTGGAGGTTATGACCTTTCCTATTTAAGTTTCCTAGAATATTATACTGAATAGAGAGATTAGCTGATCTAATTTCCGATAGGTGTTGATGATGGTCCACTTTTGGTTAAGTTGCCTAGGACAAAATCAGTAGCTTCAAAATTTCCTCCATGCATCTGGTGGAATCCTAGGTGGTATCTTCCTTGTACTTCCTTTTGGTATCCTTCCTTAATAGCTTGTAGAGTTGCATCATCTTGAGCCTCAAAGTCTATGTTGGATTTTCGTAGTTCCCTTCCCCACTCCAGAGCTTGATTTGATGCTTTGTCAAGTTCAATGGTACTGTCCTTGTACTTTCTTGCTCCCATGCAATTTCCTGAGAAAGACATGTCAATTAAAGCAAATTTAGTGTACATAGATATATCATCATTAGTATTATTAAAGTGGACTTTCATAATAATAATGCTAATAGTGATCAGAAAATTTTCCTTAAGAGTTCTTATAAGCCTGTCATTTCTTGTATTCTGAACATTTTGATAGAAAAGATTATTTAGAATATGCCTCGGGTTATTTATTACTCTATTAAAAGAGCATAGGTGCTGAGTAGATTTTGTAGAAGTAATATCAGCAGTATGAGTGATATTTCTGAAAACAAGATCAGATCTGGCTTTCCAAATGTACCAGCAGATAGTAGCAAAGGTGTCATTCTAGCTAGTAATAGGGTTTTTTGGTATAAACCAATTACTAAGCCAATCATGAAAATATGATAGTTACTGAAGAGCTGATGATCGGTTCTAATGAGCTTTATCCATACTGCTAAAGCTGCATGACATGATATCAGAACATGAGTGGTATCCTTCTGGGCACACTTAAAAACTTTGCATATAGGATCTATATAAGTGAGAATGCTAGCAGTTTTGGCATTAGTTGGGAGAATGCCATGAGAACATTTCCATATGTAGAGATGAATAGCTGGAGAGGTATCCAAGTTCCATATCTCCCCCCAAGGGGAAGTAAAAGGATCATTGGCATATTAATCTGCAATCTTCTTGTTATAGAGGGATTTAACATAGAAGACACCCTTGTTGGATAGGCTCCAAATAATCTTGTCATCCACCTCATTATCGTGAGTAGTGAGCTGAATGGCATTTTGAACATCCTAAGAGAACCAGAGGACAAAAATACTGAAGTTCCAATCACCAGAATTTTTGAGAAGTTGATTGACAGTGATTAGATTTGAAGGGCAGTTGGGAGGTTTTAGGAGGATATCCTTCTAACCATCAATCCATATCTTCCCAAATTTGTATTTGGGTTTCATTTCCAACCTTCCATATGTAGTACTTTTGGATGTTTTCAATGCCTTCAAGAATACCTTTCCAGATCCAAGAGTCGGAAGGTTTAGGCTTAGTTTCCATTTTTATAACTTTCTGCTTAGGAAAATGAGAAGCCTTCATAGAGCAAGCCCACAGGGAATAAGTTTCAGAGATTATCCTCCAGGCAATTTTAGTGATCATAACATTGTTAAAGTACTACATATTATTGAATCCCATGCCTCCTAGCTCTTTTGGTTTGTTTACAGCATCCCAGAAAATGTAGTACAAACCTTTTGGTTTATCTTGTTCTTTGTTTCAGAAGAAGTCCCCATGCACAACATTTATCTCTTTGCAAGTGGCTTTGGAAGCTTGAAGCAGTTCATTTGGTAGATACTTAAAGTAGAGGTAACTAATGAATCATAGTGACTTTCCCAACAATAGATATTGTAGATTTCCACCCAACTAATCTAAATTTTAATTTATCAATGTAAGGTTTGAAAGCTTGCACTTTGCCTTTGTTGGTGAAGAGGGGGGAGTCCAAATATTTATTCTTTATGTCAATCCTTTGGACCTTCATAAAATTGATGATGATGTCAGCAATATCAAGAACATTATTTTTGCTGAAAAATAAGCCAGATTTAGAAAAATTTATCATTTGCGCAGAAGTTTGACTAAAGTCATGGAACACCTTGACTAAGTTAGTGCATTCCTCAATGTTTGCTTTACAAAACATCATACAATTATTAGAAAAAAGTAGATGACTAATGGCACGAGCATTTGCACTTATTTTGGTACGATGGATAAGGTTTTGATTTTCAGCATTGATAAGGCTTCTAGAGAGAGCATCCATACAGAAGACGAACAAATAAGAAAAAAGAGGATCACACTATCTGAGACCTCTGGAAGGTTTAAAGAATTTTCCAGGGGAGCCATTAACTTAAACATCCAAGTTGGTGGTAGAGATGCATTGATGTATGAGATTGCGCCACTGGGAACTGAACCCCATTTGAGTCATAATGTTCATGAGAAAGTCCCATGATTTGTGATTTTTCAAAGTTTTCGTAGTAGTAATTAAGATTCGTTCTCTCAGACTTGCGAAGATTAAATTTAAAGGTTTAATGAAAATAATAAACAAAGGCGAGAGTTACTGGGCCTAGGATTCCACCGAATTCATATCAATAAATTCAATTTATTTATTCTCAATAATTAAAGCTCAATAAACAAAATAACACCGACTCTTATTTTTGCCAAGGTAGACTCTCAAAAGATTAATTGTATCCCCTAAGCATAGATTATCTAAACAAAGCATAACCTATCTAATTGAATGACAACCAATTTAATCAAATCATAATTCTATTCAAAATAAGTGCAAAAGTCAAATAGAAAATAGAATAAATTCACCCATGTGTGAAGTTCGGTTTCCTCCGTCGACCCAGTGTTGGGGTCTAGCTTCTTATGATAAAAACACACCCAAAAATATAATTCATATCTCAAATGGTGTTTTTATTAGAGAAAAATAATTATACAGCGAGTTTGCAACGCTTCTTGGGTGTTACAGAGTACACTGTTACAATGAAATTCAAATATTGTTGCTAGTGTTGCTGTTACAGAAAACTACAAATGGAAACTGTCGCTAAGGCTTGAAAATACGACAGTTCATAAACGACAGACCAGAAGTTGCTCTGCAACTCTCGATTCTCTCCCCCAAACTCTCGATATCGCTTTCTCTTCAACCCATCTACATATTTATACTCAACATCACTGAAATACTCCGAGTTGAGTGCGAATAATTCTGTAATAAATTTGATATTATTTTCCACCATTCTCGGGATTTTATTCTCCTCCATTATGCTCTTCGCGTCCCTGGTTGACTCAAAGTCTTTCCTAAGGTAGTTTTAAACTTTCATAGAATATCTCCCGGGGATAAAAATGTATGACATCATATAATCTTCAAAGAATATCGAAACTCTCTCCTCCCAGTCTTATCGAGATTTCATGTAAGCCTCTTTTTTTTTTCTATTCCACTGGACTTACCACTCCTGTTTTGAAACAACAAAATATTCCCAATCAATTTGAACAGTAAACCCCGACAAATACTCCACCAAATCTCTCCCAGAACTTTCACAGAAATCCGAGGTTATTTCCAACTCTGTTTTGCATTACACGAATATCCCGCCCAATTCCTTCGAATCCAAACCATATACCAGCCATGTTACGCCTTAACAGACTCACCTAAGAAGTTTTAGCGATTGAATCTCATTAAAACACGATCAAAACTTCAACCCTAATTATGCCTGTGTATACTCCAAATTCCCGCCAAAACTGTTCTTCTATGTTTTTCATCAACCGGTGACTATCCAGCCAAATTTAACTGAATCGGAGCACATTACCATCTCTGTTTAGACTCTAGGAACAAACCCATTTGATTTCAGCCGTTGAATCTCCCTTCAACTCCTCCAAAAGTCCAACCTTAATTCTTCTCTATTAAAACCCAATTTTCCCGCCAAATTTCAAATTTAAAAGGTTGAAGAAGATGTCCTCCCCCTTATCCTGTTCGGGTGTCCCTTTACCAATTTGGGTGTAAATAGTAATTCCTGGGGTGCGAACAACCACTGGTTCGAAATAACAAAGAAGGTCCCCCTTAGCAACTGGACACCCCTTAGTAATTGAGGTGCCCCTTAACCGACATTGAGAGTCCGAATAACACATGTCCTCCGGGGAACAAAAACCACTTTTCGTGCAACTTTATCCATAAGAGCTTATTTGACAAAAACACCTACAAACAAGATTATTAGTGATAAAATGAGTCCTAGCTAATGTATTTATGGGTGAAAATGCGTCGCACTTTCGTGCTCATCATCCCAACTGACTCTATCAAAATATTTATCCATGTCAATTTTTATACCCATAATATCCTTGGATCCTTTTTCCCATTTCTGGAGTTCATGTGGTGAATGAGTTCATGAGCAATGGCTATGTTTTCAGATATTTGTCTTCCATGGATGAAAGAAGATTGAAAAGGGGAAATGAGATTAGTTAGGAGAGGTTCGAGTCCTTGGGAAAGGAATTTGAAAATGATCTTGTAGGGGAAATGAGATTAGTTATAATAATGTTATTTTCTTTCCTTTTTCTGTGTCCCTCAGTTGTCGAATATCTTTCCCATCCTTCTATAGACTCGATACAATCAAATCTTTAGAGAATATCTTCTCCGTAATTTCCTTTTTCTACCCAAACAAGCCGATAATACATAAGCTTCCCTGTTTCACGATATTTACCAAATATGATGCGATTTGCTTCTTTGTTTAGTTCCCAGAACACGTCATAATCCATGTTTATTCGTCACAAATCTTTTTACAATCCATAACAACAACCAATTCTGTGATATCCCAATCCGACTACCATCTCTTAACCCGTGATACTCTTCATCCATGTTTCATAGATTTCCCGATCATCAAGCCCAACTGGGTGAAGTTAAATCACCATACCATTCCTGTTAAGCCCAAACAGGTCCATTTTAACTCATTGCAGCAATTGAATCTCTCTCGAAATATCCCAAAACTTCAACACTAATCTTGTTCTTCACTGTAGCAAAATTTCCCGCTAGATTGAATGCTGAAGAAGGTTGCCCCTTATCCTGATGCTGGGGTACCGATAGTGATTTGGGTGCCCCTTAGTAATTTTGTCACCCCTTATCTAAAATGGGGGTCCGAATAGCAGATGTCCTCCGGAGGTGCCTTTAGCAACTTTTCGAGCCAATTTCTCCACACATGTTTATTTCTCAAAAAACACCTACAAAGATACAAAAAGCCATAATAAATACAAAATCGAGCACTAACAATATATACAATTGAGATTATATCAGACACAAAAATGTGTTTATCGTGAAAGCATGGCCCGCATGGCTTTAACATGGAGTGGAGCTACTAGCAGTGTGCGGCTTGGAAGGGAAGCGCTTGCGGCTTTGTCTAAATTAGGGTTTGGTATGCTGAAACCCTAATTAGCGCCTTTACTTGAATCGATATAGAATTCTCATAAAGACTCGGATTTTGATGGTTCGCCCTTCCATTCTGTACGGAAAAGAATTTTCTATCTCCTCACGTGGGAATATTTAGGTTTTGAGCTCGTTCAGGAGGTGAAAACATCCCAAAAGTAAAACTCAAGAAGAATTCAAGAGGGATGCTGGTAGCCAGCGGCATGGCCAAAACTAGGGTTTTGAGCCAAAGGTTACTATGCATTGTTTGGCGACCTTGGACGGATAGGATTGCATCTAGGATGGAAAGGTGGTCATTGATCGTCACACGCCTTTGTTTTGGTAGCCGCATAGGGAAGGCTGGCATGGTATGGCGCGGATGGCCTGTCATAGTGGGGCCAAGGGTTTGGCATGGTGGGGCCAAGGCAAGGTGCGGTTGGCTTGGCTTGGTGGGGCCAAGGGTTTGGAATGCCATTGGCGCATGGTGCGGCTAGCATGGTTGGCATGCCTTGGCGCGGTAGACGTGGCTGGAATGGTTTGTCATTGGCACAGTGGTGCGGCTTGCATGGTTGGCATGCCTTGGCGCGGAGATGTGCCTGGCATGGGTTTCTATTAGCACAGTGGTGCGGCTGGTATGGTTGACATGCCTTGGAGAGGAGGACGTGGCTGACATGGTTTGCCATTGGCACAGTGGTGCGGCTGGTATGTCTTGGCGCGGAGATGTGGCTGGCATGGTTTGCCATTGGCACAGTGGTGCGGCTGGCATGGTTGGCATGCCTTGACGCGGAGATGTGGCTGGCATGGTTTTCTATTGGCACAGTGGTGCAGCTGGCATGGTTGGCATTCCTTGGCGCAGAAATGTGGCTGGCATGGTTTGCCATTGGCACAGTGGTGCAGCTGGCATGGTTGGCATTCCTTGGCGCAGAGATGTGGCTGGCATGGTTGGCATTCCTTGGCGCAGAGATGTGGCTGGCATGGTTTGCCATTGGAACAGTGGTGTGGCTGGCATGGTTGGCATGCCTTGGCGCAGTAGCATGAGAATTAGGGTTTGGCATAGATAATGTCAGTCGATATTAAGGGTTCTACCATGGAACATGACTCATGTAAAAAAAAAGGTACCCCCGTAATTCTTGTGTAGGCATGTTGATTGCTTCAATAAATGTGCTAATGGTCATAGTGACGTCATGTCAGTTGTACAGTTTTACGATTTTAACCCTAAGCTAAAAACCACCATCAATATTAAGTCCCCTACTTATCTCGGAATAGGAGTATCGTTGTGAGGTAAGCATAAGATGGTGACAGGCTAGGACAAAAATCGAAACAACAAGTCGTGAAAAGATATTCGGGAAGGTCCGACTAACCTTTTTCGATAGGTAAAGAGAGTTTGTGCTTCCCGTGTAGGCGGCTTTGCGTAAATTTTTCTCGTGGTACTGCAGGTTAGGCTGGAACGGAGCCTCTAGTGTAGATTTGGTGTGAAGGGAAGCTTCTAGCACTGGTCGGCTTGGAATTGGAGCCGTTATCACTGGATCGGCTTGGAATGGGATCCGCATGTATCGTTCGGCTTGGAAAGGAGCCGTGAGCGTTGGATTGGCTTGGAACGAGCCGTCAGTATTGGTCAACGTGGAATGGGAGTTGCAAGTATCATGCGGCTTAGAAAGGAGCCGTTAGTACTGAATCGTCTTGGAATGGGAGCCGCTAGCGTAAATTTGGCACGGGCGTTGATCTGTTGGCCTGGCATGGCGTGAGCGTTGGCTTCGTGAAGATAACAACTTGCTTCAGTTCCATGGGAAGGTGACGATTGGATTCAAGAAGATAACAACTTGTTTCAGTTCCGTGGGAAGGTGACGACTGGCTTCAGGAAGATAACAATTTGCTTCAGTTCCGTGGGAAGGTGACGAATGGCTTCGGGAAGATAACAACTTGCTTCAGTTCCGTGGGAAGGTGACGACTGGATTTGGGAAGATAATAACTTGCTTCAGTTCCGTGGGATAATGATAACTTTGTCTAAATTAGGGTTTAGCATGCCGAACCCCTAATTAGCTCCCCTTACTAGAATCGTTCTAGAATTCTCGTAAGAACTCGGATTTTGACGGTCTGCCCCTCCATTTTAATCGGAAAAGAATTTCCTATCTTCTCATGCGGGAATATTTAGGTTTTGAGCTCATTTATGAGGTGAAAACGGCCCGACAGTGAAACTTAGGAAGAATTCAGGAGGGATATTGTGGGCCCGGGTAGCATAGTCGCGCCGAGTCATCTATCCCCGTTCATGGAGCAAGAAGGAAAATTTATTCTGTGCAAACTCTAGAAACTTCGTCGTATGAAAAAAGGTATTGACCTTCTTCTATTTTTTGTTGCTTGTCCGGATCCGTGCTTTCATCTGCAATCTCTCTCCAGTGGGTTCCAAAATTTACCAAACTCCGTTGCATTTTTGGGATGGATGGATGTGGCTGCGTTGTCGGTCCATCCTTTATTTTAGGTTGTTCAGTGCCTGGACCTTCTGATCGTGATGATAGTATGATGTGTATGCTTGTATGGTCGAAATCTTCCGGAGCCACTGGATGAAATAGAAGAGTTGGGAGACGTTTTTTTGCCGTCGTGCTGCTATCAAGTCTTCAAGGACTTTGTTCCAAGAGACATCCTTTGAACCATCTTCTGAATCTTGGACTATCATATGGAATGGGATGCGGTGAGAATTCCCCAGTTTTATTTCTGTTGGATCCGATGGCACGACCGAACATGTGAATATATCTATGTGGCATGCTTTTGGAGTCTTCGATGCATGTACGGCTTCGTGTTGAGAAATTCTTGAGGCTCGTAAAACTTCGACAGTGATGATGTTGAAATCAGAAATAACCTGGTTAAGGGGGTGAAAGCGCCTCATGCTGGTAGTCCCCATGTGTATCCTACTTTCATTGCATCGTCTTCAATCCATGTCCACGGGATTTGATACAAGCTTATTGTACTCTTCTGGATGTGACGCTGGGATGCTCAGAATATTACATGGATGAAATACTTTGGATAGTAAAGTGGTAAAAATGAGAGAGTTATGTTGTTTATCGTGGCTCCCTATACTTCTTTAGGAAAATGTTTCAGCCGTGTCTCTGGGTTATCTCATGAATCTTTGATGGTCATCGGGATGGACTGCGATGAGCAGTCCCCAGTCACACTTTTCTTTAGTTTCTGAAGTCATTTCTTCTGAGCAGTCTTGGGATCCACCGCGGCCTTATAAAGTGTTGCAGTCGTCTTCAAGACAGGGAGGTGATGATATTCTTACACTGCACCCTTGAAAAGTAAATGACCTCAACGTAACTATGAAATTTTGGTTGACCGCGTTTTCTGAGCTTTGACAATGAAGGGATTCTGTGTAGATCCTTAGTCCCCAAATGTGGTTTACATGTTTCCATCTTTGTAGTGATCGTTCTTTGGTGAAGCTCTCGTTGGTATCAACAAACGAGCGGCACCGGTTCTCGGCAGCAGATGTAATCAGAAGAGACTATATTGTCATGGGAACAAAGTAGGTTGGATGGATGCGTAAGCGAGCAAACTTCCATGAACACGAGCTTTGGCGGGAAGGAGGCATTGAAGAGGATTTGATTCTTGGAGAGGACGTTGAAACTTATAGAGAAAAAATTGCTAAAGCTTCGTCTTCGGATCCTGGAGCAGCTTATGGAGAGAACGCTGAAGCGGAGCGGCTACTGGAGCGAACGTTAAAGTGGAGCTGCTGCTGAAGCGAATGTTGAAGCGGAACTGCTGATGGAGGATGTTGAAGCGGAGAGGCTGCGTCAATCAATCAGTGTGTTGTCAAACTGGACACCCTTCAAGAGAATAGTGGTTAGGAGTCCCCAGTTTCATCTATCAATCGTGCTTTCCAAGAGAGGTTGGGGTTTGGGAACGACTTCTTGGCTGGAAACAGCTGCTTTCCTGATGCAGTGCGGTTGAGGGATATAAATATGTCTTAACATTGTGCCTTGGGTAAATATATAATATCATATAAATGTTTCATCATAGACTGCACGATTTTGCGGGCGAAGTCCCCAGAAATCATGCATCTCCTGACAGTAAAAGATTCTTTGTGAACTCAGGGGGTTTGCTTATTTTCTTTGCTTTGATTTTGGAGAAGTTGTTCCTGATATTTACGTGTGATGAAATTATATTGCTGATTCCCTTATACTGGGCGTTCAAGAGCAACGCTGGAGGGATGAAAGATGCAAGCTATTAGCGCTGGAAGGATCCAAGATGCTGTAAAGATGCAAGTTGTTGGCTCTGGAAAGGATGCAAGTTATTGGTGCCGGAAAGGATGAAAGATGTTAGCGCTTGAAAGATGCAAGCTATTAGTGCTAGAAAGGTTGCAAGCTGCTGGTGCTGGAAAGATGCAAGGTGCTAGCTCTGGATCGGCTTGGAATGGGCGTTGATTTGGCGTGGACGCTGGCTTGGATTTGGTATGGCGCGGACTATTGGATGGGCATGGCACAGACTGTTAGCTTGGCATGACGCTGGCTTGGCATGGTGTAGACTTGTTCTCGCGGGCCTAGTTACCTCTTTCCATACGTAGCTCAAACATGAAATCCTTTCCTCATTCAAATTCTAAAAAGTGTTATGCTTATGAAAGGGGTTAGCTCCCTTTTTTTATCTCGTATCTTTGTTATCACATCCTGGCGTTAGCGGTAGCATGGTAGCAATAAAGTGGGCAAGCATATTCCAGCTATGTACTCCAGCGTCTCTCTTTTAATTTGTTCTCTTGTTTTCTTGTGTTGGTGCAAACCCTAGCCAAAGGTATGCCTTCCATAAATCTGTAGAAATATTTTCTTCTGAACTGGTGTAAACCCTATCCATGGGTATGCCTTTCATAAACTTGCAGAAATACTTCATCATAAATATTTCCTCTTCGAATATCACCATAGTAACGTCGGCTACCTCATGAATAGTGACGGGTAATCATTATTATGCAAAGTAGGAACGTACGGGTAGGTGACTTTTTTTTTGAAAGGCAAACAAAGCGCCTAGTTTATGGTTTGATTTGAATTGATAGATAATTGTTATCTATGAGGGTTTTGGATTATTCTTTTGGAATGAATTGTTTTGGAATGGATTGTTTTGGGAATGATGTTGTCTTGGTTACGATTACAAGTGACACAAACATCCCAGGAAAATCATGGAAACGTGCATTGGTAGATGACATGGGTTGAAACATAACATGGCTATCGGGTTTATCATTCCCGTGAAAACTTGAAATATCAAACCATGTATCTTGTCTAGGTAAGACTTACGTGGTTTTTCAGGTCTCCTGATGAAAAGGGAACCTTACGGGTGTAAGATCAAGTTTTATGGGAAGCACCGCCGTGATTGTGGAAAGCCCCCAGTCGTTTCATCTGATAATCGAGTCGTCGATCCCTAGTTGGATCATTCTCTTTTAATCTATAGGCAGTCCCCAGTCATCCCTTGCCGTGCCAAGACTGATAATCTGGTCGTCTGGTAACTGAGTCGTCGATCCCTGAATGGATCGCCTGCTTCTACCATCTTGATGTCTGGGTCCAAGCATGAGATCGATGGTCGAAATTTGACATTGTAACCGAAAGATCAACCTTCCACTGTGGTCGCCAATTGTTTGTGGGTGAAAACGGTTTCTGCTAATTTTGGTTATTTCGGGTGTGTGGGTGAGAAACGAATTTAAAACCCTAAAAAATGTACTGCAAAGGAGTACTTTAGATTCGTGAGATCAATATGTGCAAGTCCGGCCTAAACCAAGAAATGACCGTTCCAGACTTTCTTCGGTCACAAAGTGAAGGAGAAGGGTTGGTTTTGGGGAGGGAAGCGAAGAAAGTGTTGAGACCAGAATAGTTGATTCTGGAAGAGTAGTTGTTTTACGACTTGTATTAGAAAGTGGGAACCTAACAGATGGAGAGATAACAAATATTTTTTGAGTGTTGTATGTCCCTGATCTGAACCTGTTGTTCGGTGGAAATATGTAATGCCTACTTATACAAGTTGAAGTGAAACGTACTCTGGCCTCATTAAGAAATGGAAAACGGGTGAGTAAATGGGAGGAGGTGGTAACCGGTAATGCTTGGAATTGATGTTCCATAAAAAAAAGTGTTTCACCATTACTCCCTGTATTTACTAACCGCCTCATCCTTATGACACTTTCTTATAACAGGCATAGTACGCCGCACGCTGTAAACCGCCAAACCAATACCGAATGAGCATCCCCCAGTTTGTGACATGCGTTGATGTCTCGAGTTTTTTCGTGGAAAACATGTAGCTACGTGTGTCGTGGCCAAAGTATTTGGCGTTTGTAGCCAAGTTGGTGCCATGACCAAAGGATTGGCGTCGTATCCAGGTTGGTGTCGTGACCAAAGGATAGGCGTCGTAGCCTGGCTGGTGTCGTGACCAAAGGATATGCGTCGTATCCAGGTTGGTGTCGTGACCAAAGGATAGGCGTCGTTACCAAAGGATAGCCATCGTAGCCAGGTTAGGATTTTGGCGTGGCTTGGCTAGGATTTTTGCGTTGGGCCAAATGTGGCCATGCGTTAGCTAGTGACCTTGGACGGATAAGATATGCATCTTAGACGGAATGGTGGTCGTTGATCGTTGCAACCCTTCGTTTGGTGAAAGCATGGCCGACATGGCTTTAACGTGGAGTGGAGCCACTAGTATTGTGCGTCTTGTAAGGGAAGCGCTTGCGGCTTTGTCTAAATTAAGGTTTGGTATGCTGAAACCCTAATTAGCGCCCTTTACTAGAATCAATGTAGAATTCTCATACAGACTATGGTTCGCCCATCCATTCTGTACGAAAATGAATTTTCTATCTCCCTATGCGGGAATATTTAGGTTTTGAGCTCGTTCGGGAGGTGAAAACATCCCAAAAGTAAAACTCAAGAAGAATTGAAAAGGGATACTGGTAGCTAACGACATGGTGGCATGGACGGCATGGCTTTGGCGTGGCCAAAATTAGGGTTTTGAGCCAAAGGTTACCATGCGTTGTTTGGCAACCTTTAACGGCTAGGATTTTCATCTAGGATGGAAGGGTGGTTGTTGATCGTCGCATGCCTTTGTTTTGGTAGCCGCATAGGGAAGGCTGGCATGGTATGGCGCGGATGGACTGTCATAGTGGGGCCAAGGGTTTGGCACGGACGACTTGGCATGGTGGGGCCAAGGCAAGGTGCGGTTGGCTTGGCATGTTGGGGCCAAGGGTTTGGCACGGACGTCTTGGCATGGTGGGGCCAAGTCAAGGTGCGGTTGGCTTGGCATGGTGGGTCCAAGGGTTTGGTAATGGTGCGGCTAGCATGGTTGGGGCCAAGGCAAGGTGCAGTTGGCTTGGCATGGTGGGGCCAAGGGTTTGGCATGCCATTGTCACATGGTGCGGCTAGCATGGTTGGCATGCCTTGGCGCGGTAGACGTGGATGGCATGGTTTTCCATTGGCATGCCTTGGCGCGGAGGACGTGGCTGGCATGGTTTTCCATTGGCACAGTGGTGCGGCTGGCATGGTTGGAATGCCTTGGCGCGGATATGTGGGTGGCATGATTTGCCATTGGCACAGTGGTACGGCTGGCATGGTTGGCATGCCTTGGCGCGAAGATGTGGCTGGCATGGTTTGCCATTGGCACAGTGGTGCGACTGGCATGCCTTGGCATGGAGATGTGGATGGCATGGTTTTCCATTGGCACAGTGGTGCGACTATCATGGTAGCATGAAAATTAGGGTTTGGCATAGATGATGTCAGTCGATGTTAAGGGTTCTGCCGTAGAACATGATTCATGTAAAAAAAAATGGTACCCCGTTAATTCTTGCGTAGGCATGATGATTGCTTCAATAAATGTGATAATGGTCATAGTGACGTCATGTCAGTTGTACAGTTTTACGATTTTAACCCTAAGCTAAAAACTACCATCAACACCAGGTGAAAGGACACTCAGTATACCCCAACTCAGTTAGATTAGAATTTTTAATTTTCTTCAGGAATAATTCAGCTTCAGAAGAATCAATAGGGTGCTGACTGAACATTTCATGATCATGAAGGATAAGGTTTAAGTCTACCATGATGAGCCAGGGAAGAGAGTTAGACTTCTTAGTATTCTCAATCATTTTCCAAGAATGTACTTATCATTAGTAGTGTATGGACTACCATAATAGCCTGTAAATAACCAAGGGGTCCCAATGCTGGTAAGTGCTAAATTCTTACATATTTACTACTCAAATTTACATTTATTTTGTACATATTTGATGATTTTATTTATTTTTGCAGTTTTTAGAAAATAAAGCTCTAAGGACTAAAATGCAGAGTTCTGCTGGAGAAACGAAGTGATTTGATGGGTTAAGCCCAAAAGGATACATGAAGAATGATTGAGCTAGTTATTTGGATATGGGCCTATGTAGAAATGTTCCATGACCTGTGTAGAAGTGTGCCATGGCGTGTGGAGACCATGTGCAAGATATCAATTATGATAAAGGATATTTGAAGATATTTTGTCTAATGAAGAAAATATTTCTTTATGATGTGGAGTAATGAAATATATGAAGATTTGGGAAAGAATATTATTCTTTATGGTTGATTGATTGCAATATTGACACATGGCGCATTTTGATTGGAGGATTTTTATATTATTTGATACACGGCATACTTTCAATTGATGAAGATGTGGTAGTGGATATGAAAAAGGAAAGTGGTTTCCTTTGAAAAATATAAATACTGGTAGAACCAGAAGAAAAAATGGGGAGACGTCCAAGATCCGAGAGCCAACAATAGTTTTTAGATTTATTTTTCTTTTCCTCTTTTTAATTCTTTTGTAATGATAATGAAAAGCTATCCCTCTCTACCAGGGATAAGGAGGAAGCCAATAAATTGTGTAAGAAATTTTTATAGTCTTTAATAAAAATTCTTTTGAGCTTAATTGTTTAATAATTTGTCTTCATATTTAACTTTGCTCTTTAAACCATACTGGATAGTCTTCGGCTATTGATCTTTAATAAGCGAAGGAGATTATATCATTTTAGCACAACAAAAATTGTTATTTATTTTACTTGCAATATTTTCCGAGACATGAGATTGGGTTCAAAATTCTCTTGAGTTATAAAATGAATATTTAGTAAAGATTGATTGAGTGGTATGCATAATTCAATTGGTGGAATCCAAAAACCCAGGTTCTCTTTGGTTTGATTGTTTATTTATTTTATTAATTTTGTTTTATTTTCAAAATTTAATTCTTTTTGTAATTTAATTAGGAATTGAGGATAACAACACTTTAGTCCCTGTGGAGCGACCCATGCATACTATCTCATCGATAGTCGTGCACTTGCGGTACACAATTTAATTCCCATCAATTGCTAGGAGTGATGATATCACTAATATGATTGTTAGAGAATTCAGTATAAAAATATTAATATTTATTTTCCAGGCTAGGGCAAGCCCCCTAGAAGTACCAATCATCCCTTTTGGCTCTACAAACCAAAAATTAGTGACTCCTATATTACTAAGGATAGTCTTAAGATTTTTGGATTGTTGTTTAGTTTCAGATACGAAAAAGATGTCTGGATTTTGCTTATTTAACATGTCATTGAGATGTTTACTAGTGTTATGTTTTCCTAGTCCTTGGAAATTTCCATGTCATGATTGTAAAGAACTGCCTGAAATAAGATACTTTAGGATAAACAAAAATGATGATGAAATAACCTATTGTGTGAGACATGCAAGTAATAGTAATGGTGCAAGTGTAGATGTGAATCATGTTAATAAGATACGAGGTTTGTTTGGAAATGCTAATATAATAATTTAATTGAGGAAGCATGTTGAAGCAGGTTAAATTCATGAGTTGAGATTTAGATTGTACCTCAGCATGCAGGAAAGGATTGGCTCCCACAAGGCTTCTAGTAGTTATGTTAGTCAGATGTTCCATCTCCAGATCCCTGTCCTGGTTGCTGCTCTTCTTTGTTGGTGGCAATTGGTCCTAGATTTTCAGGTTCTAGTCAGTGGTGTAGTACATTATTTGGTTTTTTCTTTTTGGGTCCAAATTGGGAGAGTTGGTTTTGTTAGAAGCTTATGTATGTTTAATATCATTTTTCCTTCTTTCCCATAACAGTTTTTTCTGGACACTGAATTCCTTCTTGATTTGGTTTTGAATGTCATTTAAAGAAGGTATAGATTATAAGGGTTGGGAATGTTAAGAGTGATCTTAGGGAAGATATTGTGAGGGTTGATGGTAGCTTCAGCCTCCTTATCTTTGTACAGGTTTTGCATCCTAGCAGCATCTTTGATGTTAGTACCTTTTTTTCTTTGACATTTATCCTTAGCTATGTATCCTTCTATAAGCCTTTTATGTTTCTTTTGGCAAGCAAGAGCCTCAGGATCCTGAGTTGGGATACTACCATTGATGGGATCTTGTAGACCAGCTTTAAAGATGATGTATTGAAATTATTTGGGTTGATAAGATCTTTTCTTGATGATTGGGGTTGGGGATTTAGGTGGGGTATTGAAATTATTTGGGTTGGGTGAATAATTTTTGTGGTTATCCCGTAAGTTGAATTCTTCTTTTCCTTCACAAAGGAGACCAGGGTGATCAAGAATCCTGCAGACTTTGCAGAATTCAATTCTATTTAGAGCATAAGCAAATTCCAACCAATGGGAAGTAGTTGGTGTCTCATAAGCATTTATGCCATATTTAAGGCTCTAGTGATGTCAATGTTTAAGAGAACCTCAATATTCTTCTCTCCATCTCTCCCAAAGGTCTTTTAGCATCCTGATATATACCAACATGTTTGAGGATGTTTCTGATATCTGAAATGATGTGTCTAAGAACTTTGTTAACTAGAACCCAAATCTTGACAACATAGAAATTATCTTCCTTTATAAAGTCAGGTCCTAAAGGAGGTACTACAGTTAGTACAGTTAGTACAATAAGTTTGTTGAAGATACCTCTTGTTCCTCCTTGTATGAAGACTCTGCAGTCTTCTATGTTGCCAAGCCTTATTGAGTACCAATTTCTTATTTTCTTCCATAGAGAAACCTCAATATCCCTTCTAAGCTCCCAGTTGTTTTTTATGAATCTTTAGATGGCTCTAGTTTCATGAGAAATTTTGCTGCGGAGTCTTCTAATGAATGCCCATTTCCAGCTCACTTGCTTTTTTGGTAAGACGTTTTCAGAGTTTATAAAAAAAAACTTTGGGGAAAAGGTCTTCAGGGATATTTAGAGATGAATTTATTTAATCTGCTAGATTTTCCATGGACTCATTAGGTTTGGTACCAGAGGTGGATGCCATGGATTTCTGTGTCGAGTAGAGCAGATTAAGCATGGTGGGAATGTTAGTGGCAGTGTATGTTGTGGTGATAAGGGTGTGAGAGTAAAAATCTTTTATTTGAATTGTAAAGATGTAATCCTCATCACATGAGTAGTACTTTTGTGTTTTGATCAACTGAATGAAAGGTACTGGGACCATTATGCCAAAACCAACCAAAAAAGAAGTACAAGTCCCATGTGTCCTCTGAATGATGGCAGTGGAATACAGATTGTTGACTGCTGATAAGTTTGGTGTGTCTGCTTACTAGCAAGGCTTGTGAGAAAGACTTGTCTATTAGTAGAAGTATCATCATCATATGAATAAGAAAGCACATAATAATTAGTTTGGATGTTCCGTGAGTCTTACTTAACATGATGCTTTTGTTTGACTTAATGTGACTTACTCCTAGAGTCCTAGAGATAGTTTACATATAAGAAATATGGCGCAAATCATTTGGTTAAAAAACCATACGAGGCTCTGAGCCATCCCAAGAATTGATATGCGAGTGATATTTATCAGTGTGTAAAAAACTCCAATTATGTGTGTTAGGCCAGCATGCTTAGGGTGGTTAATAATAGCCATTATATGGCTATTCCAGTTCATTGTGAGGGTTAGATCAAACCAGTTTGCAGATCTTCGAGCCAAAGAGGTACTCGTGTAATGTCCTTTCCTTCTCTTATCAGGTAGCAAAATTGATTCAGCCAGCCATTCTGAAGTACCAGTCAGCTCCATGATTTGCTGACTTGTGCACATGCTAATGGAATGAAAAATGATCCAGTCAGCTAGGTCCATCGGATTTATCCAATTGACAATTGTCAACTCAGTCGAGGAAAAGCCGTCATCTGTAAAAAATTGGAAATAAGTTTTCGTTTAGGATACTTTGGAAGGATTTTCTAGTTGCGTGAGAAATGAAACGACAGGCTAATGAGATAGATTGGGTTTGAAAATTTAGGCATCTCTTCGAGAATCGCTACCATAAATTGATGAAGAGACCCAAGGCCAGATGAAGGAACCAACTATAAAAATCCATACTTTTTCCATTAACCGATTCATCCCTTTTATTTTCCCCCTACTACTTCTTCTCCTTCATCAAACTTATTGAGAAGTTGCATAGCAATGCATAAATCTTCAAATCAACAACTTCCTGATCAGAGTTACCAATATGATTGAGGATGAAAAGAAAGAGACGCAAAAATTCAAGAAGTTGATGATTGAGGTCGATGTTGAGCCACAAATTCATTGGTACACATTCGAGTATGTAATTGATTATTTGCCTTATGGAATCGCCTTCCCGCAAGGATGTGAGTCTCCAGATTTTCAAGAGAGTTTTGCATGGTACTTGGAAGACATACAACATAATGTAAATATGAAGGTTGAGGAGTGTCAGCAACAAGGTGGACCACCTGGTGTTGTGCATGATATGATGGTAGATTCTCCTGTTGAGAGATTGTCTTAATTTTTTAATTATCCAAAACCCAATCCAATCAATCAAGATACTAGCAACCCATTCGAAATTCAAGTACAGAATTATGAATTTGGGAGTAGTAGTCGTCAAGGGTCTGGTGGTGGAGGTGAAACAAGGAATCAGCAACGAGAAGGTGATATTAGTGACTTTTATATGATGGATGAAGATGTTAAAACTCCTCCTTCGCCAGTTGTTGAGCCTCTCAGGCCTGGATCAGATGATGATGATTGGATCATGTATGCTTACCATCTTAAATATGGTAATTTCAAAGTTCAAGAGGGGGTGGCAGTTGTTACTGATCGTTTTATTGTTTCCGGCCTTAGTAGGGTTGGATTTCAATCTATCACTCTTCCTGCAGAAGCAAGACAAGTTGTTTGGATGTTGGCTGCACGACCACGACGCAAAGACGAGCCTATGCATTTTCCGGTGTTGGATGCACTTTGTCCCGTGTCTGGGTTTATTGGTCAAGAGATTTTTGCTAGGGGAGGTCAGCCATCTACCGTTCCAACTCAGCCAAAGACCGAACCTGATGAAGATGGTCCATATTCTACCGACCCGGTTAATCCTGAGCAAGCCAATCCAGTTAATCATGAGAAACCTGAGACACCTATTGAGCATCATTTTCCGATGCCAGTGATGAGTAACCAGGGACCATAGGTTCGAATGACTAGAAGCGGGACTCGCAGTGTCATCCAGGGAACTCGGAGCAGGACTCGACAACAAAGGAAGTAAGTGATGTTGGTTTTTTCTTATCTCCAATGCCATCAATTCTAAGGAATGAACCTTGATTCCAGATATTGCTTTTAAATTGTGTAATTGGTAGCGGGTATTTTGATTGTGGTTATAACAACATGGGATAAACAGTTTTTTTTTTTTTTTTTTGGGTGTTTAAGAGCTTTGGATTTGATATGTGTTTTGAATATGGATTTATGAAGCTCAAGTTTGATATGTGGAATCCCATTTATTGTCTCATACTTGTGCTTATGAATGGTATGTTTAAGAATGTGTCTGGACTGAATATGTGTGTTTTAAAGGTAATTATTGTGAACCTTTAGATGATTGATAAAGGGGATTATGATAAAATCCAGGAGAATAGTTGGGTTATAGTGATTAGGGTCAGTATTGAAATTGTTTGTGGTGAGTGATGGTGTAGGATGATAAATGTTACTGTTTTAAGGTAGGGTTTTAAGGTTGAGAGTAAAAACAATAGTGCTAGAAAGCAGGGGTTTGAGGGTGAGAGTAGAATCAATATGGTGATTGTAGTTATGGGTTTTCTTAGCAATAATATCATGGTTTAGGGTAATGGTAAATGATCTGAGATTGTTAGAGCTTCTGGGTTTAGGATGAAAATTTGGGGTAGAAAGCCACAGGATTTGGCACAAAGTGATGAATAATGAGGATAATGTTGTTTGAGAGGTAGGAATGATACCAGGTGATGTTATAATCAAGAGTCCTCTCCTGGATATAGTGATTGTAAGTGATTGAAGATGAGTTTGCTGTCATAGGAGAAGTGATTATAGAAGTACTAAGTGTGGCTGATGTTCTTGTGATTCCAAAACTTGTGATTGTTGTCATGGTTGAGGAGATGAGATTACTGGCAAAGGATTAGAACATAAGTAGTTTTTTGGTCTTTGTTGTTCAAAAATGAGGTTTGTTATATTATTACCTTCTTACTTACTAGAATTGTTAATGTAAGCAAATAACAATTTAGGTATGAATCATGAAGATCAGAAAATCCGGTAATAGACCGGCAAGAAACCTGCAGGAAAAAACCGGCATATCACTACAGACAAGACAACGGTAAAGAGGAGAAGCCGGAAGAGAAAGAGAAACATGGGAGCGGTGAATAATTCAGGTGAGAGGGAGAGAGAAGCAGCCGTACAGAGAGAAACATGTTTTTCGTTTTTATTTTTTTTGTTTTCCTTTCTTGTAGGTTAAAATTAATCCTTTATACCTTCTTTTTTTGATAAGTAGTTTTTTGGTCTTTGTTGTTCAAAAATGAAAATAAAAAGTGTTTGTTATATTATTACCTTCTTACTTACTAGAATTGTTAATGTAAGCAAATAATAGAAGAATGAAAGAAAGATGGAAGGATAGCATGAGAGTTTTATCTCCAATGGTATTTCATCTTGTATCACATACAACCAACTAAGAATGGCTATTTATAACCTCAATATAGGGTAGGTGAAATAGGAAATACAAAAGAGTTTACAATTCAAATTTTGCTAGCTAAAATCTTATTCTAATCTTAGTTGTTTTTCTTGACCAAAGATATGTCTAGTTGTTCTAGAAATTAGAAATGGTGGTTCATGCATAAACCTTGTTTATACAATACTCCCCCTTGGACCATCATTTCTAATAAATGTTTTCTTGTTAAAATTTTGTCGGTGAAGTCCTGATGGGGAAAATCTTGAGCAGAAGAAATTTTGTTTCCTTGTTAAAACCTTTGCCATAAAAATCCAACTGGGATAAAAACTGGTCGAAGGAAAAATAGTAAAACTCTTGGAGCTTTAAAGTGATGATGGTTGTCACGAATTTTCTCCCGTTGCCGAAACCGTGTCGAAAACCATTTAGGAAAAACCTGAACTTGTAGTGAGATTGGTCACCGTCATGAAATGCTTCCTCTGTCAAAGTTGCGTCAGGAGAACCACTTAGGACAAAACTTGAACGCCTGGGCCAGGAAAACCGCTTGGGACAAAACCTGAGCGCCTGAATCAAATAATACGTGCAGTTATCAGGTAACCGCATTTTAAGAAAATCTATGGATATATACACCTCTTTAGATGATGATCACCGTTCTAATATTGTTATCTCATTAAAAACCTCGCCAGGAAAACCCAGAGGGAAAAAACATGAACGTAGGAAAATATGAGTTCTCAGAACAATGATAAATCCGCATATATTGCCTCGTTAAAAACTTGCCCGAAAAAACCCAGAAGGATAAAAACCAAGATGAAGGAAAAAGAGTACAATACGTCAAACTGCGAATAGCAGTGGACTCGCATGCCTCATTAAAACCTTGACAAGGAAAACCCAGTGGGACAAAACCTTGACTAAGGAAAAAGAGTACACGACGTAATGTCCAATATGCCCATATCCATAGTCTTCCATGGCTTTACTCCCCCTGATGAGAAGCCTTCTCGGTTGATCATTATGCCCGGTAGTACTTCTTAGAGTTCCGAACCACCCTTTAAAGTCTTCAACAGCTCCAGCTTTCTTTAGTTGAGAAAATCAGTCTGACTTTCCTCTGTGCAATTTCTTAATGATCATCTGGTTGAGCCAGCCTTTTATATACATTCTCTACTAGCTGTCTAAACAATCATAATTTCCCGGAGGATAAAAATCTCCTCTTTTACAAGACCTTTAGCTAGGAAAATATTTCGATGCTTCAACGACCCTGTCAAAAATCAAAACTTAAACAACCTGATTAGCTTTTCTATGTGGGAGACATCTAGCGATCCTTTAAGAAAAAGATCAAGCTTAGTGGTACCACGAAGATGAGGGGAGACCTTTTTCGGACCAATGTCTCGATATTGGTACTGGGCACATCCAGACTTACATGTTTACTAAAAACCCAACATCATGTATCTATATCATATTTCAGCTAATATACCATTTACACATCTTTGTGTAATACAAACCACATAGTGACACATCTTCTTTGTTTAGATGTAGATCGATCAATCTTGTAAGAGATCGAATGCTGAAACAATATCAGCTTGTCCATTTAAACATGTCTAAACCTTTAAGGTTGATGAAACTAAAATACTTCAAGCTATAATGCTCAACTAACATATTGAGACCTTGTTTTACCGAGATTTTCATCTCGAACTTCTGCTTTAAGCATTTTTGTGCTTTGGAGAATTCTTCAGAAGTTCCAATAAGGTAGATGTTGTATACATCAAATCTAGTAAATGCATAGTATATGAGCACATAAGATGGTCCACATATCCCTGGATAATAAGCATTCACTTAGACGATTGACCATGTTCGTCTTTATAGGGAAAATGCATATGATATGGTAATTCTACTGATAGGTGAAAAACTTCAGGAATTTGTCTGCGGTTATCTATTTCATATTTTCACACAGATTCACAATAACCACATCCTCTAGATGCACGCCGAGTCCTTAAAAGACTTCTAGACAAATACCAAAGAGGTAGTTGCATCCATAATAGGGAATATGTTACAAAGAAATCCATCTCAGGTTCCTGTAAAAGACTTTGTGCCATTAGTTGACTTTATTTTTCTAATTATGCACATACACCCACCTGTAGCCACTAGGGGTTACATTATCGGGTGTCGGAACTGCAAATACCTGTCTGTGGCCAAGAATAGCTCACATCATCGAGTGATATGGTGGTAGTACCAAACCATGCATTTTATGAGAAATTATTATTCTGCTTGAATCTCTCCATTCCCGTTTAACCAATCATTCCTTTGATGAAATTCTTATAGAGAGTGGTTCAACACCAACATCATCTATGGCAGTATCAGTGGATACTTTGACGATATCATCAACAATCATTGGATTACTATCACAAATTTCTCTAATTCATGCATGCCTTAAGGAAATCCTCTCATTTTGAGGTTCCACAGACTTTGCAGAGACATTCTCTTGTTAAGAGAACTATATTCAGAGAAATTAGATCTTCCACTAATAGTCTCTTTAAGAGTACTATATTTCAATGATTGTGACTGGTTATTCCATTTAGGAGGCGTAGAATATTTTAAATTAACTAGTCATCCACGCTCAAGGTGTGTTTTAAATGACACACTAGCTACTACACTCACAGCTTCTCATGAAGCAACTTGATTTGCAATTCCTGAAGATATTAAATCTTCTTCATGTCTTTCATTGCTTAAAACATCCAGATGAGATGCGTCCTGGTTTATCTTTGTACAAACCAGGATACTTTACGCCGTTTTTCAGGCGATAGCCTTTCCTCCCCTAACGGCGGGAAGACTTTTTCATCATATTTGCAAATCTTGTAGTAGAATATTAATAGCAGTGGAATATATCATGTCTCAAACAGAAAACATGACAATGGTTTTATGAGTAATAAGTTCAAAATACACAAGAACATCAAACTATCAATGCTCAAAGATATCACTAGGATGATACAACATCAATGATTGACAAACAAGAGTTTCTTTGAAAATTTATACGAGTATAGATACACGGTTATCATCCAGGTGATATGTCGAGTCATGCATGACTACCAGACCATACTACCATGAACCTGGTTAGTGTATGTGGAAACTCGTTGTCAAGGTTATCGCTATATAACAAGCGACCTTAATTCTCTCATTATGCTTTCTTATAACCATCAGCTTTCGAACTAAAATTCGTGGATGCTAGGACTGAGATCCTGAAAGCAAACACAAGTGAGAGAACAACTCAATATGGACTGAGATCCATATCTGCCAATCATATGAACTTTGTCGATAATTCCTTTTCAAAGGGGATATCTATCCACAACGATTTTAGTAGCTACTCTGAACATTATCGATAACAACCAAGTTATTAATCAGTTAATAAACGATCTTACATCATTCTCCGGAGTTTGAGGATACCATAATCCATTGGTACCAAGTTTCAACATGCAGATATTCCTTGCCATGAGATATCAACGCATCTTTTATGGATATGGTCCTCGTCAGGAGATATATCAACTCATAACTCAAAGAGAATATGAACGTTATCTGATTAGATTGGCATACCTCAAGATTAGAGGTTTTCGTCTATGCTTCCAAGCATATTTCTAGACGAAATAATCGTTGCGATTGCATGGAAAGCCTTGCAAGGACTTTAATATATGCCGAATCAAGCAAGTGTACTCTTGCAAAATATAGCAACAGAGTAATCTCCAACACCTCAGGCATTTCTCGGTGTGAGAATTTAGATGGGACACAATTGGAATTAACCAATATCGTCGACGATTCTCCCCCTGATCCTTAGGCGGGAATGTCTCATCAACGGAATATCCAGTTCCACATTACTCTACCTTTCAAGGGAGCAACTGGGTGCAGAAAAATAATAATAACATGCAGCCCAGGAGAGGTGACTGATCAGTTTCCTCTCTCAATTTCGTCCAAATGAATAAATTAAATAATTTACATTTCCTTGTAAAATCAACAGTAAATTGTATATTAAATTTTGTGAACATAGAAACTATCTCAATATCAGTCCCAGTCCTTCCAAGACGACCGATATAGATCAAAAATAATAAACAACATTTCAAATGCACGATTCGTGTCTTTTATGTCACAACGATAGCAGAGCTCTACCAAGTTCAAAGATGGATTTATTCAAACCAATCATTATGCTACCATCACGTATTTCTCCACTTCTAGTGGTACGGTTCTCATCAGGTTCTTAAAACCCGAGAACTATTGTAGTTTCCATATTCAAAAATATGCCTACCACAATTGTATTTTCCTTCTTTGCCAAATATAAACTTATTTGCATAGGTACTGTTGCAAATTTAATTCACCAAATTCAAGATTTTAGGTAATAGCTCAGGTGACGAGAAGACATGATATTAACTCTAAATATCATTTACAAAAATGCAACACTCATTATCGCTCGACGTTTGTATATCTACGAGGCGCAGTTAGCATTTGCAGCACTCGATGTTGTTGACACAACATATACAAAATGAAAATTAAGTAGTAGCTCTTTAAAGCTAGTCAATGCATATAATTGGCGCATATAATGCACGCCGTAAAACTAGCAGGAACACATAAGGGCGCAAAATATGCAACTCTCCTTATTGCTCACCACTATATTATATACGGTGCATATATCTTCTCTAAAATCAAGCCGAACTATTTTTCACAAATATCAATGGTGAAATAATACCGACAAATCTCCAATTCCGTCCATTAGACTCGACGAAATATTAATTTATCACCGTTGAAATATGAACACATTCTTTATTTCTTAAAAGAAATTGTCTCAATATCAATTGCAGCTTATTTCAAGGACCACTGATTGAGACTGGCTAACCGTGTTAATCCGGTGTCCATTTTTCATCGCATTCCGACCTTAAGTGGAACGACTTTGAATTCCAGAGATTATTATAGCAAAGGAATATTAAAATTTTGCTATCCCCAAGGATGCAATAATTCCTTGCTCTGTCGATATTAAAAACCGTTAACACCAAAAATCATTGGTGTACCAACAAAGGAAAATTTTATTTTCTACGCTATCCAAAAGGACGCGGAAAAACCTTCTGTAGGTTGGCTAAGGAGGAAAATAATAAAACGCTGCAAAACTCAAATATTTGGCTAAATTCGAAAATCGAATAGCATCACAAATATGAGTCGTTGGTAATACGTACCAATTTTGGATATCTCTTCATATACCGTGTATTTCAAGTGCTCCAAATAACACATACAAATACGGTAATATGTATAACTCTCTCTTTAACAAGTCCTAATCAAAATAGAAAACAAAGTTAGACATAATAAAAATTGTATGCATAAAAATACTTAGAAATAGTTGAATTAAATATGCAAGAGTTGAAGAGAATTATCTTTTTCCGTATTGTCAGCCCAACGGCCGATCACCACAGAGCAATTCGTGCTGATAACGTGTTATATTATTACCTTCTTACTTACTAGAATTGTTAATGTAAATGGCTATTTATAACCTCAATATAGGTAAAATAGAAATACAAAAGAGTTTACAATTCAAATTTGGGTTGTTTTTCTTGACCAAAGATATGTCTAGTTTTTGTTAGATTGTTCTAGAAATTAGAAATGGTAGTTCATGCATCCTCAATAGTGTCTAAAATATAAGCTCAAGCTAATGTAAAAATTATAATGAAAATAAATTTGTCTTCTTTTCTAGTTGCACCACTTGATCGGTTGTCACAATAAATATAATTTAACTTACTACTCAAAATATAAATATAGCAAGGGCAAGAAAGGATATCCTAGAATGTCAAAATATTTTCGCTATATAAAACACCTATTTTTTTGATTTTTATATACTAAAATAAAATAAAAGCAAATAAAGAAATAAGCAAATCAAAGTAGGAGAATATTGGTTAAGATTCATCTTCATTCACAAATATGTTTTCTTCAAATAATTAGAATTGATATTTAATCTCAACTTTATCAAAAGCCCTAATATCTTGATTATCCCGCTAATCATCAACAAACACATTCAAAGAACAACCTAACGTAAAAGCACTAATCAAGGATGCATTAAGTTCTAAAATCTCAAAGCAATCGAACGTTCTAATCTTTATAATTCACATATGATTGAATATATCACTTAATCAAATAATAGAAGAATGAAAGAAAGATGGAAGGATAGCATGAGAGTTCTATCTCCAATTGTATTTCTTCTTGTATCACATACAACCAACTAAGAATGGCTATTTATAACCTCAATATAGGGTAGGTGAAATAGGAAATACAAAAGAGTTTACAATTCAAATTTGGTAGCTAAAATCTTATTCTAATCTTAGTTGTTTTTCTTGACCAAAGATATGTCTAGTTTTTGTTAGATTGTTCTAGAAATTAGAAATGGTAGTTCATGCATAAACCTTGTTTAAACAATAGTGTCTAAAATATAAGCTCAAGTGCAATGTAAAAAATTGATATAATGAAACTAGTTTGTCAAGCTCTTCTCGTACCGAATTTCTAGTTGCACCACTGAATTGGCAAACTAGTTTCATTATATCAAACTAGTTTAAAGCATATTTTACTCAAAATTAAGCTCAAGTCCTGTTCCCATATTTTAGACACTTTTTAGGATATATGGTCCCGATATGTCTAAAGCCTCAAAGGTTGTCAAATAAAAAGTGTCTAAAATATAAGCTCAAGTCCTGTTCCCATGGGTAAAGGAAACTGTAGGTAGCTATTATACTCGAACGAACAAGTTACAAGACACATAACTCAAAATTGGGAGAAAATAAATAGAGCACGATAAAACTCCCACAATAAATAAAAAACAGCAAGAAAACGGACAAAATAGAAAACCTGCTACCTTTGTCCTAAACAAACCTAAAACAATCGTCTCTGCAGATCCACGTTAATACGCTGGAGTACCACAGTTAGGGACCAGGATGACTACATATATATTAAGGGTACTAATGCCTTACAATTCACAAAAATAAAATAAAAATATTAATGCCTTTCACACTTCAATTTCCGCTGTTTTGTATATTTCTCTTGTCCTCTTCTTGACGAGATGCGAGAACACTACAAACATTTTCACCAGAGCAATAAAACTCTAATCTCTCTCACAATGTTGGAGACTGAATACAAAACTCCACTAGACTAGTAGTGTGCGAAAATGCTATACGACCCCATTCTTTACCCCCATTTCCTTCCCCCATTAGATGTCCCTGGTTTTAACCCTTGGATTCAGTAATGATGAACCCCTGCAAATCTTAATCTAGGGGATCAAAGGCTAAAAACAGCGACACCTAATGAGGGAAAGGAGTGGGGGTAAAGAATTGGGTAAGTGTAGCAGCTTCGAGTAGTGTGTGTGTTTCCTTTGAACTCCAATTCTACGAATTGACAGGAAGAAAGTCATTTAGACTCGAGACAATTATCCAGTTGTTCTCATATTTTGTGTAATTGTGGTCCTTTTTAGTTGAAAACAAATAAATCATCCGGAAGATAGTCTTTTTTTTGTTTTGATAAACAAGGAACCTTTTCATTAATGAGATTTCAAGGTTACAATGAGTTTAAGATCGAAGATAAGAGAATACAAAGTAACAAGAACATACCGTAAGAGTACAATACCGAGAAATCCGACAAGAGAAAGAGAAGGATTACCGGAGTAAGTCAAATACAAGTATGAATAAGATCCGATTAAAACGGAAGAAGGATGGTTTTTCTCGGAATTAAATTCCAACCATTTAATTTGTTTTTCTTCTATAGAAAGAAATGCTCCCAAAATAGGAGTGATTTGCTCAAATCTCTTATAGCTAGTGATGAAGCTTCCGTCGTCTAAAAGACCATCTATGGAGATTCCGTCGTCGGATAAGTTGATGATGGAGATTCCGATGAAGATTCCGTCGCCGAAGATAACCAAGATGAAGATTTTGTCGTTGGAGAGCATCACTATCGATCTAAAAACCCAACCCAATAACCAAGAATCGCCATTAAAGCGAAGATAAACCTCGAAAGAGTAGATAAAACCACCAAAGTGGTGTAGATAAGTATAAAACATAATAAAAACCAAACTAATCTACCAACTAATCTAGAAAGCAAGGAAAAATGAAGAAATCTGCTCAGATCTAGTCCAAAAATGAACTATATCTGAGCAGAGAATAGTTGTTTTTGATGGTTTTGTTGGAGAAGAAAAAGGAGCGAGAGACAAGTAAAAGAAAAAAAAAAAAATTTAACACCGTCAATATCCAAAAAATTAACACTGATTTTTTTTTTTTTTCTCTATCCAGAAGATAGTCAGATCTAAAGTAAATGACTGTCGGCGTGTGGGCCAGAAAGCTAATGACAATATCACTAGCAATCCTCATTTTGTTCACTCCAAGCATGGGATTTCAAAGTCTCAAAGGTTAGGATATATGGTCCCGATATGTCTAAAGCCTCAAGGTTGTCAAATATAGTACATGTTTACTGGTAATAGGACTTTTAAAGCATATTTTACTAGATACTTTGATCCTCCTGCTCCGTATACATCCAAATCTAAGGAACAGATAAGATAACACAACTTTGGGGACATTTTTCCCACAAAAAGCGATGACTGCCAATTAACAGATTTATGTCAATACATGTGCTGCCCAACCCTGCTTCGTTTTCCATACCTAGTCATGATAGTTTTGTCTATAGTATTCCATTATTGGACTTAGAGCAAGGGTTATAGAATAGACTTTAAAAGAGTCTATCTCTTTCAAAATGAACGAGTGAAAAATCACCCGTGGGATATAGTGAGGAGAGACTACACGGGAATGCATTAGCTGTTTAATTAAAAGAACCAAATCATATTGGATACTGTTCCCCATTTGTTATTTTATAAAAACAAAAATCCATACAATAGGTCAATGAAAAGCCGTATATAGACCAGACTTTTTTCCATATAAAGCTCATAAATATACAAACGGGCAATGAAAAGCTGTTTGAAGAGAATACAATTTAAACGGGGAACGATTTCCCTTTTCTATTCATTTTTCTTATTTAGGGCAAACGGTTTGCCGTTTTTCCTATATTTACTACAAACGGCAAATTATCAGCCGTATAGGGGAGACTTTCATGCATTCTTTCAGATGAACGAGAAGCTAATTGAGTTTGGGGTGAAAGGGGTTTACCCTCTATCCATAGTATGACCTAATTTGATCAAATTTGACCAACTCTTTCACTTTGAAAGAGACTCTCAACCCCCATAGCCCTTGCTCTTAGGGAAAAAAAAGATAACTCATTCACATCGATGTAGATAGAATTCAGGACTGTGAACCTGACACTCAACAAACAAGGTCATCTGCAAGGATGACTCAATAAAGTGTGCATTGGTTGTTTAAGATCTAAAAGAGTACTAAATGTAACTAAATTAACAAACAAAACAAAACTTGTATTCATTTAAATTTTATTTGTCTGAATGTAAGTTTCCATTTAGATAGGACACTCTGCAGACCTACACCCAGCTCCGTCCCTGAGTACTTGGCGTGGTAACTAGTCCGAATCCGAATGGGAATAAGGGATCATAGTGCTTGTCACCAACATTCATCGGAAGCTGATCAACAGTCTTGAACCAGGTGCGTGCAAGCTTACCTGTAAACCCATAATCACCAAACAGAACATCAGCAACACCTTGGCCTTCACTACCTGGTAGCCATGCTGCTACTAGTGCATTCATTTTGACCAGGTATGGTTGTATGAAGACGGGTCTGCCAGAGATAACAACAACTACACATTTGATTGCTCCACAAACATTATTAATCGTGTTTGGGCCAGGCATGGAGATGGTAAGGTTCATGCTATCACCAAATGACTCTGCATATGGATGTTCGCCCACAACAACAATAGCGTAAGAGAATTTGTTTGACTTGACAAATTCTGGATCAGGGTTTTCACTGAAAACTACTCGAGTCGTTGCATCAACGGTGTTTTTGATTGCTTGGAGTATTGTTGTACCTGGCCATCAGAATAATTCTTTCAGGTGAATCTGAATGACAATGTATTTAATCAAAAGTGGCGCATATAGGAAATGTGCGTACCAATTGTGAGGTCATTCCCAGTAATTCCTTGCCAGGTGCTTGTCCAGCCACCGCATTGATAACCTAGGTTATCTGCATGGCTTCCTGCAACAAGGATCTTTGGCGCCTTTTTGGGGAGTGGCAACAGTGTCTTATCCGCAGATTCTCCATTCTTCAGTAGTACGAGGGATTTCCTCACAGCTTCCCTTGCTAGTTCTCTATGCTCCTGTGAGAAAAGAGGGACAAAGTTGACGGGACAATTATGGATAGCACTAGTGATTTTGCTAATTCTCTACCCGCACAGTTTTCTGTTGGAAAACACGGGTTGCAATAGAAGATGATATAATACATAAAGAAATTGTTGTACTCAAAAGCTTTCAAGGCTCATATGATTTCTTTTAGACAATTATTTCTACCCTCCCAATGAATTGGCGATTACAACAGGTATGTGAAATAATGCATTCGGATACAATGAAAGCTCTACAACAGAAAATTGAATTCAAGGTTTGTACCCCTTGATTCAATCAAGAACACATGTAAAAAAGGGTTCTGATGATGCTTTAGTAAAGAGAGAAAAACAGAGAAAGGTTTTTCGAGAAATGATTTGAAACGAGTTAGGGAGATGTTTCTTATAGAGGTTTTGCATCTGTTGGGAAAAGACATATCTTTTCACCAACAGGTTTCTCTTCATCAACAAACATCAATGGCGTCTGTTGGATTCGACCACAGCCTGAGGGGCTACGCCCCCAGGACCCCCCTAGCGCAGTTGAAAATATTCCAACATTTTCCTGCACCAGGATCACGAATATTGCAGTGCCATTAGGCTCTATCATTCGAAATAAATGCTCATTCAAATGCAACTGACCTGACTTCCAAGATGGTCAACTAGGCTAAGATCAGCCATTGGGTTCTCAAAAATCCCCATGGTGAACTTAACCCTCAAGATTCTTTTAACAGCATCATCAATTCGACTTCTCGAAATGACATTGTTTTTCACATGGTGGGTTAGAACATCAGCAAATTCCGTGTAGTTGAAGGGAATCATGAACTGCAATATTAGAAATAAAACATTACTAATGTACAGGCCCTTGATAAGTAGTAATAGGCCAATTCGCAAGTGACTGACCATGTCAATGCCAGCGTTAACTCCAGCTTGAACTGAATAAGAGTAATTTGCATGCTCTGGAGTGGTGATCTTGTCAATAGCCAGCCAATCAGAAATGACGAAACCCTGAAAACATCCATGAGTAAGATGTTAGTCTCAGTTCCTACTGAAATAGTTGAACTGAAAATTGTGAAATGAAGCATTATTATTATTATTATTTTTTTTTAAATTTAATTGTTACCCTGAAATGGACGAAATTCTTGAGGAAACCAGTTATAAGATTCTTGTTAGCATGCATCTTTACCCCATTCCAGCTCGAAAGTGAGACCATGATAGTTGAAATACCCTTGATAATTGAAGTGTAGTATCCTGGCATGTGAATACTGAGCAATCCATGTCCATCTATCACAGTGTTATTCTCATTAATACCTTTGGTGGTGCCACCATCGCCCACATAATGCTTTACACAAGCTGCAACGTTTTTGCTGCATATATAGCATATAGCCATGTATTAGTACAGATGGTGTGCTGATTCCGCAGTTATTTGTCAATTTCAGAAAACTTTGAGATTATTCAGATTTGAGTAACAGACAACAGTGCACTTACTTTCCTGCGGCAACAAAGGGAACACCTTTTCGGGAATTTGGAGGAACTTTTCCTTGTAAACCAGATATGATGTCAGTCATTTGCTTCACAATTTTGTGATCTTCACTGTAACTCTCGTAACATCGACCCCATCTCGGGTCTCTGCAAACCTGCGTGGATTAAAATGGAAGATCAGGAGCAATGGAATGGAAATACTGTAGAACTTAAAACCGAGCTGAAAGGTTATAGTGCAGTTCAAATTGAGTTAACTTATTCAGTTGTTTTTGTTTACACACCGCAATGCACGGAGCAAAAACAAAAGGAATGCCTGTAGCTCTAACTTCCAGAGCAGTTGCAGCTCCAATCTTCCTGATGAGCACAGGATCCCTGGAGGAAAATCAATTTTAATTGACCTGTATACTATCATGTCCAGGTGATTTCAAAATGAGGGTATCTGGAAATGTATACTCCTAGTGAGCATTAAGTTACCTGGTCACGCCAAGACCAACATTGTGGGGAAAGATAGTTGCATTGTAGACGTTATTGTTGCCATGAACAGCATCAATCCCATAAATCATCGGAATCCCAAGACGAGTAGACAGAGAACCCTTCTGGAAATCATTTACCATATTAACCCAGGTTTCCGCAGAGGCTTTAGGAGCCGGCCAACTTCCTCCGCCACTTGTTACGCTCCCTAGTCGAAAAAGAGTTCTGTTGTTAAATTTTGACACAATACAACATGTATGCGTATAACATCGTAGAAGTTAATAGGTTAAGACTAGAATTTTACCAATGAAATGCTTTTTCACCACATCTGCAGTTGCAACAGTTCTTTCTATTTGCGACATTTGACCGATCTTCTCCTCCAGAGTCATCCGCTTCATCAAGTCCTTGATTCGAACACCGACTGGACGTTTAGGATCTTTATATTTCATGTATTCTGCTTCTGCAATGGATGTGCAGCAACACAATAGCAGGAACCCCAATACAGAGACAGTATTCCTTGCCATTGCTAACTAGTTTGTAATCCTGACAGATGCACAAAACAAATTTCTTACGAGAAGCTTAACCTTTTTATTTTTCCTGTGCAATTTCAACTTAATCTCACTTCCTGGTCTTCTAGAGTTCTAGTAGTTTAAGGATACAGCTTTCGATTGTGGAATTTTTAATTAAGAGAGAACTCGATCAACTAAACGAAACGAGATTAATCATTATCTTCCCCAGGCAACTTGGAAGCATCAACCGCCTCGAAAACATTTAACAATTACAGTATCTTGTTTTCAAGCTTACTATTGAACAACCAGTTAGCCCTACGTCCCCTACTGTAGTTTTAAATATAATTGGTCATCAAATGATTGCCTCCAACGGCATGTGCCATGGAGCGAAAGTCGCATATGCCATTTTGTTTCAACCAAAACCTTAGTTATTTGTAAAAATTTCTCGACGTAAATTAATTAATACATTTTCTAACTCTCTTAAGTATCTAATTAGTCTTAATTGAACAACGGTTCAAAATTTGAATTTGCCTAGCCCCATTTGATCGCAAAGCATTATTATAAACTGCTGCGCATAAAAAATAAGGGTTTGAACTTTGAAGGATGAGCTATCCAGTATATCGCTCAAGCGTATTATCAGGCTTGCAATACATTCAAATTTAAAATGAACAAGAACTCTATTATTGGGGCTCTAGGGGAGATTGTTTTTGGGGGCTATTTTGCTAAGTGGAGTCTAAATGTTATAGGGGAAGATCACATAGTGTAAAATTTCTAAAATACCCTCCATAATTTTAATTTATTCCCTTTATACTCTCTCATTAACTACCTAATTAATAAATAAAAAAAAAAAAAAAAGGAAGACATTAAAACAAAAACAAAAACCGCCCCCCCCCCATTTTATTCTTCCTATTCTTCTTCTTCTTTTCTTCTTCCATTGAACATTGTTCAACGATTAATCGTAGATTCAAAAAAATTCGTCGTCGATTAAACTCATTCTATAAAACCATGAAGCCGAAGGAAAATCTAGGTCAATCCCAGTCGAATCAACCTCCCACTGAAGCAGAGAAACCAAATTCATCCACTGAAGATGAAAGTGAAGATCAAGAGGAAGTGAATGCAGAAGTTCCAACAACCGCCGAATCTCCTGTTATGGCAGCAATAAGGTATGAATCCAAAAACCCAGTCTTTATTTAAGCATTTCGTTGATTAATCAGTTGGTTTCGAAAAATTTAGGTCTGAAAAAACGGTTTCTGAAAATGCTTACGGCTTGGAGTTCCTAAATTCCCAGCCGTAAATAGGTATAACGGTTGGGAAAGGTCGATTTCCCAGCCGTTTATTATATACACGGTTGGGATATATAAGAACTCCCAGCCGTAACTATATCGACTTGTACGAGGCCTCCTCGGAATACATATTGGGCTCTAGATAAACCTACAGGAGGGAGATATCCTTTTGGAGGGACCCAACACAAGGCTAAAGAGACGTAAATGGTCGACATGAGGAAAAAATTGGATGCTTTGACAATTGAAGATGTGGTTTTTGATCCTTATTTGAAACTTGATGAGGATGGTGAAGAGGAAGTTGATGATAGAGTCTTTTCTGATGTGGCAACCTATATGGGACCTTTGTTTCATGCAACCGGGTTCGTCATTTTAGATCCTCGTAGAACGCTCCGCCAAATCGGTATTGTCCAGAAAATTGTGCCTTTAGGGACTTCTTTTCCACTGAGCGTAGGAACCTCCCAATTTAAGGACAAACAGGTGAAATTGAACTATGAAAATACACCGGCAATCGACCATTGGAATGCTCGTTCCGAAGAAGTAAACCAAATGAGTAGAAGACTCCTTGAAGCAGAACATGGTGCTTCCCAAGCAGATGCGAATTACATGGAATGGTATGGAGAGTGGGCTCATCCTTATGTGGAAAATTTGGATCCGGAGGCGCTGAGACATTACAGGAATGCAGTGAAAGAGAGTTCAAAAACACCAAGGAGTGAAGAACATGATTGGCGGGAGATGGTGGTACGTATACTACTAATTATGTTTTTATATGATTTTTTTTTAATTATCTATGAATAATCGGAGTATGTGTGTTTGATATGAATAAATAGGTCGAGCGAGTTAATTGGGTGGCCAAAAACCTCAGTCGTATGATTGATTTGGGTCAGGATTTAATGGTAGTTGAGCTCAGATTAATGCGGAATCGAGTTAAAGGCATAATACTTCCTGAGAAAGGAGGTTTATATCCTGTTGAAGCACCATGGAGATCTAAAAGGGCTGGGTCTCCTTCTCCTAGCGACAACTCAGACACTCTCCCCCCTGACCAAGTTCAATCTAAGCAACGAAAAGCCGGCCGAGGTGGTAGAGGTGAAAAAGGTGGAATGAGTTCTCGAGGTGGTCGAGGTGCAAAAGGTGGAACAAGTGCTCGAGGTGGTCGAGGTACTGGACCAATTGAAAAAGGTGGAACAAGTGCTCGAGGTGGACGTGGTGGAGGTAAAAAGTATCAAACTCAAGTTGGCAGCGGTCGAGGTAGAAAATCTAGAGTTATAGATGAAGCTGTGGAACCTCAGGCAAGGGACGATGTGGATGACTTTTTGGAAACCACTTCGGAGGAGGGATCAAGTGAAAGTGAATGACTATTTACTTTTCATTATATTACTTCATTTCATGGAACATTTATTATCTAACACTTTGTCTATTTACTTTTTTTGTGGTGGTTATGGATTTGGATGGATGAATTTTTTAAAATTTGTATTTATTAATGAATGTTAGTCTTTACAATTGTCTAATCTAAGAAAAGTGAGGAATCAATCAAGATTCACTAAATTTTTGTGCATTTTCGGCTAGGTCAATCCTTCACATAATCTAGCCGAAAGTGCATATAATCCTTGTCAAATTTAGTTGCACAAAATTACGGATGGAAAGTCCCGGTCGTTATAAAAAAACGGTTAGGAAATACCGGGCCGTATGTTTCCATGGATACTCAAAATTTAACTGAACCTATGTTACGGCTACGTTTCCTAGCCGTAAAACTGACAAAAAATGGAGCTATGGTTTACGGCTTGGTTGACATTTGTATTTCCTGTCCGTAACATTATTACGTCTTGGAAATAAATATATATCCGGGCCGTAATTCTGACAAAAAATAACACTTAAGTGTTACGGATTGAACCACCGAACCGTAAATATGACACCCCAAAAATCCAGTCTGTTTATACATTATAACGGCTGGGTTTCTTCTGCTATTTCCAAGATGTAAATGCCTATAATTATGAATACCAAATAATATCGGCTAGTTTTTTGAATTTTGAAAATTTAAACCTGAAATAACTCCCATCTCCATATAACCATCCACTCCAAATCAAAGTCACTCCTTCTACACTAATAATCTCCACTTAAACTCCTACAAACTCAATGCAATGTACTCAAAGGATAAACCCAAATTTACTTTGGAAGAAGACTTATCTCTTTGCAAATATTTTGTACTATGCTATTCAAAGAAGGGAGAAGAACGAAATCAAGGTGGTTTAGCCAGTAAATCGTATTGGAGTAATATTTTTGAGAATTTTTGTGGTGAAACTGGTAACACTAACAACCGCGATAGGGTTGAATTGTATCTTCGATTTTCATACATACGTAAAAATGTGGAAGAATATATGGTTTTACGTCGTATGAGCAACCAACTTCGACTTAGAGGTGAGACTAATAGAGAAGTCTCGGATCAAGCTAAGAAGGAGTGGAGAAAATGGAAAGGTTATGATTTCAACTTGGAAGCTCAATTCACCATCATCAAAGACTTCTTAACACATCGAAAGGGATGTTATTAAAACCAACTTTGTAACGAGGATCTATTAAGTATGTAATGGGTTTTATTGCGGTCTAATTAATGAAAGTATTACTAATTTTCATGTTGAAAATGCAAAATTTCTTAGCTTATAAATTCAATTATGGACGGGAAATATAAGAATTCCCAACCGTAAAACAGACTCAAGAGATTCTCGTTGAATAACGGCTGGAAGTTCTTAACTTTCCATCCGTTTTTATGGTTTACGGCTGGGAAGTCATAATATCCAAGCCGTAATAAATGGATTACGGCTGTGTCGATATAATTTCCCGGCCATAACATCATCAAATTCCAGATTTTTTTTAGATTTTTGACGGATTTGAATTGATGAAATTGATGTTGGGAGTTCATTATAAGCTTATCTTGAGTTTTGTGATGAAGGGTTTTATCATTTTGCTTCAAAAAAATTCAAAAAAAATTCACCAAAATCATCATTTTCCCTTCTTCAAAACTCAAAACAATCAAGTTATGATTTGCAAAAAATTAATGTTTTGATTAGTCTAATTGATTCACTAAGACTGATTAGTTTAACTTAATCAAGTTAATTAGCACTAATCAAATTAAGGGTATATTAGACATTACAAAAAATAATGGATACGGGGTGCTATGGGTTGTTATTTCATGACCCCAAATAGCCCCAAAAAATCCCGCCGTGGATAGCCCCAATAATAGGGTTCATGAACAAAGGGTTCGCATGGGATATATTCGAGGCGCATTTTGCTCAAGGTGAATTAGCAGCTTGAGATTCTGGTCTTGTCTTCGAGTCTACTTTAAGGCTACATAAACATTAATTGAAGGGAATTCCTATATATACCCCTAGAAATACTAGTGATACCCCATTGGTTAGTTAAGTTAGTTATAATTCGTTTAATATGAAAATCGTGAGTTTTTTTTTGAAATTTTTGATAGTGATACCCCTCACCTGTGAAAGCGCGATTTCCTTTATTTTATATATCCATAAATAAACAAATTTCCTTAATTAGGGAATTAATCACCATTAAATCAATCAATCACCGGCATAAGGTTTCAATTACTTTTCTAATGGCCTATTTGGTAACAATTTTCTTGATTTCCTAAAAGCTTGAGCTAGTCCGGACGAAATCATGAAACACATTGTTGAGAGGATTATTAGAAGGGCGAAAGATTGACATACAAGACCACGAGTCTACCGTTACTTCCCTTACAACTAAAATATTTTTTTTTAACTATTGCACAATTAAAAGAAGATAAAAAGGAAATCGTTTCAGCAGGGTTTATTACACAGATAGACTTATCAAATGTTGCAATCCACTTTTGATTGTTATTAACTTCAAACACGGTGTGGTTTCTCAATAGTCAATACGATCCTTCCTTGGAACAACATGTGTTTGTATATGTACACCTTCAACAACATTAGCTAAAAACAATGCTCCATCACATAAAACCGATGATTTTTTTGACATCTTTTTGACGATGATTGGTCTTGAAATTAGGGTTTTCTTCCTTTCCAAACTAACTATCGATAGATATAGCATTTGGGATATGAGGAGACAAGAAAGGAGTGGTATCCCCATGATTTTTTCATCTGTCAGGAGAGGAGATAAGAGACGAGACGAGGAAGATAAGTTGATTTTTCCATGGTGTTGGAGGTATATCAACTTTAGTAGTTTGATGGGTTAGGAAGATAAGTCGTGGGGGTATGCAGATAAAGGGGTATCACTAGTATTTCTAGGGGGTATATAAAGGAACAACCTAATTGAATGGGATATCGAGGTCTTGTAGAGTCTTCTCTCTCTCATCTATTAGGAGGTTAATCGTGGGAGAATGTGTGAGATTTTAATATACTTTAAGGTAGTTTGGATAACATCTCATATCCTCATATCTCCTCTCTCTCTCTCTCTCTCTCTCTCACACACACTTCTTCTTCTTCAACAAAACTATCACCAACGACCCTTATCTGCCCAGATCCGGTCTAAGTGATTTGGGCATGATGACTTTTAATTATTAGGAGGAAGTTTTTTTTTATTATCAGATAAAGCTAAATTAAATTTATAAATTGTATAATTTGTTTGACCCGTAGAAGGCATCTAGAACTGCCAAAGATATTCACTTTTCCTATTATTTTTGATTTTTATATTTTTGTTGAATGCGTCATGTTGTTGTTCGTCCTAACGATGAATTTTTGCCTGCATAAGCATTAATTTGCTAATAACTACACACATGTATACTTACCCAAAAATGTGGATCCAACACCGACTTCATGAAAAAATCCCATAAAAACCTAGGGAGCTTGTTTAAGTTGGTTTAATGGATTTATAGGATTATATATAGTACAATAGTTAAATAGTTAGCATGTTATCTAGAGTCCAACAATTACAGACATCAGACAAACTCATATGACTGGTTAATGTCACCGGAAATAGAGTCAATTGAATAAAATAAAAACTTTTCTCTGTCATCACGATGTAAGCAAGTCTATGCTCTTCCTCTTTTGAATTCATATTATCCTGGCTATGAACTCTTCTCAAATTCACCTTTTTCACAGATTAATCATCCGTTTGTTAACCCTATTTCTAAACTACTTGGAAATATTTACAAACTCAATCATCTTAGTTTTCCATATTTCCAAAATCAAACATCACAACAATCTTAGCAACAACAACTACAACTTCATTAACAAAACATTGATTTTTACATCTACTTCAGTTTAAGCAAAACATCAGACACTTACTTCAACTTATTTTGCAAAATTAACCTAAGTTTAACAACCATAAAACAACTAACCAAAGTACTAAAACTTTATATCCGACAAACACAAAGCAAAACCATATTTACACCATAACCATCAGAAACACTACTATCACTCATAAAAATTCGACCGAGCATCACCAAAAACTTCCAAATCAATCTTCTGCTACTCATCTTTCTCAACAAACCCACTTCAAACAACAAAAGACTTCAAAAAACCGTATTCAGTTCCAAAAGATGACGGAAAATGAAAGACTAATTACTTACCTCAAGTTCAGCAACACTCAGCAAACCCACTTCAAACAACAAAAGACTTCAAAAAACCATATTCAGTTCCAAAAGATGACGGAAAATGAATGACTAATTACTTCCCTCAAGTTCAGCAACAATAAGCACCACCAGAACCCCTGCAATTTTTAATAAAGCATAACAAAAAATCTTTACAAATTTAATCTCCAAAATTCCCCCTTCAAGGGTTCCTATAATGCTTTCCAGGTGATCACCATCATTGTCGATGTCGAACTCATCATCCTCATCGTAAAAGTCACGACTACTTTCGCTGCTGGAAGAAGCAGCAGTAACATAACCTTTATCCTCATCTTCCTCATCATCTTCTTCTGTCTCCTCATCATCTTCCTCCATATCACTCTTACTCTCTTCCCTTGAAACTGGATTACCATCAATATCTAGACCATGAATTTATTCACCATTAGAATCCACATTCAGGCATTCTGACATGGTACGAGCAAACATCTTGGGCATCTTCTTCTATGCAAGATATCATAGGTACATCATGTCTTCAACATGTTTCTGTCTTTCTATCTCCCTTGGTGGCTCTTCTAGATCCGTATATGATTCACTATTGCTTCCTTCATCTTCATTTACAATAACTTTTTCTTATTCCCTTTCTTCACTATCACTCTCAGTTGCACTTATTGTTTCCTCCAATAGTATTGCATATCTTCCATTCTTGCTTGTCTCTCCCTTTCCTTCCTTGTACGTTTTGCATCACTCTTTCTTACCCAAAATTGATACTCTTTATTATTCTCAATTCTCTTTCTCCCTAACTCTTGATTCACAAAAGATATCAGTCTCTCAATCTCAAAGTTTGATAATGCCCCAACTGATTTCTTTTAATTCTCAAATTATGGTGAAGCAATTGGTTGATCTCCAACATTTTCATTTCTTGCATTGTTGCTTGATTCAACCATCTCTAGCATTTCTAATCTATGGAGATTTTCTTCCTTTTTTGGGCATAATTAGCGCTAATGGTGAAATTATATATTTATCTCTCTTTTATAGAGTGGGTACATTAAATATAAATGTCCACTTAAGGTGCACGGTTAAACGCCCCATCCCTTGGCAGACCACGCCAATTCAATTTCATACAAAAAATTTCAGAAAAAATCATCACTCTTCATTAGTTCCCGCTCTCACTGTTTATCTAAACACTTCATATTGTTAACATTTCCACGGTATTTCTATCCATAGGAGTTGGGTAACCAATTTGCATGGCCTTTAATTGTAGCACAATGATCTTAATTGATTTTTTTGCAGATTCAAAGAAATACCTGTTGAGAGGCATTATGGTTCTCCATGGTTTAAACGTCTGGTATATGCAATATGCTATTATTCAAATCACTCACCATATACCATATTTTTATTACCAATGCACCTCAATACACCCGGATAGGTTTATGCAATTCAGCATATACTTTACCAGACCGTATCCCTTCCCCTTTTAACCCTTTTCCACTTCTTAATACATTTATATATGTTATATTTAACAGTTATTTTGGGGTAAAAACTGATTCTGCTGGAAATGGTAAATTTGGGTGTGCCGCCGAAAAAAGAATCTAAACCCTAAACAAATACACTGCACGGGAGTATTTTAGATTCGAGAGATCAATCTGTACAATTCTGGCATAAACCAAGAAATGGATGTTCCAGTCTTGTTTTGGTCACAAAATAAATGAGAAGGGTTGATCTTATAGAGGGAAGCGAAGAAGGTGTTGAGATCAGAATGGTTGACTTTGAAGGTGTGGTTGTTTATGACTTGTATCAGAATGTGGAACTTACTTGCATAATGTAAGCTATAAGTTCTTAGTGTTTTCTGGATACTTGTGTTGTTAACCTCTGTTTTTGTCGAAATAGGTTAAAAACCTATTTATACGAGTCACAATTGAGCGCACCCTGATCTCATAGGAAGTGGAGGCAGTTAAGTAGTGGAGAAGTGGGGATTGTGTAAAAGTGGAGACAATCACGTTTCCATCATGAGGGAAGACCGGTCAGCCTTACACCTATTACTCCATTACTGCTATCAGTCGTCCGCCTTCCTGTAGCTTTCTTATAATGTGCGTGTTGCATGCCGCATGCTGTAAACCGCCAGACCAATACCCTGGTGAACATCCCCCAGTTTGTGACATGTTTGATTCTCAAGTATATTCGTAAAAAATATGAAGCAAATTTTTGAGTGGGTCTTGCTTGCAAGACCTAATTATTCCGACCAATCACGCGCATGCTAGGCGGCATGTGATCATGTGTGACAAGTCATGAGACTAGCCTCAATAAATAGCGTGTAGTACTTCTTAGGTTAAATTATTTTTAAAATCGATATTTATAAAACATCGCTTTTAAGCAAGTAGCTCAAAATAATCGATGTTCATGAAGCATCGTTGTGTAAAGATCGCTTAAGTTAGTCGCAGAGCTTAATGTCTTAAAAAAGAGCACGATCATCCGCTTTCAGGGAGCGACTAGGATTTATGCACGCATGCCAAAGGTAGGTCGGTCGGTCCTTATAGGAGAGTAGAAGCTGGTAGCCATTCTAGCATCCTATCGGTCGACCCAAGTTAGATCTAAGCCGGTTAAATTGGGTAGCCAAGTTGAGTAGATGAGATGATTTGTGGCATTTAATGGCTACCGTTGAATTATTAAAATTACTTGTAGGTAGCGCGACTAGCCACCTTTGGGCGATCGTTTGGGAACCATATGGGCAAGCCGTAGCTTGGCCAATCGTTCCTCACGGAAGGAGGGTGGCCGGTAATCACTGCGACATCTTATTGGTCACCTAAAATTGAATCTAGGCCGGTCAATTTGGCTAGCGAAGTTGGAAGGCCGAGATTGCTTTGCGGCAGTTATATACTTCCATTGGTCGACCTTGAGGTTTCGAAGCCATGTGTCCAACTTACTTTGTGCTAGCGATTAGAGGCTCTAATTGCTGGCTTGAACAATTCAATCGGCCAGGGCTGAAGGCAGGCCGCCGGCGAGCATGTTGGTATTTCATTGGCCGACTAAAATTGGATCTGGGCTGGTCAATTTTGCTTGCCAAGTTGGACGGTAGAGATCGTTTTGCGACAGTAATATGCTGTCACTAACACAAATTATGGTTTTGAATGCTGCGCGGCCAACCTTCTTTGAGTGGTCGGTCAGTGGCTCCGCTTGCAAGTTGTAAGGGTTTCGATTGGCTGAGGCATAAGTGGGCCCATCGGTGCGTATCATAGAGCTTGTACGACCGTGCTGGGAGGTGGCTAGGCTTGATAAATCAGTCGACAAAAATATACGACGTGATTGTTTTAAGACTGACATGGGCAGCCTATATAATATATCTTAAGGACATAGGTGTGTCGACCATCCAACTTCCACTTTTAATTAAAAGTGTATGCGGCGCTCTTGGAGCGATTTGATTGATCGATGGAAAATAGGGGCTAGCAAGCAGTAATGTGGGGCGTGGCCGGTCGGCCACGGGCAACGCTTACTATAGCTAACAGGCCGTCCAAGTGGTGTAGTCGCGCCTCCTTTTGCTGCTGCTTTTATTTGTCGTAATTCCTTTTTATTTCTTGTTTTCCAATTCTTAATAGGATCTTGCTCCTACTAGCTCCATGATGGATTATTTTCCTAGTTTGCCTAGGTTTAGTCTCGACCATTAGGGTTCGAGATATTGCGCAGGCCACAAAAAACCTAAATTTTGTAAATTAATAAAATTAGGTTAGAAAGATTGAATTTTGTGAGATGACACAAAATCAATCAATTTGTGGTGAATTTTGTGCGTTCATACAAAATCACTAATTATGTTTCAAAGGGAAGCATAACTTTGCCTGCCTCTAATTGAGTATTTCCATGCATATCTTAATCATGAAACTTCGGGAAATTCATGCTACTCAGTTGTGAGCGAACATTAATAGTCATGTCATGTCAACATCAAGAGTTTGGTTGGGAAACATAGCATATAACGAATACTCGGCAGACTCCGGCATTAGTGAGTAATACAACTAGGAGCTTAAATACTTATTAGGATCTATGCTAGTGAAAAATTCATCTAGGAACTTGAGTTTCAATATAATATGAAGAGAGACATATGCACTCATCAGATATATTCTTCAAATTCCTTGCGAAATATAGACATATCAAGGTTTACTACTTCTGATGCCGGGTCAGGTAGAAAGACTTTTATAGTTTTCGCCATATACTAAAAACTACCATCAACATTAAGTCCGCTTCTTAGCACGTAATAGTGACATTATTGTGGGGTAAGCATTAGATGGTGACAGGCGAAATTAAAATTGAAAAGACGAAGCAGGTAGATATTACTAGGAAAATTTTAATCGGCCTTCAGCAACGAGACCGCGCGAAAAGTGGTCTTCATAGTAGCGTATTGCTAGCTCGGATATGGGGTATGAGTGATGTGGGCCCAGTCATTTATTCCCGTTCATGGAGCAAGAATCCTTCTTCCGTTCGAACTCTGAAAACTCCGTTCGTATAAAAAGGGGTATCGACCCTCTTCTGTTTTTGTTGCTCGTCTGGCTCCGCGCTTTCGCCTACATCAGTCGGCTCCTCTTCGTCGCTGTCAGCAGTTCTATTACGAGCGTTCCAATCGTCAGCGGCAAGGTAAGTACATCTTGTTCTTTCTTCTTCTTTTTGCAAGTATGAACTTAGTTGTGCGTATAACTTCCACGATTTTGAAATTTCATCAAATCTTGAGTGAACTCCATCGATCCTCTCCGGAATATGTAATAAGGTCTTGTCTCCTGAAAAATGAGTATCTAGCCTCTTCCGTGGATTTCAAAATTTGCCAAACTCCATTGAGCATTTCCGATTAAATTAATCATGGGTTCTCTTGTGGTTAATTTAATTGAGTTTTCTGGATACAAATTCATGTCTCATGTAATTTGTTAATGTCCAAAGAAATCCTTATTTTCTTGTAAAAGTAAGGTCGCTCTTGTTGTTCTTTCGGGAATGACATTTTATGGGGGAGATTTCTTAATTGAACTTGTGCTTAATTGCCAAATCTCTATGGGAGTGCATCTGTGGAATATTGTAGAAGTTTTCTTGTATATTTATAAACTCCTTGATGAATACACTAAGTTTCGACTATGTGAAATCATCTAAAAAGAGTTAATATGTTCTCTTTTAGTCATGAAGTATCTCTATGATAATTTCATTATGATCCCGTTAGTTTTCGTACCTTCTCCAATTTATATTGACAAAAAGGGGGGAATTATTGTGTAATTCACACTATAAATACATATGGTTTACGGATCATTATGTAAGGGGGAGTGGTTTTCATTGTGAGATGAAGTATTGACTAAGGGAGAGCGATACATATCACCATAGTATTGTTGTCAAAGTTGTGATACAATTGGACTTTGATGTTGTGTAATAATACTATGACACTATATAACAATGATTGAGAGCTACTGTTTTCTCATTGTTATGGCTACGGATCTTCAACAACTATGATGCTAAGTTGATCACGTTCAGAATCATTGGAGTACTTGGAAGTGACGAAGATTTTGAGTAATGTTGAAGATCCAAGGAAATCAAGCATTTGGATGAGAAGTTACAAAGTTTATTTATTTTATAATCCATATGTATTGATAGTTTTGTCACTAAAATTGACAAAGGGGAAGATTGTTAGAGCACTTCTTGGTCGAACTCTCAAGCGTTGCTATCTCAAGCTTTTTGTCAAGTTTAGTTTCCAAAACTATAAGTCTTGATTTCTATTCTACTTATAGATAAGTCTCGGATTATGATAGAAAGTGTAGTTGAGCTTTAGACTTCACGGCGTTCATCAATTGAAGACGAATAACTACTAAGGGGAGCTTGTGGAACTTCATAAACAAAAGGTATGTGGAGATTTGAACTCATCTATCACTCAAAAGTCTATCTACTTTATCTCCTATTTGAGACAAAAGTCGTATAGCTATATTTAGACTTCGATTATACACATTTGATATTTCGAGCTGAGTTTAACTCGCTTACATATTTCTCGAAATATATGTTGGTAAGCTTTCGCTTTAACCAAGTTCATCTTATATTCTTGACGAAAGTCAAAAGTTGATCATGTGAACATCATCTTGTAACATCTTACATGATTTGCGTGAGACAGTCATTTGATGTAGACTCAGAATATTTCGTGATGATCATTCAATCACTTAAAAATTGCTTCGAAGCTAATAGTTTGTGTGAGACAGCTATTGTCGTCTTCTAAGAATGTTTCAATAATTGAAATGGGAGTTCAGAACAAATAACCATGATTGGATATAGCACAGTATGCGTACTTGTATGCTAACTGTTGCAAGATATTCCAAGTCCGGGAACCATAGTATGCATACCCGTATGCGTACTGGTTGGTTTATGAAAGTCTAGGAACTCAGTATGCGTACCGGTATGCGTACTGGCATGAGTTTCAAGTTCCGAGATTTGACTGAGTTTGGATGGTATGCATACTGGCGAACCCAAACTTGGTCCGGCCACTTAGGTATGCGTACCTATTCGCATACTTGAGTAGGTTATATTCTAAAATCGGTTTGTTCATGAACTAATACATTTATATAATAAGGAATGCAATCTTTTGCAAACCGTAGCTATAATGTTCATGAACTGATTCGAGTGAATCGAAATAGATGTTGCTTCAATTGTGTCTTGTATACTTCTATGAGAATATAAACAATTGAACAACTCTAGAACTAGTTTCATTTGAGTCATTTGAACTAGTTATGGTTAAGATGAATAAGGTTGATATGAAAGTGTTCATATGACTAACTTCGGTAAACTATTATTGAGGCAACAAGGTGCACACGTTTAGGTAATGTTACTCATATCTAAATGAAGTCACTTTTCATTTGCGTGTAACAAGCTAAGTTCGATCTAACAGTTGAAATATATTAGCTTGAGTATAATCAGGTTTTCATCTAACAGTGAATATTGAATGCTTTAATACCAAGGTAACATTGATTGCAAACCCTGATTTGAAGACTATATAAGGGAGAACTCTAGCAACTGGGAAACCTAATCCCCACAGCTCATGTGTGATACTAGTTGCGACTAGAGTCGATTATCCTTTAACCTTAGGTTTTCACCAAAACCCTATAGGTTAATGACTTAAAGACTTCGTTGGGATTGTGAAACCAGACCCAACTATAATTTTTCTATGTAGTTGTATGTTCTAATCTTGCTATTTTCTATCGTGATCGAGTACTATATTCTCTAAGATTTGCTCGAGATTTAATCTCCAATAGGCAAGATAAAAACTAGTCACAAATATCTTCGTCTCATCGTTTGTGATTCCACAATATCTTTTTTCGGTACCATACGATTAAGATTATTGTGAGGTGATTGATATTACTATGATGTTCTTCGGGAATATAATGTATCAATTGGTTCATGTTCACCTTGATATATCAAAAGACGGAACAAAACTCTAAGGTATTTCTGTGGGAGACAAATTTATCTATTCAATCGAATTTTTTGTGTGAGACAAATTGGTTTATCAAGTCTTCGACTTTGGGTCGTAGCAACTTTTAGTTGTGGGTGTGATCAGCTAAGGTAATCAAGTACGTAGAGTCATGTTGGGATTCATAGGCATAAGGAACACGACTGTACGTTGATCAGTGTGAGATTGGTTAGGGCTCAACTACATTCCAGTCCGAAGTTAACTTGTAGTAGGCTAGTGTCTGTAGCGGCTTAATACAGTGTGGTGTTCAAATCTGGACTAGGTCCCGGGGTTTTTCTGCATTTGCAGTCTCCTCGTTAACAAAATTTCTGGTGTCTGTGTTATTTATTTTCCGCATTATATTTTCTATATAATTGAAATATCACAGGTTGTGCGTAATTTCAATCATCAGTTTGTGAATCTGACCTTTGGGTTGTTTATTAAATTGATTGACACTTGGATATTGGTTTTTGATGCCGTCCAAGTTATTGCTTATATTCAATCGGGCTCGCGAATTCTTATTTGTTTGATTGTAGATTGAATTGAGAAATGAGATTTAACTGTTGGATATACTTTTCGTAAGATTGAGTGTGACTGTCTAGTTGATTCTCTTGAAAGTATATTGGAGTTAGTCCATACAGATTGCTAAGCTAAATATTGGGTGTGGTTGTTAGACCCCCGCTTTTTCAGATACCATAAAGATATTTAGAGAAATATGAAGTTAATTGTTGAATTAGAAAGAAGGTCACATAGCTTGTAAAGGATTCGACATCGAGGAGAGAATCCAAGACGAACGATAACACAAGAAATCGTCATAAGCAAACAGAATTAACAGACACAATGACAAAAAAAAAATTACACTCCTCTTACATCGATTACTCTCACATTATCATTGTTATCCCTTAGAAAATTTTGAAGAAAAAAATGGAGTGCTAAAATTGTTTAACCACGTAATCGACGCAAACGACGATGATATAGAAAAAAATCAATTATATTTGAAGCATCACAATTACACAATACATATGAGATCAACAAACACAAGTAGAAAATCAAGCAGACATCGAGGAGAGAATCCAAGAAGAACGATAACACAAGAAATCGTCATAAGAAAACAGAATTAACATACACGATGACAAAAAAAATTACACTCCTCTTACATCGATTACTCTCACATTGTCATTGTTAGCCCTTGGGAAATTTTGAAGAAAAAAATGGAGTGCTAAAATTGTTTAACCACGTAATCGACGCAAACGACGACGATATAGAAAAAAAAATCAATTATATTTGAAGCGTCACAGTTACACAATACATATGAGATCAACAAACACAAGTAGAAAATCAAGCGGAAAAAAATGCTAATAAGACAACATAATTCTTATTAGGTATAATCAAACAAGAAATCACATGCTTCAAAAAAAAAACAAGAAATCACCGGCAAAAAAGTACATCCCAATCAACAACATTAGGAAGCTTTGCTCTTGGATATCGTTATAATTCACCGGTTCATGAACAGATAGAACCACAGTTGAGAAATATAATCAGGTGTGGTGGATGGACATGAAAGACCCAAGAGCCTTAACAGCCGCAGCACACAAAATAAACTGATGATAAAATGCTGCAATAGCAGCCCCAATGAATGGACCCACCCAGAAGATCCACTGCAAAACGAAATGCCAATTAAGAAACAGACAATCTCTCTCTGTTTTTTAGGTTAAATTGAAAAAGTAAAAATATATTTTTTTCAAAAACAGAGAGAATGTACGGGCATCTCCATAAGTCTCTCAATACAATAGTTTTCTATTGTTTTTATGGCTTAAAGTTCTGAATGTTTAACCATTATATCTATGGCTTAAAGCTCTCGACCGTTTAATCATCTAAGATTCATCACCTATGTGGTACTTTAAGAATCGCGGTTCCAAACCTCATAAAAATCGCTCACACACATAAAGGGTGGGCTCGCCCCTTAAGGAAAAACAGGAATCCTTGTGGGTTTTATCGTGAGTGAGCGGTTTCATGTTTCGAAGAAGAAATTTTGATACTACTTCCGTTTCAGGAAAAGTGT